>JAVJIX010000071.1:4200000-4800000 GCA_036785185.1 Paratrypauchen microcephalus
AGTCCTCCCATGACTGCTTCCTGATCCTTTGTTGACCTCCAGACTGCACATTCCTTAAGTGGGGCTTATTTGATACTGGTTCTTCTCAACTCACCGAACCAACTCGCCCATTTGGCATTTTAAACAGCTCAATGACTGTGTGTGAGTGTGTGTGGGGTGCAGTTTGAGTTCAATACGGAAATATCAATAGTAACCAGTAGGCTTTCAGTTAAGGCTGACCTTTGAAATGGCACCATAGTTCGATAGTTTTACAGTCAATAGCATTTTCGAGAACGTATAAATTGTCTGTTCAACAACTCTCACTAGTTCTGCGGGTGGGTGGAAACACACTGACTGTGGTTTGGAAGAAAAAACAATATACTGCTTTACTTATTTATATAACTTATGTCAGAGCAACATTGCCAAAACTGCTAAAAGAAAATGCAGACTTTAACTAAAACTAAGCAAAATGTTATACATGAGCAGGCTTGACTTGCATTTGATTTTTCTATACCAAAATGCAATGTTTATTTCTTTCTTTTTGTGTTACTGAGCCATGAAGAACTCCATTGTAAATAGTCAACATTGCGGTACGTATTTCACTAACATATGGATCAAAGTTTTTAATCAATATGTTTAAATAACGCTCACAATACAAGGACAGAACAGCATATTTTTTCTATTTTAGATGATTATTGCCTGCTGTTCTACCAAACCATAATCCTTGCTTTTTCATAGTTTCTCAATGTTTAAGAAAGACAGTAATATTCACTCTTTGATATGCAGATCAGTTTCATGCTTTTATGCTGGTACTTGCCATACCGTTTTAGAAATGTAGTATTATAGCACGTTTTAAATCTAGGGTTTTCAGCAGCTAATCCCTTCACATTTCCATCGGTGGAATTTTCATCTGGGACTGCTCTGAGTAAGGTTAAGGTACACTTTAGGGAACAGCGCCTGGGGACTTTTCTCCATGTCTTTAGCGAGTTCATGGTCAGGAGTACCTAGCTGGAGGATTAGTCTACTGCACTGGTTCTAACTATAGCTGAGTATCCTTTTTTGGGATAAGTTTCATTACAATGATTGTTTGAACAATATTTATATATACATCTGTGTGCAACTAGACTCATATCAGACTCACATTTTTCCATGGGGCCAGAGAAACACTGTGGAGGGCCACTGTGGAGCCAAAATGCTTAACTCAGTTCTGCATAATAGTAATTGTATTTCTTTATAAAAAAAAGCAGTAAATGTTGTTTTGACAAGCTGGTAAGACTGGGTAGAGTATATGTTATGACTAAGCAATGAAAAAGAGAGGCTGCCTTACAAAAAATGTAATTAAAAAACACCTCTAAAATAAAAGCAATGCACCTTTAGTCCATGCATGAGGTAAAATGATTAAAATATGTTTGTTTTGTAATTCCAAATGATCTTAAAGATCCCATGACATGGTACTTCTTGATGCTTTTATATGGCTCCTTAATGGTTCCCTAATACTGTAAATGAATCCTTCTTCAAAATCAACACTCACTGCATGAGAAACAGAGATAAGCTGAGAAAGAGTAATTTTTCTCACTCAGAACACTCTATAATGGGCGTTGTTGCTTGAATGCAAATGAGGAGAAAAAAGCTGGCCATTAGTAGAAGGTGGGGGCGTGGCTAAATGCTCCGCTGTCTGCTCTGAGCGCTCTCTGATCCATTTCCTTGTTTTTGCACGGGGGGAGAGAGTTGAAGAGTTCCCTTGAAAAATAAACAAATTTCCACATAAAATAAAATTAAACCACTGCTGTTCAAAGGTCCAGAGGCTTCAGATAAAGGACTTCCGAGCCTAGAAACACTCGGACGTGCCTCCAGGCAAATAAAAAAACGCATTTCGCATTGCGTAGTGCATTCACAGTCCAAACTCTATGGGCGGGATATACAGGGACGCTGAGCGGAGACAGAGGGAGGGGCTGGAGCTGCATTTGCCGATCTGACGTCAATAAGGTGCCTTGTCCGAACTCGCCCGTTTGAACACTGGTTTTGTGTAACGCAGAAAAGGATCGCAAATGCTCAGTTTAGACATTTCGCAACTTTTAGCCATGGGGGGGCTAAACAGGGTAGGGGAGCTCACATTAACGTTCAAAAACCTCAGAAAGTGAAAATTTCATGCCATGGGACCTTTAAAGGGGATGGTCAGAGTCATCCAAAGGGCTGTATGTGGCCCGGGAGCTGCATTAAACCAATGAAGGGAAATGAGCAACCACCTTGACTAGTTGGCTCAATTTGACAACGCATTATTTGAGGATGGAATCAGATTGTATTTTCTCATTTTTTTTAGTAAGTGCTTATTTTTCATTATTGGGTTAAGGTTGGTAAGGATTAGAGTTGGGTTTAGGAAACATTAATTTGATGGGGTTTGGGGACAGAATGCTAATGAACCACATAATTAACATTTAAAGATTGCCATGCCTATACTTGTATAGGGATTCTATACAGTATGTACATGTAGATGACATTGTATTAGGACTCCTGCTTTCCCATCTAACCAAATAACCCTACTCTGATCTGAAAGCCCGTCTCTGTCCTGACAGCTCTCCCTTTCATCTGTCTCTCTGTGTAGATCTCGTCCTTTGTTTTTTGGACTCTGAAAAGCATTTGAAGTGACACCTCTGAGTTAAAACACAGGATTGCGGAGCCCTAACTCACTGGAGAGCCTGTGCCATGCTGGTGTTTGGTAGTGGATCACAGCTGGAGGCAAGTGCTTTCTGTGGTCAGATGCCACACACCTGCTCCCCTGCTCCCCTGCGACAGGAGGATGAAAAGAGGCAGGGAGAGGACAACGGTAGTGCCCAAAACCGGCCTCTTTGTTTGGTCCAAATTAGATGTCCTGTGATGTAACTCTCAGACACAGAGAAGCTATTTTACTTTCTAATTCAAAAATATATGATTACGATTTCTTTTGTCAAGCATAGCGATTTTGCGATGTATGTTTTAATAAAAGGATTTTGTTCAAAGTTCCAGAAGAATTTACAGATTAAACATGAACTAACTCATATGAAAAAACTAATAAAAGAATCACAATTCAGAATTTCAACATGTTGACAGGGTTAGCAGTTTTTATGCATTATAATAAAAGACTACTTTGTTGTTTGTGGAGGAAAAAATACAGTACAGTGGTACCTCACCTTACGAATGACCCACAAAAACGAAAATTTCAAGTTACGAAACACCTTCACTGTAAATTTTGGTCTCTAGATACGAAAGAAAATTCAAGTTACGAAACGCGAAATCTCAAAAATTCAAATAATGCGCGCTCAGCCACACACATTATACGCTTTTCTCAGACTGGATTTAAACTTTTCTCACATTTGTCTCTCGTTTAAACACTCAAACTTTCATAGATTTTCAACAAAATTATTAATAGTGAAGTGTGGGGGGAAGGAGGAGGGGGGAGAAGACTCTGACACGTGTGTGATAGCGGCTTGTGTGACAGCTGACCCGGCGCGGGGGCTGACAGCAGGTCTAGACCTGGACTAAACCAGGATTAAACCTGGACTAAACCTGGACTAAACCTGGACTAGACCAGGCAGGCAGGCAGGTTTCGTTTCGAGTCACAGCTGAGGCAAGCCGCTGCTCGCATGCAAGAGCTAGACCTGCTCTCCAGGGCCCCTCCAGGCACGGAGCCCCAGACATCCAGGGACCCAGGGGGACACTGCCAGCCCGCCTTAAGAGCTCCCTAAGCGGGCATGGGTCCGGGGATTGTCCCGGTCACCGGCTTGGAGGTCTTGAAGAGGCCGACCTCACGGTTCTACCCAGGCCGCTCTGTGAGCACCTTACGCGGGCAGGTCTAGAGCAGTGGCTCGCCTCAGCTGTGACTCGAAACGAAACCAGGAAATAGACCCACGCGCTGCGCTTTAATCCACCTGGTCTAGTCCTGGTCTAGTCCAGGTCTAGTCCAGGTTTAGTTCAGGTTTAGTCCAGGTTTAGTCCAGGTTTAATCCTGGTTTAGTCCAGGTCTAGACCTGCTGGCAGCCCCCGCGCCGGGTCAGCTGTCACACATGCCGCTATCACACCAGTGTTGGGAGTAATTCGTTACAAAAGTAATTAATTACTGTAATGCATTACTTTTTGGTGTAACGCAGTAATGCAACGCATTACAGGGAAGAAAATCGGTAATATATTACTCGTTACAATGCCAGTAATGCACATTACAATGCATTTTTAACCTGCTTTGTTTTTGTGGATTTTGCGTTTTCTTCATACAAAGTTTGCGGATCACCGCGAGATCAGCTACTGAATCTGATAAGTCCGCGCAGAACATTACATTTCCTTTTACTTCGTCTCGAACTGGCAGACTGACAAAGGATGACAGAACCAGAAGAATCAGATAGTGCTAGCTCCTTTTCAAGATGGGCATACGCCCACTACTTTCACTTCGTTCAAAATAAGGACTCCAAGAACATTTTAGTTAAATGCACACTGTGTGTGAATCCCAAACCTCTTTCCACGTCAAAATGCAGTACAAGCAATTTGACGAAGCACTTGCAGAGGTGCCATAGCACCACGAAATTTGTCAGGAAAGGAGGGGATGGGACAGGGAACGATACAACCCCAACAAAGCAGCCGAAACTGATGTTGACCCGACCAGAGAGATTTGCACTGTAGATTGCCAAATCCTTATTTCCAGTCATTTTGGCGAGAGTAACTAAAGTAATGCAAAAGTAGTGTAATGCCTTATTTTTTATTTAGAGTAATATTGTAATGTAAGGCATTACTTTAAAATTACAGTAACAAGTAATAAGTAGTGCATTACAGTTTTTGAGTAACTTGCCCAACACTGTATCACACACGTGTCAGAGCGCAGTCTTCTCCCCCCTCCTCCTTCCCCCCACACTTCACTATTAATAATTTTGTTGAAAATCTATGAAAGTTTGAGTGTTTAAACGAGAGACAAATGTGAGAAAAGGACACAGAACGCAGAACACAATGTTACACTATAAAAAAAAAAACTTGGATTGGGGCCTTGGAACGGATCAGGCTTTTTCTATTGAAATAGCTACTCAACTTACGAATTTTTCACGTTACGAAACCACTTCTGGAACGAATTAATTTCGTAAGGTGAGGTACCACTGTACTTCACAAACTGCAGTCTTACTCTTTACAGTTTGCTAATTGCTTCCATTCAAGTAGCAATTTTGATTTGATTACAATTTATTTTGCAGTTTTAATGAGAATCTTTCCATTTTCACATTTTATTTTTTGCTTATTATTTTTGTAAAGCTGTGTCCATTTTATCCGGGCTTGTGACAGACAAGGAAACTGGCTCAGACACTCTAAACCCAGACAGATTCAATTACAGATATTGACAAATAGGAAGCCCAAAATGTTTTCTTATAATCAACCATAATTGCTTGAACTTTAAAGTTTCATTATAGCAAACCAGTAAAGGACATATATGTGTGAGCCAGAGAAATTATATTTTGAATTGGGCCTTTCAGTGCTTTTTGAGTGCAGCCACAGAAGGATTATTGGTTTCATTTGAGTCAAGTGTTGCCAGACAAATATACAAAAACAGTTCTTGAGGCTGGCAATGAAATCTAAAGTGAACATTGCACTGTAATGCAAAAAAGCCCAAGGCCGTGTGAGTGATGTTCACATGGCCTTGGTTCACATGTTGTTATTTTAAAGTCACTGCATGTTAAAAATGTGAAAAACAGAGCTAGTTCAGGAACGCTTCGCTTTGCACTGGTCCAAAGTAATTCCTCACTTACTTTATGCATTAAGCTCATCTTAATTATTCACTGCGATGACATTGAGTTTATAAGCACTTTTCACAACTCTGAGACCAGTGTTTTGCCCTGATAGGAAAGCGAATAACAACTATGGCAAAAGGAGAAATTGAATTTGGCAGCTGGACAAAAGTGTTGTTGTTGTTTTTTTTATCCAGTTGACAAATTGAATTTCTCCTACTGCCATGGATTCTATCTGGATGACAACAACTAGCATACTAGCACCCAGGTCCTGATTATCGGACAATAACATTCTTTCTAATTATGTGACGGCATGCAGCTTAACTTATTTTGACCTCAAACAGTGCTTATACATATATACTGGAAGAAATTTTGATCAAATACTTGAAAATGCGGTTCGAATCCCACTCTTGACGGGTTGGCTGCGGGTGATCCCAGCTCCCACAGATGAGTTCTGCCGTTGTGTCCTTGGGCAAGACACCTCGCCCCCAGTGTCCAGTCTGCGGACACTGGTACCCCTCCCTGACAGAAGTGCATCAAGGCCGTCCTCCCGTGGAGCCACCACCCGCAGAAGGATTCATGGGGGATGTGTTACAATGTGTTCTGGCAGATCTGCTTGAACTGCTGCTCCCACGACCCAGAAATGGAGAAGCGGAAGAAGATGGATGGATGGATACAATGGAAATAAATGGGTACAGGCATTTGTAAAGCATATCTCAAAAATCTCTCATCTTTGTCATCTTGGACCACAAAAAGAATGGAGACGGCTCCAGTGGGTTCTACAGAAAACGATAAATAATCATATTCAAACCCTCTAAAAAAACATCACAAATCCAAATGCTTTTCCCTGTCTATATCTCTTCCCACTGTTCACTTGTTGAGAAGAGTAGCCTTTGGAGGATGAGCCATAACCAAAGCCACTGTGATATAGTGGTATTTTCACATGTGGTCTAACATCCCCCTCTCTCCACAGAGCCATGAGCTCAGTGTAAACCCTTCTCCAGCACGAAGCCAAGCGCTCCACTGATGCCAAGCTGAGTCCCTTAATAACCCCACTGCCTCAGAGCCAGGCCTGCTGCGATGGTGGGCCCGGGTAAAGCATGTGGTCTGCTCCTAGTAGCAGAGGTGCACTGTCAGATTTGTGCTAGTCATACTCCTGTGGTGAAGGATACTTCAGGAAGTAATTCCCCATGGGGAAAGGCCAGGCCACCAGATGCTCACCGTCAAGCATCTACCCCAGACCTGGCTCCAGGGTGGGGCCCCGGTAACGCCAATCCGGTAATGCCTGGGGACCATCTCCATGATCTTCTTGCTTCGGTTTTTGTCAGGACCTCTTTTAGGATTTACCTATGGTGCATGTTTTGGGTTGGTGGGGGAAACCGGAGTGCCCGGAGGAAACCCACCCAGACACGGGTAGAACATGCAAACTCCACACAGAAAGGCCCAGGCGACCCGGGGATCGAAGCCAGACCATGCAAGCAAACTCCACACAGAACACACACAGAAAGGTCTGGGCGACCCGGGGATCGAACCCAGAACCTTCTTGCTGTGAAGCATGAGCGCTACCCACTCAGCCACCGTGCCGCCAGTCTGACCTGTCCCTTGGGACTTGTTTGCCTTGGGTGACCTTACTAGGGGCATAAAGCCCCCGACAACATAGCTCCGGGATCATTTGAGCACTCAAACCCCTCCACCACGTTAAGGTGGTGGTTCAAGGAGGGGATGGGAGACTTTTGGGATTGCCTGATCAAATTCAACAGCGAGCAAAAGGCTGATTCACGCTACTGCAGATGGAAGAATTTGGTTGAATTCTGTGAGAGGCCCTGTATGTTGATTACTCATCAGAAAGTCAAGCTGTTTAGAGTTTTAGTTTGATTTACTCATGGACTTTTGTCTGATGACTTTTAATATAGTATAATTAAATCGACAACACAGTTTGAATTTACGCAATAGCCAAAATCAGAGAATCGCAGTTTATTCTGAAGTTTACATTCATGTGCTTCTTGAACTGAATCCTGATTTCAAAACATAATTTGCAAATCTTAACACAATTGATATGCTTGGTCAGAAAATTCAGTCAAAAGATTTATTTCCAAAATCATGTAACCCTATTTCTAACTACATTTTAGTACATTTTAACCTGTGCATTATTGTAAATAATGTAATGTTAATATTCTACTGTATGTCTTCTGTTTCGTATGATTTGTAGCACCAGAAGCCTATACCGATATAATATAAGCAACCCTCCGTTGAAGAGTTAAAGCAATATAACTGCCATTTCAGCCTTTTAACCAATTGTGGTCAACTTTTTGTGAGGTATCTGAGTTTTAAAAATTTGCATCATACTCTTCAGATGAAACCTTACCAACTTACTTACCAAACAAAGGCCTCACTCACAGATTTTGTACATTTCTCACTGAAAATATTATTACCACTCTCCAAAGACCTGCACTATCTAATTTCCTAATACAATGAACTGAAAAGCTCTTTTTTGACTAAATCTAAAACCTTTCTCATAAACTCCAGTTCTATTATGCATTGATTTATGTGTGCACTTGTTTTCTGGTACCAGTAGTCCACCTCCATAGACACCACCTGACTTTTGCTCTCTTCTATTTCCGCCCAGGCAGGAGAAGGTAACCATGTGATGGATGAGCTGTGCAGGAGCCATGGACTCATCTCTCCCCCTCCTCTCCCCTTCTCTCCCCCTCCTCTCCCCTTCTCTCCCCCTCCTCCGAGTGTGATCTGACCCGAGCAGAGTGTGAAGGATCCACAGCTATGAGCTCTGACTACAGCCAAGTAGCAGCAAAACAGCCCATGGACAGTGCATTATCTGTAAGTAAGAAACCATTACTACAAGCATGTGCAAGTACATTCAATTAACTTATTGGCAGCCCTTGAGAGATGCATAATTTTAGCCAACAGAAAGATGAAAAATACTGTTCATATTTTCTTAGCAATAGTTTATCCTCCAATAAGCCTTTAGGCTTTCTGCCACTGCCTATATAAATTCAATAAATAGGATTCAATAGCGACGTCCTGTTGTGAAAAAATTAAGTGTTATACTGTATATTGTTCGTCTTTCATTATGCAAATTGGTTGATGGATGGTTTAAGTTGATAAACTGGTAAAATTTTGCTTGGGCTGCATTGCATAGCTTAGCATTTATTGTTTTGTTTTGTTTTATTTTGTCCTCTCTTTAAAAACAGCAACCTTTTAAGTACTTTTTTTGCGTCCTCGGAAATACTGTTAGCTATTTCCTTTCAAAACACCCTTTTTTAAATGTAGTTAATTTGACAGTGACTAGACAGGAGCATTAATCATAAAACCATTGAAGAGATGCCTTGTACAAGATTGTCGCTCTCTGAGCTAATTTCCATCTGCAGTCCCTGAGACAGACAAAACAGAATACAAAAATAGCATAAATACTACAATCTATATACAAACAGTTATAAAACGTACAACAACATTAAATATCTCTATCCCAGTCCCACCCTGCTCCCTCTGTGCCCATAATCAGGTATAATTTAGGTTTTAGTTCATGTTGGCACTTCTGTGTTGTCAAAACATGTTCTTAATTCAGCAAAAAACTTTTTTAAGTCTTTGCATATTTTTAAATGTGCTGGTAATTTGTCCTATTCTGTTATAGTTCTGAAAGAAAATGCTGATTGGCCTAGAGCTGTTTTTATTTTGGATATGTCACACTGGCCATTGCATGTGGACCTAGTAGTTCTGGTCATCTGTTCAGATGTTAATGTGACAGACCTTTTGAGTGATGGAAGAGCCCTACTGTTAATCTTGAACAACAGTTGCAAATTTCCAAATTGAATTTTGTTTCCAAAGCTTAGCATTTTATGTCTGTCAGGTATTTTGCAGTGATGATATTGTTGTGATTTTCTATCAAGGATCCTAAGAGTTTGTTTGTGACCAACATGAAATACCAAAATTTAAAATATCATTGCATTCATGTAGGTTTTGGTTGCTTGGGTTGTCCGTGAGTTTCTTATACACCTGAAATTGTATTTTCGTAGTTTATTATTATTGTAGTTTATGACCTTTTTACATGGTGCTTAAACGTTAGAGTTGAACCTAAAATTATGCCAATTATGACATTTGTTATCATTTCCCCCTTCACTTTAACTGAGGGGTAGATTTTATGTTTTTGTTTAAACGAGAAAAATATTCTTGCCGTTTTTTCGACATTTAACATTAAATAGGAATCATTCAATCATGTAGAGTTTTTTCCCATTGCCATTGATAATTTGGCTTCAACTTGTTCCTTCCCGTCCATGTTGATGATGTGGCATCCGAGACACTGCATTTGATTGGTTTTATTCCCATCTTTTAGACAAAACATTTGCGCTCAACATAGGTAAATACCTCCTCCTCTGCCCCCATTACTTGGTGTGCCACAAGGTTCTATTTTAGGTCCCATTTTATTTTCTATTTATATGATCCCTCTAGGACACATTATAGCCCGCTATGCTGACGATAGAGAGAACTACATCCCGCTAAGACCAAACGACCCTGGGAGCCTGGCTGCTGTGTTAAACTGTTTCAGTGATGTGAACAGTTGGATGGCACAGAACTTCTTATAACTCAACAGCTCCAAATCCAAAATCAATCAATTTTAGTCAATCCCCAGTCCACCTCTCATATCAGCAATAGTCTCGGCCCTCCACTTCCAACACCACCCCTGCTGCCAGAAACCTTGGTGTCATTTTTGACTCTCACCTCAACTTACACCTTCACATCAAAAAAGTCATGCAAAACTGTTTTCTCCACCTCCGCATAATTAGTCAAATCAAACATATCCTCTCCCACCCTGATCTTGAAAAAGTCATCCACACGCTCATCTTCTCCCATTTAGACAACTGCAACTTCCTCCTCTCTGGCCTCGACACCAAATCTCCCCCGTCCAACTCAGCAGCAGCTCAGCTCCTCACTGGTTTTAACAGACATCAACACATTGCCCCTGTTCTAGCTTCCCTTCACTGGCTGCCTGCATGTTATAGATGTTGATTTTAAGATTTTATTGATCACTTTTAAAGTGATCAGTAAAACCAAGTGACATTTCAGAACTTTTAACCCTGTACGAGCCCTCCTGCAGCCTTAGATCCTCAGGCAGGAGGAGGTGATTGAGCCTTTTCCATTCCAGGTGCCTCGGCTTTGGAATGACCTGCCTGAGGAAATAAGGCTTGCACCAGCAGTATCATCTTTTAAATCACTTCTTGAAAGTCATTTTTATCAGTTGGCCTTCCTTTAGTTGGTTTTAGCTAGATCTTATTCCTTATTTATTTTTATTCTGTTTTATTAACTTATTTATTATAATTAATTGAATTGTTTTATTGTCTGATTTTGTATGCATTCTGTATGTTATTGTTATTGTTCTTTGTACAATTTGTGCAACCTAAACCTAAAAGTGCTTAGTAATAATAATATTAAACACATTATTATTACTTTATTATTATTATTTTATTATTATTATTATTATTATTATTATTATTATTATTATTATTATTATTATTATTATTATTATTATTATTATTATTATCAGCGTACATCTGTACACCTATATAATCACATGCAAATGGGAGATGATTAATATAAACTGAATGTGGTCCTTGGCCTTTGTACAATGTTATGTTTGTACTTTTTTTTTTGACACATTCTAGTAAATTAATGCATGTTTTATCTGACCTCATTGAGTCTGTTGTCAATTTTTTTGTTTTTTTTTTGTTGCCATATTACGCAAGTTGTTATGCATCCTTTAAATGGTTTTGAAGAGGAAGTACTATCCAAAATTATTTGAGCTTTCTTAATGTTATAACGTTGTTCCAAAAACATGCAGTTTTAGATGTCATCCATGCATGTTTCAGTAATTTAATGATTTCTCTCTGGCCCTGTTTGATCCCTCCTTACAGTTAGCTATAAGATCTGTCCACAAGCCTATGCATCCCACACAAAATTCTCCATAACTATACAAAAGAATGTTACAAAACTGTACACAATGATCTGACAAACCTGATGCTATGTGCAGTAGTTTCATTAGTGGGCTGCACATTGATTGTGTTGTGATAGTGGTCTGAAAGGGGAGTGACTTAGTGCAGAGAGCAAAGGGAGTGGAGACACGGTGCAATAAAAATGTTAATATGTTTTCGACAAATATAGCATTTCAAAACAGCACAAAAACATGGTGATCTAAATATGTTATTTGTTAGAAGTTAATACCCAATAGAAATTAAGCATGTCTCTTTTAGTCTTGGACACGACCAAAGCATGTATAGGTGTTTGTATTTGCATTTGCCAATTTGCAATCAGTATTGTTACACTGCATCTTTTCATTTCCCAGGCCTGAGATAAACAGTGCTTTTCTGTAGGGGAAAGAGATTATTCCTACAGGTTTTATAGGTGTCTTTTAATTAAGCATTAATGAAGACGGAGAGGAAATGGTTTCACTGATCAATTGTTCACATAATGAGATCGGGGATTTTTAAGTCAGGAGTAGAAAGGAGAGCACATTCAGACAGACGAGTGCCTGGGGTGTCTGCTATAGACTTAGAAGGGGAAGAAAATCACTTGTAATTAGTACCTAGTCAACTACCAGTAACATGTCAGAACTGAAGACGTCTCTTGGAGATAAATAATACATAGATAAATAATACTTTATTATCCTGATGGAAATTCATTTAGTCCACTTGATAGGATTAAACTTTCTTCTTAAATGGAAATTACATATAGTTGCTGTGACAGACGGATTTTTTCACAGACACAGTGCACTCTATTCACGCTTATGTCACAAAACCAGAAGACGTTTGGAAACATGTGGACAGTAGTTGAGTTGTAAAATGAAACCAGGGGGATGGTGAAATTTTTAATTTATGTGACATATTTTCCAGCATATCTTTCAATAATACACAGGATATATGTTACCACACACACACACACACACACACACACACGCACACGCACACGCACACTCTGGACACACACACACACCTTAGTCCTGGTTCAGACCTGGTTTAGGCCTGGTTTAATCCTGATTTAGAACTGGTTTAGTCCTGGTTTAGACCTTGTTTAGACCTGGCTTAGTCCTGGTTTAGTCCTGGTTTAGTCCTGGTTTAGTCCTGGTTTAGTCCCGGGCCCCTGCTGTCAGCTAATTATGTCCCTTTGATGCAGAAATAATATGATAATATAACTCACCCCAAAAGAACACAGTCAGCTCCGTAGTTTGCGGTGTTGTCCGATAATTCGCGTGTCCACGTGTATGCACGTGGAAACTGACATAATTATCCCGAGTCCCGAGGCGAGAGCTCCTTCTTACGTAGCATTAACGTAGCGCACATATTAACGGGGCTCGCTCACAGCTGATCAGCGAACAGGCGCAAACACAACAACGCTAATCGTCATGATTGGCGGGAGCGCAATTGGTGGGTATGCTGCAACATGATTGGAAGCCGGAGTGCAGTTCAGCATATGATTGGCTCTTGGAACTGCCACAATTCATGTAGGTCACCTATTTTGACTTCAAAACGGTGAATTTCGCCAAAAGGTGAGAGATTTTCATGCCTGATTGATAAAATGCCACAAGGGATGGAAGAAGGGATGCCTGTTTTAGAAGAGGGATGATTTTGACTACCCCCCATCCCTCCTCAACTCGAGTACTGCATGTGGATGAGCGGCGGGCTCTGTTGGCTGTAGTAAATCTGAGAAACCTGAGAAAATTGTATTTTTTTTTTCTTCATCTAGATGTCGTTCTTTTTCCCTTTTATAAATTGCCAATTGATTTGTGTATTATAGCTTGTCTAACTTAATGGGGGGAAAAAAATATGTCATTGTGGCATTCTGTTATGTCAGTAAAGTAACGGACTGATTCAGAACAAACTGGGTTCATTATGGTAGTTTATTTGTAAGTATTAAGTAGTTATCAGATTTAGTCAGTTGAATGTCTTGTTTAGCAATGAGTTGAAAGTGGGTAGTAAAATATTGTGAATTAATATATTTTGCAAGAACATAGCAATGGCACACTGGTCATTATTTATTCTGCCTTAAAACAAAATCCTGACATGAAGGATTGTGTTTGAATCTGCATACAAAGAAATGTATTTAGCATTTATTCAATTACAGGTGTTTTAATTGCTCCAAAATGGCCTTTGGTGTTTCATCTGCTTGTCTCCATGAAGATTATTAAATTTAATGCCACACTGTGAAAAATTCCAGGCAAAGCAAAATTTTCATGGAGACAAGCAGATGCCTGCCCTCCACCAAAACAGCTACATATCTTTAACTTTGGCTATACAGTTAACAATGTCTCATAACTTTTTGTAGGAATTTGAATCTGTCTTTTTCATTTAATTCATACCAAAGATTGCGTTCACATTGAGACAGACACAGACAGACCAGAATGTTAAACCAAAATTATTGGTGCTCAGGAGCATTCCTCCCTCCTCTTTCTTCATCTCATCTATCTTTACTACTTTACTTGCTCGACTTTTATATCAACACAAGTGCTTAAAGGGATATGCCACCCCCAGGGCAAATTTGGGCATCTCCCCACAGTCCAGAGACTAAAATAAGTGGTGGAAAGCGTTTTCCTGCTCACCCAGCCATTGTCCGAGTCTGTCGCCACTGACCGCCACGGTATCTGCAGCTCCTCCGCCTTAGACTGGAGTCTAACGTAGCCAGAGAAAGATTTCGGCCAAAAGGAATTAATTTGCTCGATGCGTTTCCCAATTACTTTCTGTGTAGTGCGCATTCATATCGAGTGCAAATAAATGTGCAAATCAACACGGAGAGCTTGCCTTGGTCATTTTGGGTGGGAACTATTTTCCAGTGCGGAAGAATACAGTCGAATCACGCAGCACGCTGCCAGGGGAATCCCAGTTACGCACCGGGAAGGGAGTTCCCCTGTTGCACAACGTGGTGCGTGATTCGGCTGTATTCTTCCGCACTGAAAAATAGTTCCCACCCAAATTGACCAAGGCAAGCTCTCCGTGTTGATTTGCACATTTATTTGCACTCGATATGAATGCGCACTACACAGAAAGTAATTGGGAAACGCATCGAGCAAATTAATTCCTTTTGGCCGAAATCTTTCTCTGGCGACGTTAGACTCCAGTCTAACGCGGAGTAGCTGCAGATACCGCGGCGGTCAGTGGCGACAGACTCGGACAATGGCTGGGTGAGCAGGAAAACGCTTTCCACCACTTATGTTAGTCTCTGGACTGTGGGGAGATGCCCAAATTTGCCCTGGGGGTGGCATATCCCTTTAAAATCAAACCGAAAAGTGCCCGGGTGATGTACAGAACAGACACGTGATTGATGTAAGGTCTTAAAGAGGCACCAGCAAACACACCTCATGAAACAACAGTGAAGGTTTTCTTTGTGATTTTGTAAAATTCCGAAAGAAGTCAAGTCTCAATAACAAATTTAGTGATTATTTTAAAGACAGCAATGTATGCACACCAAAACAATTAGTTTTTAATGTTTTGTAAAAGAATGTTTTTGGTAAAAGAATTTAATCATTAACACGGAAAGGCATATTCAGGTAATAATATACATTTACAGTGGTACCTCACCTTACGAATGACCCAACAAACGAAAATTTCAAGTTACGAAACGCCTTCACGTCAAATTTTGGTCTCTAGATACGAATGAAATTTCAAGTTACGAAACGCGAAATCTCTAATCCAATCCAACTTTATTTATAAAGCACTTTAAAAACAACAAATCTCAAAAATTCAATTAATGCGCTCTCAGATGCACGCCTCGAAACGTAAATACACACACGTGTATCAACACATCAACACACACGGGGTTAGGTTCCAGAGATGGCCCGCGGTGGGAGAGGTCCGCGAGGTAGGACAACTTTGTACTGTATTTTGCAATTGTTCTACATGTTTTAGGGCTGTAAATGCCTCACCACACATTCTACACTTTTCTTGTATTTCTCTCTCGTTTAAACACTCGAACTTTCATGCGTGGGGGGGGGGGGGCACGGCTCAATATAGGGGAGCGGAGACACAACACATTTACCTGGCCAGCCAAATGATATCTCTCTGTATTTCCTATACAGTGCGATACCGCTGCCGCTGGTACAGCGATGAGTCATGGATTCTTCCAGGCAAACAACACACCTCAAGCTGCATTAGACTGAGCACAGGAGCCCCCCAGGGCTGTGTGCTCAGTCCGATGCTCTTCACTCTGCTGACCCACGACTGCTCACCGGCGTTCAGCACCAATCACATAGTGAAGTTTGCGGACGATACGACTGTGGTGGGTCTCATCTCTAATAACGATGAGACAAACTACAGGAGTGAGGTGAGCCTTCTGACCCAGTGGTGCAGCAATAACAATCTCCTTCTTAATGTTGAAAAGACCAAGGAGATTGTTGTTGACTTCCGGAGAGGCCCCACCCAGCACCCCCCACTGTCCATCAATGGTGCTGCTGTAGAGAGGGTGAGCAGCACCAAATTCCTGGGGGTGCACATCAGTGAGGACCTCTCCTGGACAGTGAATACTGTATCACTGGCAAAGAGGGCTCAGAAGCGCCTCTATTTCCTCCGCAAACTGAGGAGAGCTGGAGCCCCTCCACCCATTATGACCACCTTCTACCGAGGCACCATTGAGAGCGTCCTGACCAGCTGCATCACTGTGTGGTGCACGGGAGCTGCACTGAACAGAACAGGAAAGCTCTGCAGCGCATAGTGAATGCAGCTGGGAGGATCGCTGGTGTCTCTCTCCCCTCCCTCCTAGACATTTTTAACACTCGGCCCACTCCGCAGAGCGTCCAACATTGTGGGTGACCCGAGCCACCCCGCACATAGCCTGTTCAGCCTCCTGCCCTCGGGGAGAAGGTACCGGAGTCTCCGGGCCCACTCCACCAGGCTTTCAAACAGCTTCATCCACCAGGCTGTCAGGAGGCTGAACTCACACCCGAACTCCCACCTTACCCATCTCCCACCCCCCACCCCCCATATTGGCATAACCTGTATTCCATAAAAGACATATCACTCTAGACACTTTAAAAACTGCTGCTAAGGACTACTGTTGCACTGTTGCACATTTACATTTACTACTGGATTTTACTCCTGTTGCACTGTTGTTTACTACTGTTATTGCACATTTACATTTACTACTGGAATTTTTAGTACTGTAGTTTACTCCTGTTATTGAATTTTACCCCCGTTGCACTGCTGTTTACTACTGTTATGGCACATTGACTACTGGAATTTTAGTACTGTTGTTTACTCCTGTTACTGCACTAGAATTACTACTGTTGCACATTTATTTTTATTTTATCTTAATGCACATTCTACTGCACATGACCAAGTCACTGCTGTATCTTCCATTGCACATTTTGATGCACACTGCACACTTTGGAAATCTGTATATAGTATAGTTTAGTTTATTTATTATGTTGCACTGTTTTAAGATTTTAGATCGTAGACTTTAGTTTTAACTTTAGATCTCTGTCTTAGATAGTTTTTTGTTGTGTTTTGTCTTCATATTGTATTTTGTACACTGTCTTTTGCACTACTTGGCCAGAGAGAAACAAAATTTCGATTCACTGTATGTTGAACACATATGGCAGAATTGACAATAAAGCTGACTTTGAACTTTGAACTTTGAACTTTGATCAGTATGGTAAAACTCACCTGTCTCACGACGGTCTAAACCCCGCTCACGTTCTCTTAGTGAGTGAACAATAAAACGCTTGGTGAATTCTGCTTCACAATGATAGGAAGAGCCAACATCGAAGGATCAAAAAGCGACACGGCGCGGGATGGAGCCGCGGGCCCGCGCGGCTCACAGCTCACAGTGTCAGCCTCCCCGCTCTGGAAGTCACATAGAAGCAGTGCCCACCCCGCCCCGCTCTTATTCCCGCTGAAAGAGTGTCTGTCTTTAGGTAAATCTTCCAGCTGAGGTCCTGACCAAACCGAAGCAAGAAGATGGTCCCCCCATCAATGGAGATGGTCCCCGGGCGCAGTAATGTGCTGCTCACTGCTCCTAATAACAGGATGGGTTAAATGCAGAACTGGAATTTCCCCACTGTGGGACTAATAAAGGCATAGCTTTCTTTCTTTCTTTCTTTCTCGGCCTCTTAGCTCTACCGCGCTCCTCCAACGGCACTGCCATGTCCCGGGATAATCCTGGTTTAGTCCAGGTCCAGTCCAGGTTTAGACCTGGTTTAGTTCTGGTCTAGACCTGGTTTATTCCAATCAGGACGCAGAACACAAATGTTACACTATAAAAAAAAGTTACACTATAAAAAAAAAACCTTGGAACGGATCAGGCCTTTTCCATTGAAATAGCTACTCAACTTACGAATTTTTCACGTTACGAAACCACTTCTGGAACGAATTAATTTCGTAAGGTGAGGTACCACTGTATTTACATGGAATGTATATATAAAAAATACAATAATCGATCAAACAAATGTACAAGCAAACAAACAATATTATACAAGTTTGCAATTATTATGCTAAGAACACTTAAAGTGTGGGAGGAGCCACACTTCACATTCAGCCTGCAGAGCACAACAGTGACATTGTGTACTGGCAGGAACGTCCAATGTGTAAACTACAAGGTTCATAACTAAATAAAACATTAATTTACAGCTACATAAATTATATGTAATACATGTAGTGACTATGTGTACCCACACATGTAATTTAGTCTGTCTAGCTAATCTATAGTTTTAAAAATGAGCAATTTGATGGTGGCTCACCTTTTTACCAGAAGACTTTAGTCTTCTGGTAAAAAGGTATCTTCTCATTTTTCTTTTTCTTTTTTTTATTAATTCAATAGATTAATTAATTCTAAATATATGACGGTTTAATAAAATAATATTTCATATGTATGTCCAATTGTTGGAAAATAATGTAATACTTTATAGCTGGAGTGCAGCACCATGGTCATATACAGCTGTTTTATGTCATCAATGAGGTTATGCATTTTATACAACTATTATAGCCTTAATCATTATTTAATGCAGTTGTCTACACAGTTACAGTAGCATTTTCAGTAAAACATGAGGTGCACAGGGCTCAGGGCACACAGGGCTCACCTCTGTGTCTATGGGTCATAGGAGGTGCACAGCACTGTACTACAGATAGTCTCAAATAGTCTCAAGAATGATAGATAAACTTTGGTTGAGCTCAATGATAAGGCATGTGTATTTTAATGAACAGGTCTATAGCCAATCGTTTGGCAGACACGCTTGCACGCGCACATGCAGTAATGTGCACGTCCTTTTGGGCTTAATATAGTGTACAAACTCGTTCCAAACTTTAAATATGAATTTCTCTGGAATGTATTCATGAAGTCAACATGTCCATGTGTTTCAATACGACAGATGAAAATGGAGATTGATAAATATGGGAGAAAAAAATGTAGTTTTTTTTCTTTTTTCCCCGTATCGCCCAGCCCTAGTCTCAGGGCTGTACACGTCCTGTCACTGGAGCACAGGAGCTCTGAACTCTGGGTTTGGTCAGTGCAGTGAGCTGAGGACAGAGCACCAGAAGAGGCAATCCCAAACATTACCTAAAATTATTGTCACAGGCAATTTACCAAAAAGTGGTCCAATTTACCTGATTTCACCCTACTTGAGCTTTCTACCATGTTAAAACGTTCCCTCATCACAAACATGCCTGAATATGTCATCCATGCGTATCTGAATAATACGCATGGATGACTCTCTCCCATGTCCTACTCGAGCCCTCCTTATGGTTAGTGGTAAGATTCTGTCCATTGCTCAACCCACAAGCCTACGTCAACATTTGAGGACTGGACATGGTTCTAGGCTCCTCAGGGGGCTTAATGTGTGCTGAAGCTTCATCATCATCACACCTGCATCTTTCGGCCTGAGGACTGGGTAGTGGAGTGTCTATAGAAGGTTTCCGCAGACAAAGCCTCTTGGTCCTCAAAAACTCATCATTGTCTTCAGCCTTCCTCAGATTTGAGGTCTGAGGCTCCACACAGGCCTTTATGTGTGCTGGAGTGTCATCATCATCCTCATCTTCATCATGGCCACGTTTTCTGGCCTGAGGACGGCAGGGTGAGGTGTTTTTGGAGGGTTGACTCACACAAAGCCTGTCCCTTTGTGTCTCTGCTGGCATCTAAACCAGTACATTAGTATTACTTATTATCAGCACATTGTAATATATATTCGTGTTTAATGCACAAATCTTTAAAGCAGCGAATCTCAAACTTTTCACCAAGTACCACCAAGATAATTATTTGAATTTCTGAGTACTACCAGATCTAAACCCAGATTTTATCAAGCCTAAATTAGGGCTCAAATCATATACAGTGGTCCCTCGTTTATTGTGGGGGTTACGTTCTAAAAATAACCTGCAATAGGCGAAATTCCCTGAGTCGTCAGCTTTATATTTTACAATTATTCTACATGTTTTAAGGCTGTAAACGCCTCACCACACACATTCTACACTTTTATCAGACTGGCATTAACATTTTCTCACATTTCTTTTTTGTTTAAATACTCAAACTTTCATAGATTTTCAACAAAAAAAGCACCGTATTATAGAATGAAACCAAAGATCAAAAACAATACTGCATGTATTTCACAGTTCCTCTGACCGAGCCTCTTCGTCCTGGTGCCGTTCTGCTGTCCCGGGTTTTGTCGGCGAGAAAACTTGCAAACATACAGCACTTCAGAGTCACACTGCGAGCGATCGAACATTTATATAAATTTGGCTGAACGCATTCTGTACTGTACAGGAGACACGGCAGGGAGGAAAATGACTGACAAACCAGCAAAGGTCTACAGTCCCTTAGCCAATCAGGACGCAGAACACAATGCACGTTAATACACAACAAAAAAAATTGGGGGGAAAAAATCTGCAAAAAGCAAGGCTGCGAAAAGTGAACCGCGATATAACGAGGGACCACTGTATTATGCAAAGGTAACTCTTGTGAGCTTTAAGCCATGTAATAATGTTATTAATTCCTCATACATATAACCTGGAGTTGTGTTTTGTTTAATTCACACATGTTTGAGTATCCCTGTCTGCACCTCCAATGCTTAAAATGCTCTGTTCCACTTTGTGATGTCATTTAGTGGTAGTTTTCAAGTTAACAGCTACCATTTAAACACAGTGGGGCACTTCCTGTACCACTTAACATCACAAGGTGGAACAGTGTTTTCTGTTTGAGAGAAGTCAGCCTAAATATGCAGAGTTTGTGTATTTAACGTCTGAATGAAACAACACAAAACACCAGGTATGTTTGTGATGAGGGAACAACATTAAAACAGATCAGAAAATAACATAATATGGGCCCTTACCATGGTCAAAAATTCTTAACTTATATATCTTAACTATGAATACGGCAGTTCTAAAATACTTAACCAAAAGTTCTTCAATGGGGGTGCTCACTTAGCATGTTAATTTCGATGTTTGTGAAATTACTCATCCAGGAAGGATCCTTGGCAAAGGACAAATTAAATTCTGTCAACTGGATCCTTTTTCAGAACTGAAGAAGCGGCTTTGACCCAGTTGTGAAACACATTTGATCAAATATTTGATTGCAATGTTTGCCATGCCATTTAGAGCATTTTATAGTTGCAAACATATCCCTACCCCCTACCACATTTGTTTGCTGTTGTTTGCCAGCGTGAGTGTGGAGAGAGGGGTGGGGGTGTGGGAGTTTGTTTTGTTTATTTGTTTGTTTGGTTTTTTTAGTCTATTTTTTTTCTTATGTATATGTAAGTATATGTATGTATATATAAAAATATAAAAATATAACAATTAAAATCCCCATCTCGTCTTGTTCTTCCTTTCTTTAGACGCAGTCACCTGACAAGAGACAGAGTAATTGCAAAAAATTTACTAGAACATTTTTGACATACCTCCACCCAAGTTACCCCTTGGACCTTGGTTCCGATCATTTGACTCCCCAGTGACCTGGCCTCCGGCGACCTGCCCCCTGGGCTCTTCTACAGCCATGTTTTCTTTCTGAATTTAAAATTTAAAAATGTGTTCTGTTAAATTCTACTATTTGACATACTTCCAGCCAAGTCCCCCCTTGGTTCTTGGCCCAGAAGATGCTGTGGGAATTTCAGGTGGTTATAATTGCCATCTGGCCCATGGGGAACTGTCCTCACCTCAGCTAAGAAGAAACAGAACAATTAAAGTTAGTAAACCAAAATCTCTGTCTTATGCTAAATGCCACTAGAAATGTTTTTGACATACCTCCTGGCACGTTCACCCTTGGTTGAAGTGGTCATTATTATTGCCATCTAGCTCATGATGAACTGCCAGAAGAAAGAGAACAATTATATAATTACATATTAAACCAAAATCCATGTGCTGGTCTGTGTGTGTGTGTGATATGCTGTCAATCAATTAAAATATTTAATCAATCTCATGAATGTCATAGTTAACTTGTGATTAATCGCAAATTGATCACACAAATATTTGTACCTTGAATCATCATTTAATACTCTTATCAACATAGAAAAGTGGATATCCTTGCTTTGTGCAAATGTGTTTTTATTGTAAAACATACAAATTGTCAATGAGGCAACTTTCTGTTCGATATTCCACTCTCATAAGATAAGATAAGATAAGATAAGATATGCCTTTATTAGTCCCAGAGTGGGGAAATTCCAGTGTTGCAACGCACAGATCAAGAACAGCAGGAAAAAGTAGCATGCAATAAAACAATATAATAAATAATGGCTTAAATAATTTTAAAAATAGACCTAAAAATAGACTCTCGAGTATAGCTGAATATTGTAGTGCAGATAAAGTTGAATGACATATTAACAGTGCTCATGTTCCACTTTCATGAAGTGCTCTGCATCAGTGTGAGTGAAGTGCTTCTCTTCTGTCTTCATAAGAGTCAAAGCAACTGAAGTTTCCACTGTGGGTGAAATAATGCGCTGTGACCCTGAGGTAGTTCTCATTACTGAGTGATGTCCATTAATCTCCAGTTAGCGCGAGTGTGTTTGTCTGCCCTAATGCTTGTTGTACTAACTAGGGGCACACTTGCGCTGGGATTGTGTGGCCGTGCCGTGCCCGGGTGCGGGTTCTGTGGCCCGCATTCACACCTGTGCAGCTGGGCCGCGGCCAATGGCGTCGTCACACGGCGCTGTTTGATTGTATGTCGCACAGCGGAGTTGGTGCTTTTGGCGGAGAGGGTGGGTCCAGCGGCATGGGGTGTCTATTGAATGGTGAGACCAATGTGGGTCCTGCTGCGTGGTGCTCCTCCGTGGGTTTGTGGATGTGGTGGCAGAGTGAGGGAGTGGGGGCGGCTGGGAGGCTGCGGGGCTTTTGTCATTTTGGAGCAGACTTTGTTTCGTGTTTTCCTCGTGGGTGGCTGGGCTTGTGTGATGAAGTCGTGCATGTGCTTTGGCCCACCTCCTCCAGCCGGGTCTTCTCAGTTTTGTACAAATTGTTTTCCTTCCTGTTTACAACCGGATCCTGTAGTTTTTCTAACGTTACTAGCAGTGGCCACAGCTTATGGAAAAAAAACAAGTTCTCTAGGTCACAAATAGCATTAATCTCACGATAAAAAAAATTAACATTAAAATTGTTGATCTCTCAATTGATCTCACACACAGTGACACACAGGAGAAATTCACTTCTGCATTTGCCCCAAGTGGGCTGCAGTGGGCAGCTCGTCTTTCCGGCGCCCGGGGGGCAGTACCGTGAAGGGCCTTGCCTAAGGACCCACACTGCGTTGCTCATTGCCAGGGGGGATTTGAAACAGGTCCCCCGGGTGAAAGTCAAGTGACTTACCAGTTGAGAGTGGCAAGAGACTAATGACTTATCAGTTGAGCTAATAGCACGAGATATGATTGTTTTTATCAACTTACAAAATGCAAAGTGAGCGAACAAAAGAAAAATCTAAATCAAATCAATATTTGGTATTACTATCTTTTGCCTTCAAACCAACATCAATTCACACAAATGGGTACACACAAAGTCAGGGATTTTGTAGGATTATAGTCAGTCTGATTAACCAGTTATAATAAACAGATGCTAATGATTATCAATGTCACACATAGGTTGGAACACAGTCATTAACTGAAACAGAAAGAGCTTGTGGGAGGCTTATGTAGGAGGCTACCATTTCACTTTATTCTAGGCTATTAATCCAATTTTCAAAAAATAGTGAAAAGCAGCTTTATTTGATATTCGATTTCGGTATTTGGCCAAGTATTTAATTTTTATTCGGTTTCATTTTTGGCCACACATTTTCATTTCGGTGCACCCCTATTATTTACTCTTATGTGTGCCAGAAAAGATACTAAATGGGTCTATGCTGCCATCTGCTGTCAAAGATGTCCCCTCTGAGACAAAAAGAATATTAGAAAATAAAACTACTTTGAAGATAATAGTAATTAAAAAAAAAAAAAAAAGATTCTGGTATGTGTTGACTTTAGCAGCACTTGATATGATAATATACAAATTTATGTTATTTATGGGTTATAAGTTTTAGAAATTTGAACTTTTTATTGTTATAATTTATGAATGATTAGCAATTGCTGGGAAACGCTGCAGATTTGAAAACATTAAATATATAGCTTGCATTAACTTGTCAAGGCCTGTGTGTGTGTGTGTGTGTGTGTGTGTGTGTGTGTGTGTGTGTGTGTGTCGTAACCTGTCAAGTTTTGTGTTTTCTCATAATGCAATTTACATTTATTTCTGATGAATATTCTCTTAAAATATACACCCCATTTTTAACTATCCACCGTCGTATTATTAAAAATGTTTCCCTGTTTGCTAAAATAATCGAATTTGATCCAAAGGTTGGCGGTTCAAATCCCGCTCTTGACATAAGAAACATCCGTGGTTGAGCGGTCAGATCCACTGTTGGCAGGTATGATTCCAGCTCCCACAGATCAATGCTGCCGTTGTGTCCTTGGGCAGGACACTTAACCCACCTCATCCCCAGTGTCTGCGTAAACTGGCGTGTGAATGTGTGTGTGAATGGGTGAATGGTTCCTTGTTGTAAAGTGCTTTGAGTGCCTTGAAGGAGGAAAAGCGCTATATAAAGATGTGACCATTTAGTTTTCAATCATGTTTCATCCCATTCTATAACAAGTCACTAAATGCAGTAACCATTTCAACCACTAGAGGCCAGTCTTTACTCACAATGAAATTCTCATCTTTATGAAGATTCAGAAATTAACTTGAACACCTTTACTGATTCTCCCATTGTAAATAGTTGAAGTAGAGCAACATTAAGCCTGCTCCCCTTGTAATTTTTCTAACTTGGAAAACACACAAAAAGCATTTTATACTAAACTAAATTAAAATACAAACACAAGCTGTAATAAGACCACAAGTGCTTTAATTAGGCTACTTAGCATAAAGTTAACATACTGCTTCTGTATGAGACTGAAATTAATATTTTGTTTGTTTGTTTGTTTGTTTGTTTGTTTTTTATTTCCAAGTGCACTGTGTAACTTTTTGGATGGGAGTCCGTCACCTTCTTGTTGCTATGGAGATATCATTGCTCTGCCTGGAATGTTCCACAGTATGACATTAAACAGCTCTACTTTACATTTATTCAAACAAACAAACAAACAAACCAACAAACAAAAGCAAAACAAAAAAAAACAGGAATCCTGACTGTGAGCAGACCCTCCACCAGAAAAGTTACACAATGCACCTTTAAACATTCGCGATGAGTTCTGTCAGAACATAGTCAGCTATAGCCTATTCCACAGCTTTTTAAATCAAACATAGTCAAAAGGATGGTTTGAGTAGCGCAAGGGCTGATTTTGCTCCACAGTATGTTATGCTAATCTTCGATGCAAATTGATATAAATATTGCATTTAAAAGTGTGCATTTGTTTCTGTTTTTAAAGCATTTGATTCCAATAGAAAGATAAAAAGCCTTTGGGTCCATGATGCAACTAGATGATTTACACATGATTGATGTTACAGAAAGATCAATGTGCTGTCTGTACAATTCATTTTGAAGTCTCTAGTTAAACCATAATAACCTCATCTAGCCTGTTTATATAAGCCTGCACATGTACCTGTTTAACTTGGACTCCATATGAAATCAAGAGCGCACATTGTCCCAATTTATTACCTTCACCACTCCGCCAGGCTCATGCTGTGCTTTGGCTGAGGTTTGCTGGTTTATTTATAATATACTTATGTGCTCATAGGCAACAAAATAAGAAACACATGTTATGATCTGATTTTGAATTTTCCTCACCTTTTGTCCAAGTACCATATAAGCTTTAATGAATTATGGTTGCTTGTTAGATAAATGTGCTTTTTTTCCGGAATGTTCAGTAGTATAAGTGGAGTTAAGAGTACGGTTTTAGATCTGGAGATATTTTTCATAATTTCAATCAAAAAAAACTTATTTTTTAGGTAATGGCGCATAGTGGAAAGATAATTCAATCATTTTTTAAAATCCAGATTTAGTGGACAAAATGTGAAATTCATAATGTTGCTGCAGGTGCATTATAACAATTACAATACACAATCACCGAGTCTGACACCACAAACCACACTCATCTCAGAATCAAGTGTGTGTGTGTGTGTGTGTGTGTGTGTGTGTGTGTGTGTGTGTGTGTGTGTGCGCTATGAGTTTACTCCTCTTTCGACCCTGGAAAACTGTCTGTTTATTTTACCATATGTCCATAAATTTGTGCAAGTATTTGTGGGTCAGGAGAAGTGAAACTCTACTGAAGTTTTGAACGTAAATGAAAGTATTTGCAGTTACAACCACAATCACCACAACTACTAGTACTAGTGATGTTAACAATACTGGAAATGAGATAATATTCAATACTAAAACTATCATGGGTCAAATGTAGAGGACAAATTACCCCTACAGAGACAATAAAGTGTACCTTAACTTTAATGATCACAACTACAGTAGATACTCATTTGTGTTGATTCTAAAATTATCTTGCAGTTAATTAGAACTAGCATAAGGCCCTGTGATAACATCAAAAAAGTATTATTATGTACTATTATATTGTGTTGAAAATATTAGCCATGGACCAATTCAGCTTGTTCACATTTTTGTTTTCCTTTCGACCTCTTGTATATAGCGGAGATATTTTTATTAAAGATTTTCTATTTTATTTTTACTTGTACATATATAATTATGCCTTATTTGACAGTCTCTTGCTATCGTTTTTGTTTTATTTATTTAGAATTTATTACCATTTATATTTTGTACTCTTTGTTATTATATTATATTGTGATGTGTGAGCTACTGTGTCCAAATAATTTCCCTGGTGGATCAATAAAGTTTGTCTAAGTTTGAGTCTAATACTCAGAAAAATGACATAGGGACACATATCGCACTACTTTTAAATTGTGTTAATTCATTATAAATTGACATTATATTATACACAACTACCTGCTAACGCTGCTTAGCTGTAAAAATATTCATTAATCAATATAGGATTCTTCATTAATATAATATGACTGGATAGTGTTAAAACAAGTTACGTTTTAATAGTCATTCAGTCAAAGGTGGACTTTATCTTATTTAACAACAAGAAGCATTCAGAGAGAATAGACTTAAGCTCAGTTATTGACCCTTGTGATAACCCATGAAAGCTTCCTATTAGAACTAGACAAACAGTACACCATACAAGCAGTAATTTAATACTGCCTTCGTCCATTAATGAAATCTAATTGATTCATCTCAACTCAGTGGTGCCACAGATTAAACCATCAGATAAACATGATACATATATTCTGTGACAGAAATAAACGTGTTATAGTCCTCTCTTATATTTAACGACTTAGACAGACTTTATTGATCCACAAGAGAAATTATATGGACCCAGTAGCTCACACAACACAGTATATTGTAATAACAAAGAGACAAAATATAAATGGTAGTAATACATTTTAAATAAGTAGCAAACATATCTAGAGACTGGTGTGTGTGCAAGTTAAAATAAATAAAATAAGTCATGAAGTAATAAAATATCACTGGTACATCTGGAGCCTTGCCATGTTTTATTTGTATTTATTTATATTACCGTAGCTTAGTGAACCTCATGAACAAACCATTTCACATAAAGCCATCACAGGCCTCAGCACACCAATCCAGAACTCTGTGTTCAGCTTCCCACAATCCACTGCTGCTAAACCAGGACTATACCAGAAACTAGAAGTACCCCAGAACTAAATAAGTCCTGAACAAAGAATTTAATTATATTTTTGGGATATTGTGATACTTATGATAAGGTTGTACTCAAAATACTGATTTAGCAATTTATGATGAAGGATTTCTTGACCCATTTCAAAACAGATATATTGTATTTTGCAATACAGTATGTATTTGCAATACTTTTAAACAATGGTGGAGTCAGACATAATTTGTCTCCCATCTATAATTCCATTCTTAAGCCTAAATCAAGGCAAAAAAAAAGAAACAATAGGGCGAGCCAGGTCAAGGCCAGAGTTGTGAACTTTTATCATGGATTCTACCTGGACGACTGAGGGACTTTTCACGCAATGTTACTTCATTATACATGTCAGCTGACTACTGCATTACTTTTAAGCTGCTTAGCTGATAAAGTGAGTTATTCATTACTCAATTGTGCGCTCATATTTTGGACATTGTAGTCTTTAAAGGTCCCATGGCATGAAATTTTCACTTTCTGAAGTTTTTGAACATTAATGTGAGCTCCTCTACGCTGTTTAGCCATGGCTAAAAGTTGCGAAATATGTAAACTGAGCATTTGCGGTCCTTTTCCGCGTTTGAAAAAAAGACAGCCCAAATGGGCAATTCTGGACAAGGCTGGTTTCTGACGTCACACTCCAGGAAAAATACAAATGCAGTTCCACCGCCCGTCTGTATTTCTACCCACAGTCTCTGGAACTCACGCCCAGAGAGTTTGGAACACGAACGAGCTACGCAATGCGAGATGCGGTTTTTTATTTGCCTGGAGGCACATGAGTGTTTCCAGGCTCTGATGTCCTTTATCCGAGCCTCTGAACCTCTGAAACAGCAGTGGTTTCATTTTATTTTCTGTGGAAATGTGTTTATTTTTCAATGGAACGCTTCTCATTTCTTCCTCCGCGCAAAAATGCGGAAGTGGGGCCAGCGCACTCTTTCCGCTAAAGAGGAAAGAGCGGAGAGTTTGGCCACACCTCCTCCCGCTGCACTGGCCTATCTCTATCTTCCTCATTTGCATTCAAGCAACAACACCCATAATAAAGTGTTTGAGAGAGATATTTATGACTCTGACTGTGTTCATGGGGCTTTCTCATGCACTGAGTCTTGATTTTGAAGAAGGATTCATTTACAGTATTAGGGAACCATTAAGGCGCAATATAAAAACATCAAGAAGTACCATGTCATGGGATCTTTAAAACATTTTGTTACTGCATTATTTAAACACTGATTGAGTAAATTTTTAAAAGGCTATGTAGCGTCAACTCTGTATTGTATTGTGGGGTTCTTAGCAATACCCAGCCTTATTTTTGACATCCTGTATTTTGTGGCGCTCTATAGCCCACTCTCATTCCAGTCTTTTAAAGCACTGGTGGGCAGTCATCAGCTACACAGCCAGATTTACAGCAGCCTGTAGCCTCTATGCCGGACAGTTATAGATCCTTTTACCTTTCAAGAGCAATTTCACCACAAATAGGATTAAAACTAATGGCGTTTGACACCGGCAGGTCCAGTGCATTAAATCCATCGAGGTTTATCGTGCTGACATTTGAAAAGGTTGGTCTGTGTGCAGTGGGCCGCTAAGGGATGCAGAGCTGGGTGACATATAGAGCACCCAAGGGACCCTCGCTTTTATGGTCAACCCCCTTTTATTCTATGTCCTGCTCCTCTAACCTGTTCCATTACGGTAACTTTTATAGACATTCAACGCCAAAGATTGCAAATCATAATACCCTTGCGCACATTTTGTATAGTCTGTGGGTTTTTTCTTTTTGTTTCCTTGGATTGGGCCCTGTGGCATAATTGTGTGGAGGATATGTAAAGCATTACTGTCAGGGAAATTGTGCTCATTATCTCAGTCGTGGGCATAACCATACTCCGCCGTGTGATCTGTTTACTTCATGAAGGTAAATTAATCCACAAAATGATTTTCTTCCACTACGACGTTTAATTTCAATTTGTATAAACAAGACTCTTCAAGGTCAGTAAATGAAGCTGCATGTGGGGACTGTGAATGGAGTCTGTTGCCTCGGGGGTCTGGAGCTATTAAAATGGGCTCGTTCAGTACAGTGCTTGACCTGAATTATAATTTTAGCAGCCGCTTGCTTCACGCTATGAGTTTACTCCTCTTTCGACCCTGGAAAACTGGCTGTTTATTTTACCATATGTCCATAAATGTGTGCACGTATTTGTGGGTCAGGAGGAGCGAAACTTTACTGAAGTTTTGAATGTAAATGAAAGTATTTGCAGTTACAACCAAAATCATCACGACTACTAGTACTAGTGATGTTAACAGTACTGGAAATGAGATATTATTCAATACTAAAACTATCATGGGTCAAATGCAGAGGACAAATTACCCCTACAGAGACAATAAAGTGTACCTTAACTTTAATGATCACAACTACAGTAGATATTCATTTGTGTTGATTCTAAAATTATCTTGCACTTAATTAGAACTAGCATAAGGCCCTGTGGTAACATCAAAAAAGTATTATTCTGTACTATTATGCTGTGTTAAAAATATTAGCAATGCACCAATCCTGCTTTTTCAGTTTTGATACAAATTCTGATACTATAGCTTTAATTATCTGTCTATAATTGATATCAACCGATACCCGTGCAGAGACAGAAAACAGCATTTATTTCATTTAAACAAAAATAATAATAATTAAAAAAATGATCCAGTTATGTAGCTTTTATTTATCTCTCAAAATAACACAACAAATTTGAGATTTTTGGCCAAGGACAACCAGTAAATAGTCTTATTAATAACAATATGTCCAATCAGGAAACCGACTGCACCGATTTTTGATACTTTTGCTAGTACCACTGCTTTACCACACTAATAACACTTTTTCCAGCTACTATTACTGCTATCCTGCTCCATCTACAACTTCATATTGAGAGAATATTGCTGTATAGAGATAATACTTGGAGTGCAGCTAAGCCACTCCATCAATGTCAAAACCTTGTCATTTTGCCGGAAGAACGTGTTGCCTTGACAAATGAAAATTCTCACTTGTTAAAAATGATATTATATTCACATTACAGTCAATATTCAGCCAAGTTAAATCACTACTATTACATATCACTGACTTAACCTGTTTACAGATTTTGACAGATTTTCTCTGGCAGTTGCTTTGTTTACAAATGATTGATTTAATTTGTTCCATTTTCCACTGTTAGACACTGGCAACTTGGCAGTCATCTTTATTACGATGCCCAGACTGGAAAAGGGGCACACATTACCAGCAGAGATTGAAAACCAAATCAAATTTACATATGCAGCTCCAAGGCCTAATTCACTGTTTTCACTGTCCCCATTCAAGCCTGGATCCTCCACTTTGCAGAAATCATTACTTTGGCACACTAAACACTTTCCTCACAGAGAGCAAAGTCGGGCAGGAACAAACAAGAATACATTAGCAACTGAAATGAGATCGTAAGCAGCGCGAGAGGTAGCTGTGAAGTCATAAAGCCTGGATGAAATATAACTGCCTGTGGAGTGTGTGCACCACTACCAGCCCACTGCTCCACATCATCGCGTTAATATTTGGAGTCATTAGTTGAGCTACATTTGCAGTGAGGAAGAGCAGTGTGCCATGTTCACAATGTTATGAAGGGAATCTCTCAACCCTGCGCACTTACACAAATATTAAAATAATGGACTTCGTTTCAAAATCGCTCTTTTGGATTCATGAGAGAATGTGCACATTTCAAAAAGAATAGAATTGTTCATCGGTCTTCTCGTTTTGGGTTTTCTTTATGTTGTGTATGACTTCTGGGAAGAAGCAGATAACTTTAGTAATACTTCTTCTTAAGGCATTGTGTATTCTAAACTTGTTTCCCGATTTTTTGACTGTATAGTATGTATTTACTGTAGTAAGTAGAAATGTTCCAGCGGTGGTCATCTGAATACTGTTTTACACTCTGCAGAAACCATACTCAGTTTGACGGTTCTGGTCTGAGACAGTAGGATTTATACTAGCACAAAAAGTGTTGCCTTTTTTTATAGTGGAACTGCCTTACCTTTGTTTATAAGCTAGTCTCATTATTGGTTGTGGTCCCCCTCCAGCTTCAGTCATTAACTCCAAAATCTGAATCTGTGTGAGTACTCGCCTTTGTTAAGCATTGTCTACAGTATAACGAAAAGCAAATTCAAACTGAAGAACACATCATTGTAAGTACTTGCTCACAAAACTTAATCATCCCTTTAGGATTACACAGTGCGGACACTTCAGAGTGGTTCACTTAAAAACAGCCCTAAGACTCAAATGAAAGCACTGGCATCATTATCTCCTCGCTCCTCCAATGCCACACAGCTGTCTAATAGCGCCTTGGCAGTAGCCTTATATCCACCAGCTGCTGGGTAAGCGCCATTCACACTGCTCTCATATGAAAAACATTTATACAGACACTTTGCTGTTTGATCTACCGAGGAGTTTCTGGTAGCTCTTGCAGTACAAGACAAAGTTATTCTCCAACTTCAGTAGTTTCTTATTGGCAAAACAAACACCAGGAGCCAGTCCAAGCCTTAGTCCTTACATACTGTGTTTATTTCTATTAATGCCACCATAATACTACCCCTACCTACTGCTGCTAATGTTGTTACCAACATGCTACCACAGGGCTCTCAAGTTTTGAGCGGGGTCGGGGGGGGGGGGGCTTGAATTGCGTGAGAAATGCCGTGTGAGCGTGTGAACGCGTCGAATTGTCTGTCTCAATGCGTGAGACTTGAGAGCCCTGCTGTAAATGTTTGTCTAAAGAGCAAACTTAAACTACAAAGCAACTAATGAGAGTTATATAAATGAAGTTATTACCTGATGGTTCTCAGTTTGTTTTATCATCACCGCAGTGTGCGCTTAGCAGCTGAAACTGAATCTACACTCTACAGTCTGCCCAACAACAGAACAATGTATTTTCTGATTGGCTGATTTTTTTCCGGGGAGCAGGACGGGGAGGAGGGGGAGAGTTTTTTTCGCTGAAAACGCACGGTGCCTGCATAAACTGAGCCACACAGACCGATTTTCTGGGCACAAAAAAAAAAAAAAAAAATCAGCGTGAGAAATGCCATGTGTGCCACGTCGAATTGCGTGTGTCACACTCTCAATGCGTGAGACTTGATGCGTGCTACCATTACCACCCTTCACTACAATTGCTATCGTAGGCTAATATTGTATGTTGCTATGGCCACTGCTTAAACAGCAAATTCAGAACCATGATAGCAGTTTTATGTTGAGTCGAGTTGGCAACAGGTGGCACTGTAGAAATAGAAATACCCATGTTTCTAATATGCATTGTAGCGTTGTCATGATCCAGGCGTTTCAAGCTCAATTTCGATGCTAAGAAATACACTCGATACTCGATAGTACTTATTCTCGTACCACAATGATGATATAAAAAAAAACCTCTTCATTTAGACAATAGAATGTCAATTTCAAAATTAAATCATAGTACTTTCTTTAATATTGCCACGTGACCTTATATCTGTGTAATCCCTGTGAATGTGACTTTTTTTAGTATTGATGCTTACTGAAATGAAGTATGAATATCTAGTTTCAATACTACTACTACTACTACTACTACTACTACTACTACTACTACTACTACTACTACTACTACTACTACTCAGCGTATTATGTTTATTACAATATACAGCTCTGGAAATAAATAAGAGACCACTGCAAAATTATCAGTTTTTCTGATTTTACTACTTATAGGTACAGTATGTGTTTGGGCAAAAGGAACATTTTAGTTTGAATCTATAAACTACTGACAACATTTCCCCCAAATTCCAGATAAAATATTCGTTTATAGCATTTATTTGCAGAAAATGGTCAAAATAACAAAAAAGATACATGTTTTCAGACCTCAAACAATGCAAAGAAACAGGCTCAAATTCATTTGAAAATAACATAATACTAATGTTTACACTTAAGAAGAATTCAGAAATCAGTATTTGGTGCAATAACCCTTATTTTTAATCACAGCTCTCGTGCGTCTTGGCATGCTCTCCACAAGTCTTTCACATTGTTCTTGGGTGACTTTATTCCCCTCCTGGTGCAAGAACTGAAGTAGCTCAGCTTTGTGTTTGTGTTGGAATTCAACAGACGCTGGAATGGAATGGCTGTAATACATGTAGAGATGCTGATTTCAGAAAAAAATGCAGTTTTTGCGTTTTTTTTTTCCCAGACCTGTATATTATCAACTTGTGCAGTACATCATAGTTCTTTTAGAGTTTAGTTAGCAGTGCAAACACCAGGTGGCAGTCCAAGCCTTTGTCTCTGCACTGCTTGCCCACCTACACCCTAAACGGTGATGTAATCCTTTCCAGGCCATCATATCACATGGTACAAACAGTCCCTGCGCTCCTCTCTCCTTTTGATTCCCAGCTAACGCTCACACGCACCATTGTCACTCCTATCTCTTCGGCTGCTACGCGCTTATCTGTGCTTCATGAAAAAACCGCACAGTGGCTCTTTAATGAAATCAAAGCTTCATACAAGATCTCCCATCTGGTTTCCTCCGACACTGCTCCTCTCTCTCTCCCTCTCTCTTGTCTCTAGTGGATTTTAAATATGGCTGTGACCTTAACAGCAATAAAAAGCAATTCTCACGGCACTAATCCTCTTCTCTTCTTGGTCTCACTGCCTCTTAACCTTTACTGATACTGCATAACTATGACACCCCCCCTCCTACCTCTCTCTTTGTCTTTGCATCTCTGTCTTCTCTGTTAAAATCAGCTTTTAATAACACTAGCTGGGCAGCCGACAGATTATGGCAGGAGGAGAGCATCTGCTAGAGGGAGAAACTATTCGACAGCTTGAACCCTGGGGAGTTGTGACAGTAAAAGACAATCAAAGAGCGAAAGGAATGGAAACAACCTTTTTTTTTTTTTTTTACCCCTAAGAGATGTGTTTTAGCCTCACAACCACAATTCCCCTGGGAGGATGGAGGATGGAGGAAGGAGGAGGGAGAGCTCTTTTGCCATAACATTGTCACACTTTGTATATGTCTAATACGCACACTCTTTATGCACCATTAGTGAGCTCTTTTACACGCTAGACTTGAGTGTTTTCAGATTAAAAAACACCAGGCAATCAATCATTACTGTGCATGTAGTGTTGTATGTAAATGATGTTGCGCATTATGAGGCTACAAGCTGTCGTCAAGGATACCAAAGTGCGTTTTACACAAGGGCCAGTGAATCAGAAAAAGCAAACAAGTGAAAACAAATGAGCGTATTTGGCCACCCACACCACACCCTTTGGCTAAACAAGACTGTACTGAAAGGGATTGAAACTCTTATACTTTTGGCTGATATTATGATGACTTTGCTTTGTTCAAATTAAAAGATGCCTGCTTGGTTCGATGGATATGTAGTTGATTTGCCTTGAATGTTCCACATTATTGCATTTAAAGATCCTGACTCTGAGCTTTTAGCCATGTTATAATCTTTTAATCTCCTCAAAAACATACCTGGAGTTCTGTTTGTTTCATTCACACATAGTTGAGTAAGTTTGAGTAATCCTGAATCATTAGTCTGAATACATCTCCAAAGCTCAAGATGCTCTCTATTCAACCTTGTGATGTCATGAAGTGTTAGTTTTGAACTTCACAGCTACCTTTTACTTTTTGTTTTGCAGAGATTGTAGAGGTAAAATTATCCGAAAGATTCTAGTGAAGGTGCGAGTTAAAAAAAAAAAAAAAAAAAGTAGGGCACTTCCTGTATTACCACATGACATCACAGGGTGTTTTCTGTTGGAAAGAAGAACACATCCAAAATATGCAGGGTTTGTGAGTTAAACAAAACACAACTCCAGGTATGTTTCTGATGTGGAGACAACATTATAGCAGATCAGAAAATAGTGTAATATAGGACCTTTAAAAGAGAATTAACGTGTTTTACAATCTGAGCCTTATTTCGATAATAAAACAAGTTGTTTTACTCACCCATAGCACTTTGGTGTCATATGGAGCACTTCCGGAGATGTTTTAGATTAGCGAAAGCCGTAGCGCGAGTTTGCATATATTATATGCCCCAAGCAGTCTCCAAATAACACAAATTTTAGCACTTTTCAAATCATAGAAGCTCGATGTCTTAGTCTACGCTTTTGTTTGAGTCAAAAGTGGCCTGTAATCCGAGATTTATCCATAGTTTCAAGTAGATGAGGACGCCAGTGCGCATGTGCGGAGTCACAGCTTATTTTGCTCTCAGCTCCCGGGACCCAAACATGAAACGCAAAGCTGTAAAGTATGGATAAATCTCGGATTACAGGCCACTTTTGACTCAAACGAAAGTTGCGTGAAAAGTCCCTCAGTCGTCCAGGTAGAATCCATGATCAAAGGAGAAGTTCAATTTGTCAACTGGACAAAGTTTGTTTGGTTGAAAGCCATTGCAGAGGGGTGGAGAGGGTCGTTGTCTTGAATAGGGAATTGGACGCCAGAGAAATTTGAAATACAAAGAGACAGATTAGCTCATGGTTTCAGAGTTGTTTCAGTGTAGTGAGCGGGCTGATAGATATGCTAATACAAGACACCAGAGGAATTCGTAAAACAAAAGAGAGTAGCGGGGATAGGTCAGAGCTTTGTTCAGGGAAGCTAGCTCCTCCCGTGCAGCTAGATATAAACAGGGTCGAACCAGCATGAGGGCCAGAGCTGACGAAGCCTCTCGGATGAGCAGCGAAACGTTTTCAACCAAACAAACTTTGTCCAGTTGACAAATTGAACTTCTCCTTTGATCAAACGAAAGTGTAGACTAAGACATCGAGCTTCTATGATTTGAAAAGTGCTAAAGTTTGTGTTATTTGGAGACCGCTCGGGGCATATATTACATGCTCGGGGCATATAATATATGCGAACTCGCGCTACGGCTATCGCTAATCCAAAACATCTCTGGAAGTGTTCCATATGACACCAAAGTGCTATGGGTGAGTAAAACAACTTGTTTTATTACCGAAATAAGGCTCAGATTGTAAAAAACGTTAATTCTCCTTTAAACTTCTGGCATTTATTCATTTACAGGTGTCTTTACTGCCTTCAAGGACATGCACTTTTACCGTGAATGTGATCTCCTCTCCGTAGATCTAACCTGTAACTAAGCTTGGTGGCCACCTGCTTGTCTCCACAAAGATGGATACGTTTAATGACATACTAGCGCTGGGCAGTTCATTAAACTTGAATCAAAATCAAGATTGAGTCATGTCTAATCCTCAATGGTCATGATGGGTCTTTTTATTCAACAGCCAATCCTCTGTCACTATGATCAATACAATTCTACCTCAGTGCCATTCTGTTGATATGTGTCTATACGCATGCTGTTGTCATTTTGAGCAAATAACTCCATGTGGTTAATCAGTAGTGTTATTATAGTACAAGCATGTTTGAGGACATGTACTCTGTCTGTTTTTGTATTCCCTGTTGATTATCACATCTCGATCGGGGCATGCAGCCAGTCGGTAATGGAGCATGTCATCTCTTAGTGGCTGCTAATGCACTTCACATGCTTTCCTCTGCTGTACAGTGCTCTTTTAATATGATATAAAATGTTTAATCATTGGAAAGACCATGAAAACATTGACAATTGTGAATTATGTTGTTATTTTAACTTTTGAGCCAGAAAACTGAATTGGATTGGAGTGATTGTGCACTTTGTGGAATTTTGCCAAAACAAAACTGGTTCATATAAATAGTCCTGACAAAATGTACTTTTCACAAGTGACTCTTACGAGCTTTAAGTCGTGTTATAATGCTGTTACCACTTCAAAAACATACTGGAGTTGTGTTTTGTTTCATTCACACGTTTTACAAGTTTTAGTAATTTATTATTAGTAGTATGTTAGTATTATTACATTAGTATTATTAGTACTAATTAGTATTATTAGTATTATTACATCTCCAATGCCCACCTTCCATCTTCTGATGTCACACAGTGGTAGTTTTCAAGTTAACAGCTACTTTTAGTTCAGTAGAGATTGGCAATTCTAGTTCTGAAATTATCCAAATGATTCAGTTGAAGGTGTATGGAGTTTAAAAAACAGTGGTGCACTTTCTGTATTACCATGTGTCCTCACAACGTGGAACATGTGTTTACTGAGAGAAAATATCAGCCCAAATATGCTGGATTTGTAAAGGATTTTAGGATTTTAAATGTGAATGAAACAAGTTCAGTTCAGATAAATGCCCTTTATATTATGCAGTGTAAATGTAGATATGTACACTACAAATGTAGATATGTGAGAAAACAAAATTGAGATTGGTAAATGAGAAGTTACTGACAGGGACCCCAGGTTTGTCCAGTCAGGCACACTGATAACTAAGAAACATGCGAAAACAACTGTCACAGACTTGCCTGGTTTACACCAGACCATATCACAAGTGATATATGGTCTGGGAGCCACCTTTGAAATATTTCGTAGCGGAGGTGTGGTTTACGATCGCCAACGGCCGTTTATTGGGCGTTGCGAATGTCTATCATTTGGCGTATACGTAGCCCATAGCCAATCATGTCAGTTGTCAGTTCAAACTACAAGCTTCCGTTTGTCACGTAGTACGCATCACCGTCTTGCCACCCCTCCCCGCTCTCTGATTGGCTCCCAGAATCGGGAGAGCTCGCTTGCCATAGTCGCCAGGCTGTCTTTCAGATCGGAACGAACGAAAGCAGCCTGGGATTTCCCATGTTAGTCACAGACACTATCGCAGACAGTTGATTCCCTGTCATGCTGCATTATTAAGAAGTTGTTTCTATGTCATGCTGCAGTATCAAAGGGAGTATGTGGAAGGGGTTACAGGTCATACTAAGGCTGCATCCCATTTCTCTGCCTTACCCCTTCCCCTACCCCTTTATCTACCTTTGTCTTTGTCTTGCCCCTCGATAACGAGCTGAGAGGGCTCGGGGTACGAATGTTCTCCTAAGAAATGGGACACCACTCAATTACCGTTTGCGACATCATCCCTTGCCTCTACCTGGCTGCTACGTCTACAGAGGCGACAACAATTGACGCAAACAAACATAAACAAAATGTCAAGGATTATCGGGTACCTCAGCTCGACAAAAAAACTAGCTTGTTTATGCATGAAAGTTTGATGAAAAGGATAACGTCGGCTTAAAACCGCAACAACAGTTCACTAAAAGTAACGTAGAACATAAGCGTCATAATTGTAAACCATGCCAAAGTGTTAATCGATAATTACAACTGCTGAAAATACATTTATGAGACTCCTTGGCTGGTCGATGTGACGCTGCCATCCTGATCCTAAATTTCTTATTTATTTATCCATCCATCCATTTTCTTCCGCTTATCTGGGGGCGGGTCGCGGGGGCAACAGTCTAAGCAGGGACGCCCAGACCTCCTTCACCCCGGACACTTCCTCCAGCTCCTCCGGGGGGACCCCAAGGCGTTCCCAGGCCAGCCGGGACACATAGTCCCGCCAGCGCGTCCTGGGTCTTCCCCGGGGCCTCCTCCCAGTGGGACATGCTCGGAACACCTCCCGAGGGAGGCGTCCAGGAGGCATCCGAAACAGATGCCCGAGCCACCTCAGCTGGCTCCTCTCGACGCGGAGAAGCAGCGGCTCTACTCCGAGCTCCTCCCGCGTAACTGAGCTCCTCACCCTATCTCTAAGGGTGCGCCCAGCCACTCTACGGAGGAAACTCATTTTGGCCGCTTGTATCCGCGATCTCGTCCTTTCGGTCATTACCCAGAGCTCATGACCATAGGTGAGGGTAGGAACGTAGATTGACCGGTAAATTGAGAGCTTCGCCTTTCGGCTCAGATCCCTCTACACCACAACGGTCCGGTACAGCGACCGCATCACTGCCGACGCTGCACCGATCCGCCTGTCAATCTCACGCTCCATCCTTCCCTCACTCGTGAACAAGACCCCAAGATACTTGAACTCCTCCACTTGAGGCAAGGACTCCCCACCCACCCAGAGAGGGCAAGCCACCTTTTTCCGGTCGAGAACCATGGCCTCGGATTTGGAGGAGCTGATCCTCATCCCAGCCGCGTCACACTCGGCTGCAAACCACCCCAGTGCACATTGGAGGTCCCGGTTCGATGAAGCCATCAGGACAACATCATCTGCAAACAGCAGAGATGAGATCCTGTGGTTCCCAAACAGGATCCTCTCCGGCCCCTGACTGTACCTAGAAATTCTGTCCATAAATATAATGAACAGAACCGGTGACAAAGGGCAGCTCTGGCGGAGTCCAACATGCACCGGAAACAGGTCCGACTTACTACCGGCAATGCGAACACAGCTCCTGCTCCGGTCATACAGGGACCGAACAGCCCTTAGCAAAGGGCCCCGAACCCCGTACTCCCAGAGCACTCTCCACAGGACCCCACGAGGGACACGGACGAATGCCTTCTCCAGATCCACAAAGCACATGTGGACTGGTTGGGCAAACTCCCATGCACCCTCGAGCACCCGATGGAGAGTATAGAGCTGGTCCAGTGTTCCCCGGCCAGTTCCTCCTGAATCCGAGGTTCGACCATCGGTCGAATTCCCCTCTCCAGCACCCTGGAATAGACCTTACCGGGAAGATTCCCCGATAGTTGGAACACACCCTCCGGTCCCCCTTCTTGAACAGAGGGACCACCACCCCGGTCTGCCAATCCAGAGGTACTGTCCCCGACCGCCACGCGATGTTGCAGAGACGTGTCAGCCAAGACAGCCCTACAACATCCAGCGACTTGAGATACTCAGGACAGATCTCATCCACCCCCGGGGCCTTGCCACCGAGGAGCTTTCCAACCACCTCAGTGACTTCGGCCAGGGTGATGAACGAGTCCGCCTCCAAGTCTCCAGCATCTGCTTCCTCCTCGGAAGACGTGACGGCGGGATTGAGGAGATCCTCAAAGTATTCCTTCCACCGTCCGATAACATCCCCAGTCGAGGTCAACAGCTCCCCACCTCCACTGTAAACAATGTTGGTGAAGCACTGCTTCCCCCTCCTGAGGCGCGGAACGGTTTGCCAGAATTTCTTTGAGGCCGTCCGATACTCCTCCTCCATGGCCTCTCCGAACTCCTCCCAAACCTGAGTTTTTGCCTCTGCGACCACCCGGGCTGCAGCACGCTTGGCCCGCCGGTACCCGTCAGCTGCCTCAGGAGTCCCGTGAGCCAACAAGGCCCGATAGGACTCCTTCTTCAGCCTGACGGCATCCCTTACTTCCAGTGTCCACCACCGAGTTCGGGGATTGCCGCCACGACAGGCACCACAGACCTTACGACCACAGCTACGGGCGGCCGCATCGACAATAGAGGCAGAGAAAAGAGCCCATTCGGAGAAACTCTCCCGGAGGTGTGAGTTGAAGGTGCCCCTGACAGAGGGCTCTGCCAGATGTTCCCAACAGACCTTCACGATACGCTTGGGCCTGCCAGGTCTCTCCGGCCCCCCCCCTTCCCCCGCCAGCGGACCCAACTCACAACCAGGTGGTGATCGGTTGACAGCTCTGCCCCTCTCTTCACCCGAGTGTCCAAGACACGCGACCTCCGTCCTAGGGTGTCCTGGCGCCACGTGCACTGATGGACACCCTTGTGCTCGAACATGGTGTTCGTTATGGACAAACTGTGGCTAGCACAGAAGTCCAATAACAGAACACCGTTCGGGTTCAGATCAGGGAGGTCGTTCCTCCCAATCACCCCTCTCCAGGTGTCACTGTCGTTGCCCACGTGGGCGTTGAAGTCCCCCAGGAGAACAACGGAGTCCCCGGTCGGTGCACTGTTCAGTACCCCTCCCAGGCACTCCAAAAAGGCCGGGTACTCTGCACTGCTGTTCGGCCCATAGGCCGACACAACAGTGAGAGACCTGTCCCCGACCCGAAGGCGCAGGGACACGACCCTCTCGTTCACCGGGGTGAACTCCAACACTCGGCGGCTGAGCTGTGGGGCAATGAGCAGGCCCACACCAGCCCGCCACCGTTCCCCGCGGGCAATGCCAGAGAAATGGAGGGTCCAGCCCCACTCAATGAGTTGGGTTCCAGAGCCCAAGCTGTGCGTGGAGGTGAGGCCGACTATATCTAGTTGGTAACGGTCAACCTCCCGCACAAGCTCAGACTCCTTCCCCTCCAGCGAGGTGACATTCCATGTCCCCAGAGCTAGTCTCCATGTCCGGAGATCCGGCCGTCGAGGCCCCCGCCTTCGACTGCCGCCCAGATCTCTCTGCACCCGGCCCTTATGGATCCTCCTGCGGGTGGTGGGCCCACAGGAGGACGACCCAACGTCGCTTCTTCGGGCTTCGCCCGGCCGGGCCCCGTGGGGAAAGGCCCGGCCACCAGACGCTCGCTGGCGCACACCCACCCCAGGTCTGGCTCCAGGGTGGAGCCCCGGTGACGCCAGTCCGGGCGATGTATCTGGCCGTGTTACTGAACTCATCATAAGGGCTTCCCTCCTTGAGCCGCCACCTTAACGTGGTGGAGGGGTTTGAGTGCCCTAATGATCCCAGGAGCTATGTTGTCGGGGGCTTTATGCCCCTGGTAGGGTCACCCAAGGCAAACAGGTCCTGGGGGACGGGTCAGACTAAGAGCGGTTCAGAAGCCCTTATTTATTTATTTATTTGAGTATTTATTTACATATTTATTTTTATTTTTTATGTATATATATATATATATATATATATATATATATATATATATATATATATATATATATATATATATATATATATATATATATTATATTTTTTTTTTACTTTTTTTTTTTACTTTTTTTTTTATCATAGTGCGGCCACAAACTAGAGTCTCAAAACAATTAAAAGATAGACTAGTTAACTCGATGTCCACTATAAAGGACACAAATGAATGGGCCAGGTCGCAGGAGGATATAGACACAAAAAATCATACACTATATAAAAATCATACACTATATACGTACATTTGTCCAAATTAAAGGAAATTCTATGCATGCTGACTTAATCTCCTGTGTCATAACTGCTTTGTGTGGGGTGTAAAGAAAAGGTCCCCTCTGTATTCCTGTATCAATGGCTGTTCCTCTCAGTGGAGCTGGCCACCCACAAAGGTTAATGAGCTTAAATACAGCTCCAAGTGAGCTCGTTAAACAGACCACAGAGACCGAGAGAGATGTGAGAGGGGGAGGGGCCAGAACTGGAAAGAAGTGGAGAGGAGGAAGAGAAGAGGAAAGGAGAATGGAATAAAGGTGAGGAGACAGGCCGCATCTCAATTCTCTTTCTTTGCTTTCCTCTCCTTGATTTTTCTTCTTGATCCTCCATTTTTCAACTGTCAATCAAATGCATCATATTAAGTGGCATCCTAAAGTTCAGAGAAGGCAAGGGAAGGAAACCACAGAGGAAACCTGAGGGAGGGTTCAGAAGGCAGGCGTCAGATCAAATAATAATAAAACGTTATTTGTCTCACAGCGAGGAGTTTGTATTGTTGCAACTACACAAGTACAGGGACAATAGCAAAGCACGGAGGACAAGATGCATAATCCTGAATTTGACATTAAAACTAATAAAAGAAATATCTGAACCCTGAAAATAAAGATGCTAGTCTGACTTTGATTTTAAATAATCCTTAGTAAAGTCATCACTATAGGGTAATTTTCATCAAAACCCGTGCTATTCACCCTGAGCTCATGATTCCTCTGCTCCCTTTGCAACTCTCTCCTCCGCCCTCTGCTCCTCTCTCCTTTGTTCCTCTTTCCTTTGTTCTTCTCTCCTCTGTTCCTCTCTCCTCTGCTCCTCTCTCCTCTGCTCCTCTCTCTTCTGTTCCTCTCTTCTCTGTTCCTCTCTCCTCTGCTCCTCTCTCCTCTGCTCCTCTCTCTTCTGTTCCTCTCTTCTCTGTTCCTCTCTCCTCTGTTCCTCTCTTCTCTGTTCCTCTGTTCCTCTCTCCTCTGTTCCTCTCTCTTCTGTTCCTCTCTTCTCTGTACCTCTGCTCCTCTGCTCCTCTCTCCTCTGTTCCTCTCTCCTCTGTTCCTCTCTCCTCTGTTCCTCTGCTCCTCTCTCCTCTGCTCCTCTCTCCTCTGTTCCTCTCTTCTCTGCTCCTCTCTCCTCTGTTCCTCTGCTCCTCTCTCCTCTGTTCCTCTGCTCCTCTCTCCTCTCTCTCTCTCCTCTGCTCCTCTCTCCTCTGTTCCTCTCTTCTCTGCTCCTCTCTCCTCTGTTCCTCTCCTCCTCTCTCTCTCTCTCTCTCTCCTCTGCTCCTCTCTCCTCTGTTCCTCTCTTCTCTGCTCCTCTGCTCCTGTCTCTCTCCTCTGCTCCTCTCTCCTCTGTTCCTCTCTCCTCTGTTCCTCTCTTCTGTGCTTCTCTCTCCTCTGTTACTCTCTCTCTCCTCTGCTCCTCTCTCCTCTGATCGTCTCTCCTCTGTTCCTCTCTCCTCTGTTCCTCTCTTCTCTGCTCCTCTCTCCTCTGTTCCTCTCTCTCTCCTCTGCTCCTCTCTCCTCTGCTCCTCTCTCCTCTGCTCCTCTCTCCTCTGTTCCTCTCTTCTCTGTTCTTCTGGTCCTCTCTCCTCTGCTCCTCTCTCGTCTCCCTCTCTCCTCTGCCCAGGAACTCCTCACCCATTTCCTGCAGAATTGAGGAGAGGCAGCCAGAGAGGAGAGGAAGAAGAGAGAGGAAGAGGGAGGGGGTGCAGAGAACGAGTGTGATGGTAAATTGTTTGCACTTACTGAGGGCAAATGAGAAAGATGTCACTGCGCTGGTGCTAATTATTCTAAACAGTGTTTAGCTATAATTAATTCTGTTTGTCGTACTGAAGTGGAGAAACAGAAACGATTTGTGGATGAGAAACCATGACTAGTGTAAATGTCAGGGAGAGCCCGTCACGAGTAGGATGACAGGACTAAAACTAAATCTGGATGAGTCACTGGAAGTGGGTACCAGCAGCCTACATTGCTCTTTAGGCTGCTCTAAAAGTTAAAGAGGTGTATGATAATCTGATCATCTGTAAGACGTATTCACACTAGAAAAAATCTAAATCTGATCCTGTAACAATATGTTAATTTTGTTATGATTCAGTGATTTTCTGTTTAAAGGGTTCGCCACCTGCTTGTCTAGAATGTTTCACAGTAAAGAGTAAACCAATCTATAACAAGGGAAGCAAGCAGGTTATGGCTAAGGGCCTGTTTACACAAGAACGCTTACGGGTAAAAACGACAAAATATTTTATCGGAAGTGCCTTTCGTTTAGATGGTGACGGCGTTTTGGGGGCTTAAAAACGCAAAAAACTGAAACCGCCCTCCAAAGTGGAAAACTTGAATACGCTCCGCCGTAGCGTTTTCGTCTACACTGCACAAGACGCAAAACTCTGGTCAAATCTGCTGCCGTCGTGTACATGTTTACGTCACATCGGTCCATATATCAGTGTACTTTGTTTGGCAGGACCACACCTTGTTGCTCCTTCGTTGCTTTGTAGTTTAATGTGGTCTGAAGCAATAGTTGAACTTCTTTGTCTGACCACACAATTTTATTTTTTTTGCTACGGGTAGCCATGTTTTGTTTTGCTTTTCGCGGCGCAGATGAGAAGAAGGAAGATTCTACGCATGCGTGCGGACATAGTGATAATGTAACACAGCACTACCTAGCCGCCTGGCACGCATACCCAATCAAATTCCACACACTTTTGCGTCACCGTATGCACGCAGATTTCCTCCCGAAAACACTCGTCTAAACGCGTGATAAAAAGTGAAGACATGACGCCACTTTTGCGTCTTCTGTTCAGACCGTCATCATATAAACGTAGCCAAAATTACATCTGTGGAGAGTCGCCCCAATTCACAAGGAATTTTTTTTTTTTTTTTTAGCAATAGAAACACCCATAATGCATAAATGCTAGATGGATATGTTTATATACCAAGGAACATTCCAGGCAAAGCATTAACGCTCCATCAGAAAAGCTGCGCAGTGCACCTTTAAATGCAGATCTACACTGTAAAACCTGATGATACATCTCAACAAATGATTCACGTTAACATCACTTAAAAGCAGCAAAAAGTTTATATTGCTTAAGTAGTTAAAGTGACGTGCACTCAATTTTGCCTTGATGTTATAGTCACTCATATAAATCAAGTAGGTATAATGAATTAAGGATTATGGTTTGAGTTATGCCTTGTATAGAATCAACAGCCAATCAGATTGCAGCAGCTCTTTCGAAAAGGACAGAGCACGAGCAAGCTAGAAACGCCGAGACGAGAGACACCGCTGCACTGCTCCTCTCCACCGACCGAGCCAAGTTACTAGGGATGGGCGATACCAGTTATTTTTGTTTCGATATGATACCAAGTAATACCAGGGTTAGAATCGCGATATCGATACTGATACCGATACTTTCATACATTTTTTAATACTACAGAAAAACACTAAACTGGCTCTAACTAGATACCTTGGCTTCGCAAAGTTCCATCAGGGGGCTTAGCTCCACACATTCTAACACCAGATATCTGAAAAAAACCTTTGATGAAATGAAAATGGCAATGCAGACATCAAATGTGACCACTAGACTTTTGTTTGTGCTGCTTGTATTGTATGTTGTATTTTTATGTATTTGCCTGCCTAGGGACTGCGGATGAAAACTAGCTTTGTAGCTAAAATTTGGCATATTTACATTTGTTTTATACTTATGTTCATTAATGTGCATTGTCCCTATCAAATAAATAAAATAAAATAAATAAATCTATTGTAAGTTGGGCACTTGCAGCCTATGAAAAAAGACAACAAATGAAGTATCACTATTCTCACTCTCACATACATACATTCTCCTCTCACATACACTACTCTTAGTCTTCTACATGCTTGATGGTTACCTGGATTCTCCCTCTCTCAAACGCCTCGGCCGCTGACCTCTGTCGTACTGCTGTTGCTGCTGTGCTGGAGGGAGCTGCCTGACTCGCCTCCTGTCGTCGTTTGGTCAGTAGCATTTCGTCATGCTGAGGTTTATGATTTATGATCAAGTGTTTATTTAAAATTTGTGGTATTGCCACAATATCGGATCATTTTTGGCACACTGCACTTCGCAACATTGTCGTCCACGGTGTGGAAGTAACTCCACTCCACACTTCACTTGCGGTCTCCCATGGCTCCCGCGCCGCTTTGACTGAAATCTCACAGCAGTGAGTCTATCGCGGGATGACGTACTACCCCACGTTTGGTGAGAACGCGGAAGGAAAAGTAGTGCCTGACAAGTGGCAATGGTTGAATAATGAACAAAACACATGAATTTGAACTAAATAAACTGAAAGTTAAGTCAGTAAGAAAACATGACTTGGTATCGATATTTTAATACCAGGATCGATGCATATTCAATACTCCATCAGGATCGATATATCGATACTTTGGTATCGATCCGCCCATCACTACAAGTTACTGTTCGACCAAGTGAAGTCAGCCTCCCTACCATTCACGGAGTCACGTACCACCGTTTCAGGTTTGTGTCATCGGCATTTAAAGCCAAATTAGCTCTGTGCTTATAAGCTTGTGTTTGATACTTATTTCGGACGTATTTCGTATTTACGTATTTCGGACGCATGCAATGTAAGAAGTAGTTTGCTTCGTATCTGGCCATAACCTCTAACACGTAGTCCACACGCCTTGAGGACACGTTTGCTAGCTACCGAACTATCTTTTGGCTCCGTTTCATGTCGTGAGTCGTGACTGCTTTCAAACATGTAGCACGGGTATTTCGGTAATATGTGGTCTATAAATTAGTTTTCTTCGTATTGTGGCCATAATATTGTCGTAGGTAATGCGACTTCTTGGTGCCAGTTAGCTGCTATCCAGTTTGCTTCAGTGCATGCTCAGTTAGCCACTGGTTTGGCGCTCAACAGGGATGAAAGAGTTCCGCTTTTTAGCGGATCTCCGCTTTTTTTTTAGCCGCGTGGTAATTTTTTATTTTTATTTTTTTCAAATACGTTGAAATTTTGGGTGTGTATTATTGTGTATAATTGTGTTTAGGGTTGCCAACCGTCCGTTGAAAAATGTAATCGTCCCGTATTCAGAAACAAAAGTACATGTCTCGTATTAAACTTGTACATGTGTGCGGGGCCGCGCGAGCTTGTGTGCTCTTCTGGTGCTGCGGACACCGCACGCTCCGAGCTGTGCCGCGAGTGCGCTCTCTCGGCTCGTTATCAGACTTTGATGTCGCAAAATCGGGGTCAGTGCCGTGTTTTGATATCAACTTTCAAATAAAAACCACTACAATTGTTTAAAAATGTGTTTTATTGCTATTTATTAAAGTTTTGCATCCATAACCATACTCCAACTTCTACCTTTTACAGCTCTGTATAAATGTGTGGTCTGAGAAGACTGTCAGATAAGTGAACATGGATGGGTTGTTAAATATCTGAAGATCCTCATTCAATCCAGATAGTGTTATCCAAAGAGTTTACCGGGTAGTTGTAAGTTATTGACCAAGGATCCACATATTTAAGTGTGAGGAGTCATTAAAGGAACAGTCCACTATACTTCAATAATGAAATGTGTTCTTCTCTGAATTGAGACAAGCTGATTCTGTACCTCTCTGAGCTTTGTGCGTGCTCCCAGTCAGTCAGACACGCTGCTACTCCTGTTAGAATGTAGCTAGGCTCAGCATTGCTGCTGGTATTTTTGGGGGCTAAAGGGAGGGAAGCTATCGATGCAATGTCGAAGCACGCGCAAGGTGTTACTATACTATACATATAAGTGTATGTAAACAAGGAAAATGTGAAAGAGTTTGATTGCATCTAGCTTCAGCCCCCAAAAATACCAGCAGCCATGCTGAGCCTAGCTACATTCTAACAGGAGTAGCAGCGTGTCTGACTGACTGGGAGCACACACAAGGCTCAGAGATGTTCGGATATCACATTTTATTATGGAAGTATGCTGGACTGATCACACCTCCGTAATGACAGGTGACTGCTTCGACTAGTGATACAGTAATACAGTTCATATATCAAGGTGAGCAAGGTCAGCCTTGCTCACCTTAAGGTGTTGCAGTTGGAGTTGCAGTTGGTATCCCTCACAATGGAGGGCCCCAGTCACTGTGGTAGTGACTGGGTTATTCACTAGAGCAATACTGCTGTTCACATTGCCTGGAGAAAAACACAATTTTGATCAGGGTTGTTGTTGTAGAACCTTACAAAGCTCTCCATGTCATAACACTCAACAGGATAATGACGTCCAGCCAACCAGAACTGCAGTCCTGTTTGCCTTGGCCCTATATCTCAAAGAAGATCCGTCTGAGGTTTTCAAGAGCTGTAAGGTATGCTGTTCATTTGTTAATAGCACTTTCAGACCTCCCAATTTTATGTCGTGCTTACAAACATGCTGCAATTTTTTTTTACTTAGTCAAACTGTACATATACACACACACAACATCCCTACAATCTAAATGGTTCTGTTTATGTTCTACACTGTTCAAAAAATAAAAGGGAACACCAGAATAATGCGTTGTTATTCCAAGGTACTCATACTTCTGTGAAGTCAGGCTGTTCAGTTTGGAAGCAGCACTGGTTGTGAATCCATTTTGAGTACTGTTTTGCAAATTGAACAGGGAACAGGTAGAATTGAGAGATAATAACCAAACCACCCCTAAGACAGTTATTCTACTATTGGGTGTCCACAGACCTTTTCTGTTTTCATCCTTTCTGGCAGTTTTTGTCTGCCCCTGGCGGTACTATAAGGCAGTGTTTATCACCCACTGAAGTCGCTGATGTCGGAACAAGGTGAGGTGTGGTAAGAAGGTTTGCTGTGTCTCCCAGCACAGTGTTCTGTGTCCAGAGACTGTAGGTGATACCAGGGGACATACCAGTACACCAGATCACATGGAGAAAGCCATTGGAAGGGTTTCAACCCAGCAGTGGGATCGCTATCTCCTTTGTACCAGAAGGCGCACGGCAAGAGCTTTGCAATATGAGCTTTGCAAGCAACTGTTTGTCATGTTTCTGCCCAAATGATCAGGAACGGACTCCATTAGGAGGGTATGATCCACACGTGGCACCTATGGTTACAGCTAGTTACTGTGGAGTGTGATTTGTTTATGATGGAGAACATGAAAAATTGCATATTCATCATTGCCGCCCAGTGCTCCTCACAAATGATGTTTCAGGCAGCGTGACATTTTCCATGGCATCTTCAGACTCTGTCATGGTTACATATGCTCAGTGTGTACCTGCTTTCATCTGTGAAGAGCACAGGGCACCAGTGGTGAACATGCCAATTTTGATGTTCTCTGGCATGTGCAAATGACACTCCATGGTAATGGGCTGTAACCATAGGCCCTAGGTGTGGTTATCTGGCCCTCATACCTACCTCATGGAGTCTCTTCCTGATCACCTGGGCAGAAATGTGAACAACGGTCGCGTGAAAAAGCTTCTTTTGTGGGGCTCTGGCAGTGCTCTTCCTGTGCCACCTGGTACAAAAAAGAAGATGGCAATCATGCTGCTGGGTTGGAAACCCCCCCATCCCCCCAATCTCCTGTTGTCTCCTAGTGTCACCTGCAAGCTCTGGACACTGTGCTGGGAGACATAGCAAGCCTCCTTGCCACACCTCACATTGATATGACCTTACCTGAGCCAGTGAGTAATATACATCATCTCATGATGCCTCCAGGGGTGGGACACTCAGAATGCAAATGTGACCACAACACAGCCATTTAAATTTACATTTGCACAACAATAGGCAACATGGATTCATAATCAGTGCTGCTTCCTAACTAGATGTGCTGATTTCACAGAAATATGATTAGCCTGGAATAGCAATCCTATTATCCTCTGTTAATTTTTTTTGAGCTTTGTAATTACACACATAGTATTATAGTTTTGTAGTGTAGTATCGTAGTTATGCACATTTTTAAATAAATTGACATTAATTCAAATTCCACTGTACATTGCAATAACTTTTGCATTCTTCTACATTGTTCTCCCCCTCCTTGTTAGGAAGCTGACTTTGAGGAATGCCAAACCGGAGCAGTCACACTCCTTGCACTTACAGAAGAGAATCCATCTGCAGTACCGTTCAACCCGCAGCACGTTACAGTCATCCTGGAGGACCAGGTGGTTCTTTCACACAAATACTGGGCAGAGGCACTCGTTCTTTTGTTTGGCCTGATCTATGCCCTGCACCTAGAGTACTCTTTAAAACTGAAGTGTTTCTTTGAGTTTATTCAGATTGTTCTCCTGAACCTTGATGATGGAAGGCGACTAGATTAATCCAAAATTGCAGTCACTCAAGAATGAGTTAGAACTTGGTATTTGAACAGGTCAAACAAAAGTCAAAACGGGCTGTTGATTGGTTGTTATTGTTACTGCAGAGGTGTAATTTGAGATGTGTTCATTTTCTTAACCAATCACTGTCAGTAAGACAACAGTTTTGTTAAATGCAGCTCTTTGATAATGTAGCCATAGCATATTTCAGTGTTTTGGGTATTGGCACTGTTCAAAAGTTTAGGAAGAAGAGATTAGGCCAAGATTTTCTGTAATGCTACGTCCATTATGTCTTGTTGTTTAAGACATGTTAAAGTTTTTTTTTCCTTTACCTGTTTCAACGGTATAACTTCGTCTTCATCAGAGAGTCACATAATTTTTTTTCTGTTTAAAAAAAACAAAAAACACTATACAGGTGTAATTTTATGTTTAACATTTTCCTTCATTGCACTGCATCCAAAATTGATTTATTTATTTATTTATTTTTTCGTTCTGTATTCCACATTCATGAAAGGTTTGTTATGTCCGAGTCATGTCTCATGAAACGGTCATGAATGCTTTATGTGTAGTTTATGATATCTGCCATGAATGTTTTATGAAGTGAATATGTTATGAGCTGATGTGTTAAGTGTTGCCAGTCTTAATTATTGGTTAGACCTTTACAATACATTCATAGCAGTTGTCTTAAACTACACCTGAAGTATTTATGACTATTTCATGAAATATAACTCAACATTCATTACAAGTCTTTCAGGAATGTTGAAGATTGAACAACGAAAACTAATCAAATTTTTTTTTTAAAGTCAAAGCGGCATTGCAATATCCATTTATTTGGCGGCACGGTAGCAGAGTGGTTAGCGCTCTTGCTTCACAGCAAGAAGGTTCCGGGTTCGATCCCCGGGTCGCCCAGACCTTTCCGTGTGTGTTCTGTGTGGAGTTTGCATGCATGGTCTGGGTTCGATCCCCGGGTCGCCCGAGCCTTTCTGTGTGGAGTTTGCATGTTTCTCCCCGTGTCTGGGTGGGTTTCCTCCGGGCACTCCGGTTTCCCCCACCAACCCAAAACACGCACCATAGGTACCTCCAGCTTAGGTCCTGACCAAGCCGAAGCAAGAAGATCATGGAGATGGTCCCCGGGCGCCCTAATGTGTGTGCTGCCCACTGCTCCTAATATATGTATATATATATATAGGATGGGTTAAAATGCAGAGAAGAATTTCTCCAGTGTGAGATCAATAAAGTTCACTTCTTCTTCTTCTTCTTAATTACAGGTGAATGCTGTACTGTTTTGAATGCTATATTTTTTTCTTTGCATCATTACAAAGAAGGGTGTTTGTAACAAAGAAGTACAAAAAATAATGGAATTTCAATAAAACATTTTCATTGATCAGTGTTTCCTGTCAAGTTTTCATACCTAAAATAATTCAAGGCAACATGTTTCCTCAAATAGCTTGAGTAGTTAACATCTGAACGTTTGAGTGATAATAACTTCAATTGTACAAGTGGGCCTAAATCATGGAAGGCAAGTCAACATTAAGCAAAATACACAAGTGGTGACAACTCTGCTGTTTAAAGTGTGGTTCACTCAAATGATATGAGTTTAATCTAACTTCATTCAAATAAGTTATCAAACTTAAATGACTCAAGGCAACACGTTTCCTTGTATTATTTGAGTTAAATTTACTTCTCAGGTTTTACAGTGTAATATCCTCAAAAACACTTTTAGACATCATTTATTGATCAAACATCCTATTTTATGTTCTGAGTGAGTGAGATTTACCCAATGAAAGTGTGAACGCTGAAGTATGAAGCAGTTTAGTTAACTGCATGAATTCACACTTCAATCAGGGCGGCAGTAGCTCAGTTGGTAGAGCGTTTGTCCACTGATCCAAAGTTTGGCGATTCAAATCCCGCTCTTCACATAAGAAACATCAGTGGTTGAGCGGTCAGATCCACTGACCCACAGGTTGGTTGGTACGATTCCAGCTCCCACAGATGAATGCTGCTGTTGTGTCCTTGGGCAAGACACTTAACCCACCTCGCCCCCAGTGTCTGCGTACACTGGTGTGTGAATGTGTGTGTGAATGGGTGAGTGGTTCCTTGTTGTAAAGCGCTTTGGGTGCCTTGAAGGTGGAAAAGCGCTATATAAAGATGTGTGACCAATCAAAATCAAGATGCATAATTATGAAAGAGCCCAGATTAAGCTTTTTTTGATCTACTGTATGTTATAATGTTGTTTCCTCATCAAAAACATACCTGGAGTTGTGTTTTGTTTCATTCACACACAAACCCTGCATATTTAACCTGAGTTCTTCTCTCAAACTAACTTCAAAACTACCAATTCATGACATCACAAGGTGGAACAGAACATTTTGAGCTTTGGAGATGTAGACAGAAGAAGAATAAAGAATTACTTTAGCGTGTGAGAATGAAACATAACACAACTCAAGGTATGTTTTTGATGAGGAAACAACATTATAACATGGCTAAAAGCTCACAAGAGTCAAATTTGCATAATATCAGACCTTTAAAAGACTTGACAATAGACGTAGAATCGAACACAAGAGCAAAGTTGTAATGGTATAAAATTATTAAGTACAATACATCATATTATGGACAGAAAATATAGCAGATAAGGCAGCTTGAGTGATTTGTACCAGTATGATTCACATTGTGTTACAGTATTGCACATGTAGGTGGATTACACATGTACAGGGCTAGAATTGTTCACTGTACAGTCTGACAGCAGCAGAAAGGAAAGACCTGCTGAACCTCTTCTTCACACAGTGAGGGTTTATGAGAGAACTCAGTATATAGTGCAAAATTCCAACTTCACTAAAAGAAATAATGCTTCCCTAAGTAATTACCGTTATCAAATTGCTAATAAAACTGTGCTGAAGTTGGGTGAAATTTAGTAGAAATGTAAAACAGCTTTGGTAATAAATGTTAGTTAAGCCTTCCAAAAACAAACTTGTCAGCGTCACTTTTTGACTTTTGTTAAGAGTGTCAAAAGTGTTGGAGGCACTTTGTTTGCTTCTGTTTTTGATTCTCATTTTTTCTGTCTGAAGTGCTGGCTCATTAGTAGAATTGTTCCATGATCACACTGCGCTTCAAATTAGACATTCTCTGACTGATCATTCCACAAGCCCAAGCTCATTAAAAACATTAATGGTGTTTTCATTGTATTTCTTTTGACTTCATCGCTGACTTGTTTTTTAATGAAGACATAGAGCTGAAAAGCAGGCAAGGTTAACACATTTTAAATGGAATTATTGATGCTGTACCAATAGAAAAAGATCAATGAAAATATTTAGCTATATTTTTTCATTGTGATAGCTTTTAATGTGTAAACATTTTGTTGCCAGTTGGTTTTGTGCATTGTTGGTTTGATGTTCTGTTCCTTTTTATGTGCTACATTTAGAACACATGAATCTGAAAGGTGCACACACGTAACTTTTTGTTGGCCACTATTACGATTAAAGGGATATGCCACCCCCAGGTCAAATTTGGGCATCTCCCCACAGTCCAGAGACTAAAATAAGTGGTGGAAAGCGTTTTCCTGCTCACCCAGCCATTGTCCGAGTCTGTCGCCACTGACCGCCGCGGTATCTGCTGCTCCTCCGCCTTAGACTGGAGTCTAACGTCGCCAGAGAAAGATTTCGGCCAAAAGGAATTAATTTGCTCGATGCGTTTCCCAATTACTTTGTGTGTAGTGCGCATTCATATCGAGTGCAAATAAATGTGCAAATCAACACGGAGAGCTTGACTTGGTCATTTTGGGTGGGAACTATTTTCCAGTGCGGAAGAATAAAGCCGAATCACGCACCACGTGCAACAGGGGAACTCCCTTCCCGATGCGTAACTGGGATTCCCCTGGCAGCGTGCTGCGTGATTCGGCTTTATTCTTCCGCACTGGAAAATAGTTCCCACCCAAAATGACCAAGTCAAGCTCTCCGTGTTGATTTGCACATTTATTTGCACTCGATATGAATGCGCACTACACATAAAGTAATTGGGAAACGCATCGAGCAAATTAATTCCTTTTGGCCGAAATCTTTCTCTGGCGACGTTAGACTCCAGTCTAAGGCGGAGGAGCTGCAGCTACCGCGGCGGTCAGTGCTGACAGACTCGGACAATGGCTGGGTGAGCAGGAAAACGCTTTCCACCACTTATTTTAGTCTCGGGACTGTGGGGAGATGCCCAAATTTGACCTGGGGGTGGCATATCCCTTTAAGATTAAAATTATATATATACAATATTCCAGTCAAAGTAATAACAACATCTCATCTAACATACTTTTGTTCAATTACAGATATTAATATTGCTCAAAGATGCCTTAATTCTTACTGTGAGCGGGGGTCACCTCTTCACAGACCTGATCTGTAACATGGCTTCGTGGCATCATCTGTTTGTCTCCATGGAGAAGTTAAAGGGATAGTGCGTTTTTTGTTTTGTTTTTTTATTTGTTTTTTTTTATGTTAATCTGTATGGGTTCCCTTCTAAAAGTATTGTGCGGTATTGTGGTTTTGAAAATATGTAACTTAAATAATAAAAGATTAAACAAAAAAACAAAAAAAAAAACACTGGCTTACCGTTGACAGTCTCGTCTCAGCCCGGTTCTGCTTGCGTTCTGAAGCTCGCGTAAGTAGGTCCGGTAAGTTCGTGAGGACAGGAAATAAAGCTTGTTTTTCTTCGCAAAACAACATTTGTCCAAAAAGTGATATATACTGTATTTCCATCACAGACAGTTGTCCGAAAAAATCCAGCTGCCTAATTCGCATTGGCATATTTTAGATTCGTATCACTCTGCCCACGTTAGCTCTATTGCCTGTTCACATGTAAGCGGATGGTTACGGCAGATGCGGTACGGCGACGGTGGATGTTTACAAGTGAACAGGCTAGGTAGGCTAGGCTACGCTCGCAGTTATACAACTCCAAGAGAAAAGGGAACCATGCGAATTAGGAAAAATAGGCAGCTGGATTTTGTGGTATATAGAATGCAAGTTGATGGCGAACCCTTCGCACAAAAGTAACTATATTACACAAAATTTACTCTGAGCTCAAAATTTACGGTGAGCTTTATACATGGAGTTGTGTTTTGTTCAGACATGTTTGAGTAACCCTTTATTATTAGTCTGTCTACAGCTCCAAAACTCAAAATGCTCTGCTCCACCTTGTTCAGGTCATCAAGTAGTTTTCAGATTAACAGCTTCATTTTATTTTTTGTTTAGTGGAAATTTGCAATTCTAGGGCTGAAATGATCAAAATAATTCTAGTGATGGTGTATAGAGTTTAAAAACACAGCGGAGCACTTCCTGTACTACCACATGACATCACAAGGTGGAACAGAGTACTTTCTGTTTGAAAGAAGCCCTCAATCTAAATATGCAATATTTATGTGTTGACTGAAACAAAACATAACTTCATCTATGTTTTTGATGAGGAAACAACATTAAAACATAGATCAGTAGATAGTGTAATATGGGCTGTTCGGTTTTCAAGTTTGACCTAAAATCCTCACTACAGCCAGTACTGTACTCGAGTTGAGGGGGGATGGGGGGGGATGGCATCCCCCCTGAGGGAAAAAATAGTCAAAATCATCCCTCTTCTAAAACGGGCATCCCTTCTTCCATCCCCTATGGCATTTTATCAATCAGGCATGAAAATCCCTAAACTTTTGGCGAATTTTGCCGTTTTTAAGTCAAAATGGCCAGTGCGCTCCAGCTTCCAATCATGTTGAAGCATAATTACGCACCGATACGCGCTCCCGCCAATCATGACGATTGCTGCAGTTGTGTTTGCGCCTGTTCGCCGATCAGCTGTGAGTGAGCCACCTGATATTTACGCGGCATTTCCAAGAGAAGAAGAAACTTTAACTTGCTACGTTAATGCTACGTAAGAAGGAACTCTCGCCTCGGGACACGGGACACGTTCGGGATTATGTCCTTTTCTCCGGAGCTCCGGATTATTAAAGACAACACGGCAAACTGTTAGAATGGAGCTGACCGCATTCTTATGGGTGAGTCATATTATCAGATTATTTCTGCATCTATTTCGGCACTAAACCAGGACTAAACCAAGACTAAACCAGGTCTAAACCAGGACTAAACCAAGACTAAACCAGGTCTAAACCAGGACTAAACCAGGTCCAAACCAGGACTAAGCCAAGACTAAACCAGATCTAAACCGGGTCTAAACCAGGACTAAAACAGGACTAAACCGGGACTAAACCGGGACTAAACCAAAACTAAACCAGGTCCAAACCAAGACTAAGCCAGGACTAAAACAGGTCTAAACCAGGTCTAAACCAGGTCTAAACCAGGACTAAGCCAGGACTAAACCGGGACTAAACCAGGACTAAACCAAGACTAAACCAGGACTAAGGTGTGTGTGTGTGTACGTGTGTGATAACATATATCCTGTGTATTATTGAATTATATTGAATTATTGGACTTTTTGTTATAAAAGCATTTGCATTTTAACAAAGTACCTTCTAATTCTGCCCTGCCCCACCCCCCCCCACCCCCTCCCCGTTGGTGAAAAATTTCACCATCCCCCCGGTTTCATTTTACAACCCGACTACTGACTACAGCCATATCTGAAAAAAAAAATCCATATTACTATGTCAAAAATAACTTGAAAAGGGATCCGGGATGTGAACACTCGTCAGTCAACGTTGACATGCACAGCTGTCAGATTGATTTACACTTGAAACACTTTCGCACGGACACACGCACACATTTCAACTACTAGACCAGGAAATAAATCACATTTGTTGTACTAGTAGTGCAGCATTTTATGGCCACACAAAACACGTCCATGAGTAAGCTTTTATCAGAACAAACTGTAAGTGAGTGCAGTACAAGGTTAGCGCTAACAGGTGGTTGTCTGGGAGGGGTCAAAGTTCACAGTGCTGTTTACAAGTGTCACAGAGATAACAGGAGCAGAGCTACACTGCCATAACGTAACATAGCACCATTGTTTTTTTTTATTTTTATTTTTTTTTAGAAAAGTGATTTTGTAAAAGGCTACATCTAACTTTTGACATTTTAATACACGGTAAGTCTTCCAGAGTTATCTAACCCACTTGAAATTAAGCCTTTGCCAGTTACTTTATATTGATATCTGGTTGTAACTCACAAGTTTTTTTCAGATAAGAAATTGTTTTATTGAATTGAATAGTGAGTAGTTAGATGTATGTGGCTGCCAGGAGAGCGAGTCCACACCTGATACGACGTCTATTAAAGTCTATGGGTAATTTATGACCTCCTGCAATAGTTCCCACAGGTACAGAATCAGTGTAGAATCCGAGATAATCATCGTAAAGCTGTGGTTAGAAATTTGTGCTGGACATAAACCCTAACAGATGTAATGGTGATTATTCCAACATCAGCACAATGACCTTTTCATGACTCCCTCTTCAGTGTTCCAGGAATACACTGGAAAGTTAGAAGAAATGTAGCCAGATTCCAATCAATATTTGAAGTTTAGAGATCTGTTTAGATTCACATACTGTCTATTTGGCATCTACTGGGAACAATATAATACAGGTGATCCAAGAAGGAGGGAAAATGTGAGGGTTGTTAAAAGTATTGAGATACTAATCCAAAACTATTATCTTAAAACTAGTGTTGAAACTAGATACAGTGGTCCCTCGTTTGTCGCGGGGGTTAGGTTCCAGAAATAACCCGCAATACGTGAAATCCGCGAAGTAGGACAACTTTATATTTTACAATTATTATACATGTTTTAAGGCTGTAAACGCCTCACCACACACATTATACACGTTTCTCAGTCTGGTATTAACATTTTCTCACATTTCTCTCTTGTTTAAACACTCAAACTTTCGTAGATTTTCAACAAAATGTATTAATAGTGAAGCGGGGGGCGGTGGTAGGTGCGGACACGTGCACCCGTGGTCACGAAACAAGGCAAAGAGCCGTAATCCTGGTTTAGACCTGGTCTAGTCCTGGTTTAGTCCAGGTTTAGGCCTGGTCTAGTCCTGGTTTAGTCCAGGTTTAGACCTGGTTTAGACCTGGACTTCCTACGGATCCACTTCCTACGGACGCGACGTGTACCAACCCCTTGGAGAAGTGCGGCACACGTGCACCCCTCATCGTGGTCAAATCCGTGACAGAGCAGCGTGACCGTACACCGGGGCCGCGAGCACGAGATTGAACCGCAGCGCCCAGACAGCGTCCTCTCAGCCCAAGCCACAAACCAGCCGCACGAAACCAGCAAAGAGCGGCACGTGGTGGTTTAATCCTGGTTTAGACCTGATCTAGTCCCGGTTTAGTCCAGGTCTAGACCTGGTCCAGTCCTGGTTTAGTCCAGGTCCAGTCCAGGTTTAGACCTGGTCTAGACCTGGTTTAGTTCTGGTCTAGACCTGGTTTAGTCCACGTTTAGTCCTGGGTCTACAGACTCTTAGCCAATCAGGACGCAAAACACAATGTTACACTATAAAAAAATGTTACACTATAAATAAATAAAAAATCTGCGAAACAGCGAGGCCGTGAACAGTGAACCGCGATAGAGCGAGGAACCACTATACTCATTTGAGCAGGTATTGATACTAAAAAGTGGCATTCACAGGATAGACATGAACCTTTCCTGAATAGTTTAAGAATGATGTCGCTGTATTAGAACAAGTATAAGAGGTGGCAAAAGGACCTGGACAACTGAGGGATTCTACACACAAGTATAAGAGCACACAGACGAGTATAAGTCCATAGACCACTATGGAACTTACCTGCACGAATGAGGGATTACACAAATATAAGACCGCATGGCAATACAAAAGAAAGTACTATTGTTTTATGTTGTAAATCACATTATAATGTCTAAATAAACAGTTTTTTTTTGTATCAGAATCTGTACTGAGTATCAAGTCTATTCCTTAGTATCGAAATTGTTTGAAATTTTAGTATGGTTACAATACACCTATAAAATACTGCATTGTGTGGTGGCATTTTTAAATTTCATGAGAACTGCTCTTTATTCTAAGCTATACAATATGAATACAATAGCAGTGCCACAAGTTGCTTGAATTATAGAGGATCATCTTCACAGTGATCTGGATCCAAATAATATGAAATTTTTTTTGCTGAAATATTATCAACAAAAACAAATCACATCCTCAGTTGTTATTAAAGCACTTGAGTTGCCAGGCTTTTCTTATACTTAGGTAAACTCCAAACATCAGCTTGTATTGCACTCGTAGGTGGTCCGAGGAGGGTCATAACTCACGTCCTCTTTGACAGACTTACAGCATTGCCGGTGGAGATATTTCACTCAGGGCAGGGCTGCATGTTGACTTTGCAATAGAGGGAACTGTTAACAACCATCGACATAAGGACCACAGACTCAGGCAATCTCTCTCAGGAAAGCTGCACTTAACTCTGTGGGGCCATTTTTCAAGAGCGCATTGAATCCTGTCATCTATAAATTTCCCCATAAAGGAGCTTTTGTTGCGTGTGTGCTAGCAGCCACGGGATTTCCAGTTACTACTATTTTTTACTTCGACGTAATGCATAATGTATTCATAGCACTGCTTTAACCTCATGCATAACACAATAGGAATCCACAGGGCTTCCATTAATTAAGAGCTTCTGAATATGCGCTAAGGAGACAAAGTAGCATGATGTATGAACTGCAAAATAGGGCTACACCATTTTGAAAAAAAAAAAAGTCCTTTTTTTCTGACAGATATTGCAATTGTGATTAGATTTGAAGAACTATGCTTAAAGGACCCATATCACACTATTTTCTATGTTGAAATGTTTCCTCGTCAAAAACATATCTGGAGTTGTGTTTTGTTTCATTCACAAACCCTGCATATTTAGACTTCCTATATTATCACATGACATCACAAGGTAGTTGTCCATTGTGTTTTTAAACTTCATACAGATTTACTAAAATGATTTGGATGATTTCAGCCCTGGAATTTCCAGTCTTTTCTGAACTTAAAGAATTAGTGTGTGTTTTTTTTTACAATCTGAGCCTTATTTCAGTAATAAAACAAGTTGTTTTACTCACCCATAGCACTTGGGTGTCATATGGAGCACTTCCGGAGATGTTTTAGGCCCTGTCCCCACGACAACGTTCCTGTTTTTTTTTTTTATCCGGGGTGAAAAAAAGTCTCGTCCACACACGTGCTGGATCAGAAAACATTTGCGTCAAGATGAGCACGGAGCGCACGGAGTGAAAACGATGTAGTACATATAGGGTGACCACCGGCATGAAACAGGAAAGGAGGACGCTTGTGTCCAAAAAGGAGGACAAAGGCCCTAAAGTGAGGACACCGTGTTTTTTTTGTTTTTTTTTCCCTTGGGGGGCTGTTGTAATGCTGGATATTACAACATGGATATAGCCATGTCCAACGTTTACTGTAAATCAGGGATGAAAGAGCTTTTAGCAGATCTCCGCTTTTTATTCAGCCGCAGGGTCATTTTTTTTTATATCTGCAAAGTGCAAGCCGCGCGGGGGGGGCGGATGTCGCGCACAGGGATCCAAGGAGCGCTCAGGCAGTTAGTGTGTTTGCTCAGACACATTAAAAATTGGGGGGAACATTGGCCATGTCCCAATTCCAAGTATTACTAGTCGCAATAGAATCATATTTTTGTCTGTAGGGAACAAGGAGCAGACCACCCGGCTCACTGAGCTGAGGCGGGACCTGTTCCATTTCGCAGACGCCCATGTGATCCCCGGACTGCACTCAGGGCTCAGCGAGTATGCACCGCAGACTGAGACCACACTCTGAACCGTGCATTCGCTGAATTGGGAAACGGTGAACATCGCAGAGTAGCAAGTGTAAATAATGGGTGGGGATTTATGAGGATTTATGCAATGGTGGCCGACGAGGGTCCGAAAGGAGGACAAAATGTAAAAAAGGAGGACACGTGACAGATGGCCGGACAGACAGCTCTAAAACCGGACTGTCCGGACGAAATCCGGACGAATGGTCACCCTAAGTACATATGTCACACCGATAAGTGGCGCTGTAAACCGGAAAGAGCCAGAGCCGCCGGAAACACAAGACTACAAAGAGCACATGCGCAGAAAGTCCTTTCTCTTTCGTAAACAAGCAAACACGTGTACTTTAGGGACCGTCAACAAAAGCGAATTTATTTTGTCCCCCTGCTCCACCAATGTGGCAGGGACTCACTCCGGTAATGTGAAAATGTTGACCTTCCCTAACATAGACAGACGCCACAGAACCAAGATTTGCTCTGCGTGAGCAGAGTTTTTGCCTAAAAATCGATAGTTAGTATTTCTTGCTATCGTTTTATTAGATAGACATTAACAAGTAGAACTCTCGTTAACCTTGCTCGTTACGCTGGATTACAAAACACAACAGTATCAGCAGAACGTCGACTGGGAGTCCTGCCCAAGCAAATACTCGGACATTATGTTGGCTTTTCGGCGTGAATATACTACCGGGGACACGGCCGAAGGGAAAGATTTTTCTCATGATCCTCATACCATCACCAAAGTGCAGCTAACAACAAAACTGTAGGCAGTAAGGAACAAATACAAACATGCATTTGACTCTGGGCATCGCAGTGGCGTGTGGTCCTGTTATATTTTAAGCTGCGCGAACAAATCTGGGGTGGATGGCCAGCTACTACAGCCATTACAGCCGGAGTGGAAACCTGGGATTTGTTAGAGGACGACCCCACGTCTACGAGATCGCTGTGTTCTTCACCTTCCCCGGATTCCCCTCAGACAAGCAAAAACAGAAATGCTTTTATATATTTTTGTGTGTGATACTGCATGTGCCTGTTTTTAAAAGATACATTTCCATTCAATAAAAAAACACAAGAAATTGTTGCTCTTTTTCTTTATTTACAGCACACAACACCCTCAAATTGGTATGGGCTCCTCATTGTCCACCATCTGCCTTTTCATTGACAAGATTTTTCCAGTTTTAAAATACGTGTTTAGCTTTGAATTGGCAAACACTCGTGTGCGCAGGGTTACCTTCTGGTCACTGATTACGGCAGCGCGACGTCATCATTTTCCCAACAGTCGCGTTTTTTGCCGCCCACATGACAACGCGACCCCCGGCGTTCTCCGACTTCTCCACTCTGGAACCTGTTTTTGAAAAACATCGTTCTCACTCCCAAAAACGCCGGCGCCGTCTGGACAACAGGCCCAAACGCACACAAACTTCCCCGTTTCCTCCAAAAAACGTCGTGGGGACAGGCCCTTAGATTTGCGATCTCCATAATGTGAGTTCTCAGGGCAAATGTTTGCGGTCTCCAAATAACACAAACTTTAGCACTTTTCAAATCATAGAAGCTCGATGTCTTAGTCTACGCTTTCGTTTGAGTCAAAAGTGGCCTGTAATCCGAGATTTAGCCATAGTTTCGAGTAGATGAGGACGCCAGTGCGCATGTGTGGAGTCACATCTTATTTCGCTCTCAGCTCTTGGGACTCAAACATGAAACGCAAAGCTGTAAATTATGGATAAATCTCGGATTACAGGCCACTTTTGACTCAAACAAAAGTGTAGACTAAGACATTGAGTTTCTATGATTTGAAAAGTGCTAAAGTTTGTGTTATTTGGAGACAGCTCGGGGCATATATTACATGCCGAACTTGCGTTACGGATATCGCTAATCTAAAACATCTCCGGAAGTGCTCCATATGACACCAAAGTGCTATGGGTGAATAAAACAACTTGTTTTATTACCGAAATAAGGCTCAGATTGTAAAAAAAACGTTAATTCTCCTTTAAGGTAAAAGATACCTAGCACTGCATGACATCATAAGGTGGAACAGAGCATTTTGGAGATGTAGACACAAGTAATGATAAAGCATCACTCAAATATGTCTGAATGAAACAAAAAACAACTCCAGGTATGTTTTTGATAAGGTAACAACATTATAATGTGTATAATGCTCAAAAGTGTCAGTTTTGTGTAATATAGGACATTTTAAAAAGGATTCTTGTCAGAGTGCACATTGTAAACAACTAAACACCTAAACTCCTCCCACAACCACCTTTCAAATAGAGCTGCTAAACTGGCCTGTACCTGGAGAACAGGATATTTTATTCTTTCGAAACTCAACATTGTAAATAATGATAGTCATTGCTTATAACGGTAACTCAAAGTGCAATTCCGCTTCAATTGTGATATATTGCACAGCCCTACCGCAAAATTAGCTTTACAGCAGTGTCCTGGGCTTTTTCTTTCAATGTATTTCTACATATTTTTCCAGTGCACCTCCAACGTGACATTGTATCCTTTGTTACTGCTCACATTGTAAAAAAAAAAAAAAAAGCTAGAGGTAAAAGCAAGTTCAAAGTTCTCGATTCTCGGAGGGGATGAAAGAGTCTGTCGTGAAAGCCCAGAGAAGAAAACTCATACATAATAAAGGCACGAGGACACGAACCACCAGTGCTAAGAAGGTCCCATCTGCTGGCTAAACAAATGCCAACCATACTCCTGTTTGTAATCATTTTCCAGAAGGCTGAGTGCGTCTTGCCAAAATATTGCGTTTTGATTTGTTAGTGCAGTACTGAGAGTCAAAGCGTTTTCTTTATAGTCCCAACAGAGCCAATTGTAGCCTTTTACACTCACTCTGCTGTGTAGTGATCATGTTTAACTGCATGATTAAATTTATATGGCAAAAGCCTAGAGGAAATGGATTTGAAATGACTACTGTTTTTAGAAAGTGTAGTGAGTCAAGATATCAGAGAGTGCATGAAATAAAGATCACATTTTCTGTCTTATAGGGTTGCCTCTGGTGTGAATAGGTCTAGTGTGACATGATATATTTTTACATTTCCCTTTCTAGAAAATCTGCAGCCTTCCATTGTTAAATGATTTGCCTATAGTGACTTGACATACTGTATATAGTCTTCTCTATATCAGTGGTTGTCAAACTTTTATTGTCTCAAGTACCCCTAGACCAGAGGTGTCAAACTCATTTTGGTCCGGGGGCCGTATCCAACCTACTTTGATCCCAAAGGGGCCGGATCAGAAAACTCATGGTATATATATACCCCAAAAATAGCAATAAGCCCAAATATTTGTGCAGAGAAACGCAAATCTATCACAGAAGTCTTTTTTTATTTGATGAACTCTTTCTTTTACAAAATATTATAATATGAACAACCTGACACTTTAAGAAAAATGGAATTAGTCAATTTTTCTTGGAAAATCCTGCACTCGGTGTCCACTTTTCTCATTTTTGACATTTTGCTGATGAGGGTGTCACGGTCAACAGCCAAAACGATGGTCCTTTAAGAGAGTTTGGAAAGAGGCGAGTCTTCATTTGTGCTGCTCTGGTGGGAGGGGCCACGCACAGAAGCGCTGGAGACGCTGCTATGCTAAACTGCGCAGAAAAGAGGCGCAGAAAATGACCATTATTTTAGTAGAAAATGTAAAACTAATTAAAATATTTTAAAAGAAAATCAGCCGAGGGCCAGATTAAAGGTCTTGGAGGGCCGGATCTGGCCCCTGGGCCACATGTTTGACACCCCTGCCCTAGACATTGTTTCACAGTGATGCAGGTTCTTCAGTTCTGATACTAATTTTGATACGATGGCTTTATAATGCCAGTCAAGACCAGTGTAGAGACTGAAAATAACATTTATTTCTTTATGACAAAACTACAGAACTGCTTTGTATACAGTAAATAAAAGTTAAAACATTATAGGACATTTTGAGCCAACTATGTCCGGTAAATAGTCTTATTACATCATTGTTATATGCGCACACAGAATAGAGGCTGGATCAACATCAAACACTGAACGGAATTGGATCAGTGCATTCCCAGTAAAATGTACTACGAAGAAGATTTTATAGTAAAATAGTGTTAAATCCATCCAACCCATCTGAAGACATTCCAAGGACCCTCTGGCAAACACTGCTCTATATTACTGTGTTTGCCCTGCACAGTGACTACTCATGAATTCTTCTGGTTGGATGACAAACATGATAATACTTGAAAAGAATGTGTATGATTGTTTATATGTGTAGCATAGTCGCCATAAATTAGGTTCATTTTAAAGAGCGCGAAAATCCATTGTTACATATTTAGGCCAGTGCTTGTCAGATGTGCGAGGTGTTGCAATGCCTTTACTGGCCTTCTTATTGAGTCATAATTACCCCCAAAAGGTTGTTGTGAGCCTGAAGATGGATGATTATGAAAATGTATTATTATAGAGCAGAGAAGCCCCGAGGTCCTGTCAGTCTGGGGCCGTGAGTGGAGGCTGCAGCTGCGTCTTGTCTTCTGGCACGTAAGGAGGGTGAGAGGGAGTGTGTTTGTGTGTGAGCGCTTTGTGCTTTCTCAAGTATCCACATGCTTTTTGGCACATACTGTTAGTGAATGAATCTTTAGCTCATTCAACTGTGCTTTGAAGTGATTTATACTTTACACTTGTCTGTTCAGTCAGTCACCACCTCTGAAAAACTGTCTTTTTGAGTAGCTTTTAAATGATCTCTTATCTGCCAAAATACCGCTTGACTCAAGTAAAAGGCTAACTAATTTTAGACAAATCAAAAACAAGGAAGGCCATAGATTGTTCAACAAAAAAATGAAGTATATATACACCTAGACAAAGGACTAACCTTTGTCTAATCAGGGGCTGTACCAGGAATAAGAATGGATGGATACAGCAATACAAAAGGTAGGGTAGAGGATTAAACCAGGATTAAATCAGTTATAAGCGTAAATGCAGACTCAGTAGGCTAAGAAAACAAATAAATCAAGGTAAATCTACTTATGAAGCAAGTAGATGTTTATATATTTTATAAATACAGATGATAGTATTCAGTAATTAAAATGGGATAAATCCTAGACAATGTACACATTTAAAGACAACCAGCAGTAATGCGGAAGGAATTACTACTTACATAATTACTACATATAATGGGATCAATTTATCCGCCTTAATTACTGTAAAGTACTTGTAAAGTTAATTTGCAAATACCATTATGCAGTTTATGAGAAAATGTTGACACTTGTTGTTTGCTCTTTGCGTGGCTATGCTTTAACAAGTTCAAATTTATTTTACTGCACCACCAAATCTGGGCTAGCGTTGCTATTCCAGACACTCTCCGCTGGTTCCTTGTTTTAGCGGTGCGCTGTGCGCTGGCTCCACTTCCGCGTTTTATGCGCGAAGGAAGAAAGGAGAGGCGTTTCAATGAAAAAAAATTTTTTTCACAGAAAATAAAATTAAACCACTGCTGTTTCAGAGGTCCAGAGGCTCGGATAAAGGACATCCGCGCCTGGAAACATTCTCACGTGCCTCCAGGCAAATAAAAAGACGCATTTCGCATTGCGTAGCTCGTTCGTGACGGTGGGTAGATATCCAGACGGGGTGTGGAACTGCATTTGCATTTTTGCTTCAGTGTGACGTCACATAGTTTCCTTGTTCAGAATCGCTCGTTTGAGCTGTCTTTTTTTCAAACACAGAAAAGGATCGCAAATGCTCAGTTTACACATTTCTCAACTTTTAGCCATGGGGGGGCCCTAAACAGAGCTCACATTAACGTTCAAAAACCTCAGAAAGTGAAAATGTCATGCCATGGGACCTTTAATATGGGCCCTTTAATCTAGATATATGTGGGAAGTTGAGGTCTAGCCACTTTCCTTTAAAGGTCCCATGGCATGAAATTTTCACTTTCTGAGGTTTTTGAACGTTAATGTGAGCTCCCCTACCCTGTTTAGCCCCCCCATGGTTAAAAGTTGCGAAAAGTCTAAACTGAGCATTTGCGATCCTTTTCTGCGTTACAAAAATTCGGATCTCAAACGGGCAAGTTTGAACAAGGCACCTGATTGACGTCAGATCGAAAAAAGAAATGCAAATGCAGTTCCACCCCCGTCTGTCTGAACTCAGCGTCTCTGTAAATCACGCCCAGAGAGTTTGGACTGCGAATGCGCTAGGCAATGCGAAATGCGTTTTTTTATTTGCCTGGAGGCACGTCCGAGTGTTTATAGGCTCGGAAGTCCTTTATCTGAGCCTCTGGACCTTTGAACAGCAGTGGTTTAATTTTATTTTCTGTGGAAATGTGTTTATTTTTCAATGGAACGCTTCAAATCTCTCCCCCGTGCAAAAACAAGGAAATGGATCAGAGGGCACAGCTGACAGCTCTGAGCGGAGAGTTTGGCCACGCCCCCACCCTCTACTATTGGCCAGCTCTTTTCTCCTCATTTGCATTCAAGCAACAACGCCCATTATGACCTGTTCTGAGGGTGAAAAAATACTCTTTCTCATCTTATCTCTGTTTCTCATGCACTGAGTGTTGATTTTGAAGAAGGATTCATTTACAGTATTAGGGAACCATTAAGGAGCCATATAAAAGCATCAAGAAGTACCATGTCATGGGATCTTTAAAATAGAGTTATAATTTTGTTCAATAATACCCTTATGTCTTACTTTGCACTACTGATATATATCTATCTTCCATCAGATTCTTTGCATTGTCTTTATCATTTGCGTCTTGTAATAACTAGGGATGTAACGATATTCAAATTTCTCTCAGCACGATATTTTCACGATATGCATCTCACAGTATGATATTTATTGCAATATCCACAAAATAGTGAACTACTTTTTCCTTGCATTGCGTAACTGCTTGTTTCTATGGATATGTCATTACTCTGCCTGAAATGTTCCACAGTATGATATGAAACAGCTCTGCCTTACATTTATTCAGTTATAGGTGGTTGTATTGGTCAAAAATACCTAGAAAAACAGGTACTCTGATTGTGAGTGGGGTTGCTTCTCCACAGATCTGATCTGTAACCTGGTTTGGTTTGGTCTGCATGAAGATACAAAGGTTTAATACCACACTGTAAAACATTGCAGACAAAGCAATGACATCTCCATGGAGGAAAAACCTTTGACAGACTCTTCAAGCAGTGCACAATGCACCTTTAAAAATGCCTTGACAAGCTGAACCTACATATACTGTACAATAATTCTTTGCTTTGTTTCTTTTAGCTATTGCTGCACCATAACAATGAAAGCGTGAAGAGACTTGAGATTCGTTATTGTGATGGGCCACGATATTACTGAGAGACTTTAGACGATACGTTATCACTATATTTAGATTATTCTTACATCCCTAGTAATAAAGGCATGAATATACTGGTGCTGACATAACATAAATGAAAAATGTCTGTCTGAAAACCCTTGAACATCAGTCACACGGATGCTTGTAAGTGTTCTAGCTGAAAGGCGAGTTCTCCGTGCTGCTTTAATTTGCCACATAAGTAATCTGCTACTGAGCCTCGGTGCCAAGTGGGATGATTGAAGACCTGTAATGATTCCCCATTACTCAGTTGCACACTTACAGAAATAAAAATTGGCAAAATGAATGTCAAGTAATGGCGGTGAGCTGCAGTCGCCGATGCACAGAGCAGATTTAGAGTCTTGTGGCAAACATTAGTGCAGTAAATGATCTGTTTGTATATATGTGCTCATTATTTTACCACAACTTAACATCTTTATTCAGCGTGATTCATTTGACTTGTTTCAGTGTTTGTTTCTCGCCACTTCTAAAGAGTTTTTACTGCGATAACTACAGCGTATCTGGAAGCGATAGCTATGAAACCATGTTTTTTCAGTTAGTTGCACATTTTAGAACATTACAACATATGACTTTAAAATCTCATTCAACTTTTGATTTCAATTTGTATTATCACATAAATCACATTTCAAGTTCAATTCTTGTATAAAACATGGAATTTATATTAGCAACCTGGGTAAATGGCAAAATAAACAGGTACAAAAACGAGTCATGCTGTAAAGAAAATTCACTTAAAACACATTGCAACTTTGTAGGTTTAACCAATGTTAAGCTAGGCTAATATTTTTAATTACATTAAAAATAACAACTACATTAAAATATTAACAGTTCAAGTTTCTCAGTTGTAATTAAATACAACTAGAGTGTGTTAGTTTCAGTGTAGTTAGCGTCCCCATGCTGGCACATATAAGGCAGTGACTTAACAGAACCCTGTCAGAATAAGTAGTGAGATTCATTTAGACTTAGACAAATGTTATTGATCCACAAGGGAAATTATTTGGACAAAGTATCTCACACATCACAATATAATATAATAACAAAGAGTAAAAAATATAAATGGTAATAATAAATTCAAAATAAGTAGCAAAAAGATAGCAAGAGGCTTGTGTCAAATAAGGCATAATTATATAAGTATATGTACATGTCGAAATAAAATAGAAAAATAAGTAATAAAAATATACAATCACAGCCATAAACAAAAGAGAAGAAGATAGTGCAACAATGATATGATGATTCACATAAGGTTATCCATTACATAAGGGTGAGTTGTTGTACAGTTGTATGGAGTATGGTATGAATGTAGAACTGTACCTCTCACTGTTTGAGCGGAGCTGCAGGAGTGTCCATGATGGAGAGCAGTTTGTCCAGTGTCTTCCTGTCCCTCACTGTGACAAATGTCTCCAGCTCACAGCCAATCAGGTAACCAGCTTTATGGATCAGTTTGTCAATCCGCCCAATGTCCCTTTTACTGGTGCTGCTTCCCCAGCAGACCACAGTGAAGTACAGGGCGGTGGCCACCACAGACTGGTAGAAGATCTCCAGTAACTTACTGCACACATTGAAAGACCTGAGTTTTCTCAGGAAGCAGAGTTTGCTCATGATTTCTTGTAGACAGCATTACAGTTGTCCCTCCAGCCCAGTCTGTTGTTCAAATGCACGCCAAGGAATTGTAGCAGTCCACTATTTCCATGTCATGGATGGTTATGAGCTTCACTGGTGTTCTCTTCTCTTGAAGTCAATGCTTGGTCTTGTCTAAGTTCAGGAGCAGATGGATTGCCTGGGACCACTCAACAAAATTTGCAGTCAGTGTCCTGTACTCAATCTCCTGTCCATCCCTGATACACCCAACCACCGCAGAGTCATCAGAGAACATCTGCAGATGGCAGGACCCTGAGCTGTACTGGAAATCAGAGATGTACAGAGTGAACAGGAACGGAGACATGACTGTACCCTGAGGGGCTCCTACATTACTGATGATGGTATCAGACAGGGTGGTCCCCAGTCACACATACTGAGGCCTGTCTGACAGGTAATCAGTAATCCAGGAGATTAGAGGAGCTGACACCCATCCTGACCAGCTTCTCACTCATCAGAGAGGATATTGTTATAGGCACTGAAGAAATTAAAAAAAACAATATCCTCACAGAGCCCTTAACACTATCCAGGTGAGAGTGAGCCCGCCACAGAAGATAGATTATTGCATTTTCCAAGCCTAAATGGCACTGATAAGCAAATTGTAGAGGATCCACGGAAGGTGCTACTAGGGGTCTGAGCTGAGCCAGAACAAGTCTCTCAAACGCTTTCATGACATGAGACGTGTATTGGGCATCTGGGAGGTGTAGAGACGGGGGTGCCAGGGGATGAGAAATTATTAAAATGCAAATTGAGTAGGTTTGACGTGTCTAGGCTATTGTCCTGCTCCTTTGTTTTGGTGAGACCTGTGATGGCCTTCATTCCCCTCCACACATCTCTGGTGTTATTCTGTTGGAGTACCTCCAGTTTCCTTCCATAGGCCTCCTGGCCCTGCCTGAGCTGGACCTTTAGCTGTCGTTGCACCCTCTGCACCTCGTCCTTGTCTCCAGAGTTTTGTTTATTTTGGTAGATCCTTCAGCTTCGGCTGGTGATCCAGGGCTTGTTTTTGGGGGAACAGCAGATAGTGTGTGTGGGGTTGGCTGTATCCTCACAGAAGTTGATGTAATATGTTATACAGTCCGTCATGCTGTCGTTGTTGTCCTCATAGGACTGTCAGAGCACATCCCAGACTGTCGTCTCAAAGCAGTTCTGAAGTGGATGGCTGGCTTCCTGACTCCACTTTTTTACAGTCCTAGTGGTGACCGGCTGCCTCTTCACTGCAGGTACATACTGAGATGTTAACAGGACAAGATTGTGGTCTGATCATCCCAGTGGGGGCAGGACAGTGGCACTGTATGCCTCCTTAGAATTGGCATACGGCAGGACCAGAGTTCTATAGTCATGAGTTTTACAATCCACATACTGATGAAGTATGGGTAAAACACTGTCCAAGAAAGCATGGTTGAAGTCACCAGAAATGAAAACTAGAGCCTCTGCGGGCTTTGATGACCACAGTGTGTATGCTGACAGCATCTTCATCCGCTGAGGGAGGGATGTGAACTCCAATGAACAGGACTTTCCCTTGGCAAATAATATGGATGCATTCCCATGTCCAGCGAACAGATATTCCTTCACAGTAATATGGCCAGGATTCCACCACCTCTCGTTCACCAAAACAGCAATCCCGCTGCCCTTCTTCTTACCGCTGAGGAGCGCGTCTCTGTCCGCCCACACAGTCTTAAAGGCTGGTACAGATGCACTGTTATCTGGGAAGTTTGTATGAAGCCAGGTCTCCGTGAAGCACATGATACTGCTGACAACGTACTCCCTCTGGGTCAGAACAAGTGCACACAGTTCGTCCATGTTATTTCCCAGTGACCTTAAATTCCCCATCAGGACTGACAGAACCACAGGCATGAATTTCCTTCTCTACTGTTTCACCTTCACTCCAGCACGACATCCTCTGCGCATCCTCCTCCTTTCACAGGAATGTCATGTTTAGCTCCAAACAGCACTGGGGACTTGGACAGTGAAAGGAGATGCTCTCTAGAATACACAATAGGCCATCTGGACTGCTGGGCCACACAGCAAAGAACCAAGAGGCCAGCAAAAAAGAAGAGAAAAAGACAAAAACGCCCAAAAAACATGGTGCGTGTTTAATTGGTCAAACCAAGGAATAAAATAAAATCTTAAAGTGCAAACAAGAATAACTTAACTAAAAAAAAAAAAAAAAAGGTTTTGGTTTCAGGAAAAACTTCAGGAGCTACTGTACCCTGCAACCACTCTCTCAGGCATCAATGTCCTGTCAATGATCATATCGTTTTTGCACTGTATTCTTTATGACCTCTTGTATATAACTGAAACATTTTATTACTATATTTCTATATTTTATTTCTACTTTTACATATACATTTATATAATTATGCCTTATTTGACATCAGTCTCTAGCTTTTTCTGCTAGTTATTTAAAAATGTATTACCATTTCTCTTTGTTATTATAATGTGTTCAAATAATTTCCCGTATGGACCAATAAAGTTAAATGAATGACCTGCTTTGCATGTTTACAGTCACGTGCTGTGTAAGGATGCAGGCGTGTTACTTGTTGTTGATGTTTGATAATGAGCCTGTGGCTGTGAGGGGCTGTCAGGAGTCAGACAGACAGCTCTGCCACGGTCACTGTCTCCTCTGTCCATCTGTGCTCAGCTGGGGCAGACCTCAGGAGTTAAGGTCATCACACTGTGTGACCTAGGCTTGGACTGACTGAGGAGCAACAGTCAGATTCACACACAAATTACAAGGTTTAAAGGTGCACTGTGTAACTTTTCTGGTGGAAGGTCTGTCAAATGCTTTTCTCCATTATACTATCTGGAATGTTTTGCAGTATGGCATTAATTAAACCTTTCTATCATCAGATCTGTGGAAAGGCAATCCCACTCACAGTCAGAATGCCTGTTTTTCTAGGTATTTTTGAGATATAAAACTGTATTTGAATAAGCTGTTTAATATACCGGTACTCTGGAACATTCAAGGCAAAGTTACGCAGTGCGCCTTTAAATATCTAATTTAAATAAGTATGATTAAAGATGCACCATGTAACTATGTAACTTTTCTGTTGACAAGCCCGCTTGATTGTCTCCAAGGAGATGTTATTGCTTTGCCTAGAATGTTACACAATAGTAAACCTTAATTAAATAATACTGGACGATCAATACAACTCAGCCTTTACAACACTGCCAGTTAAAGAAATCTAAAGGATACTCAGTGAATTGCCACAAAGATGACTGTATAGCCAAATTTCTGTGGTAAGAGTTATATTTTGCTTTTATATTTTCTGTTCCAAAAATGTTATGTAATTTAAATTCAATTAGAAAATGAATCTAGTTTAAAATGGTTCTGTCTGTCTTTTCTTTGCCCAATTGGAACTGGAATTGGACAGTGGTCAGATGAGGAATTCACTGCCGTACCTTTTTAGTTGAAGTTATATAACAATTAATTTTGTGTATCAGCAAATTAAAAACTGCAGATTCAGAGCAACAGGGACCACCACAGTATCCCATTGACTAATAAGGCTTTAAACAACTCCATCTGTGATCATAACTTTGCTCTGATAGAAACCATATGGAGCTGTAAATCCCTATGGAGATTATTATTCGTTAACAATGTACCAGCACATCTACTGAGAACTGTAATACCATCACTATGTTCTGACTAAATACTGTAGTGGCACCAGGCTCAGAAGGCCTGTTAAGTAGGGCTCTCCTCCTCTCAAAAAGCCAAACCACCACATTTCCTTAATTATGCATGTGGCCAGAGCAATACTGTTAACTCAATCGTACTGGTCACAAACTGATTACCACACTCTGCCCTTCCAAGCACGCTGAATTATTTAAATCTCTGTTAAGCTGTGTGTGTATATCAGTAGAAATGGACTTGACATGAATGTATCTTTTGTGATATTGGGGATTCTGTAATTTATTTAAAAAAAAAATAGTAAAACGATATTGGGCCAATATTTTTTCAACAGATTTTTTATACTCTTGATCAAACCCAGGCATTTCAAGGCCCAGGGGCCAAATACGAGCCGACTCTGACCGGCCTGCGAAAGGTTGCTTGGAATTAAGAAAATAATACCTACTTTCAAAATTGTACATAATGTATTTGTAGTGATGCAGTTGTACTGATGATCATCTGTCGGACGTGCTTCACATCTCCACCTCAAACATGCAACCTGACTTTAAGATAAGATAAGATAAGATAAGACTTTATTGATCTCACACAGGAGAATTTCACTTTGATACACTTGTTAAAGCTCAAAAGAGGCCAGATTTCTCTCACTGATAAAGAAAAAAAAACACTAAAACATGCTAACTTTGACTTTTTTTCTACACAGTTTGGACAAAAAAAAAAAGTGACATATCTTGTATTATATTATTTGGCAAACAAAGACATTGTTGTGTCTTAATACAAAGTTAAGAAAGTTAAACTCAGAAAGCATTGTGGGGTTAATGTGACTGAAAAAGAGTTACAAATGTTTCACGTTTACCATTTTTAAAAATTATTTTACTGAATGAATTCAGTTTTCATTACTCTCATTACTTAATAATAGCACATAACTTACCAGCTTCTGTAAACAATGCCATTTACTGATTTCAATGTAGAAATAAAATTAATAACCAGAGTAGACTTCAAACTATTGGCCCCAAACTTTTCTGCTTCTCATTTGGCCCCTGGGGAAAAATAATTGCCCACCCCTGCTCTTGATGGAAACAGAAGAACAATGAAGAGATGGCTGGCTTTTACAATATTTCCACAATCATTATATAGAGTACAAGAAATCGTATTGTATTGTAATTGTATTGCATTGCAGTAACTTTTTTTTTTTTTTCTTGGTTTATTTTTTATTTTTCAAGATTCTCAAGATGTACAATATCAAAGTCAAATGAGAAAGGTAGTACAAATATACAAAAGAACAATCAAAATTGTAATGTTCAAGAAGGAGTGGGGGGAAGAAAACTTATTTAACCCCCACCCCCATTACATCTATCCCGGGGGCCGCGTAACTAGTAATTGGAAAAAAAAAAATAGCAAGACAAATATGGTATAGCGTTATTGGCTTTGATGCCCACCAGAACTAGGCCAAAATCTAGACTGAAGCTAAACAATGGGATAAGCTAAAGAGATACATTTGGGAATAATAGAAGTTATTGATATTGTTTAATGTTTACATACATTACTTTCATTGAGGGACTTGAGGACAGCGTCATTTTCTGCAGTCCATGGGATGTATTGGGGACTCTTTATTTTTGATTCCTTTTTACTCCATCCAATTATAACACCAGGACCAGGCGTGAATGATGCATGGAGTATTGTTCTGACATAAGGGCCCACCTCAGAGAACTCGTTCCCCCACGAGAGAGCTACTTGTGGGTGGGCCATGAAGAGGTGATGGATCCCCCTTTTCACACACACCCCTGAAAGAAAAGACACAATCAATACCCCGCTGTCTGCCTGCAGAGCCCATAAATGAAAGAGTGCGCGGAACAGATGAATAAATAACGCAGGCTACTCTTTTGTACATTAGGGCCAGAGAGCACTTCCTGTATTTAGACAAAGTATAAGAGTGCTCAGTCTCTCCATGGGGCGTTTGTGGAGGATTTGTGTTTGCAGAAAGCACATTTGTTCACTGGGCTGGAAAACTAGCTGTATTTATTTACCGCATCGCAAACTGGTTCAGTCTGGCTTTAGATAAATGTTTCAATTAAGTCTCTCAGGTGCTTACGGCATGTCACAGTAAAGGGATTGAAGAACATTCACATTTTTACAGCTTTAAAACATTACAACTTTTCATGAAAGCTAGTTGCAATTAGAATGTGTTGCCAGGGCAGTAGCCCAGAGTTGTAGGGGCCCGGAATTGGACCCTCTTCCTATAAATTTATATTAGAGGTGGGCCCTTTTTTATAACAATTTGTATTATCTCATACAGTATCAATCACATCTCAAGTTCAGTTCTTGCATGAATCATGAAATTTGTTTTAGCAACCAATTGCATTCTGGATAAAGGGCAAAAAAAAAAAAAAAAAGGTACAAAATGTGGAGAATGCAGAATATTCTAGGATCAGGGGTCGGCAACCCGCAGCTCCGGAGCCGCATGCGGCTCTTTAATCCCTCTGATGCGGCTCAGTACAGCGGTCCCTCGTTTATCATGGGGGTTACGTTGTAGAAATAACCCACGATAGGCAAAATCCGTGAAGTAGTCAGTTTTATATTGCGTGTATAAATATGAGTGTATTTCACAGTTCCTCTGACCGAGGCGCCTGGCGCCGCTGCGCTATTGCGGGTTTTGTTGGGGAGAAAACTTGCAGACATACAGCACTTCAGAGCAGTGACGGACTGGGATCATCGGCCCTGGCAATTTACACCTACAAGCGGCCCCGTAGTCTGTGGAACGGGAGCGAGAGGTTCTACAGCTCTGCACCAAACACAGAACTGTAGTGAGAATGCATCCGTGCGCTCTCAGGACTGGTTCCGCCGCCTGGACTCCAGCCAGGTTCCACCAGTTCGTTATGCGCAAACATTGAGGACAACGTCGCATTGACGCATTGACTATCCGATGCGCATTGACCACCCGGTGCAAGCGGTTAAATCCGTAATAGAGCACAGCCTCGGCCCTTCTGGCATGTGCTCAAATGCCAGACCGCTCAGTCTTCAGAGTCACACTGCTCGTCTGTACAGCAGACACGGAGGAGAATGACTGATAAAGACAAAGGTCTACAGTCCTTTAGCCAATCAGGATGCAGAACACAATACGCGTTGATACACTATAAAAAATCAGCGAAACAGCGAGGGACCACTGTATTTAATTAAAAATGTATTTTATTTTAGTTCATTCATATTCAAAATGTAATTCTATGTCACAAAGGTAAAAAAAAAAAAAAAAAAGCCGTTATATGCAGTGTTATTTCATTTTAAATTTCAAAAGGGTTTTGCGGCTCCCAGTGTTTTCTTTACTGTGTGAAACGGGTCCAAATGGCTCTTTGAGTGGTAAAGGTTGCCGACCCCTGTTCTAGGTAAAGCTATAGTTTAACTTTTAATAAAACCAAAACATCAAATCTAAGGATCATGAAAGCAGAGAATTTTGTCACCATAATCTCATTATCCTAAACAGTAGATAATGTAGTATAATAATACACTGAAAGTGAATGAAAGAGTGAAAGTTTTTCTGTTGGTTTGTGGACCCCTGTCGATCATATGGCAATGACTGTGTGTGTTCCTCAACCAAAAGTTACAGCCAAGGAAAAAAAGCAAGTTTGCTTAATTTTGGGCTTTCAAGAATCCATTAACTTATATATAATTTAAAGGTGCAATGTGTAACTTTTCTGATGGAAGGTCATTACGTATTGTCTCCATGGAGATGATGTTGCTTTGTCCAGAATGCTCCACAATATTGCATTAAACAAATATATCTTCATGGAGAAAAAGTGACTCCACTAAGCCAAATCACATCAGATCTGTGAAAAGTCGATCCTGCTCATGTTTTTAAGCAATACAAAACACCTGTAATTGAATGAATGCAAGATGGATAGGTTTAAAACTAGTGTAGAACATTCAGGCAAAGCAATAACTTGTCCATAGAAAACAAATCAGATTACAAACCCTCCACCAGAAAATTTACACAATGCACCTTTAAGCTTTTATTCAGCATGCATTGCTTCTGCCAATTAAAAAAAAAAAAACTTTAGTCATCTGTATGCAGTTGAAGAACACAGCAGAACTAGCTTCTAACCATTGTGTGCATGATAGCTGTGTGACTATGTTAATCTCAGTGAGCAGTCATACCCTACGGTAAAGAATCCTTGGCATTTGGAGCAGCCACACTATTGCACTCAGGCAGAAATGCCAGCAGTGAGACACTTGAGTTGTCTCTTTATTACCACTCTGGTACTTACACGTCTGTGGCTGTCACAAACTGATGAAGGCAATAGACGTTAATGGGATTTGATGACATTTTGATGATGTCTTTGTACATCCAATAAAGGCTTTGTTATTGCCAGGGGTTTTTGCGACACCAGCTTCTAATATTCAAGGGGAAAATGATCTGCAGAAACAGCTTATTTGCATCTGTCAATTTCATTACAACCCTACAATTTCACCACACAAAATCAAGTCATTTGTCAACATTGTTTTGGAGAACAGCCCCAAAATCCTGTCCTTTTCTGACATGGAACGCTGTGACAATGACAGGTGATCTTTGGCTGCCTCGAGCCTGGCATCTAAATGTTGAAATGAGCTTAGCCACGGCCTGTGAAATGAGAATTGATAATCGAATGACGCTGAATGAGGAAGCCTGTCAGTACATTGTAAGGCAGCTGACGGATTTGGTTACAGGAGAGGGAAGGCACAGCAGATGAGTTTTGGCAGCAGAAAGAATCACTCAGAGCAGGAGAGACTCAGCAGCTCAACTGCCTCCAGCTATTTCTAATATTCTTTGAGTGTTTTGTGTTTGGAGACAGATAACGGAGAGGTTACTCAGGGGCTGATGATTGGCTCTTTTTAGAATTCAGCTGTTAAATCTGTATTTGCTCTCAGACTGTAGGAAAGCAAGAGCTACGGTTAGCAAACATACCTGGAATAGTTATAAGTGGAAGTAATGCATCCTTATCGATAGATGATTTAAATTATTGTATGGACATTTTTTAGGCTGAAGAGATATATTTTGTACACAGTGATAGTAATTGTTGTAGACGTAATGGAAGTAGCCCAAGAGTTATAAGGAGGAAAAGTTTATTAACCATCAGTGCTGGACCCGGACTCATTAACACATTATGGTAGTCCATTCAAGTCCATTGTAGGGAGTATTATAGTAACCTCTAGCCACTGGGGGCAAGGAAGGCTAAGTGTCTTGACCAAGGACACAACAACAGCCATTCTGTGGGTCAGTGGATCTGACCACTCAACCAATAACGTTTATGCTGAGAGCGGGAGTTGAACCGTAAGACTTTGGATCGACAAACAACTGAGCTACTGTTGCCCACTGACTTTTGTTTTATGTCCACAGATTGATTTCCCCTTTCTCTTTTATAATGCATTTTTCTCTTTTTAAATGCATTTTTTTGTTTTAACAGTTTTTCAAAATTATCCACCATAATATTTTCAGTGTTGGTTCAAGAGACTCTATTTCATCACTTTCTGATGATACATTTGAATTGCATGTTTGGAAGCTGGCAAAGCCTTCAATTTATGCCAAGTTACATTTAAGTTAAAGGGATAGTGTGCTTTTTTTAAAATGTTAATCTGTATGGGTTTCCTTCTAAAAGTTACGTGTGTTGACACCGACTTACCTCTGACAGTCTCAGCTGAGCCCGGTTCTGCTCGCTTTCTGGAGCCCATGTAAGTAGGTCCGGTAACTTCCCTGGAACATGAAATAAAGCTTGTTATTTGTTAGAAAGGTGATATATTTGCGTCCGAAACAGTTGTCCACGAAACATCCAGCAGCGTATTTCGCATTCACGTATTGTCTGTCTCCACTCGTATCACTACGCCCATGTTAACTCTATCAGCCTGTTCACCTTCAGTGGATGTCTACACCGAAGTTTACAAGTAAACAGGCTGATAGAGTTAACATGGGCGTAGTGATATGAGTGGAGAGAGACAATACGTAAACGTGAAATACGCTGCTGGATGTTTCATGGACAACTGTTTCGGACGCAAATATATCACCTTTCTAACAAATGTTTTGTTTTGAGAAGAAAAACAAGCTTTATTTCATGTTCCAGGGAAGTTACCGGACCTACTTACGTGGGCTCCAGAAAGTGAGCAGAACCGGGATCAGCTGAGACTGTCAGAGGTAAGCCGGTGTCAACACACGTAACTTTTAGAAGGAAACCCGTACAGATTAACATTAAAAAAACAAAACAAAAAACGCACTATCCCTTTAAGTTGTAAATATTTCTTATGATCTCTAATTATTAAAAAAATATGCATAAACCAACATGAAAAACATACTGCATGTTATAGTTAATTAGCTCTGTTTTTTAATATTATTATGTTATTTTTGTACTATTCTGTGAAACCTTCTCCATTATCTGGGCTTAGAACCAGCACATAAAAATCACAGTATCAATGCCAGTACAATAAACACAACTCAATGTGAAAATTCTAGCATGAAATAAACCCATTTAATAACAACATAATCCAGCAGTATATTCAGTTCAGTTCAGACCAAGTGAGTCAGGAGTCCCTTCACTGTCTCTCGTTACATTGCATCAGTCACAAGACCCTTCTGACAAACTGTGGATAATATGACTAACACTATGATCTGATCTGACAAGCCCCCATGCTCCAGTTCTGATTTCATTGGCCCACATCCCATACACCCTCCTGGAGTCATTCAAGCTGCAAAGTTTCACTACAGTGTCCAGAGAATGAACTGGAACTTGTATGTTTACCCCACTACTTTGTACACTCACATTTCAGCACAATAAAAGCTTCAAACTGCAGGAAAGAATGAAAAATGTCTTGTAATATAAATCATGATCGTTGTGGGATGCTTTGTGACCCCTTTGTATCACTTTACGGTTTCCCAGATTGTTTTTTGGCAGCCAACGCTTAACTGAGGTCATGCATTTCCATGAAAACAGTTCATGGAGCTTTAGCGTATAACACAATACTCTAAAGACCAGCAATCATAGAGTTGTATTTGTTTGACTTTTGGTGCTGTGAAAATGATTTAGGCAGTAATGTGTAGTGTGCAGGCTGACCCCTTGAAAGCGGTTTTGTTAAAATGAGTCAGATCTGATTATATTTCTGTTTAAACGTTCAAGATTGTTGTTGTATCGCACTGGTAGTAAGTAAAGTTGACATTCATACAATGTAACGCTTTGGTTTAATATAGGCCTTGTTAAAGATCCTCTATTACGCAAAAAAAAAAAAAAAAAAAAAAAAAATTGTGAGCAGTTAGCCATGTTATAATGTTGTTGCCTCCTCAAAAACATACCCAGAGTTGTGTGAGGAATCCTTTATTATTCACCTTTCTTCATCTCCAAAACTCAAAATGCTCTATTCCACCTTGTGATGTCATGTAGTGGTAGCTTTCAAGTTAACAGCTACCTTTTATCTTTAGTTCAGTAGAGATTGGGAATTTCACGGCTGAAATTATCCAAATGATTCTAGTGGAGGTGTATGGAATTTAAAAACACAGTGAAAAATTTGTATTACCACTTAATGACATCACAAGGTGGAGTGTTTGTCGTTTAAGAGAAGGACTCAGCCTTAATATCCATTTATGTGTTAGACATGTGCGAATGAACCAAAACAAAACCCCAGATATGTTTTTGATGAGGAAACAAACATTATAAGAAAGATCAGAAAACAGTGTAATATAGGTCCTTAAAAATGTTGCACTTCAGATACTTTTGCAGAATATCGACCAGTCTTAGTAACAGCTATGTTTGCATCCATTTGTATTGATTTTATAACGGAACGCTTCCTGGCTCTATTGACATTTATGACAATTATATAAAAACTACTGCTCTGCCATGCTGTTGCTGTAGGCATGTAGTCAGCAGAACAATTATGTGGTTGCTTTGTTGGCTGGTTGATATTTGGAGTCATTAACTGTTCTGTTAGTTTTAATTGATTACATTTTTATTCTGTGGAGCGTTTTAGCACCATTTGGAAATTAGCACTTGCATCTATGATTCACCGTGTAATCATTTTTCATCAAGCAGCAGGAAATGTTAGTTATGTGGCCTATATACTCAAGCCAACTATGTGTGAACTAATTCAGTAGTGGTGTGTACTTTATATATGACACTTGTATTGTCAGCATTTGAATAACACAACATAATACAAGTTTATGTAGCAAACTTGGGAACATTTCAGTACATTTTAAACGTATAAATTAAGAAAAAGCAGACTGAAAGACAGCTTCATCCACCGAGTCTGTCTTTTAAGTGTTTAGAGATACACTCTAGTTTGTCGCTGCACTATGATAAATAAATAAATAAACAAACAAACCAGGTCTAAACTAGAATTAAACCAGAACTAAACCAGGTCTCAACTAGGACTAAACCAGGACTAAATCAGAACCAAATCAGGAATAAACCAAGACAAAACAGGACTAAACCAGGTCTAAACCCTGACTAAAAGATAACAGGAGAAGTTCAATTTGTCAACTGGACAAAGTTTGTTTGGTTGAAAACGTTTCGCCGCTCATCCGAGAGGCTTCGTCAGCTCTAATAAGAATACTGGTAAGACACTTGCTTATATCTTGCTGTAGGGAGGCGCTACCTAGCTAACTACTTTCCGGAACTATCTCATTGGTTTCCGTCTTTTGTTTCTCTGGCGTCTAGCTAACGATCCCTATTCATCCCTACACGCCTGTTTTTCACACCTCTGGCCCTGACCTGGCTAGCCCTATTGTTTCCCTGTTTGCTTGATCTAGGCTTAAGAATGGAATTGTAGATGGGATGCAAATTATGTCTGACTCCACCATTTCTGTTCAGACAAGGATTCTCTTTTTTGACAAAAATAGCCTCTTTAACTCCCCTCTCAAACCAATTCTTTTCCCTGGCTAAGATCTGAACCTCACTGTCCTCAAATGAATGACCCGTGGCTTCTAGGTGAAGATATACGGCAGAAGACAGTCCACTCTGGCACGCCCGTCTGTGTTGGTACATCCTCTTGTGAAGTGGCTGCTTGGTTTCTCCAATATAGCGCTCACTGCAGTCTTCACTACACTGAATGGAGTAGACCACATTGCTTTGTTTGTGGCTCGGTGTTTTGTCCTTTGGGTGGACGAGTTTTTGTCTTAAAGTGTTTGTGGGTTTGAAATAAACTGGGATTTCATATTGTCTGAAAATCCTCTGTAGTTTTTCTGACACACCGGCCAGGTACGGAATCGCTACCCCTTTCCTCCTGGGTTCGGATTCTCTATTATCTTGTTTCTTGCCCTTGTCTCTCTTGGTTTTGTTAACAGCCCATTTGGGATAACCACAAACAGAGAGGGCTTCCTGCACATGTTGTTCTTCTTTTTCCTTACCCTCTGTGCTTGTGGGAACCACTTTCGTTATGTTGATGATAATTTTACAAAAATCAAAATTCAAGATTTGGAACCTTTTACTGGACATATCAATTCTGTAGATCCTAATATCAAATTCACCCGTGAAGATGCCAAGGATAACACATTGGCGTTCTTAGATTGTGCAGTAACGATAGGAGGAGACCGGGGACTCCAAGTAGAAGTCTTCAGGAAGCCCACACACACAGACCAATACCTGCTTTTTGATTCACACCACCCATTGCAGCACAAACTGGGTGTTATTCGGACATTACAACACAGGGCCCAAGTGGTTCCCACAAGCACAGAGGGTAAGGAAAAAGAAGAACAACATGTGCAGGAAGCCCTCTCTGTTTGTGGTTATCCCAAATGGGCTGTTAACAAAACCAAGAGAGACAAGGGCAAGAAACAAGATAATAGAGAATCCGAACCCAGGAGGAAAGGAGTAAGCGATTCCGTACCTGGCCAGCGTGTCGAGAAAAACTACAGAGATTTTCGGACAATATGAAATCCCAGTTTATTTCAAACCCACAAACACTTTAAGACAAAAACTTCGTCCACCCAAAGGACAAAACACCGAGTACAACAAAGCAATGTGGTCTACTCCATTCAGTGTAGTGAAGACTGCAGTGAGCGCTATATTGGAGAGCAAGCAGCCACTTCACAAGGAGATGTACCAACACCAGGCGTGCAGAGTGGACAGATCTTCTGCCATATATCTTCACCTAGAAGCCCTGCATTCATTTGAGGACAGTGAGGTTCAGATCTTAGCCAGGGAAAAGAATTGGTTTGAAGGAGTTAAAGAGGCTATTTTTGTCAAAAAGAGAATCCTTGTCTGAGAGAAATGAGTGAGTCAGACATAATTTGCATCCCATCTACAATTCCATTCTTAAGCCTAGATCAAGCAAACAGGAAACAATAGAGGTCAGGTCAGGGCCAGAAGTGTGAAAAACAGGCGTGTAGGGATGAATAGGGATCGTTAGCTAGCCAGGAAACAAGGAAACAATTAGATAGTTCCGGAAAAGTAGTTAGCTAGGTAAGCGCCTCCCTACAGCAAGATATAAGCAAGTGTCTTACCAGTGATTCTTATTAAACTACGAGCCTCTCGGATGAGCAGCGGCCGTTTTCAACCAGCTTTGTCCAGTTGAACTTCTCCTGTTATCATGGATTCTACCTGGACGACTGAGGGACTTTTCACGCACCTGACTAAAAGAGGTCTAAATCAGGTCTAAACCAGGTCTAAACTAGGTCTAAACCAGGCCTAAACCAGGTCTGAACCAAATTTGAGTCAGGTTTAAACCAGGTCTAAACCAGGTCTAAGTCATGACTAAAATAATTCTAAACCAGATCTAAGCTATGATTAAAAGAGGTCTAAACCAGATCTAAATCAGGTCTAAACCAGATCAATACATAAATAATAAATAAATTAATTAATTAAAAGGGAGCCTAAAAACTTTTTGAGGTGACTGTAGAAGCTTGTCAGAGATGTCAAAAAATTTGTCAAAAAAAAAAATGTTTTTGTTAGGTTGTAACCTTCACATGGATTTAACACTATTACAGTCCATTACAGAGGACATGTTACAACATTATGAATAAAAATCTAATTAACAAAACATAAATGCTAAGGTAGCCTATTCATTTACCTCCAAACAGAAAATCAAACATTAATAATAATAATAATAATAATAATAATAATAATAATAATAATAATAATAATAATAATAATAATAATAATAATAATAATAACAATAATAATAAATAAAATTGAAATACACTATTTTCTTCGGGTCCCAGGAGGATATACAAGTTTTACTGTATTCTGCTACAGGTATATGTGATGTTTTAGTCATGGTGTTTATTGTCTTGTTTATCAGATGTTTTCTGTTCACTGTGGGCCTAGGGAGCGCTGCAATTTAAAATCCTGTGTGTGCAACCTGTACATATGGTTTTTGACAATAAAGCTGACTTTGAACTTTGAACTTTGAAAAAAAAAGGCTGGGAATCATGGGGTCCCTTACGATTTGATACAATGGCGATATATGTGATAATCCATATATTGCAAATGCCTCTCTGTTTTTTGTTTAAACTTAACACATTTTAGCAACATTATTTCTTTGTTAAACCTCTACTTGTGCAAAGTTAATATGAAATACATCTGTTTTAATCAAGACAATGAATATGTTCCTTTTGCTTGTACAGAACTGGGCAAAAAGGCATTTGTTTACTCTGCACCTTTTGCATGGAATATGCTACAGAAAGACTGGAATCTAACTGATTTAACTTCCTTGAGCACTTTTAAATCCAAACTGAGAGCTTTTGAGACCAATTCCACAATCTGCACTTGTTTTTTATAATGTTTTTAAACTTTTATGTCTTTGTGTTTTGTGTTTGCTGCTGCCTCTTGGCAAGGACTCCCTTGAAAAAGAGGTTGTTAATCTCAATGGGACATTTCCTGGTTAAATAAAGGTCAATAAATAAATAATGTCAAGTGTTTTGCATAAATAAGTTTCCTTCCACTAAATAAGCATCACAGTTATAATGCAGTCACACACAAAAAAATACTTTTATATAATCAACAAAAACAAAACATTTTGACATTTTTGAGCATTTGATTGTGAAATACTCAATTTGATTTCAGTGTACTCTCAGCCATTATATTACATTACATTACTTAGTAAATTAGTAAAAAGAATGTCACAAGGGCAGGGGTCTCCAACCTGCAGCTGGGGAGTTACCAGTAGTTCTCCACTCCCTTAAAGGGACAGTGTGTAAGATTTTTACCCATTAATTACATAAATTGAAGATACCCATTCAAAAATACATTGTTTTCCAAGCCTTTTCACTTCCATCATGAAATCAAAGTATTCTTTTGGACTTAGATATAGTCACATAAAAGGGGGATCTTCCCCATATTAGAGGCAGCCATTTTGAATACGAGAGCCACAGAAGGACATTTGGGCTCATCCTTTGCCTAGGCTCCTGCTAGCGCCTGCTCAGCCGCGCTGCATGTGGGAGAGAAGGAGCGAAGGAGAGAAAGGGAAGGGGAGGGGGGAGGGGGGAGCCTCGTGGTGTTGGGTAAACAAGACAGGCTGCTGTATCACACGTCGTAATAACACGTGTTTTGGACTAAATTGTTTTACTGGATTTTATTCGCTGGATCCTTACGGACAGATTGAGAGCAAGTTTATGGTGAAATACAGAGTTTGACCTGTCCAGAGCCTTCAAAGGTAAGCTAAGTAACAAACCTCGTTTTGTGCTTTTCTGTATAAAAGCCCCATGTGCTCGGGGAGTGATTGTTGTGCAGGGAAATGAATTGCATAGTCAAAAAGAGGAGACTGTAAGGTTTCATTTGATGTGTAGAGTGTCATGCTACACGATCAGGAATGTGTGTTTTCATGCGTTTTTCATGCGTTTTATTTATACCGTAGTTGTCGGCGAGAGCTCGCACAGCGCCGGGCGCGCGCGGCTACGCGAACTGTCTGCGTTACGGCGCGCCCGGGTGACCCTCGAGGTCTGCCGTAGCCAAAAGAGGAAGTGGAATAGCTACTAACCACCTATGCGCCACGAATCCTACACACTGTACCTTTAAATTTCTTGTGACCGCTAAAATTTGTAGCTCTTTGGCATTTTCTTTTACTAAAGGTCGCTCCCTGCATTGGTGTATATATTGATACAGCATCTTTTTTAAAACAATTTTATCCCTGACCCCGTTTATTAGGCACTTCCCTTTATGCCCACACTCCTTCATATTAAGTCCTCCGTGTTGAAGTCTTCACTATCTCTCCGATGTCATTACTTAGTTTTATAGATACAATCTTTAGCAAAGGGTTATTCGAGGTAGTTAGGATGTTAAGTGCAGTGCTATTCTGTGCCATTATCCACCATCATTCCCTCGCCAGGAAGCTGCCCTTATCAGTGGTGAGAGTGCGGGCCTGTCCTCCTCTGCACTGTCACTAACAGCACCCCAGTGAGCACCAGATCAATCCGCCCCGGCTAGGAGGCTATTCGGGCTAATGGCTAATGAAAAGTGTAATTACAGCGGGTCAGGGGAGGCATCCAGACAGCCAGCAGAGGCAGCCACAAGTTCATTTAGATCAGTGCAACCCAAACGCGTGCGCCTCGTTACCCGGCCAGTCAGCCATATTACCTGCTCATCTGCCTCTGTTGATATTAAGGGGGCGGGATTTGATGGGGCGGAAGACAGGCACAGTCCATATTAAAATTGAATATTGGCGAGAGGAGATTTAATTATGTGAACTCTCAGGTAGAACAGGGTTATACAGTGGAAGATGCAGAAGCGCTGAATAATGTTGAACAATAGTTGGATTAAACCATTTATTGGCCTGTTAATGTATATTTAAAGGGCCCATATGGCATTTTTATATTATGATCTATGTTATACTGTTGTTTCCTCATCACAAACATACCTGGAGTTGTGTTTTGGTTTATTCACACGTTTAACAATCAAACCCTCCATATTTAGGTTGAGTTCTTCTCTTAAACAGAAAACTCTCTTTTCCATCTTGCGATGACCCGTGGTAATACAGGAAGTGCTCCACTGTGTTTTTAAACGCTACACACCTTCGCAAGAATATCTGGATAATTACAGCCCTGGTAAAAGGTAGCTGTTAACTTGAAAACTACCGCTTCATCACTTCACAAGGTGGAACAGAGGATTTGGAGATGTGGACAGATTAATAATAAAGGATTACTACATGTGTAGTAGTAAGGGTATGTTTTTGAGGAAGTAACAACATTCAAACATGGCCTAGTCAATTTAGCATAATATAGGAGCTTTAAATAACTTCCAAGTTAAAAGCAGTGTACCTAATTTTTATTGTTTTCAAATATGTATTCCGAGCATTCTACTTTTTCACCACAGTGGGTTTAGAAGCACTTTCCACAACTTTTTGAGTGTTGCCAATTCCCATCACGCTATAAAGCACACTTCCTGATTCTCAGCAGATAAAACACCTTAAAATTAGATAACAGCATATAGCAGTCTCATTAAGACTTAAGAGCTACTTATACAATAAAATTAATTTTGCTCAACTACACAGAAAAAAATTTGGGTACAGCCACTAAATATGATTACATGCTGTTAATTAGCAAAGTAATCACTGTTTTGTTCAATATCCTATCAATCAAACCTCACCCCATATGTGCATTATCCACCAATCCCAAAACACATTTTTGGGATTGGTGGATATAATATTTTTGTCCAAAGCTGTTACCCTAAGAGCAGTTTTCTAGTTCTTGCATATCACCCATTCAAAAGGCAATATGAAATAACTTAATTGGTGGTTTTACATATATATTTATGAATAAAGGCTCTACATTTAAATGATTTTAAACAGCTTCAACAGCGGGAACACCTTGCCTCTGAGGGCCCATGGAAATAGACCTGCAGCTATATTTTTAGGTAGCTATTAATACCTCCAGCTAATTCATCTGAGCTCTCTGGGCACCTAGCGCAGCCTCTCAATTATGGATGAGGGGAAAGTCATTGGATTCTGAGGCTGAGAGGAACTGCAGCCATGACAGCAGGCTCTCTCCGCAAAGACATGACAAACACACAGCTGAAGGGCAATGGAATGAGCATCAATAGAACAGCTTTATTTACACAGAATACTATAGGGAAGATGTGTGGTTTTATGCACGTTTAATTCTCATTTCATATCATATATATATATATATATATATATATATATATATATATATATATATATATATATATATATATATATACATACATACATCAAATCAAACAATATTTATAAGGCGCTTTTCATACAAAATTGTAGCACAAAGCGCCCTACAATGGAAGATTAGAAGGATTAGAAGATTGACCTTTATTGATCTCACACAGGAGGAGTTGTTTCTGTATTTGACCCGGGGACCATCCCCATCATTTGTTTTGTTATTTAGTCTTGGTCAGGCCCTAAGCTAGAGGATTTTACCTATGGCGCATGTTTGGGTTGGTGGGGGAAACCGGAGTGCCCGGAGGAAACCCACCCAGACACGGGGAAAATATGCAATCTCCACACAGAAAGGCCCGGGCAACCCGAACCTTCTTGCTGTGAAGCATGAGTGCTAGCCACTCAGCCACCGTGCTGCCAGAGGGAAAAAAACAAACAAAAAAAAACAGACAAACAGATGGACAGACAAACAGATGGACAAACAAGCAAAGAGACAAACAAGCAGACGAACAAACAACAAACAGATAGACAAGCAAACAGATGACCGAAGTCAATCAAAGGCCAAGCTAAACAGGTGAGTCTTGAGCCCACTCTTAAAAACATGAACGTTCTCTGCAGCCCTGAGGTCCTCCGGCAGGCAGTTCCATAGACGAGGGCCGTAGTGCTGAAAAGACGCCTCTCCGTGAGTGTGTGTCCTGACTTTGGGAATGACCAGGAGCCTGCTGCCGGAGGAGCACAGGGCCTGTGAAGGTTCGTAAGGGGAAAGCAGTTCTGAAAGATAAGAAGGCCCAAGACCATTAAGACATTTAAAAACCAGTAAAAGAACTTTAAAATCTATCCTGAAACTCACAGGGAGCCAATGCAGAGATTTTAAGACCGGTGTAATATGGTCCCGCCCTCTGGTCCTAGTCAGGACACGTGCTGCTGAATTTTGTAATAATTGCAAACCTGAAATACTCTTTTTGGGAAGACCAGAGAGCAGGGCATTACAGTAGTCTATACGGCTGGTGACAAAAGCATGCATCAATGTCTCCGTATTGGCCTGAGAGAGAATAGGGCGAACTCTGGCTATGTTTTTTAGGTGATAGAAACCTATTTTTGTGATGTTCTTGATGTGTGGGATAAAAGTCAGAGTCACTTGACAAGATGGGTTAAAAGACTGTGCTTGTAGTTTGGATAAAAGTTTCTCTCTCTGGGCCTCTGGGTTAAGCTGGAGAAAGTTTCTTGCCATCCAGGATTTGATATCTAGAATGCAGTTAAAAAGAGCATCCATTGGCCTGGTGTCATCAGGAGACATGGAAACACACACACACACACACACATATATATATATATATATATATATATATATATATATATATATATATATATATATATATATATATATATATATATATATATATATATATATATGTTTGACACAAGCTGCTGCTGTTGTGAGGGACTTGAGGTGTTGTTATGGTAAAATGTTTTACTCATGAAGCCCTTTCTTGCTTGATGAAGATAAATGAAAATATCTATCTAGGTGTAAATCTGTTCTCCCACTGACTTTATTTGTATTTGTTCTGTGTTGATTTTGTTTATGTTATTGTATTCTTGGAGTTGCCATGGATCAGAATACTGGAAAATATATAATTATATAACAAGTTCCCCATCTGACAAATTTCTTTTTTTTTAAAAACAGAATGTTAAAATGATTTTCATATTTAAAAAACCCAACATAAAATTGTCTTTAAAAATGTATTTTGACAGTTTTACTTTAAATTAATGCATATTTTTGTTTTAATTCAGCTGAGCTTATTGTGTCGAAAATGTTATATATTGTAATCCCAAACGACCCGAACCTTCTTGCTGTGAAGCATGAGTGCTAGCCACTCAGCCAATAGAATCAATAGAATAGAATCATGTAGCCCTACCCAATGCCTCATGTGGAAAAAGATGTTTAGTGCATATTTAAATTTTAAATTATTTAGCAAAAATATATAATCACAAAGAAATATTAGTTTATATTCTCGAACGGAGTCATGCTACTAGTGGTACTGTTTTTGCAATGTTATGAGATTATGGTGGAAATTTTAAACGCATATCCTTGTATTTGTACTGTGATACCTTGCTGCCAGTAGTCTTAAAATACATCACTAAGTATTATAACCAAATGTAGTCAGTCTTTGTGCACCGTCCGATTCCCCTTCCTGATCTCATGTAACAACAAAGCGAGCAGATTGTTGTGTTCTGTCAGCTTTTGATGAATATTTAAACCTCGCAGACTTCAGAGAACGGTTTTATGTTTCAAAAGCAATTCACGTGGGGGTTGTATTCCCTTTCATCAGCTTTATGAACAAGACAAACTCCGGATACGATCGGCAATTCCTGGGAACGTGTGGGCAGGAGACGAACCAGCTCAGTTACATTTTTCAGAAAGACTAAATCCCGCTCAACACTTTCTCTTTCTGGGCTCCTCCTGGTTTCACCACCAATGTATTCATTACTCTTGTGAGCGACAGGGGGAGCGTGTGGGTAAATTGGGTTTAGCTCCTGACCTTTGGGTGTGATTAATGGGCTGCTCTCTTGGCGAGCTGGAGGAGAGTAACGCTGTGCTTCTGCTGGAGCTGAGGAAGCAAACAGTTGACAGACAGAGAAAGCCAGTGCGTAGCTATACATCCTGTGTGCAGTGATTCATTCACGGGACAAAAGGGCCAGACCTACTCACGGGTCAGCCTGACCCCATGTGAAGTCGGCAAGATCCATCAAAGTGGCCAACAAGGCTACACGCTGATTTGATACCAGTATTTTCGCTTTCAAAAGGTGTACACATCTGATACTTCCAGCCTGGAGTAAAGGGGAAGTATTATGTTCACGCGTCAGTCATAGTTCTTGTGACCCTGTAGCAAAGAAGCAATGAATAGAGCTGCGTACACTTGGCAATATTTCTGTAAAGCATTGGAGATGAGCCTTCAAACTAATTTCTCTTTACGTTAAAAAAGAGATCTGACCAGATGTTGTTTTTATAATGAATGAGAGCTTTCTAAAATTCATTTTTTCCCCCTGAAATAGAAGTTGTTTCATTTCGATTTCATTTATTTATTTCATTTATTTCATTTACTGGGATCACTGGGTTCAAAATAAATTTCAATTTACTGAAAAAGTGAAGCCTGGATAATTAAAGAGACAAAATGACACACTCAAAATATCCCTAGAGATTGTACTGTTGAGGAAATATCAAACCAACTGTCCATGGTATTTGACCTATTTTTCAGGGTCGGTGCCACAGTAGCTGAAGAATTTTACCTATGGTGGATGTTTTGGTTGATGAGGGAAACCAGATAACTGAGACTCAAACCTACAATTGTCTTATTGTGAAAATGGGACCTAAAAATATTACTTTAAAATTCATCTTCCTCTGGGATAAATGTTATAATAATTGCTCTACAGACCTCCCCAGCATTCGCCCAGCATTCTCGGAAATATGATTGTTCCATCATTACATTTGAGTCTTTTATTCTCAATTCAAAAGTGTTTTATTTATTTTTCTCTTGTTGAACACATATCAGAGCCTGACTGTCTCAAAAATGCGATTAGCCACGGTCCAATTTCCAAATCGAATCACCTGACAACATTAAGCACAGACAACAGCCAACATCCTTAAATAACCCTGCTTGCCTGTGGATGGTATCTTCCACACATAAATGGTCCAGGAGGCAGATAATTGGCTTTTCACTTCCTCTGCCCTCCTATTATAACAAATTAAAGAGATCTGGAAGTCATATTTTTTTCCCAGCACCGGGTTTTAGCTTGTTATTAGCTAACAGACTGGTAAAGTGATTAGTATTGATTTTAGCCAAGGCCTTGTAGTGCGGTGCCTTTTCTTCTAAGAGCTGTAGGGAGGGCCTTTACATACTAGGATATAGGAGACATGCTTGTAAAAAGATCATCTTAGGGGCTCAGAAGATATGGACTGTTGCACAATGTAATGTGGTATTAAGAATATTTACTGTATAGCAAGTAGGACCCGACCGATGTGTCAGATGGCCGATATTATCGGCTGATATGGCACTTGAAGACATATTGGCCATCGGCCTAAATCTTGCAGATATGGGCCGATAGTCCACATGGGCATGTTATACCTCGTTATGAAGCATATATTGAGTCCATTTAATCCAATTTACAGACAGATAAATGTCCTAATATATGGTCTGGCATCAGTATTTATCAGAGGAGCAATCTGCCCCTGAACACACCCTCAGATTCACGTCACATGACACGCGTGCTCTTGTTTACACCAGTGGATTCTGTGGCTGCACTGAGCCACTGGCTTTAAATGCTCTTGTAATCTGATTCATGATACTGACTATAAATAAAAGTTAACTTCAGCACAGTTTAGGCCAGCAACAAAACTACTGCATGTTTTTATCTGAGTGTGAATGCGGAGAAGAGAGGACTGTCCCATAGACAGAGGACACACACAGCTGCTGTTAACATGCTGGATTATATTCTTTTTACAGACGACCGGTTTGAGTCAGGATTAAAAGGACACTTATTTGTGAAGTCTTGTGATTTGAGAGGTGCCTGTATGAGCAGCGAGTGTTGCAAATGTGTCGGTTCTGGAGCTATATTTTGTTCTTTCTCATTGGTTAGCATTTAGCTACTGTAAGCTACCACACATAAACACCGAGACATCATTTGTCTCCCATCTATAATTTTATCCTCAAACCTAAATCCCTTTCAGCAGCCGTCTGAGGCACCCTCAGTGTAAGAAGGAGCACTACCGCAGATCCTTCATCCCCACCCCGCTATCAGACTGTATAATTCCACTATATACTTACTTTTTACTTATTTTATTAGTATTATTACTATCTCAACTGTCTGCATGCACTTTTTTTGTTCTAACTTTCTTTTGCACTAAACTACCTGGAGCTAATGTGGCAAGTGAATTTCTCCTGTGTGAGATCAATAAAGTCTTATCTTATCTTATCTTCTAAAATTATAAAGTGCAAGACAGAAGACATTACCGGTATTTATTGTATGCATTCTTGGCATTAATTCGCTTTCAAATGCAGTTTTAAATACTCCACATTTACAAAAAAAGAGTTTATAAAGCACACCTTCCTTTCCAATGAGGTATTTAGGCATTGGATCTCCCTCTGTGAGCAATGAGAATGAACAATAAACAAATGTAGGCTTTAGGCCGTGTGAATGCTACTCTATCAGAGACATGTATGAATACATTTTGACTGAGAAGTCTGGATTTTTGCCTGTGATGCAACAATATGAGTAAAAAACAGGAAATTCTAGAAAAACAGGCGTGGGCGTGGTTGCCTCTCTACGGATCTAACCTGTAACTTGGTCTGGTTTGGTCTCCATAAAGAGAGAAAGGTTTAATACCACACTGTGAAACATTCCAGACAAGGCAATAAAATCTCCATGGAGAAAAGCATTTGACAAACCCTCCACCAGAAATGTTGCACAATGTCACTTTAAATTAATAACATAAATGAAGCAAAATGTAACAACATAGACATGCACCCAAAACAGTTATTTCAAGTGTTTTCATATTTATCCCATTTTATTGGATGACAGAAGCTTTTCCAGCCGCAGACCTTGTAAGCAGTACACACAACACAACAAAGACACTGACATTTGTACATGCATTTCATCAGCTCCTTTAAGTGGAAACATGTTTTATGATATTTGCCCAAGGAAATGTAAGCGGTCTTTAGAAAGATCAAACCTACAAGAAAAGTGTGATGCAGAGCTCTGGGGCTCTTCTATTCGAGTTTGCATAATCAGTTCATTTTACATCCTGTATACTCCATGTGAAATGAAATCGACCAATGGGCTGTGACTGGAGCAGCTATAACAGTAATTTCTGTTTTGCTGGGTGTCTGAATATGATGAATATAAACTGAGATTGTTACTGAAAGGTTGCATTACATAAAAGATTTCATGCACAGAGGAGCCACACAACATAATAAACTACCATGTTTCACACACAGAGAAGTGCAGTTGTGTTGACTCGGATTCTGCATAAAACATTTTTGTGTCAGTTCATGATGTTGTGTATCCATGTATGTATTCACTGTATTTATGTGGGACTTTGAACTTCCCCAGTGTGGCATATAGGCTCTATCTACTTTCATTTTCTTATTAAAAGAAAAATAATAATAAAATAAAAAATAAACAAACAAAAAAACTTGCAGAACAGAAAGAACAGAACTTTGTTAGGGGGAAAAAATGGCATAATTAGTAGTAACTAATACATAGTCTTTTGGTGAATTAATGAATGTAGAAAACTCTTGCATTCATTGCAAAGCAGTACCAGGGTTTCCACTAGGGATGAACAATGTATATTGTCAATATCAGGGTCACTCCAGAATTGGAGGACATTTTACGTCCCACGCATCAAATATTAAATAATCCACATACAAAATACTAAAACATACAGTTTCTGAGTGAATTTACTTGTCCTGAGACTAAATCTAAAAAAAAACCTAAGAGAAAAGAATGCTTGAAAATAGTTTTTAAAATACCAAATAAATCTGGGGTACCCCTCAAAATGCTATTTTCCTCTTGTCCCACCCCTCTAATGGCCAAATTGAATCTCAAATAAAACAGTTAAAATTGAATTGAAATTTCTTGTTTTTTTCTATAATTTGTTTCATTGTCATCTCTTGTAACTGTGGGAACATTTGTTTTAACAGACATAATATTTCAAATAATTATTATTATTCATGGAACATGTGTCCCACAACATGCACACAATCCTGTTACCAGAACATTTTTAGCCTGGTAGAAGAAGAAGAAAGCAGTAAACCACATGATCCCCTGGACTTGACATCATCAAACAGTTTTCCAAAAGAATAAGTAGAGCAAAGGTTTATCTTCTCTTCTATTTTTCATATTTTTATAACATCGTTAGCCTTGCTTGAATGTCTCACTCTGCCTCATGCAACCCTGTTATGCAAATGATCAGAATAAGACAATTATTATTATTTTTTTCCTTTACGTATTTGCATAAATACGTTTTTCCTTTTGATTAGTAATAACAGCTAGCTAAACAGCTAGCTTCTATTTCTGAGATAAAGCTAACATTAGCGTGATTTTGCAACCCTGTTACCTGCAACCCTGTTACTGTGATTAGAGTAAATAAATAAATAAACCATATAAATCATACAATAAAAATTTTACCATTGACCGTCAGCTGAGCTAATCAAGCATTTGATATTTTATTACCTATTATTGATGAATATGTAGCAGAAAATCAGAAAAGTGAAGGTTTATTTTTCAAGAATTTTAAAGCCAAAATGTCCTCCAATTCTGGAATGACCCATCAGAGTTTTTAATTTTAGTTATTTATTTAAATTTCTTTTTTCCCAGATATCAGTATTATATATATATAGAAAAAGTTCAATTGGCACACAGACACTGTCCCAATCTCTGTGTGCCCAAATGTTGTTCTCAAACTGTGCATCATATTTGCTCTTCTACTTCCATTTTTACTCATTAGTCTGTTCAAAAAGACAATTAAGATTAAAAAAAATATTTGTCTGTATGTTCACATAGGCATGCAACAAATTATGATATATCTCAGATAAATGCTATTGCTCTTGCTATTATTTTTACAGAAGTGAGAAGTAAATTGCTATGGATTTTAAAAGCTACTTAAAGCTGCTCCCTCCCTCCACGCAACCACCGGGGACTTGCAACCGCCCCTGCACACCATTCTCTCGTCCCCACAGACCAACAGATCCTCCACCATTAAAATTACATTGGTCACCTTTAATATTGGAAAATGGGAATGATTCTAGAGGCAGACTCAGACTTTTATGATCAAGAGCATTGTCAGACTAAAACAGACCCTCCACCAGAAAAGTTACATAGTGCGCCTTTAAATTTTTAAAAAGTGAATGATTCTAGAGGCAAAACTATAAAAACTAGGGCTTAGATCTCATTGACTTTTATGATCAGGAGCACATCAGTCAGTATTCTGCCACCCGCGTTGCAAAAGTTGTTGAGGTTGTTGAGATCCATCCTTAGCATCTTAAGTCTCTGAATGTTGTGGGAATGTCTTGGTTGACACGCCTGTGCAACAGTGCATGACATTTCCTCAGACTGCTGCCTTCGCGACATGACCTCAAATAAAGTGTCCTAAAATTGATCGAAAATGGATGACTATAATACACTACACATAAAACTCAATTAGCCTTAATAAAGCATGAACAAAACTGTGGTTTATTGTAGTTTATTAAGAATGATTCAGGCAGTAACTACTTAATTAATACCTTCAATATCAATTAAGTAATAATTATTCAATCTGAATCATCATTTACAGTGCTATATCCCCTGTTCTTAGACCCTCCTTCAGTGTGAGGAAAAACTCACGTGAGAAACCTCAGGGAGAGCCACAGAAGGAGGGATCCACTCCCTGGACGGACAGGCGGCATTTTCGCAATAAACATCTAACTGTCAAAACAGCAGACACACCTTCCCACGTGTTTTTCGAGATTTCTCTGTATACAGTAACTAACTGGTGCTAATATCTAGGGTGCAGTTTGCTTTGGGTCCTCTTTTTGCTGTTGTTTTTTCCATCCTTCCCACTATGTCTTTCAGTCACCAGCGGTTAACACATTATTTATGCCTTTATCTCCTAACACAGGCATAAATAAATTGCACTCTCACCAGGAGATTCACCTACAGTCTGAATTGTGTTACTAGTACAAACCTTGGCCACCTTGTTCTCCTCTCAGATGTTTCTATCATTATTTATGCCTATGTCTCTTAACATAGACTGAAATAAATTGCTGTTTTTTTCCCTCTATCCCTCCCAAGGGGATTCAATAAGGTGGCCACGTAGAGCCTGAATTATTTTATCAGTGCAAACTTTGGTCACCTTGTTCTCCAAATCCCCCTCCCTGGTTTCTATCATTATTTACACCTATGTCTCCTAACACAGGCCTAAATAAATTGCACTCCCGCTATTTTATTTTGTATTAACCACCAGGGGGATTCAACAAAGTGACCAAGTGACCCCCCCCCCCCAACCCTAACTCTAACCCTTAATCTAACCCTCCCCCCACACCCACAACACAACACCCCACACCCCCACTACACAGCACCCCATAACACCCCCTCATGCCCCCTCACCCATGATGCCCCCTTTCCCCCTCAGCCTTGCTTGTGGCTTGTATAAAGTAAACTTAGTCCACAGTGTCACAGCTGAAACAGCTGGCACGTCTGAACCAAGAGAGAATCTGTTGGAAGCAGTTCTTTCTCTTTGGTGAGCCAGAGGAACCTAAAAAAAAACACATATGAGCAAACCCTTCTTGCTGTCAAGGCTGTTTACATTCACACCAAAAATATGACTGACAGTAAAATTATCAGATTTTTTTCTGATCATGGTCACTCTGATTACTCACTTCAGATTGTGCAGTTTGCTTGTCCTTGAAGTATTTTAAAATTTCTACAAATCAAATATTAATCAGATACCTACATCCATTAAGTACATTTACAGGGCCAGTAAAAATCAGATAACTAGTATAATCAGAAAACACCTTGAGACGTGGCAGTTAATGACTTTTAGACTAGACTATAGTTGTATTTGAGGGTGTATTCACACCTGTTTGGTTCATTTAAAATGAACCAGAGTTCGTTTGCTCCTTTGATTCGGACCTTTTGGGCTGGAGTGAATAAAAACCAAACATCTCGATCCAGAGCAAACAAGCGAGCCGACCACTTAAAAAGCTCGGTCTCGGTATGCTACCATTCGAATCCTGGTGCGGTTCGCTTGAGGTGAGAATGCAGACCGGACTCGATCCGACACAAGTTGGCTTTTTGTACTTAACAAGCTCCCGTCGTATGTCGAGCATTATGGGAAACCGAGGCTTACAAAACTAAACAAAACGAATTAACGAGGCTTACTTTTGCGTGAAAAGCAAGAGTCACAACTTGCTGTGCGCACATGAGTGCTGTCCTCCGTAGCCGTCTTGTCCTGTGTCTTCGTCGTTTGGAAATTGATTGTAAAATAGTGTAAACCTCATATCGCTAAGGCTAGATTGAAAACAGCACGTAACGACATGATTCTCCTCCTTCACTCATTTCTGTCCAGTGGCTGAGCGACCTCAGCACACGTTGTTTTGTTTACAGATGTTGGTCCACTTACAAAAAAACTGCAGTGTGAAAGCGAACCGCACCAAAGTAAAAAAAAAAAATAATAATTTGGTCCGGACCAAAGCAAGTGAACTATCGGACTTTCCTGGTGTGAAAACAACCTGAAAGACAAAGTTCAATGAATGTTAAAATAACTCTTTGAATCTTATGATTTTGTCTTTGCCACATTAGTTTTCTCTTTTTGTTTAATTGTTCACATCTGTGCAGGTTTTGACAAGGAACAATCACAAAGAAATCAGATATAACTGTTTAAATGACTTTTCTATAATCTGATAACTCCAGAAATCAGATGTTTGGTGTGCATGTAAACCAGTGTTAAAGCAAAGTGAGTCTTACCTGCTGTGGGCTGTTCTGTAGGCATCGGACTATGTCTCTCAGCTGGCCTGGGAATACCTTGGGGTCCCCCCGGAGGAGCTGGAGGAAGTGTCCGGGGTGAAGGAAGTCTGGGAGTTCCTGCTGCCCCCCGCGACCCGGCCCCGGATAATCTTACTTTGCATACTGTGGACAAAATATACTGTGTTAGACTTAATTTATATAGTAGGTTTTAACATGATCATAACTGGTATGATAACACTGTCTTCTGCTATTTTCACCTCTACTTTCAGAATCACTGGGGCAACTTGTTGGGACAGCACTTGCTTGCACTGGACTGAACTGTACTTTTAAACTCGAGCAGGAGTAGAGCCCAGGTAAAGATTGGTAGATTACTCATCTCCAGATGAAGCTGATCTAACACTGTTGTTTTATGTCTCTCCTCCTGGACTGGCTCAGTGTCCACTGTCCTCACTGCTGCTGAGCTCACCGCACTTTTCATACAAAACAAAAACATGAACCATATAAGACTTCTGGGTGACTCACTCATTTTAAGAAAATATAAAATTACAATTTGTCTAAAAATCTTGCCTTTTTTAATCTAGTTTATTAAATTTTAGTGTTTATAATTGTAGCTATTTCCTGGTTGGTCATGGTCCAGATCAGATAATGCTGACACTTTTTGTCTATGCTATGGGGCAGTATAGTGTTCACTTTTATTATATTTCATATTTAATTACATTTGGGCTAGGGTCACGCAATGGTGATTTGAATTTGAGCTCTCTAGTCCAATGCCTATGACTGAGAGGTCATCTAAGAAACAGGAAATGAAGGTGTTATTCGCCGGCATGCTACGGGCAAACCGAAAGGAGTTAACTTTTGTGAACCTATGTCTGTAAATGTGATATGTCAAATCTGAGCTCATTTGGACCAAACACAAGGGACCTGAATCTTTTTGCACACACCCAAGTCAAAACTTTTTTGATCCAATATGGCTGACTTCTTGTTCATCATAGGGGCGTGTTCCAATTCATCTTTAGGCTTGTCTCATTGTTCTCTATCAATGATCTGAATTTCGTTTTCCTGCGACAAACTTTGCATGTTCCCACTCCCATAGCGGTCCAATTGTAGGCGGTGCTGTTGAGTCAGGTCACTCCGGGCAATTTTTCGCTGGACTGGTTGATCTGATACCCCCATGTGCGAGGTTTTGTCAATGTTTAGGCTTTCAAAATTGCGATTGTTTGCCAAGAAAAATAATAATAGAGTGTAAGAAACTGACGAAGAACAATACCCCTTGCCACTTACTATGTCACGGGCGAGGGCTAAATATCGATATTGGCAAATAATGCCACTGCAAAAGGCCAAGCACTGGATAATGGTATCGGCTCAAATAATCCATATCGAACTATCCTTAATGTCTAGAGCGAAAGCCAATATCTGAGGTTGTTTTAACTGAATATGTGTGAGGGCTAGGTTTGGATAATCTATATATATTTTACATTTACACAATATAATCTTACAGCTATTATTTCTGTTTGTGTTGTATTTTTCTCCCTAACACTGTGTCCAAAAATAGAATCTCTTCCATGGTGTGTTGCAGGTGCACCTTTTGTAACTGATGATGAGGTTCACTGGACAGGAGACGAAAAAAAAAAGACAAAAACAAGAGAAGCGTTTTGACCACATTTGGGGTTTCTCCGCCCTGTCGTCATAGTAACAGCTGCAGCAAAGCGTTGTAGGACGATGTGACTGCCCAAAAGCTTCTCTCCAGGGCTTAGTGTAATACAGTGGGGCCAGAATGAGGATATTGAGACGCGTAAACACAGAAGGAACTGGGGAGCTCACAAAACAGTCAGACTAAACAGCTTTTTGCACCCTGCATTGCTACCACTTTCACAACATTTTCACACAAGTCACATTTGGTAAAAAAATACCGTAACAAAATTGAATAGTTCTGTTTGCATTTTTGTAGTGGATGTCAGTTTGAATAAAGGTTGCTTTTATAGTGCTTTATTAATGCTTAAACACTGTTCAATTTTCTAACTTTGCACCATAACATGTGCTATTTGACTTGAGCAAAATGACTTAAATCAAGTGGTTGTTTTCTAATTTAAAGGTGCACTATGTAACTTTTTGCTTGGGGGTCCGTCATCATCTTGTTTCCATGGAAATATCAGTGCTCTGCTTCAAATGTTCCACAACATGACATTAAACAGATTACCTTACATTTATTCAATTACAGGTGGTTTTATAATTCAAAAATACATAGAAAAACAGACATTCTGACTGTGCCTCTCCACAGATCTGATCTGTAACCTTTCCAAGGAGAAAAGCATTTGACAGACCCTCAGCCAGAAAAGTTACCCAATGCACTCGTTGTCCTTCACAGGTTCTCTATTCTCAGCCTTTATAATGTTGTGATTCTCCCTTGCCTCCTATAGACTTGATTGCGCTTGGATAAAGAGATAAGCTATTGTACAAATTGTTGATACGTCCTTGGAGATTATCCTTGTTAAGCTGTGAGCCACTTTTCCATCAGTATTCCACTCTTGTATTCACACTATCACAATGGCTAAGAAAGGTAATTCTTATGACGAACAGGGGATTATTTCATTCATACAGAGGCTAGAGTTCAAGTGAGTTTTCTTTCAATAGCCAAATGCAAAAGACTATCTTTCTATATAATAATACACTAAGTAACTAAGTATGAATAGTACAAAAAATAGTTTGTTTCAGTACTGGTTAAAAGTCATAACCAAAGGCAGCATACTACATGTATTTATTTTTCATACAACTTTTCTCACCATAATCAAGGATTATGGTGGATACTCCATTGAAGGCCTTGCATGGAAACCAGAGCAACCGTCGGCCGATAAGGTCTGATGATATTTTTGGGATGATTTCTACCCAAATAATATGATTTGAAATTTCAACAAACTTAACCATGACCTTTTCCACTGTAAACCCATCATAGGGTGTACAGTGGTCCTTCGTTTATCGCGGGGGTTAGGTTCCAGAAATAACCCGTAATAAGTGAAATCCGCGAAGTAGGACAACGTTATATTTTACAATTATTATACATGTTTAAAGGCTGTAAACAGCTCACCACACACTTTAAACACTTTTCTCAGACTGGTATTAACATTTTCTCACATTTCTCTCTTGTTTAAACACTCAAACTTTCATAGATTTTCAACAAAATGTATTAATAGTGAAGTGTGGGGGTAGGGGAGCACGTGCAAGTAAACAAAGGCCACACCTCCTGTCACCCAGGCGCTCTCGTGAAGGACTCTGTCCTCATAGACTCTGTCCCTACCACCCTGTGTGACCATCCCAGGTTTAGACCTGGTCTAGTCCTGGTTTAGTCCAGGTTTAGACCTGGTTTAGTCCTGGTTTAGACCTGGTTTAGACCTGGTTTAGACCTGGTTTAGTCCACATTTAGTCCACGTTTAGTCCTGGTCTAGTCCTGGTCTAGTCCTGGTCTAGTCCTGGTCTAGTCCCAGTCTGGTCCCGGTCTGGTCCCAGTCTGGTCCTCATGTCTTAGTCCTGGTCTGGACTTCCTACGGATCCAGTGACTCATGTCTCTGCTGATACACTATTTTTAAAAAAATTGATTAAAAAAAAAAAAAATTTAAGAAAAAAAAATCCACGAAACAGCGCGGCTGCAGAAAGTGAACCGCGATAGAGCGAGGGACCACTGTATTGGTGTATTCACAATTTTAGCAATGCCTTGCCAATGCCAAATGTAAGTGTTGGAACGAAGCTAAATGTCATTCCTTTAGTCAGGTGGTCGCCCAAAATAACATACTGGTCTGTGTTGGAGATTCAAGGCCAATAGCCGTTGTATTAAAAAGTGCAAATATCGCCCAACCTATTATATTGGCCCATAAGGCTAAGGTACCTGATTTTGCACAGCGGAAAGAGGTAGTAGGTAATTAAATCTGTCCATAACCCTCACAAACCCTATAGCGCATTGTTAATATCCACATGCATTAATTTGTGAGGGTGTGCATAGGCTTGGTTAACAGCCTTTTATTCAGACACCGAAGTGAAACTGGGATCAGTTGCCTAGGTACCACCAATTAGAGCACAGCTTTATTTTTTAGCTGCAAACATTTAGCTAAAAAGTGCAGCAAAATGTACATTAAATTGACTAATTACCAAAAAAAAAAAAAAGTTAAAGTTGTGTTCCCCATCTTTCAATTTTTGTGTAATTCCCCAACATGACTTTACTTTTGAACGCAGAGTATCCTGAGTCTTAACCTGACATGGCGTGTTTAGGAGGCACTTTGCCCTTGGATGATGGCGTGAGCTGAATGGGGCGACATCTGGCTCAGCTCTTTGGGACTCTACTGAACTGTCAGTCACTTACACTGGAGTGATATGAGGGCAGTCAAAGCACACAGCTCACAACGGATATTAGCAGCCTTTCTATCATTCTGTATGTGCAGGGGGAAATGCTCAATGACTCCAAGCATTTTATTGATTTAATGATATGTTTAACCTCAGAGAAAGTGTTACGGGGTGTAATGTGTCATGTGATTTGAAGGAGGGATCACCGTGTATAATAACTCTATTCAGTCTACTATTTCTAACTAACGTCATTTAGATAAAGTGTTTTACAAAACTAATTGTCAGGGCTGTTTTTATGATACATACAGTATTTATATAATCAAATCCAAGCTTGTTATTAAAATAAATAAAATGGTTCTAGTGCAAACCTCATTTAGTTTAAGGTACTGTATCTCACAAAATAACCTCCACCAAATGTCCTATGTTATCCAGCAACTGACTACCACATTTCAAACATTCCAAGCCTTCAAATCAGATATGCCTTGTCCAGTCAGAGCAATGTAGTTTTGCTTTTAAACCAGTTTAAGTGTGTGCAACTACCACAAAATTTTTGACTACTTGTCTCCATGGAGATGTTATTGCTTCACCAATAATTTACCCAATATTGCATTAAACTCAGCAATAGCACATCCATGTAAAATCAAATGAATTAAGTAATTGTAAGTTAATTAAGGAAGTTTTCATGTGATGTACTGTGTATATATATATAGATATATAGATAGATATCTTCAGCTGTACACTGCAGTGTGGCCTGTGTGAAACGCCATGTGAAAAGCAACGTCAGATGGTTAAATAAGTGAACATCCCACGAGACTGTCCAAGGTCACCCAGAAAAGTGCTTTAAACAACCCAGCTGCTGCTACTGCTGCTCTGGTCATATCAGGACCAAACACTGAGCCAGCAGGCAGCCACCTTCTGTTTATGCGCTGCTAATTGCACATGGCATTATTCTGCATGCTCTCTCCATTACCTGTGATGCCGTATCCTGGAAACTATCTTGAAACATCATTGTACGGCGTAGTGATTCATTTGTGCAGGATCATGCTCCAATCATTAGCATATACAAAGAAACTAATGCAATACTGGATGCGGGGAGAAATGTGGACAACAAAAGTATTCACACATAATTGCTAGTAAGATGTAAATGATTTGACTTAAAGCTGTTTTGTAAAATAATGCCAAAAATTAAATGTATAGTCACTTGATTTTCACCCGGGGGACCCTTCATGGTACTGCCCTCCGGGCGCTTGAAAGATGAGCTGCCCACTGCTCCTGAAAGGATGGGTCAAATGCAGAGAAATAATTCCCCTATAGGGATAAATAAAGGATGTTAAATTTAAAAAAAACTACAAAAAAACGTTGCACTTTTAATTAAGGCTTATTAACACTAATTAAGGTGGAACTTATACTTACAGTGGTACTTTCAATAGTAGTTACTGTGGTACTTGAACCAGCATTACTTACGGTGGTAGTTTATTTAGTTGTGAATGATACTGGCAGTGGTTGTTTGTGGTACTTCTTATTGTATTTATAGTGGGATTTACATTGAGAGAGTGGTACTTATAGTGGTAGTTAGTGGTACTTTTAATGGTATTGATACTGGTGCACAGTGTTATGTGTATTGGTAATTACAGTACTACCTATAGCATTACTAGCATGAGTATGTTGCAGTGTTAGGGTGGTGGTATTAGAAATAGCAAATCAAAAGGCAAAAAGCAAATCAAAAGGTTTTACAGTAGAATGTCCAAATGTCCTGGAGCTACTGTGGCGAGTAAATTTCTCCTGTGTGAGATCAATAAAGGCTTATCTTATCTTAATACTTTTGTATAGTGCTGTCTTATTTAAAGGTGTACTACGGAACTTTTGGCTTGTCCTCTGCTTGTTTCTATGAATATATAATTGTTCTGCCTGGAATGTTCCACAGTATGACATTAAACAGCTCTGACTTACATTTATTCAATTACAGGTGGTTTTATAGCTCAACAATACCTAGTAAAACAGGCATTCTGAGCGGATGCCACCACTCTCCACCTTAGCTGTAATGTGGTCTGGTTTATTCGCCATAAAGATAGAAAGATTTGATGCCATACTGTGAACCATTCAAGAAAAGTTATATAATGCACCTTTGAAGAAAAAAAAAAATCATGTTGTTCCAATGGTTATCTTGTGCATTAGATATATTGTCAACACTTGATGCAGGCTACCGCATTTTCAAAACAAATAGTGAGTGTGAGTGACAATTTCTTTTGTCAGTACTCCCGATGAAATCTTTTCAGTATTTGTTCTAGCTCTAGTTACAAGCCTCAATTGTCTTGTAAATCTAATCACACTTTCTCGCTTTGTTCTCTCCACTTAATAATGGAAGCCCTTATGATTGACTGCAAAAGGTGATTACTCCCAAAAGCAAAAAGAAACAAACACTGCCTCGCTTATGCACAATTAACCCCAATTTCACTTCTTCAAATTAACCTGCTAGGTATTTTTCTCCCTAATTACTCTACGTTCGATAAGGCACAATTTCCACAAAAAGAAAAAAAAACGAATTGGATAAAGCAATTTGCCGACACCCTGCAATTAGCATGCCCCATTCTGGCTCTGTGGAGGGAAGTGTTGTGACAGCCTGTGAAAAACACATCAATGGAGCTATTCACCAGTGCAAATGTCCCTATGGGCACATGCCACCAACACAATGGAGTCAGGGCTCATTTTGCTTTGTTATCATCACTACAGCACTCACGGGCTAGAGATCCTTGGGACACGAGGGGAACTGTAGAAAAACAATAGTGCCAATTAGCCCTCTGTGATGTGTATCAGTGCTTTCAGTAAAACAAAACCCACAGTATGCACAACCTGCTTGAATAGTTTCTTACCATTGATATTTACTTCATTGTGCATGCATTCAATATGGTGATCAGTCAACTCCACTATATTAGTAAAAACTATATGCATTTTTATCGTCCTTTGATTATTTAAAGGTCCAATATTACACAAAATAAACTCTTGTGAGATTGTAGTCGTTCTGTAATGCTGGTACCTCCGCAAAACATACTAGGAGTTCTGTTCTGTTTCTTTCAGTAACCATTTATTATTATGCCTACATCTCCACCTTGTAACGTTATGAAGCGGTAGTGTTAACAGCTACAGCTACATTTTACCTTTTGTTTAGTAGAGACAATTCTAGTGCTGAAAATATAAAAATCACAAGGTGGAACAGGGTGTTTTCTGTTTGAGAGAAGAACTCAGCCTAAATATGCAGGATTTGTGTTAAACAGGTGTGAATTACAAAAAATAACTTTACTTAAAATGTTGACACTTAGGAATAATAACATAGAGGGCATTTTTTTCATGACATGATGTTCCAGTGGCGTGAGATCCATGAAGTGTCAGGACTTGCCATATTAAACTCACATCTCATTTCCTCTCTCACACACACAGTCTGAAGGTGACATTGTTCCTCTGCTATAATGACGCTTTGTGCTTTGTACTCAGATTTATAGAAAATGGAAGTTTGTGAGTTTTCTCCCTAAAGCATGTCCTTGATTAATTGAATTTTAATAGGGGTTAATCTTTTATGTCTTATTCAACTCGTTTAAAAGTAAATCATCTATCAACTTTAATGTGTTTTAAACATGATAAGATGTTTTTCCCTCTTCATTAACTCTATTTGTATTTCCTTTTTTATTTTTTATTTTTATGTATTTTTTCCCAAAATCTTACACAATGGACTTTAATTCAAATGGCACAAACTCACAGATTTCCTTGTATTTCTTTCTTTCTTTTCTTCTTTTTTCATTTTATTTCCAGTTCAAATATTGCAAAAAGAAGAAAAAAGCTAAAAACACTACACTATTTACAACAAGAACCGGGGAGCTTACAGTAAGAGAAATGCAATCAAAAATATTGTATTAAATAGTGTGAAATAAAATATAACAAATCTTCACCAGAAATGGAAAAGTTACAAAAAATCTTTTCTAGTTGGCTTGATATACTTAATCCATTTGTTCCAAATACAATAAAATTTGTCTTTTTGAATTTTTGTTGTATACAGGGGGTCCTCGGGTTACGACGGTCTCGGGTTACGACATTTCGTGGTTACGAACGTGCCCCCATTAAAAAAAAAATGTATATATTACGTGTCATTCCGACTTACGCGGTTTAGTGTGGTAAGAGATGTAAACAAACGCGAACGGCGCGCGGCGCACGGCGGAAGAATACGCTCTGTTGTGGTTGTAGGGTGAAGAAGACGGCCTCGTGTGCGTGCCCAATGTGGGCAGAAGTACCTGATGTGGGCTCTGATCTGCTCCTATGAAAGCGGCAGTGATAATCAAGCAGCGTAGTGGTCTAATTATTGAGATGGAAAGGTTATTGGTGCTTTGGTTGGAAGATCAAAGGCAAAATCCGGCTTACGACGAAATTCGGGTTACGACGCGTCTTAAGAACGGATCAACGTCGTAACCCGAGGACTCCCTGGTAACTTAGCTTTTTCTTCTTAAATCAGAAATTATGTCAATCCTGCCATCCAGTGAAGGCAAAACAGGAGTTAGCCATTACTTTGTCGTATTATTTTGCTTGCCACCAAGAGGGCTTGTAACAGCTTTTTATCACTTTTCTGTTCCAGAAATGTAACCCTACCAAAATACAGAGTTTCAAAATTGAATGGTATATTCACTCCAAAAGCTAAATTTAATCTTGTGTGGATCTCTCTCTCTCTCTACCTGTTTAATTTGGAGCAAACCCAGATTATGTGGTAATGATTCCCCTCCTCAGAACAGCAGGCTAACTTGGACTTTTAAAATATCTAATAACATTCTTCCAGCAGTGCTCCCTCCAGGACAGGGAAGCAGTTGACGACCACTGAAATGACCAGATCCCTTCCCATTCATCCTCAGTCATGAAGTGATGTCTGACTTGTAAGTATCTATAAAAGTCAGCTGCCTGAAAGTCATATCTATTTTGCATTGCCTGAAAGCTGAGAAAAAATTTCTTTTCTATGAATGACCAGTAGGTTGTCAGACTACTCTCTATCCAAAATTTAAAAACACAGTCTCTTCTGTTGGGGGGAAACTCTGAATCAAAAGCACACCATCTGAATAATGTTATCATTTTCTGAATTTGGGTTTTTGCCAGATCTTTAAAATCAGATTCATCCAACAGTTTCCCATTTCACTCATTAGTGACCATAGATTCTTATCAGATATTATGGCCTGCAAAGGTAAGGTTTTTTTTTTATATCATTTTAAAATCTATTTCCGTCCACTTTGCTTTATAATCCTCATTACACCAATAAAGAATCAGAACCAACTGAGAAGCATAGAAATAATATCTTAAACAGGGAAGGGCCATCCCTCCTTTCTCTTTTCTTAATTGCATTGTACTGTACCTTAACCTAGGCTTCTTTCCTTCCCAAATAAAATGTGATATCTGCTTGTTCCACTCCCTAAAGTAGCTGTCAGGTACCTCCGCTGGAAGTGTTCGAAACAAATATAGCAATTTTGTATTGTCATTTTGATTCAATTTACTCTGGAGGTTAAACTTAACAACTGAAGAAGCAGCTTGGATGAGCTGCAAAATGTTGACAAATTGAATTTATCCTTTGCCTTAAAAATGAGATAAGACTCCATCTATGCAAATCCTCTTTTATCGCTAATGACAATGCTTCATAGTTTGTTCGCATTAAATTAGGTAGATCTTTAGTAATTGTGACCCCCAGATTTTATTCCTGGAGCCTTCCAGTTCAGATTACAGGGGGTCCTCGGGTTACGACGGTCTCGGGTTACGACGTTTCGTGGTTACGAACGCGCCCCCATTAAAAAAAATATGTATATATTACGCGTCATTCCGTCTTACACGGTTTAGCGTGGTAAAAGATGTAAACAAACGCACGCGGCGCGCGGCGCACGGCGGAAGAATACGCTCTGTTGTGGTTGTAGGGAGAAGAAGACAGCCTCGTGTGCGTGTCCAATGTGGGCGGAAGTACCTGATGTGGGCTCTGATCTGCTCCTATGAAAGCGGCAGTGATAAACAAGCATCGTAGTGGTCTAATTATTGAGATGGAAAGGTTATTGGTGCTTTGGTTGGAAGATCAAAGGCAAAATCCGGTTTACGACGAAATTCGGGTTACGACGCGTCTTAAGAACGGATCAACGTCGTAACCCGAGGACTCCCTGTATATCTTTCCTGAAGATTTGCTGAGACTGTGTAATTTAAGGCCATCACCTGTGTTTTAGAAATATTAAGCTTATAAGCTTGATAGATTACCAAATTCCCTCAATATACTCATCAAAACATTAAAGGAATTCTCAGGTTCCTCCATGTAAACTAGTACATCATCTGTGAACATTGCCACCTTGTGTTCTACTCCCACAATTATCACACGTTTAATCTGGGAACTTTGTCTTATTAATTGACCGAGAGGCTCGATAAATAGAGCAAATAAAAGGGGAGAGATTGGGCAGCCCTTTCTACTTCCCCTTTCCAGCTGGAATGAGTCTGACAGATCCCCAGTGATGTTTAACTGTCCAGTTGGTTTTGAATATAGTGAATATAGTTCATCACTCTGATAAACGGATTATGGAAAGCAAATTTCCCCATTATTTTATAGAGAAAAGGCCATCTTACAGAATCAAAGGCCTTTTCTGAGCTAACCTTACTATTAATGCTGCAGTTTTTTGCTGTCTTACATGGTCTACAATATGGAGTGACTTCCTGATAATGTCCAGTGTTTGTATAAATCCTGTCTGATATAGACTGATTATCTCTCCCACATTCTTGTTTTGTCTTTATTTTCTTTTGGGATCACTGAAATAATGGCTTCACACCAAGAGGGGGGTATTTCGCCAGTTTGTAAAACCCAATTAAATGTTCACAATAGCAGTGGTTTCAGGCTCCTTTTTAGGCATTTACACCACTCTCCTGTGTACCCAACAAAGCCTGGATATTTACCAGATTTCAGCTTGCTTGGCTAAATTAAATTCTTTAATAGTGATAGGCTTCACTAACATTTCATTTTGCGAATTTTAAGTAGGTCAAGACCATTCAAAAACATATCAAAAACACTTCTTGTTAGCTGCTGATGGGTGGGTAAATATTCTTAATATTTACCCACACTTAATATAATATTCTTAATATTCTTTAATCTTTTCCCTTGAGTCTTCAACCTCACCAGTAATATGATTTTTAATTTTATAAATTGTATTCTCCATTTGTTTTCTTAGTTTATAAGCCAAGATTTTTGCTGACCTTGCCCCACCTCATAATGTTTCTGTTTCAAAAATGAAATATTTTCTTGCACTTCTAAATCTCTATCTGTTATTTGTTATCTCTATTTGTTTTTATTTCATTTTATTTCTCAGATCTCATTTTCACGTTAGTATTTAGGCTGTCCCTATTTTGCATCTGATTCAGTTTTGCCTGTAAATTTGCCAGGAGTTTACTTTTTTTCATAAATATTCTTAGGAAGATAAGTTTCCCTCTCAAGACCGCTTTTAATTAGCCTGGGAATTCCCAGGCCGCTTCCGTTCGTTTCGAACTGGAAGGCGGCCTGGAAACTCGTCCAAGCGAGAGTCCCAGATTTAGGGCCCCAATCAGAGAGCGGGGGAGGTGTGGCAAGACGGTGACGCGTACTACATGACAAACGGAAGCTTGTAGTTTGAACTGACAACTGACATGATTGGCTATGGACTTACGTATACGCTCAATGATAGACATTCATAACGCCCAATAAACGGCCGTTGGCGATCGCTAACCACACCTCCGCTACGGGATTTTTCAAAGCAAGTTTCCAGACCCATATCTCACTTGTGATATGGTCAGGTGTTAACCAGACTAGCTTTTAATGCCTCCCACACGATTGTGGGCTTAATTTTTCCATCATCATTGATGTACTTTTTAATTTTCTCCAATGTTGTGGAGTCATTAAGAATATATGAATTGAGTTTCCACAAGGAAGGAGGAGCCTTCCAGACAGGAGGAGGCCCCAGAGAAGACCCAGGACACGCTGGAGGGACAATCCCGGCTGGCCTGGGAATGCCAGGCCAGCACTGGAAGAAGTGTCTGGGGTGAAGGATGTCTGGGAGCCCCTGCTTAGGCTGTTGTCCCCGCAACTCGGCCCTGGATAAGCGGAAGAAAATGGAGTTTCCACAAGATTCTCTTTGTGTCTTTTTTCAAAACTACTACCAGGATTATTGGTCTGATAAGTCAATTGTTGATATTTGAGAATCCTTTATCTTAAGTCTATCGGAAGTAAAAACATAGAAGTAATCAATCCTTGTGGGATGAGTGTGGGCTAGAAAAATGGGTATAATCTCTGGTCGTTGGGTCCATTAAAGATCTAACCTTTTTAGATATTGGGTTGCTCTGGGTGCCGCTACCTGATGAGTTTAGATTTGGGTCTAGTCTGATATTAAAATCCCCGTCACAAATAACCAGTCGTTGGGGCATAGCCATCATCTCAAAAATGCTCTTATAGAAGAGCCACTCACTCCCTGGTGGAGCATAAACATTTATCAAAGTCACATTAATGCCCTCTAATCTATCAGTAATCTTAATAAAGCTGCCTCCTTCGTCTACCATCTCAGACACATGTTCATAAGTCAGCCCATTGGATATAAGTGTGGCAACTCCTCTTTTATGTGCATGTTTATATGATGAGGCAAACACTATTTAAAACCTTCCCTCTGAAGCTTGGCGTGTTCTAGCTTAGACATATGGGTTTCCTGAAGGAAAGCTATTTGGGCTTTTTTAAGTTTAGAAATAATTTTTGTTCCCTTAATTGGATTTAATACCCCATTAACATTAAAAGAAATGCATTTCAGTAGACCACTATGCATATTTCCATACTCCAGCAAATTAATCAATTAGAACCACTGATAGCTCCCCCTTTTAATGTGACAGTAAACACAAAAACTACAACTAAACACTGTAGTAGTTAGAACAATTAAACTGTGAACATTCATACCCATTTCCAAAAATGAGGTCCAGATCCTAACGGACCTTGACTCTGAGGGATATCCTCTTTGGCCTGCTTGGCATCGAGAGCCCTCTACCACGGTCGTTTCTCTATTGTCTGAGACATTATTTAGTTCACGTTCTGCATCCAGGTCCTTAAGGTCTTCTCAAAATATATCTACTCCGTACCTGTCCATTTTGCTTCATCAGATGCTACTCGCAGGTGCATCCCTAAACGGCTGTAGCTTTTCCTGAAATCCCTGTTTGCGACGTCCCGGTGCTGTACAAATATACTGCTGAAGTTTCACCAGAGGGAAACCGGGTGCTATGTTCTCATTACCAGTAACCCCTTATCTGCCAGTCCTGACGCAGCCTCCTCCACTGAATCATATATCTTTGTTTCTTTTAAATTATCCTTTATTTATCCCTATAGGGAAATTATTCTCTGCATTTGAGCCATCCTTTCAGGAGCAGTGGGCAGCTCATCTTTCAGGCGCCTGGGGACCTATTTCCATGATCTTATTGCTCGGCTTTGGTCAGGAACTCAGTTGGAGGATTTTACCTGGAGCATGTTTTTGGGTTGATGGGGGAAACCGGAGTACCCAGAGGAAACCCACCCAAACACGGGAAGAACATGCAAGCTTCACACAGAAAGGCCCGGGCAACTCAGGGATCGAACCCGGAACTTTCTTGCTGTGAAGCGTGAGTGCTCAGCCACCATGCCACCATCATTCATCATTCAGGAAGACCGTACGTTGTGCATGGAATTTTATGCAGTTTGCTTTTAGGATCTTTCTTATCTCCATATTCCTTTCTTCTTGCCAAAACATCAGGCGCGTAATCGTTATCCAAGTTGATTTTGCTATCCTTCCATGTGAAACCTTTCCTTTGCCAGGCAACTCTGAGCACCACATCTTTGATCCGATAACTTGAATCTGGTGACTATAGATCTGGGCTGGCTGCTCACCAGGGGCCGCGGTGTCAGTGCTTGATGCACTCTCTCAATTGTCAAATCTTTAGTAGTTGGGAGACCCAGATTGTCACACAACAACTGCTCCACAAACGGGATGACTGATGAAGACATAGTCCCCTCAGCTCCCTCCGGAAAACCATATATTCTTCCTAAAGGAGCGGCCCTCTAAGTCAAATAGTTTTTTATTTAAGCTGCACTTGTTTCACTAGCTCATTGATGACATCCTTCACCCTCCTGCACACGATCGTCTGTAGTAGCAAACCTTTTTTCCACTACATCCAATCTCAGGTTTGTCTGTGCAGTTTCTTGCTTTAGGTCACCAAATTGCTTTTTATTCTCCCCTCGCATCTCCCCTGATCTCCTTCAAGATCAGTGACAGCTTGTCCCCACTACCAGTCTCACTGCTGCATCATCTTGGCTTGTTACCCCTTTCATCTTCGATGTTCTTCTAGAGTATCAGAGCTGACTTTTTTTACTTTTCCTTCCTTCCCCTTTCAAAAAGATTACTAGTTTAACAGCGAACGCTACTTAAATTGACTTTAGGAGATTTTTAAAATCAATTTGTCACTGCGGACTTTTCACGCTGCCATCTCCAGTGGCAACCTGGAAGCACCTCCAGAGTTGTATTTCCACTGGTGTTTGAGAAATGCTACAATATATTGTGCTCCATTTGACGCTTGAGTCCCAATAAAATATCACCTATCCCCCCCCCCCCCCCCCCATCTCTGCCCACATTTCTATAGTTAGAAGTGAATATTTGAAAAAAAAAAAAAAAAAAATCTGTCTCAGGGGGGCCTCAAAAGCATCACATAGCCATTGAAAGGCAGGGCTCCTCAGATCTGCAGTTTATTATTTTAGATTATTTGTGCTTTACAATGAACAAAAATTAGAAATGAATGATTAATTAAATTAATGAAATACTTACCAGAAAAGGATAATATGTCTTCTTAAAAGCCTTCTTATAAACCACCTGCTTGTCTAATAAAGATCTTACTGCTTTGCCTGGATGTTCCACAGTATGCCATTTTTACATTACATTTACATTACATATCACCAAAAATTTCTGCCTAGTTTTTTCCTAGTACATATACATTTATATAATTATCCCTTATTTGACACCAGTCTCTTGCTATTTTTGCTACTTATTTTGAATTTATTATAATATAGTGTGATGTGTGAGCTGCTGTATCCAAATAATTTCCCTTGTGGATCAATTAAAAGTTGTATGGAGGATTTTTTTTTTTTTTCAAAATTTCAATGATAGCATGGTGATGGCTGTTAGGTTGTCAATCAAACTCACTACATTTCTAGTGTAACTGTCTTGCCGGCGCGCTGGGATTACGTGGTTTACATACACCTCTCACACATTCCACAAGACGCTGTTTACTCAACCAACGCTGCTTTTTCCAACTGTAGCTTCATCTCAGTTTGCACAAAGTTTGTTACAACAGTAGACAAGAATCCACTACCAGTTAGCTACAAAAGAAAGTCAGTTTTTGTGTGAAAGAAGAAGAGAAAGGGATAAGGAGCAAAGCCAAACTAAGGTGATTCTCGGAGATTCCTTCCAGCGATGGCGTGCACTGAAGCAGAGGGTCTGACTGGTCACTAAATTACTTCTGGACAGGAAACTTCTGCTTATCATTTGAAAACGTACAGTATAATTACAGCAGTAACAGTGATTATGAATGCGCACCAGCTATAAACAAGCAGTGCAAGCGTAAGGAGGAGGCGGGAGGAGGCGTTTCTACTTAGGAAGCTCTGGGGGAGGGGGTGGTTTCACACATGCACAACATTTGGAAAAAGAACCAACAGTTGCTGGATTTCTCATTCTTTGGGAAATCCTCTATTCAGCCTTTAAGTTTGACTAAGTCTAAAATTGTGGGCACATTCTTCTCCTGATCTTGAACCAGCTTTTTGGTACCTAGGATCTTGACAATTAGAATATGTGCCCATTTTCAGCCTGTGATGTGATAAAACACCCACAACTGACCCAAGGTCCTTCTCCTTGTGAGTGCCAGTCCACACCACTAAAGCAGGTCCTAAATATAATCCTCTGTTTAGCATTTTCAGCGCAGCCTATACCTGCCCCACAGTGATGATTTCTCTGGGCAAGGCCATGCTAACCAGTGCATACACAAACACACACAGACACACACATTTATACTGTCTGCTTTAATCCAAAACGCCACATTGACCCAAATGGCGTGTTTTTGTTTCCCCCCGGCCCTCTTTGATGTTAATGTCCCTGTGAATTATTTATCTGTGTGTGTTCTTGTTGCTTTCTCCTCTCACCCTCCAAAGGCATAAATCAAACGCACCCTGCACACTCACCGAGCAGACGAGATTTATCACAGGGACTATTGTTTACCGCTCTGACCTCCAGGCCCCGCTCTATACACATATCTGTGCACCGCAATCCAACAGCTGGCTCCCCTCAGCAGCCCAGAGGCACGCTGATCTCTCATCTTTTCACTGGCATTTAAAGCACTCACACATGGTCATTCAGAGGGCATTATTTTACACATGCCCTGTTTGTCTTTACATTGAAAACACATAAAATGTATTATGATGTCTGGATGCAGTATTTTTGTTGAAATGCTTGCTATAGCTAAAGTTTTCTGAAAAATTACAGATGCAAATTGATGCTAGAACTAGTGCATAACTATGATCATTTGAACAGGGATCAAATGCTTAAAAAAATTAGAAAAGTTGGACCTTGAATATTTTTTTTTTCTATATTTCAGTATTTCTAGAGAAACTACTATAATTTTATGTTGAAAATTTTAACTGCTGTATACATTATATATGTTTTTAATTCTCATTGTCGTAGGCAATAAAGAAAAATAATGGCGTAATTTTTTTTTTTATCCAGAGATTAACGCTCTTTGTAGTGAACTAGTTTTTGTGGCCACTGCTAGTAAGGTTAGAAAAACTACAGGATCCGGCTGTAAACTGGAAGCAAAACAATTTGTACAAAACTGAAGTCCCGGTTGGAGGAGCTGGGCCAAAGCACGGCACAGTTGCTCATGTACGCACACACTCACGACTTCACTATACAAGCCCAGTGTGCGCTGATGTTACTCATACGAGGAAAACATAAAATAAAGTCCACTCCAAAACATGGTGAATCGAGTTTACCTTCAATAAGGACTGTGGACAGCGACAGAAGTTTTGCAGCCTCTCGTCTCTGTCTGTCCTCAGTCGCTGTTATTATATCCATAAGCTGTGTGTATCACAGCAGGACACATATCTGAGACTGGACTTATTTTCTCAGCTAAAAATGTTAACTCTGCAGTGTGACATGTAAACAAACAGCGCCGTGTGATGATGTCATCGGGCTGTGGCCCTGTTTACTTGTACCAGTGTGAGTGCGGAACCTAGAACCCTACGCAGTCGCTGTTATGAAGACAGAAGAGAAGCACTTCCCTGAGACGGATGCAGAGCACTTCATGAAAGTAAAACATGAGAGTGGAACATCTAATACAAAGTTGTCTCACTGACAATTGTTATGGTTTGCAATTAAAAAAAATAATAATAAAATAAATTTGCACAAAGCGGTGCCTATCCACTTTTCTACATTCATAAGAGTATTAAAATGATGATTCATGGGACAAATATGTGCGATTAATCATGAGTTAACTATGACATTCATGAGATTAATCGCAATTAAACATTTTAATTCATTGACAGCACAAATTTTATCACAATTAATATATACTTTATTATTTTATTTTAACTAAGAGTTAATGAAGTCATCTGCTTCTTCTAAATGTTCACACTTCAGTGTGATTGCTCAAATCCCGCTGTCACTCACACGTTAAAGAGACTAATAATAATAAGAGAAATTTTAGCAGTGTATCACCCACCCCTACATTGTGGTCTAGAAAATGGTATTGAGCCTTTTCCTAAATATCAAAATAGCGTTAAAACCTGTTTTATAATATTGATGTACTAGGATTGTATATGTTTCAGTTTCCTTTTCAGTAGCAGAAAGGAGCGCTCTTTAGTACATTGTACATTACAACTACATAATCTGTGCATAGATGCACTTAAAAGAGTAGTATCGATCCCTCTCAGCACACAGTTCATTCATGTAGACATCAGCTTTGGGCTCTCCTCATTATTTATTGACAGAAGTGGAGCAGGGCTTAGCGGGGTGGTGAATGCTGGTGATGTTGTAGATGTATCATGAAGGATTTGGCAGCGTACTGGAGGAGAGGAGCAGATCGTCATCTCACAGCCTGGCCTCTTTTCACTGGTCTAGTCCCCGTGGTCTAATTGGCCTACTTTAACATTTACCTTCCTCAAGTAGTCACTGGGCTGTGGGCGGTGAGCTGGTGACTCCTCAGGCCCAGTGGTTCAGGAAGCAGGATTGTTGTTGTTTGAGTTCATCTAAAAATGGAGCTCCAACTGATTTTCGTGGTTTTGACTACAGTTTCAAACAAGTTAACCAGTTCAGATCATATTAACATCCCTCAGGTGTTTTAAGATAAGATAAGATAAGATAAGATAAGACTTTATTGATCTCACGCAGGAGAAATTTACTTGTCACAGTAGCTCCAGGTAGGGACAGTTTGAGCAAGAAAGAAAAGTGCTATGCAGGCAAGAATGGCATAAAGATAAGTAATAATAATAATAAAATAAGTAATAATAGAATAGGTTTTTAACCTTGTGCAGTGTCCTTGGGTGTTCTGAAAGGCGCTTTTAAATAAAATGCATTATTATTATTATTATTAAGTAATAATAATAAAACAGTAACAAGTCTTGACAGGACTCAGGGTTTCATCCTGGTCTTTATCATCACGTTCTGTCCTTATATACTCAGCTTTACTGTCCAAGCAGCTGTTGATGTGTCTTTGACAGGTGTGTGGCTGGATGTAAGTTTTCCTTTCTTCCATGTGAGAACTTTTCTGATCTCAAAAAATTAACCAGTTGTGCTTAGCTGTTTCTGATGTTGAAGGAGCATATGGTGCATAAATCAGGCGACTATATGTCATGCTGGATGGATGGATCTTTGATTTAGATTCTTAAAAAGTCTTTTAAAAGATGCCTTTGTCACCAGTCACATGGATGTGTCAGCTATAGTTGATTTCATTCATTCCAGCAACATGTGTTATGTACATGATTTTACAAATGCATCATGGTTAAATACACTCAACAAAAATATAAACGCAACACTTTTGTTTTTGCTCCCATTTTTCCTGAGATGGACCCAAAGATCCAAAATTCACTCCAGATACACAACACTACCATTTCTCTCAAACATTGTTCACAAATCTGTCCAAATGTGTGACAGCGAGCACCTCTGCCCCGCCGAGACAATCCACCCCACCTCACAGGTGTGCCACATCAAGATGCCGATCCGACATCATGACCAGTGCACAGGTGCGCCCCAGACTGCCCACAATAAAAGGCCACCCCGAAATGTGCATTTTTTTGCTTTATTGGGGGTCTGGGGACTCAGAACCAGTCAGTATCTGGTGTGACCACCATTTGCCTCATGCAGTGCAACACATCTTCTTCACATAGAGTTTATCAGATTGTCAATTGTGGCCTGTGGAATGTTGGTCCACTCCTCTTCAAAGGCTGACGAAGAACACAGGTGCATTTTATTGATGGCATTTTGAATGCACAGAGATACGGTGATGAGATCCTGAGGCCCATTGTTGTGCCATACATCCATGAACATCACATCATGTTTCAGCAAGATCATGCACGGCCCCATGTTGCAAGGATCTGTACACAATTCTTGGAAGCTGAAAATGTCCCAGTTCTTGCATGGCCAGCATACTCACCGGACATGTCACCCATTGAGCATGTTTGGGATGTGCTTGACCGGCGTATACGACAGCGTGTACCAGCTCCCACTAATATCCAGCAACTTCGCACAGCCATTGAAGAGGAGTGGACCAACATTCCACAGGCCACAATTGACAATCTGATAAACTCTATGCGAAGAAGATGTGATGCACTGCATGAGGCAAATGGTGGTCACACCAGATACTGACTGGTTCTGAGTCCCCAGACCCCCCGATAAAGCAAAAAAAATGCACATTTCGGGGTGGCCTTTTATTGTGGGCAGTCTGGGGCGCACCTGTGCACTGGTCATGATGTCGGATCGGCATCTTGATGTGGTGCACCTGTGAGGTGGGGTGGATTGTCTCGGCGGGGCAGAGGTGCTCGCTGTCACACATTTGGACAGATTTGTGAACAATGTTTGAGAGAAATGGTAGTGTTGTGTATCTGGAGTGAATTTTGGATCTTTGGGTCCATCTCAGGAAAAATGGGAGCAAAAACAAAAGTGTTGCGTTTATATTTTTGTTGAGTATATATTCATTGCGGTTGCTCAGTAACACAAATTTTCTTCACATAGGGTATGGGTACAATATGTAGACTTTGGTGAGTAAAATATTTGAAATTGCACTGTGAACCCTAATTAGACTTTGACTAACCCTCGTCACTCTTTGTCCCTGTATAATAGCACAGTAGAGAGATAGGTCAAAGACCAGTCCTGAAGCCCAGGGCCAAACAGAATTACAATGATTGCATACTCTTTTATAATTAATTTGCAAAGCGCTTTGGGGCCTATAATAGCTGAGAGGAGTGCAGGCTTGAAGGACAAACACTAATTAAAAGTTACCAAGGATCACTAATACAGCACCGTGCATGATGACTTTTCTCTTAGAAAAAGATTATTTTTATTCTCCAAAGAATAGAGTTTTCAGACTCTGCGACCACAATTTGTAGGTGTTCTCTGTATACAAGAAATACAGTCTAAATTGTTGGTTCAAAGGGCTTCACCAGTAAAATCAGACAAAACACAACTAGAGAAGAGTTTGCCCATATGATTCAAAAACATATTGATACTGCAAATAGCATAAGAAATGAATATGATAAGCCCTCAGAAGCAAGAGTAGGATCATGTTGCAGTGTGCATTTCACAGTAACAGGTCCAGTCAAAACTTCTGGTTTAGTGCATTTCTCTGTAGCTCTGTGCTCTGTCTCCTGATAAAATATAATAGCACTAACATCTTCACTGCAGGAACAGATTGGCCAGCTAATGAAAAACTCCTGCGGCAGTCCAGATTAACTTCTTCCAGGCTTTTTGTTGGAGTGGTATTCTCAATTGCTTTTCGCCCAGTGCCACTCCATCTCACAACAGGCTCTCTCCTCTATTTGCTGCTGTTTGCACCTGTAGAGCTAGCAGTGCAGGCTCAGAGGGGAGGAAAAAGAGGGCTTATTGAGTCAGTCGAAGCAGAGAGGAAATTAACAACTACAGGCTGACTGGTTTTATTGTTTTGTTTCGAGTTGTGAGATGTTGTGGCTGTATCTGCGTGGGGGGAGAGCAGGTAATTTTCTCTGTACCAAAAAGGCTTGCATCTTATATTTATATTTATGATGACCAAAAAAAAAAGCATGAAAATCCATCAACTGTGGACATGGTGGGGCCAGATAAACATTAGCCAACACATAACGAGGCTACCTCATTATCTATTGGCTGGCCTTACATTTGTAGCGTAACTGACTTGCCGGCACACTGGGATTACGTGGTTCACATACACCTCTTATGCATTCCACATATGCAAGATACTGTTTACTCAACCAATGTAGCGGTTCTCAGCGGCTTTTTCCATCTATAGATTCAATGCAGTTAGCACAAAGTTTGTTGCAGTGGCAGACAAGAATCCACTACCAGTTAGCTGCAAAAGAAAGTCTGTTTTCGAGGTCACTGAAAGAAGAAGAGAAGCGGATAAAGAACGAAGCCAACCTCAGGTGATTCTCAGAGATTCCTTCCAGCGATGGCGTTCACTGAAGCAGAGGGTCTAAAGACTGACGCGTTGGTCGCTAAATTACTTCTGGACAGGAAACTTCTGCTTATCATTTGAAAACGTACAGTATAGTTACAGTAGCAATTAATTCTTTTTAATTAATCCTTTAAAAACGTCGCATTTAAAGAGCAATATGTAACTTTTCTACTTGTCTCCATAGTTATTTATTTACCTTAAAGATCCCATGACATGGTACTTCTTGATGCTTTTATATGGCTCCTTAATGGTTCCCTAATACTGTAAATGAATCCTTCTTCAAAATCAACACTTAGTGCATGGGAAAGACACATGTACAGAGTCAGAGTCAAAAAATAACTCTCTGAACGACTCATTCTGGGCCTTGTTGCTTGAATGCAAATGAGAAGAACACAGATTGGTAAGAGGAAGGGGGGGGGCAAATGCGCCGCTGGTTCCTTGTTTTAGCGGTGCGCTGTGTGCTGGCCCCACTTCCGCGTGTGTAAGCACAAAGGAGGAAAGGAGAGCCTTTTCAATGAAAAAAAAACACATTTGTACAGAAAATAAAATTAAACCACTGCTGTTTCAGAGGTCCAGAGGGTTGGGTAAAGGACTTCCAAGCCTAGAAACACTCGCACGTGCCTCCAGGCAAATAAAAAAACGCATTTCGCATTGCGTAGCTCCTCCGCGGTCCAAACTCTCTGGGCGTGATTTCCAGAGACAGGGGGTGGAGATCCAGACGATGGTGGAACTGCATTTGCATTTCTTTTTTCGATCTGACGTCAATAAGGTGCCTTGTCCAGAATCGCCCATTTGAGCTGTGTTTTTTTCAAACGCAGAAAAGGATCGCAAATGCTCAGTTTAGACATTACACAACTTTTAGCCATTGGGGGGCCCTAAACAGGGTAGGTGAGCTCACATTAACGTTCAAAAACCTCAGAAAGTGAAAATTTCATGCCATGGGACCTTTAACTGTTCCACAACATGTAATTAAACATTACAGTATATATCCCCATGGAGTGAAGCAGGTAACCCTAGCAGGCCAAGTCACACATCCAATTTGTGGAAAGGTGACCCAGCTCACAGCTACAATGTTTTTGAGGTGTTTTGTTGCAATAAAAGCAATTGGGATTGAAAAAACAAAATACCAGTTTATTACCATTCTGTGGAACATTCCTGTCAAAGCTAATCTCTATGGAGACATGACAGAACCTCTCTATGTAGTTGATCCGTAACCAAAAATTGTGTAATTTTTTCCTTCTTGTCTTTTTGATACATCTCTGGAGTGGTGCATTTATTTTGAAGTTATTACTGTTTCAGAGATTTCACGATTTTGTAGTTATGCTTAAGTTTTAATAAAAAAATTACACACTAGCTTTTACTAGTAGCCAATTTAATGGCGTGACAAGCACAACTTTATTTCAGGCCAGGGTACTTACAACATGTGGCCATACCAGCTTGTCAAAGCCTGATCTCTTCACATCTCTGAATGTAAGCAAGGCGGGGCCCGGGTAATACTTGGATGGGAGACACTGGGAAAATCAGGTGCCACAGTGGGTTGCCAGTCGCAAAAAAATTTTTGTTGTGTCCCTAGGCAAGGCACTTCACCCACATTGCCTAGTATGAAAGTGGTGTGTGATGGTGGTGTTTGGAGAGGTCGATGGTGCAGATTGGAAGCCTCGCTTTTGTCAGACTGCCCCAGGGCAGTTCTGGCTACAGTAGTAGCTTATCATTACCAGGTATGGAGTGAATGAATAATGCTCTGTAAAGCCTCTTTGAGTGTTATTAGTAGTAGTAGTAGTAGTAGTAGTAGTAGTAGTAGTAGCAGTGTTATATTATTATTATTATTATTATTATTATTATTATTATTATTATTATTATTACTATTATTATTATTGTTATTATTATTATTATTAAATGTGACTGAGTAGAATCAATTAACAAAAAAGAGCCACTAACAAGTAAAATCCCATTCAAAACCTAATTAAATCTTTTGTGTCTCTAGCTCGAGAGCCTGTTGCCAAAATTCTGTGTTTGAGTACAAATTGACTACTGCCTCCAGGGACTATCCAAACAATAAGAAATACATCTGCCCTGGCTGGCTGTTGACACATTCATCAACATGGCCTTCATCAGTATTGCTTATTGGATGTCCCCTGTCATCACTGTCACTTTAACAAGAAGAGGAAATTCGCCAGCTAATTGACTGAAGACAGGGGAGATCATTTGAAGCTAACTGCACTTTCTCACAATGAGCTTTTGATGAGCTCAAATCAATGGCGGACGGGGGGTTTATGTTGCATGTAGCGCTCATTAATTCAATCTTCATACATTGCAGACGCTTCAGGAACCGGAAGGCTATTGATTGCTGGCTAGACTGCTTTGCTAGTTGGCATTTTTGGGATTAAGCTACACAAAAGCGCATATTAATGGCCTCTTTTTAACTCACCATCTAAACAGAATAATGCATTTTGCTCTCCCAGCGGCACTAGCGAGCGCCTCAGAACACAGCCTGCACTAGCAGATTTGCATAACTAAGAGAAAAACAAGGGCGTGTTTTACTTTGCACATGTTCTTTGAAATTCAGAAAAGCAAAATTGCACTTTTATCTTTGTGCGCCGATGTTATATGGGTATCAAACAGTTGTATGTTTCTGCACAGCTCCACTTTCACACAGCAGGGTTATACCACATGCTGGGAATGTTAAACTACTGCTTTAGTAACTTTTATACACATATTGTTTTAAGCTAACAAGCGACAAAAGGAACACTGAAATATACCAGTGAATCAAATGCTCATAAACAAGTAATTCAAGTGCATTAAAATAAATTTCCCACTATAATAATTAGAGATAGAGCTTTTAATACGTACACTCCGATTTGAACCTCCAACCTACAAATCAGTGGACAAAAACTCTACCAACTGAGCTACTGTCAGCCGTAATTTTAAGATCCAAGAGTACTGTAACTCTGTCATTACAAATTTCATAATGTCTTTTCACCACATTTCAGTTAATTTCAGGTCAATTCAGTTCGACATCCCTAGTCGAGTTATATTGTAAATTTTAAGCTTTGCAAAGTTTACATTCTGAATGATATTGAATAGCAAATTGAATGGAAATTTGACAGTGCTACTGTATGACTAGGTCTATACCCTGGGGTAATATGCAGAGCTTTGGAAAATTCAGATTTATGACATTTAAAATTGGTGATAGAAGCCTAAATACATTAGAGAAATGAAGCATGTATGCATAGTCAACATTCTTAGTATTTTCTTGCCTCTTAAACCTGTGAAAAATGTCTTCAAAGCAGTTACAATTTAATGGCCCTTTTGCATCAGTGAAATATTTCCAATTAAACACTACAAGCTTTCCTTTCTTCACACCATGTTTAATTTTCAATAAAACAATAACGGCTTTTAAAATATTTTGTCCTCTTCACACTTTGCACAGGGCAAAGGAACAGTTTAATTTTCAGGGAGAGGCCTTAAGACAATATTTACAGAAGCACTGTTACAAGCTCCTAAGGTTATTAACAGTAATTATCGTTCATAAATCCATGCCGCATCTTTGCCAAACACACTCTCTCTGGGCTCCAGAGCTCATTTTGACGTTTCACTGAGAGGCAAAGTGCATAGATACAAAGATTAAGCATCAGCAGCATCCTCCCACTTACAGACTCAAAACAGGCAGGCTGGCGACACATTTAAAGACATCAAAGGCTCACGCAGCTATGAATGGACTGATATATAGTCAGAGCGATGGGACGTGACAGCTCAGATATATGGCTTCCCTCCTGGATTAGAGCGAGGAGAGCCTGTGAGGAGCTCTGCTGCCTCTCCACTGCACGCTTGGATTTGTGCCAGGCTAAAAGAAGTGCTCTGTACCACGTCAGGGCACACTCAACATCCGCACTTCACTGCCTGTTTGTTTGCATTAGGAATCAGGCCTGGAGAAGGTTTTCGTTATAAGGCTCCTCTTGGAAAGATACATACAATTCAGAATTCAGTTAATTTAGCTTTTTTTTCTCTCAAAATCCCAAGTACTATATGTAGGGTAAAGCAAGTCCAAGACCACACACTTTTGCAATACAATACAACAACATTATAGTGTCTACAATGTTTGGTGAGAATGATTGACATAATAACAGGCTCATTAACCAATCAGACAAACACATTGTTTGTTTGTGTCAAAACAAAGTTTAACGTCTATCTGGTTGTCTGGTTCCAGACTCACCTGCATCTGAACAGAAAGTAGAAAGTAGGAGGGACTGAATTACCAGGTAAGTAAAGTAAGGGATTGCATTATGGGCAATTCCAATAATTTTCTAGCCTTGCCAGCAAGATGAATTCTTCGATTTTTGTGAGTTCACAAACTCTTTAGAATTCATCTTGAACAGCCCCCGGTCAGTTGTTTGCTTGTTATTGGAAAATGACCAGTCCAAGACTAATACATTCATACAGGGGTCTTCAGACAGGGGTCTTTCCCGCTGCCTTCAAAGCGGCGGTGGTGAGGCCTCTGCTGAAGAACAGCAATCTAGACTTTAATGATTTTAACAACTACTGACCAGTGTCTAACTTAGCATTTTTAAGCAAGATTTTAGATAAACTTGTCTTTATCCAACTAAATTATTTTCTAGAGGATCACAACAATTTGGAAAAAATTCAGTCTGGTTTTAGGGTGAACCACAGCTAGAGGTAAGATCTTAAGCCCGAGCCCGACCCGACCCGAAATTCGGGTCGGACCTACAATGTCAATCATTGCTTCGGGTCGCGCCGGGCTTCTCTCTCGCTGACTTTTTAAAAATAAATATATGTTTATAAAAATGTATACTAAAACGATGTGTGGATACTAAACTAAGGAATACTTGTTTTAAAATAAATAATTTGGATAAAACAGAGAAGGCGCTGTAATGTAATTGCTATTTAACTACTAAACAGGAGCCGCAGAGCCAGAGCTCTGCGCATGTGAACGCCGCCCTCTTAATAATCTTCCCCTCCGCAAGTCCGCATCTATTTTGACCTGGTATCCCCAATATGGAGGAGCAAGAAGTTAAGGATAAACTAAAGACAGGAGAACTGAAAAGACAAACACGCACCGGTAAGAGTGAGGAACTCCTTCCTGTCTCTGTCTATTATCCACCCGTCATTGTTCTTCTTTGTCTCTCTGCTTCTCTCTCTTGAAGTGCCGCGCTAGATTCTTAAGGACGTACTGCTGCTGTGGTTTATGGCCCAATTTTCAACCCGTCAAAATGACGGACGGCCTTAAATTTTTCCCTTCAACTCTTTAAAAAATCCGTCAATGATGGAAAATTGTCAGTTAATGTACCCTCTGCAGAAACAAATATAAAAGATGTAAATGTTTATACAATCTTGTTTAACTTAGATTTCGTTACAAAAGACAGGCTTTAATTTGTTATAAGATAAGACTTTATCATAAATCACCCCTCCTCCTCCCGAGTCCTCACAAATAAAATATGAAATTTCAGGTTTGCTTCAGGCTCTGGCCTGCAAATCAAGTTAATTGGTCGGGTTCGGGCCGGGTCGGTCTTTAATACCCGCGGGCCGGGTCGGGTCGGGCTGGATTTTTTAGGCCCGATCTTACCTCTAACCACAGCACCGAGACTGCCTTGGCAAAGATTTTAAATGACTTTAGAATAAATTGTGATTCTCAAAAGGTGACTGTGTTGGTTCTGCTGGATCTGAGTGCTGCCTTTGACACAGTAGACCACACGATTCTTTTAACTCGCCTAAAACTCCTCGGCCTCTCCGGTGCTATCTCACAGACAGAACATTTATGGTGAGTGTGGACACATGCTCCTCCAAGGTCCATAAAAATCACATGTGGTGTTCCCCAGGGTTCCATTTTAGGCGCTGTACTTTTCAAATTGTACATGCTCCCTCTTGGCGACATCATCAGGAGATATGGAATCCACTTCCACAGCTATGTAGATGATATGCAGCTTTACATCTCCATGTCTCCTGTGACACCAGGCCAATGGATGCTCTTTTTAACTCCATTCTAGATATCAAATCCAGGATGGCAAGAAACTTTCTCCAGCTTACCGCTTACCCCCACCAACCCAAAACATACGCCATAGGTTAAATCCTCCAGCTTGGGTCCTGGGGTCCAAAATCATGGGTATAGTCCCCGGGTCAAATGCAGAAACAATTTCTCTTGTGTGAGATCAATAAAAGTCAATCTTCTAATCCTTAATAACTGTAAAAGCACTTTGTGTTACATTTTGTATGAAAAGCTCTTTATAAATATTGTTTGATTGATTGATACATATCAGGTTAATAATATTTTCATTTTTAGCTTGTGATTCTGTTAGTTATAGACTAAAGCTTATAAAAACAGTGCAGATCGCCATCGAGAAAAAGTCTTGGTCAAACCAGTAACTAATATTCCTTAATGCTAGTATATACACTCAACAAAAATATAAACGCAACACTTTTGTTTTTGCTCCCATTTTTCCTGAGATGGAATCACAGATCCAAAATTCACTCCAGATACACAACACTACCATTTCTCTCAGACATTGTTCACAAATCTGTCCAAATGTGTGACAGCGAGCACCTCTGCCCCGCCGAGACAATCCACCCCACCTCACAGGTGCGCCACATCAAGATGCCGATCAGACATCATGACCAGTGCACAGGTGCGCCCCAGACTGCCCACAATAAAAGGCCACCCCGAAATGTGCATTTTTTTTTTTTTCTTTATTGGGGGTCTGGGGACTTAGAACCAGTCAGTATCTGGTGTGACCACCATTTGCCTCATGCAGTGCAACACATCTTCTTCGCATAGAGTTTATCAGATTGTCAATTGTGGCCTGTGGAATGTTGGTCCACTCCTCTTCAAAGGCTGTTATGGACGAAGAACACAGGTGCATTTTATTGATGGCATTTTGAATGCACAGAGATACCGTGATGAGATCCTGATGCCCATTGTTGTGCCATACATCCATGAACATCACCTCATGTTTCAGCAAGATAATGCACGGCCCCATGTTGCAAGGATCTGTACACAATTCTTGGAAGCTGAAAATGTCCCAGTTCTTGCATGGCCAGCATACACACCGGACATGTCACCCATTGAGCATGTTTGGGATGTGCTTGACCGGCGTATACGACACCGTGTACCAGCTCCCACTAATATCCAGCAACTTCGCACAGCCATTGAAGAGGAGTGGACCAACATTCCACAGGCCACAATTGACAATCTGATAAACTCTATGCGAAGAAGATGTGTTGCACTGCATGAGGCAAATGGTGGTCACACCAGATACTGGCTGGTTCTGAGTCCCCAGACCCCCAATAAAGCAAAAAAAAAAAATGCACATTTCGGGGTGGCCTTTTATTGTGGGCAGTCTGGGGTGCACCTGTGCACTGGTCATGATGTCGGATCGGCATCTTGATGTGGCACACCTGTGAGGTGGGGTGGATTGTCTCGGCGGGGCAGAGGTGCTCGCTGTCACACATTTGGACAGATTTGTGAACAATGTTTGAGAGAAATGGTAGTGTTGTGTATCTGGAGTGAATTTTGGATCTTTGGGTCCATCTCAGGAAAAATGGGAGCAAAAACAAAAGTGTTGCGTTTATATTTTTGTTGAGTATATATACAGTGGTACCTCACCTTACAAAAGACCCAACAAACGAAAATTCCAAGTTACGAAACGCCTTCACGTAAAATTTTGGTCTCTAGATACGAAAGAAAATTCAAGTTATGAAACACGAAATCTCAAAAATTCAAATAATGCGCGCTCAGATGCGCGCTCAGCCACACACATTATACGCTTTTCTCAGACTGAATTTAAACTTTTCTCACATTTCTCTCTCGTTTAAACACTCAAACTTTCATAGATTTTCAACAAAATGTATTAATAGTGAAGCGTGGGGGGAAGGAGAAGTGTGCGCGCGGACACGTGTGTGATAGCGCAGTATGACCCGGCGCAGGGCTGCGAGCACGAGACCCGTGCTCAAACCGTGCCTCTTCTAGACCAGGTCTAAACCAGGATTAAACCACCGTGGCTCTTGCATGCGTTCGTTCATGGGCTCAGACTCCGTGCGGTCCCGAGGGGAGGCACATCCCCTCCCCTCCTCGCTGCTTGCCTCAGCCGTGACTCTTGAGGTACACCGGCAGAGCTAGCACGAAACCAGGGAATAGACCCGCACGCGTTGGTTTAATCCTGGTTTAGACCTGGTCTAGAGGAGGCACAGTTTGAGCACGGGTCTCGTGCTCGCAACCCCGCGCCGGGTCATGCTGCGCTATCACACATGTGTCCGCGCGCACACTTCTCCGCCCTCCCCCTTCCCCCCACGCACGCAGTCGCTGCTCGCCTCAGCCGTGACTCATGAGGTACACCGGTGCTGCTGCTAATAGCAGAGCTAGCATGAAACCAGGAAATAGACCCGCACGCGGCGCTTTAATCCACCTGGTCTAGTCCTGGTTTAGTCCAGGTCTAGACCTGGTCCAGTCCTGGTTTAGTCCAGGTTTAGTCCTGGTCCAGTCCAGGTTTAGACCTTGTTTAGACCTTGGTCTAGACCTGGTATAGTCCACGTTTAGTCCTGGGTCTACAGTCTCTTAGCCAATCAGGACGCAGAACACAATGTTACACCATAAAAAAAATGTTACACTATAAAAAAAAAAAAAACTTGGAACGGGGCCTTGGAACGAATCAGGCTTTTTCCATTGAAATAGCTACTCAACTTACGAAAAATTCACGTTACGAAACCACTTTGGAAGGTGAGGACCACTGTATACATATACATACATATATATTTTAAAATAACTTAAATTACTGACTCCTTATGTAAAAACAGAGTAACAACTGGACGTATCTTGCAATCACTGAATTATAATATTCACATAAAGTGTAAGCATAAGATACATTGCATTAGAAGAGTAGTTAGTTAGTAAGCATGTTCTATTTGTTCTATTTTCTTATATTTTGGTATGTTTCAGTTGTTTTAGTAAAATGTAAAGCACAATTAAAGCAAACGCATAACAATCCCATATCTCCTTTTCTCAGTGAGTGCACCTGCTTACAGCCAGCTGGCGGTTATCGGGACTTCATTAAACAACAACAGCGGCGGTGGAGGCACGCTGGGGGAGTCTTTTCCATTGAAACTATGAGTCACTGGCTGCTACTGTAGCTCTGTGTGTGCTGCCGGTGTAACATTGTGAATTGAGAGCAGATGAATAGGCAGGGAAGGGTCTTATCAGGACCAGCTCCAGGAGTCATTTATCAGAGTGGAATAATGGCGGCGAGAAAGAGATGAGTAGAGCTTTGGGCCTATTGCTTGACGGTACAAAAGGGCCACATACCCACAGTGTTCTGGAATAACTGGAGTATGTCTTTGTGCACTAGCAGCAAAGCAAGGAGCACAAGCCAAAAATCTGCCAAGAGAAGAAAAAACGTTTTACACCTCCAGGCGAAAGGAGTAATTATATGGTTCACATAGAGGCTGTTGACAAGGTAATGAAAGCTTCAGTCATTCCTGACAAGCTGAGGACAGAAATCACAAATTCAATCAAGTCATTTAGACAGTAAATTTAAAATAAATGAACACAGCCTGTACAAGTGTCAGATGTGACAATAGAGATCCAGATGTAGCAATGACAAATTGATATTACTGGATTTCAGAACTGAAGAAGTAGCTTGGATGAGCTGCAAAACGTATTCGACCAAATAAACTTTGCCCAGTTGACAAATTGAATTTCTCCTTTTGCCGTTACTGGATTGGTTAGTTTCAAAAGTTTCAGCTCATATGAAAGATATGCAGCTGGATTTAGCATAGCCTTTTAAATCAAATGCCCTTCTCAACTACCTTTACCAGGCTTGGAGGAAACTACAAATATTTGCCTGTTCCCTTTGATATCTTATTTACTTAAAATTAGCAGTACTTTTGATGTGTTCAAATCCAGTCTTAGCTATTGTCTTGATACAACTAAAATAGGATATTATGATGAGTTTAAAACCACCATTCAAAATATACTTCAGGAAAGGCTTGTCAGAATTTGCCTCAGGGTGGGATAAATCAAACTCTCCTCTAGTTTCAGTTAGACCAGTTTCTTAAATAAAAATTTATTACACTAGCGATGACTGTTTTGCCCCTGGCCTTTGAGTACTTCTGGGACTGTCCCTTGCACCATATTTTTTTATTTTATTTTCTAAATCATCTGTTGAGAAAAAGATAAAAATGTGTTTTAGTTTCAAGAATTTCCTCGCACTGCTCCCGGAGTCTTAACAAGAGCTGTTGGCATGTAGACATTCGCCTCACAAAATGAAACCTGCGGTGCTGTCCCAGTTGATTTATTGATTTTAGTCTGAAAGTTTTTTGTTATTCCATATGATGCTTTATTGTGTTTTTAGCTCTACACTCTGGAGATCCTCGGACGTTTTGGCTGCCTTTGATTAGTCCATCACAGTCTGTGCAGCTGCGCCAAGCAATTTTTCAACACTGCTCTGCAAAAACCACTGAGGGATAGAAAGCAGAATCATTTAAGGGCACCACGGGCTCTCCACAATGCTTCAAGGTTACCTCACAGATCAGCGGCCACTCTCTTTACAGCTCACTAAATAGGAACTCATTTGTACTTCTTGGTTAATGGTTAGGATTCTGCCCCTGTGTAACATAAAGGATCAGAGCTAATGAACACACTGCAGTGCATACAAGGGGAGCAATAGATATATATTTACCCTTAGTTTGTAAGGAGTCCCCCACTGCAGAATGATTTAGTGGAGTAAACCCACCAAAGTAGTCTATCTAAACACTATTAATCATATGCTTGTGCTGCAGGCGTAAGTGTTCTCATAGGTCTGTGTACAAAGGAGGCCTGGCCCTGCTCTTCTGTACTGTAAGCAGCTAATGGCATGAACACATACACTGTACTCATCCTTTTTAAAGAGCACTGTTATTATAGTCAGTTAGGCTGCACAAATAAAATTAAAAAAGAAAGAATTTCACATCATTATATACGCCATAAATTATGTGTTTTAACAAAATCATCTCCTCATTTTAAAGATCCCATGATATGGTACTTCTTGATGCTTTAATATGGCGTCTTAATGGTTCTCTAATACTGTAAATGAATCCTTCTTCAAAATCAAGACTCAGTGCATGAGAAAGCGCCATGAACACAGTCAGAGTCATAAATATCTCTCTCAAACACTTTATTATGGGCGTTGTTGCTTGAATGCAAGTGAGGAGGACAGAGACAGGCCAGTGCAGCGGGTGGGGTATGGCCAAAATCGCCGCTCTTTCCTCTTTAGCGGTGCGCTGTGCGCTGGCCCCACTTCTGCGTTTAAGCGCAGAGGAAGATATGAGACGATTTTCATAGAAAAATAAACACATTTCCACAGAAAATCAAATTAAACCACTGCTGTTTCAGAGGTTCGGAGGCTCAGATAAAGGACATCAAAGCCTGGAAACACTCTCACGTGCCTCCAGGCAAATAAAAAAACGCATCTCGCATTGCTCGTTTGCGGTCCAAACTCTCTGGGCATGACTTCCAGAGATGGTGGGTAGACATCCAGACAGGGGGTGGAACTGCATTTGCATTTTTCCCCAAGTGTGACTCAGAAATTTCCCTTGTTCAGAAAAGGACGCAGAAAAGGATCGCAAATGCTCAGTTTACACATTTTGCAACTTTTAGCCATGGGGGGGGGGGGCTAAACAGGGTAGGGGAGCTCACATTAACGTTCAAAAACCTCAGAAAGTGAAAATTTCATGCCATGGGACCTTTAATGGTAGTAATGTTAAAAGTGTACTCTTTTTGGTGGACCTTCTCCAACTTGTAGGTGCCATGTCGGCCACAAAAGTACCATAGAAGTTAGTCTAGTTCACTAATGGTGGCTAGGTGCCACAGTAATGGTGTCACAAATACTGACTGGTGCCACATCAGGTACCACAAATATTTGGCAGGTGCCACGCCCAGTGCTACATATACTGGTTGGGGCCACGTCAGGTGCAACAAATATTTGGTAGGTGCTATAAATATTTGGCAGGTGTCACATCAGGTGCCTTAAATACTGCCAGGTGACATGAGTACTTTGACCTTAGTTAACACTCTGATTATTACTATGTCAGATCATTTACTGGCAGTTGAAGTTGCAGTCTTAGTGTCTCTAGTTCATAGGTCCTCCGTGTTGTGGTGGTAAAGGGATTTAGTGACTGCCTGAAGAGCCCCTTGCCTCCACACAGAGCAGGTGTCATCTTTAAGAGGCTGTCCACAATCCACCTCTGTCCCACTGAAGACCTCTCCTGGTTAACATAGGCTTAGCACTGAATGTTAATGACATATTAAACAGTTAATCAATTAGACAATTATGCAGAGAACTCTAACGCACAAGAGCACAAGTCACAGCTGGGGACTTGTAGATGAGTTAAGCCTTAAAACACAAACAGAGTCATGTTCCATAATGAAAATATGATTGTGAGGGGGAAAAAAACTGAAAAATGTTTATATGTGAATATTTTTAGATGGCTGTTGACTTGTGTATATACAGTATGTTTGAAGAATACACTGATTGAGCGTTGCTTTGTCTTCAGACTTTATATTCAATTTCTATTTGCCAAAGCACATCCCACATTTTTGGAAAAATACCCTAACAAACAAGAAAATATGTGTTTAGTTTACAGGCTCACACACAATGATAATGACACAGATTGACGTGCCAGTGATGTAATGTCAAAAACGAATAACGTCAAGTGTTAAAATATATTATTTATTTCGTTAACGTGATAATGTTGCATAGTGCCAGAAGCAAAGATGATCGTACTAGAGTCTAATATCCATCTAAAGTCCTTAAAAAGAAAGGGAGAAGGGGGTCACAGTGCAACAATATTCATACATGCCATAACATAGATTTCATCTTTCAAACATTTTCTCTGTCACACTCTGATAATGTTAAAATTAGTATCTATAAACTAGCTATGCCTGTTCTACTAGTGCTTATAGTGCCTGAAATCTAACCTGGTGTATTCGTATGGGATGGAGACGACTTACTTGAGATTACACAGGAGGACTTATACAGCTTTATATCTTAATTCAAGCATCACACTCGCAACCTCTCCAGTGTTACAGTAAACATCTCGTCACACCCCTTCCCCTATAATCAATTCCAGCTTAATTATTAAACTAAATCTGTGTCTGTGTTAATTACCCAAAACATAATTTCATTGACTGCATTTCCTGTTGATGTGTATCTTAGCAGAAGTCTTTCTTTCTTTAGCTAAAACTGCAGTTTCAAATGTGTAATTTATAAAGTCTTTACTCAAGCTGTGTTATCTGGGGACTGACAAAATAATTAACATGTGATCACATAAAACGAGAGAGTGGCTTATCTTGAGATAACAACATCATTAAGATTGTTGGATAAATATACCAGAACTGCCAAGATATTACACAGTGTCTGCGTCTTTAAAAGATGAAATATGATAGTAAAATAGAAAGTGATAGGAGGTTTTATCACTGCATTTACAGCATGTTAAGTTGATTAGCGTGTGTCAATAATGAGTATCTAGTCTTTTCAGTGTTATTTCAGTCGAGGTTATACCATATATTCATATCTGTTGCGGTCACCTTTGCCTCTCAAGGTGTGCTTAGTCTTCTTACTCTACAAATCATATTACAACTGGGACTAACTTGGAACTAAATCTGAACTTGACCAAGACTAAATCAGGACTAAAACAGAAATAAATCAAGTCTGCACTGATTTTTTTTTTTTTTTAATCATGTGTCATAGATGTTAATTATTCAACCAACTACAGCTCAATCTTACCATAGTCTTTATACTAAAATAAACAAGAAAAAATGCAATAAATACTGAGTCTAAAAGAATATTGTTCTATCTAGCATACTGAACATTAAGTCAGTGTTATAACGATGGTGACAGATTGATACCATCTTCATCTTCACAAGTAGCCTGAACTTAATCTAAATGAACACTGGTTTCTTATATTATCTGCACCACATTCATAGTAAAACTCACCTGAGACTCAGTTCATTTAAAAGGCACCAGTCTTCAGCACGTATTAGCCTTTACAATGCATCATAACTCATTATCTCTCAGTGTCAGTCGCCCATTGTTTTCTTTGTAATCGAAAAGCCAGACAATATTGATCACATTTGAACCAGTGCATTTCCCCTGCAACAGAGACGGCTCAATAGATGTTAGTGCGGTTAGTTAATATTGTGGAAAAGTAGCCTCAAAACACTGCAGACTAGAGTAGCCAGTTTAAAAGAACAGGGCTGTGGTTCTCAAACTGTGCTATGGATACTATTGATGGAAAGTCAGTCTGGTTTGTACTGGTTTAATCATGGGTCTGACCTTAATTAGACCTGGATTAGTTTTGGTTAAAGGCCCTGTATCCCTGTATTTTTTCCATATTTGAGCAAAATTTGTCTTGCCTCAGTACAGCTATTGTATTAGCAGCTCTAGAGGTCAAAATAAGTCTATTGTGTACTGTCTACATCTAATTATAAAGCGTTTTATTGTCCAAGAATCAGGAAGTGGTGAGCATGCTAGTTGTTGTTAGCATTTCTGTGACAGCTTATAAACTCATCGTGGTGAGTAATTAGTATGCTTGGAATGCCTAAGTTAAAAGTGCATTGTGTATCTTTTCTGGTGGAGGGCCTGTCAAATGCTTTTCGCCATGGACATGTTTTTCGTTTGGAATATTTCAAAGTTTTTTTGTTTGTTTTTTTTTTATTAATTTTCTATCTTCATAGAGACCAAGTGCCATTTTTAGGTCATTTTGAGCTATAAAACCACCTGTAAATGAATAAATGTAATGTAGAGCTGTTTAATGTCATACTGTTTAATGACATATCCATAGAAACAAGCAAACCCTCAAAAAGTTACATAATGCTCCTTTAAGTGAGGAATAAACATCACAAACTGTTTCAAATTAACTAGCTCTGTTTTTATAACAAAATCCGTTACAATGACTTTAAGTCATAATACGGCCCTGGTTCGTAGTTTAAATTTGTCTTGTTCTTGATTTATGCTCTTTTTTTCCATAAAGCCGATACTTTAAGACAAGTATTTTATGAGCTGATATATAAATACCAAGAAACGCTGAGTCATTTTGGTTAATGATTTTAAAATGTTTGTAGCAGTTAATAATAAAGTGACATTATAAAGTTCTTTGCTTCAGCCGTACATCACAGTCGCCTGTAAAAAGCAAAGAAATGACGTGAACACAGTGTAAAATGAACAATAGTCTCTGATGCTCAAACAGCGAAATGCTTTTGTAAACTCTGAGTACAGACTGAGGCTGGGGCACTGGAGTGAAGCCAGCCGTCAACCTGGCACAGAACTGCAATTTCTCACGTTACGTTTCTTCTTTGTGTCACTTACTTCATCACAGTCGACATACAACTCTGTAATCATCATTTATATGAGCAGGTGCTAGCTACAGCGGTAGACTCCTGTAACTGACAAAGTATAACGTCTGGGATTGTACTTGGCTTACATTTTATACAGTTTAAATACAATATACGAGGCTGTACTTTTTGCACATTGCACAAACTAAAATTCCACTCATAAAACATCACAAGCCAAGCTGTAGCGCTATAGTTTCATAAAAAGGAACAAAAAAAATCTAAGAAATGTAAAATGTAGATGATGTAGATGATAACAAATTACACTGAAAGTAATTTATGCAACTGACACACTAAATGTGCAATGTAAATGTACAAAATCGTTTTTAAAAATGTATATAGTGAGTTAGTTATTCAACCCTCCATAGCTCAATTCATATTGTAATACTGAAAACCAAAAGTTCCCTACAAGTACAGAGAAAATGTATCCTCCGAAGTTATTCTTCTATCTATCTATATCTATGTATTGAACAATAAGCTGATAAAGTGTTTATAGTGACAGACCTTAGTTCAGTTTAAAGTCTACGGAAGCCGACAGAGGCCATTTCGAGATCTCGAGAAAACAAAGAGTTATTCCGTGATCTCGAGAAAACAAAAAATGATTCCGTGATCTTGAGAAAACAAAACAAGACTAATCTTGAAATATCCCGAATATAAACACGTAATGCAATCTCCCCCTGTGTCAACCCCTGATCAAAATATTGCCTTATCAGCTTATTATTATTCCACACATTCTAATGACCAAAAACGCATCTATTCACAATGGGAAATAGCCCCGAAGTCAGCCTTTCACAACGTGGCGGTAGACGTTTCATTTGTTTTCTCGAGATCACGGAATAATTGTTTCGTTTTCTCGAGATCTCGAAATAACTGCTTTGTTTTCTCGAGATCTCGAAATAACTGCTTTGTTTTCTCGAGATCACAGAATAACTGTTCGTTTTCTCGAGATCTCGAAATAGCTCTTTTGTTTTCTCGAGATCACAAATTAATTATCTCATTATCTCAGGGTAACAAGGAAGAAAAAAATATTTCTTATGAATATGGCCTCTGTCGACTTCCGTAAAAGCCTCCATTTTCTGGTGTACAACATTTGTCATCGTCAGTTTAAAAAGCCATGTGGTACAGTTTAAGTTGCTAATTCAGTACTGACCTTGGCTAGCTCACTGTAACACCTTTAAAGAATCATTACAGTGATGCTACTTGGACTTTCTAAACATTTTACAGGCAATATTGATTTGGAGCTGTAACCTTATTTGACTTGAATCTAAACCAGTCTTTTCACTCAAGACTATTGGCATTTTTGTACGTACTTAAGCATCAGATTTTGGTTCTGTCTTATAATGTAGAAGCACACCATAGGGACTGGAAAAATCAATTGAGAAATACCAGAATAAGCTGAGTTGCTGACCACTGACCTCTGCTGTCTCGCCTCTCTGCCGCTAAGAAGAAGCGTCTTGAAGTGGCCCAGTGTTTCTGCAGGCAAGATGACGAATACAGAACTATGGCTTATCTGTAGTGCAATATTTTAATTCCCATCCTTGCTGACATTTGCTACAATAAATAGTGTGTTTATTTATTCTCTGTTGATATATTTGTGGGCGCAGTGACAGTGTTATTGCTATCCTTTAAATCCACTAGAAAACTCAGCCAAGCAAACCCAAATGCTTTACGCTGTCAAGGCTACGAGTTCTTCATCTGAGTTTATGACTAGCATTAGGGGCTCTATTTCTGCAGGATAAGTAGTCAGTGAAGTATTGAACTGCACTGAAAAGCTGTTCTTTAAATAAATGAGAAGCAGAATTCTTTCTTAGGTTTTGTCAATACACTCTCGTCAAACCTCAGTTTACCCAAGGCGGTCGGATTCAATAGACAAGTTAAATTTGTAGAAAATGATTCATTGGGATATTAAAGGAATGTGCTGGAATGAACTGCTTCAGCCCTCAGCCCCACAAGACCCGGTATTCCCATGGCAACTGTCCGGCCGCAGTTGGATAAACCCTAATGTTTAGTAAAGTCATCATTTAGCGTGATTAGCTGAGCTCCCAGCAGGAGAGCAGCACAGCCATTTGCACCTAATAATTTTCTTTATTATTATTTCAGAAAGCACAGGCACTGACCACAAACACAACTGTGGTTTATAATGGACATCACATGGCTAAACGCCCTGCCTCGCAAGTCCAGCCAGGTTATGTCTCAAACACGGCCGTATTCAAGTCAAGGAACTTAGTTTGGTTTATTGGTTAATTTTAACATGTGCTCATTCATCTCATAAAAGAAGAGACGCTATACACCAGATTCTGCTACATTTAATTTCCATCTGCACAACGTTGCTCCCCTATCGTTTAGAAGGAAATATAATTTTTGTCATCTCCAATTAACAGAGTTTAGTGCCTTGCTCATTTATTTTTTTCCCTTTCTTTTTTCCTTGTAAACCGCTGTATTTGTTTAGATATGGACGGATCATGCATGCCTCTGATTGGCTAATCCACCTGTCAGCCATGCCAGTCTGAATATAGGGAGATGCAACATGAATCTATTCAAATATCTTTATAGGGTATTGCACTCCTAAACCTCATGTCATGTGTTTCATGTGTGGCCAGTCCACTGTCATTTGGTGAGATATTTTTGCCTATTTTCAAAATCCTTCAGTTCTTAAAACAGCACTTTAGCATTATCACTCTGCCTCACTCTAGCCACTCTCGCTCTGATTGGTCAGAGCGCTCATGTGGTAAGTGAGAGCACTATTGCACATGGTCCGTGGATGTACCTAAAGGCTAAATTGATGCCATGTGTCACAGAGCTCAGCCCATTCCCTCAAACAGACAGCTATCTTTGAAGTGCGGGACTCACATCTTTGTAGGTTTGGTATAGTATAAGTGTGTATTCTGGATCCTTTCCACCTAAACACCATGTATCCAGCACAAAGTAACAATTATGGCATTCAGAGGCGTGGATGATAGCATAAAGAGCTGCTAACTTGTCAGCAGGTGTTGTTTTCTCCTGACAAAAATGGCATTGATTGAGTCTGAGGATCCACAAGGCGCAGAGGCAGTTTTAACACAACACATGTGAGCACATGTTTCCTTTCTGCACTGAATTAGCAGCAGGTTGGTCGAGCGGCTGGCCTGCATTTTAATGGATCTCAAGCTGACGTTTGGTGTAGCTCCACACAATGGGCCCAGTGTGGCTTAAACACTGCCACACAGCGATATTGTGTGATTGTGTGTACTCCAAGATTATAATGGTAATATTTGGGTCTCCGGTCACCACAGTTACATGTATATAGATTATGCTGTGCTCCCATTGAGGCATAAAATATAGTCGCTCAGGGATGTTTCTCAACCACAGCGCTAGACTGTGATGTGAACAGTGTGACCACATATGTACCAAAGCCCCATAGAGGCTCCACTCTGCATTATTTACAACATGTAATCTAATATCTGGCATTATTCACTCACTCTTGTATTAGATTAGCTCCAGAAGGCTTCACTGAATAAGGCATGGTGTTTGTCCCTTGAGAAGGTATAGCTGTTGTTTATTAAGATGGTTTACAGGGAGCAGTGGGATGATGAATGAGAATTTTCCTTATTTTTATAGCTTTTAGCTTATTCCAAATAGTAATATATTGTGATTTGTTTCTTTAGATAATAAATGTTTAGGGGCATAGTTGTTGCCACATTTTTAACCATTATTAAGTGATGAAAAATGTGATTAAAAATGTCGCAACATAGGTACACTATGTAACTGTAACTTTTCTGTAGGAAGGTAAGCTAACACCTTTTTTCCTGGAATGATCAACTGCCCCCACAAGTGACTGCTTCCTCATTATTTGTTTTTATGTTGTCCTATTTTCTTGTGGAGGGTCCGTCAAATGCTTTTCTCAATGGAGATGTTTATGCTTTGTCTAGAATGTTTCACAGTATGGCATTAAACCTTTCTTGCTCCATGGGGATCAAACCAGACCAAGTTACAGGTCAGATCTGTGAAGAGGCAACATTGCTCACAGTCAGAATGCCTGTTTTTCTAGGCATTTTTAAGATATAAAACCGCCTGTAATTGAATAAATGTAAGGCAGAGCTGTTTAATGTCTTTGGAAAATTACAACAAAAAAGCTGCATATTGTACCTTCAATTTTTGTGAAGCGTCTTTGATTTACAGTGAAAAGCGCTGTATAAAACAGATGTATTATTATGTAATAAACATCGATCTCTATGGGTACATGAAGCTGACGCCACCAGTCCAAGTGTGGAGAGGCCAGCCCGCTCAGTTAGTATGGTGAAAACATATTTGAACAAAAACCTATAAATGAATAAACTTCAAATTAAAATTAAATTAAATATTTTAGACCATAGTATGCAAAGTATTATAATCTCTGAGACAAGCAGGTCCTCCAGAAATGTTACACAAGGAACTGTTAGAATAACTGTAAATGTGTTATCATTGCTTCATGTGTTTTGATCAACTTGAATTGCAATACAGTATTATGTCTCAAGGTTATGGGATCCAGGAAAGGGAGTCAGAAAGAAGTTGCATTGTAATCTGCAACATTAAATGTCAAGATTTTGAATTTCTGGGAAATGGTACACCCATCTGTGAATCAATAAAATAGGCAAGAAGGAACAGCCCAGCGGAGAAAGGCCTCTGACCATTCTGCTCGGTGTCCGTCTCCCCTTGCAAGTAAATTTAAATGCGTGTTTTGCCGTGGTTCTTCACTGAGTTCGTTTGTGTTTTCAGAGAAGGTGATTTTTCTGACAGGAACCTTTAACTTTAACTAACCTATCACGATAATAACACTATCGACTTATCGTTCAATATACGAAAGCTGGAACAATATATTTTGTGGCTTAATATTTGTCCGGTTTACAATTTCTTCGCAAAAGTGGGGAGATTTTGGTTAGCTTTGTTTTAATACTTTACTGCTGTGAAAGGTTGAATAAGGGACTTCTATGGGTAATTATTGATTGATTCTGTTATTTATTTGTTGCAGCCCATGCCTTTTAATGATATTGTCTTTAAAAAAAGTGTAACTTTTCTGGTGGAGGGTCCATCCAATGCTTGTGTCTATGTAGATGTCATTTCTCTGCCTGTAATGTTCCACAGTATGACATTAAACAGCTCTATCTTACATTTATTCAATTACAGGTGTTTTTATAGCTGAAAAATACCTAGAACAACAGGCATTCTGACTCGAAGCAGGGTCGCCTCTCCACAGATTTGACCTGTAACTTGGCCTGGTTGGGTCTCCAGGAAGATAGAAAGGTTTAACACCATACTGTGAAACCACCAGACAAAGAAAAGTATTTGACAGACCCTCCACCAGAAAAGTTACACAATGCACCGATAACTAACTTGACATTTCTACAAATATGTTTTTTTACATGCATAATTTTATTTCAACAATGTTTTGCCTGTTGCTAGAAATTCTAAGATAACATTTGTGCTTTGTATATTTTTGTTGCTGGAGTCGTAAACAGCCACCCAGTGCGGTCCTTGTGTGAAATGCCAAACAACAGGCCCCAGTGTAATGTGTGCCCTAAAGTGGCTCAGGTTTCTTACAGCTTTTTGGCAGTAGAGATGTTGGAGCAGCTGCCAAGGGCTCTGCATTGGCCTCATTGTAAATATTAAGAGTTAATTCCCTCTGTAAAAGGCGGCTGTAAATTATCTGCAGTGCTGTTAATCAGACACAATCTCAGCGCCAACAACTTATTCAGTTTGCAGCCTGCGAAACACAAATATGCACTGTTGGCCACTATATACAGATGCATACAAGTGCTCAGGCAAACAAGAGTCCATAATAGGATTCATGGGCACTGGAGCTTGTGCCACTATGAGGTAGTGTGGGCATACACCCATGGACCACTATGGAACCTACATGGACAACATAACAGTACATGATAATATAAAAGAAAATACTATGATTTAATGTTGACAATCACATTCTATTGTCTAAAGAAAGATTTTTAATTATTGTAGTATCAGATTCCTTAGTATTTATTTGTTTATGTATTTGATTGGGACAGTGCATGTTAATGGACAAACATGACACAACATGAATGTAAACACACACATTTCCAACCGCTGTCCCAAAGGGCTGGGGTCACAGGGGGCCAAACAATAAAATATTGCATACTCCACACATTGCACAGTTCTCATTATTGCACACCTCATATATTGTATAGTTCCCATTATTGCACATTCTGTTCATTGCACAGTTCCCATCACTGCAGAGTCCAAAATATTGCACAGACCAGTCATTGTACAATTCTCATTATTTTGCGGTCAATTTGGCCACACCTTCAATACATGCAAATATGTGTCCATAGAAGATCAGTTTAAATCGCAACGCTACTGTACATGAGGATGTTTGTTTTGACCATAACTAATTTTTCATTTGAGCTTTAAAGCCCCAGTGTGTAGGATTCGTGGCACATAGGTGGATGGTGCTATTGCACTTTCTGTTTTAGCTACGGCAGACCTCGAGGGTCACCCGGGCGCGCGCACGAGCCGCTACTGTATAAATAAAACGCGGTCCCGTTTTTTTTTATTTTTTCCTCATGAAAACACACATTCCCGATCATGTACCATGACACTCTACACATCAAATGAAACCTTACAGTCTCCTCTTTTTGACTATGCAATTCATTTCCCTGCAAAACAATCACTCCCCGAGCACATGGGGCTTTTATACGGAAAAGCACAAAACGAGGTTAGCTTACCTTAGAATGCTTTGCACAGGTCAAACTCTGTATTTCACTATAAACTTGCTCTCAATTTGTCCGTAAGGATCCAGCGAATAAAATCCAGTAAAACAATTTAGTCCAAAACACGTGTTAGATCCATTACGACGTCTGATCCGGCAGCATGCTTGTGTTGTTTACCCAAAACCACGAGCCTTGCCGAAGGCGAAGGCGGAGCCCAAATGTCCTTCTGCGGCTCTCGTATTCAAAATGGCTGCCTCTATATGGGGAAGATCCCCCTTTTATGTGACTATATCTAAGTCCAAAAGAATACTTTGATTTCATGATGGAAGTGAAAAGGCTTGGAAAACAATGTATTTTTGAATGGGTATCTTCAATTTCAGTAATTAACGGGTAAAAATCTTACACACTGTCCCTTTAAAGGAGAATTAACGTTTTTTACAATCTGAGCCTTATTTCGGTAACAAAACAAGTTGTTTTACTCACCCATAGCACTTTGGTGTCATATGGAGCACTTCCAGAGATGTTTTGGATTAGCGATAGCCGTAGCGCTAATATATTCCCCGAGCATGTAATATATGCCCCGAGCATGTAATATATGCCCCGAGCGGTCTCCAAATAACACAAACTTTAGCACTTTTCAAATCATAGAAGCTCGATGTCTTAGTCTACGCTTTCGTTTGTGTCAAAAGTGGCCTGTAATCCGAGATTTATCCATAGTTTTGAGTAGATGAGGACGCCAGTGCGCATGTGCGGAGTCACAGTTCATTTCACTCTCAGCTCCCGGGACCCAAACATGAAACGCAAAGCTGTAAACTATGGATAAATCTCGGATTACAGGCCACTTTTGACTCAAACGAAAGCGTAGACTAAGACATCAAGCTTCTATGATTTGAAAAGTGCTAAAGTTTGTGTTATTTGGAGACTGCTCAGGGCATATATTACATGCTCGGGGCATATATTAGCGCTACGGCTATCGCTAATCCAAAACATCTCTGGAAGTGCTCCATATGACACCAAAGTGCTATGGGTGAGTAAAACAGCTTGTTTTGTTACCGAAATAAGGCTCAGATTGTAAAAAAACGTTAATTATCCTTTAAAAGAGCTGCAGTTAGGACATTCTCTCAGTATCAAAAATGAGTTTGAAATTTTAGTATTGTGAATAAGTTTTATCAAATTTATCAATTGGTATTGGTATAAGTGTATACGATGACACTTTAGTTCAGGGACCACGTTGCTAACGAAGTGGTAATTGGTATCCTAATTAGCTGTTACTTAGCCATTAGTTGGTATTTATCAAAACCTTTTTCATGCTTCTTAAGATTTCTATTTTAATGATAAAATAGTTAACGGCTTATTACTTAGAAAATAAAAGCGGCCTCAGACAAAAATGCATTACAAGTACTTAATAAATACGAGCAAAGTTTTAATTAAGCGTTTATTCAGGGCTCTCAACTTTCGAGCGGGGTCGTGCGTGTGACTGCGTAATTTCCGGGGGGAGGGGTTGCGAGTGACTATTTTTTTTCTGCGAGGAGCGGGGGATGGGAGGGAGGGGGACGAATGGCGCTGAAACCGCGTGTGCCTTTTCTGGGCACAGAAGCGCTGCGCTTACCTGGCCAGCCAAATGATATCTCTCTGTATTTCCTATACACCGCGATACCATTTGGACACTCTCCATCCACTCTCGCTCCTCCGGTTCCAAACCGACTCCGCGATTCTGATTCGTTCAAAGATGGTGACGTCAGTGCACCCGCCTTTGCCCGCAAAGTCACTCTTAGGCAGCGGAAGTTCCGCCTCAGTTTTGAATCAAGATGGCGCAATCTCTGATTGGTTCACTTAGCTGTCTGTCTACGCGCAACCGCAGCGCATTCTGTGGATCAAACGTTACCAGACTCACTCGCTGGTACAGCGATGAGTCATGGATTCTTCCAGGCAAGCGCTGCGCTTGACTTACATAACTAAATTTCAGCGTGAGAAATACCATGTGTTGCGTGTGAACACGTCAAATTGCGTGTGTCACACTCTCAATGCGTGAGACTTGAGAGCCCTGGTTTATTATACATTTTATTATTAGCTAGATATTAATATGTGGTCCCTAAACTAAGTGTTGTTGTATACATAAGACAAAAGCAACTTTCCGTTAAGGGTTACCACAGTGCAGTACCCAGGGAACTATCTTCAGATCTTGTTTTAGGTTTTATCTGGCTTGAGGATTAGTCTGTAGTGCATGTTTTGGAGTGATGGAGGAAACCCAGAGGAAAAAAATACATTTGGACCATATGATATTGATTAATTCATTACCCCCCATCAGTCAACAGCAGTAGCTTTGTAATGAGATTTTACGGCAACTTACTCTATAAGACAAACAAGGCCCTTTGTTTATACACATGTCTTGATTGTTTCCAATTGCGAGGTTACAGAGTCAAGTACAACCCTGGATGTTTTGATGTGTAATTCAATTAGCGGACTTTTCAAAACTAAATGCTACATGCGTTTGGACAAGGCACACACTAGTTCTGGGCGAGAGAAGTGATAGTCAGGCAGTGGAAGTCTATTGTGTCAGCGTTTTATCACAGCTGAGTAGCTCCGGGGTCAAGGGCCAATCCCATTCTGCGTTCAGCCACAGTCACCTTGCCTTACATTGACAAAGCTATCCAAGGCAGCACAGACTCAATCAGCCATCAGCCTACACAGCAGAAGCTCTTAAATGGCTAATGGAGCTGCCAGACAAGCAGCTGGGAATACAAACGCATGGATTTATCGAGCATTCCGCAAACAGCATTGCCAGCAACACAAACAGCACACACACACACTGCTTTGCTTCAGCTGTCAGAGCCGAGGAGGGCTCATCTGGGAGGGGAGGCACAGAGGTAATGACTAAATCACGATATGAATGTCTGTGTCTAAAAGCAAAATGTATTTACGCAGTATGGCTCATTAGTGACGGTGCTTAAAGACGACATATTATGCTTTTTTCTGGTACTTGGTATTAAAGTACAGCATACATAGGCATGTTACATGTTATTCAACGGAAAATGCAATATTGATCTAAAACAGCTTAGTATTCAAATTGACTGCAGAATTTCATAGTGCTGTTTCACCATAGCAAGCATCACATGTTTATTAGGGATGCACACATACGATACTGGCATCTGATATCGGCACCAATAGTGAAACACGTGGCTTCCAAATATTGGTTAGTTCAATATCCTGATTGGAGATACTATATGATGAAATAAGACTACTTTTATTTACACAAAGCTGTTCTGCAGTTACTTGAGAGATACTGTATATAATCGCAACATCAATCAATCAGTCAATCAAACAATATTTATAAAGCGCTTTTCATACAAAATTGTAGCACAAAGCTCCTTACAGTGGTTAAGGATTAGAAGATTGACCTTTATTGATCTCGCACAGGAGAAGTTGTTTCTATATTTGACCCGAGGACCATCCCCATCATTTGTTTTGTTATTTAGGCTTGGTCAGGCCCTAAGCTAGAGGATTTTACCTATGGCGCATTTTTGGGTTGGTGGGGGAAACTGGAGTTTCACATTTGGATTTGTTTTGCCTTCCTTTATTTTTGTTTTAAAGGAAATAAATGCAGTTCTCAGTCTCTGCACTTTTATCGGTTTATATCACGCATTAGCAGATACTTAAAGCTTTAGTATCAGAATTGGTATTGGAGCTGAAAAAGCTGGAATGGTGAATCTCTAATATTTATTTACATGTTTTTATTTTTGACTCCTATAACTTGAATTTAATTTTTAAATCACTCACAAGTAAGTACAAGGGGTGTGGGTGGGGATAGGTGGTAAGAACAGAAATTTCCTGAGCATGCAAGTCTCCAATGCAGGATAATACAAGACTACTACAGTACTTGTCTTGTATTACTACTACTACTACAGTAAATAGAGCTATGTAAATATTTGGATAATTTTTGAGTCACCTTGACAGTACCAACCTCAGCAGTCACAAAGTAGAAACAAAAAAAAATACATTTCAATTTGCTGCTGGTAAGAAACTGTGGAGATGTGGTGTAATTTTACAGTTATAATTTGATTTTCACTGCTTTCTTTAACTCCTAGATTAAGTGAGTCATTAGTATTCAAGCGTGACAGTGGCTCGAATAGTAGAGATTCATCTATGCAAAGAAAGTTAAGCATCGCCTGTGCATCATACTCAAGGATAATGTTCTTATCTGTGCAAAAAAATAACATCTTTTACCATAAGCAGTCTGAACTATTTATGTGTCTGTACAGTTCATGGCATAGTGCAAATGTCCATGCTCTCCCCCACTGTCACATAAGGAGAAATCACAGAGTTGTCATGGCAGCTGAACTGAAATAAAAAGGCAAGATTATCATAAGAGACAGTCGGTGTGGATGTGTGAAATGTACTGTACAATACTGCAATGGCACTACCAGGACTTGTTATTTCTTGACTTTTGCTTTATTGCAAGTGTTGGCTGACTTTATGTTTCTTCAATTAAAGATGGGGATGTTCTTGCTTTACCTGAAATGTTCCACAGTATGGCATTTAAAGTGCATATGGCAGGTTTTCATGTTTTTCTAATTACTGATTGGTTTGGTAGGATAGTACCTGTTGTAATTATGTATCATAGTTTTACGTCAGTCAAGTGATAGTTTGTGGGAAAAAAAGAAGAAAAGTACAAAAATACTGGAAGTTCTGATGAGTTCATAAACGAAATACCTCAACAATGTCATCAACAATGAAAACGGAGACAATTTATGAGGGAGGAACACATTTTTGATTCATTTAAGACAATTAAGGTGCTGTCATCTTTTGTCAAATTATAACTTTTGTAATTTAAACTGATTTTGGCCTTTGTTAAAATGATAGTTGCTTGGTAACAGACGGCTGGCTAGCTCAACTGGTAAGTCACTTGACATTCACCGGGGGAACCTGGGTTTGAATTTTGCGCGGCAATGAGCAAGCCAGTGTGGGTCCTTGGGCAAGACCTTTCATGGCACCCCTGGGTGCCTGAAAGAGAGCTGCTCACTGCTCTTGAAGAGGATGGGTCAAATGCAGAAGTGAATTTATCCTGTGTGTGAGATCAATAAAGTCTAAAATTAAATGTAATTAATTAACAGATCTGGAATTACCTCTGCGTATGTCACATCTGCTGCCCATGTCCAACCAGAAAGTAAAATAATAAACTTCACCATAACTGAAAAACTTGACAAAACACAAATGCAAGATGGATAAGCGCAATGCCATACTGTGGAAGGTTCCTGGCAAAGCTATCAAAACATATTCACAGAGACAAACAGGTGACACTACCAAAAAAGTTACAAAGTGCCCCTTTAAATGTTTGGACATCAAATTTATGATTGAACTTGGTAATGCTTGGAGACATAGTGGTGCCGTAGTTGAGTTTGAGTCCAGTACCAAACAGACCATTGTGCGATTTTGATTTTAATGTTACCTTGGGGGACTAACAATTTATTGATAAATAAATAATGCACTTACCTTTAATCCCTTCTAAAAGCTGATGTGTATTCGTAAATATGTACCCAGTATTTCAGTCTACTGGTTTGGCTGTGGCTATTAATGTGTAGCCTTTTTTAGCCCAGTGTGGATTGAATCAGATTGAGTGGAAAAGAGAGGGCTGGATGGCGTGTGAGTACACTGAGAAGTCTGTTAAACTGTGGGCTGGTGCAGGGGAGGGTGCACACCGTGAATGCACTAGAATGACAGGCACGGATTAGAGGGGAGGAGGTGGCCCATTGAAAAGCATGCTGATCCAGGGAGCCGAGCTGACACATGAACACAGCGCCTGACAGGAGCAGCGCCCGCCCTGCCTCCTCCTCCTCCTCCCCCTTCAGGCCCTGCTATAGGCACCACCATGGGGTCCAGACATATGATCCACTGATGGGGATTAATGGTCTGTGTGGAGTGAAGCTGTAAAAGGTTATGATTCAAAAAGCAAATTAGAAAATGTAAATGTGAGAGCTTTAACTTTGAGATCTAAGAGGGGGCATTTTTCATTTTAACAGCGTGCCTCGAGCTGGCAGTGTGAAAGAGGGCCACTTGTAAATGGTCAGCAAATTGTGAGGAACATTTAAACCAGACAGATTAATTTTAGATTAATAGCACGAGGAATAAGAAATTGGACCTCACTTAATCAACAGTGAAAATTATATCACATTGTTAGTACAATGTTTAACTGTAGAGTGTGTGAAGAACTGTCATTATTTTAGCACTTCTTCTATATGACCGTTTACAAATACTATAGGTGTGTACATAGAAAATAGTAGAGATGCACTGAGACAGCTTTTTCAGTTCCGATACCAATTTTGATACTTTAGTTTTAATACAGCTTTTTATATCAATCGATACTAGTGCAGAGCCTAATAATAATTGCTTTGTTTCCTTTAAAATAAAATAAGACTAAACCAATCCAAATGTGTTATGTAGCTGTTATTTAGATCTCAAGTAACCACAAGACAACTTTCTTTAAATAACATTTTTCTGGTCAAACTATTTCCAGAATGTCAGCTGAATGATATTTAGAAGCTGATAATCCAATCCAGCAACATTTTCAGTACTGGCACAGCTTTCCGATACCAGTATCAGATCGGTGAATCTCTAGTCTATAGCGGTGCACTCTAGAGGCACTCTAGAGGTAAGATCGGGCCTAAAAAATCCAGCCCGACCCGGCCCGCGGGTATTAAAGCCCGACCCGGCCCGAGCCCGACCAATTAACTTGATTTGCAGGCCCGAGCCCGAAGCAAACCCGAAATTTCATATTTTATTTATGAGGACTCGGGAGGAGGAGGGGTGATTTATGATAACAAATTAAAGCCTGTCTTTTGTAACGAAATCCAAGTTAAACAAGACTGTATAAACATTTACATCTTTTATATTTGTTTCTGCAGAGGGTACATTAACCGACAATTTTCCATCATTGACGGATTTTTTTAAGAGTTGACGGGAAAAACTTAAGGCCGTCCGTCATTTTGACGGGTTGAAAATTGAGCCATAAACCACAGCAGCAGTACGTCCTTAAGAATCTAGCGCGGCACTTTAAGAGAGAGAAGCAGAGAGACAAAGAAGAACAATGACGGGTGGACAATAGACAGAGACAGGAAGGAGTTCCTCATTCTTACCGGTGCGTGTTTGTCTTTTCAGTTCTCCTGTCTTTAGTTTATCCTTAACTTCTTGCTCCTCCATATTGGGGATACCAGGTCAAAATAGATGCGGACTTGCGGAGGGGAAGATTATTAAGAGAGCGGCGTTCACGTGCTCTGGCTCTGCGGCTCCTGTTTAGTAGTTAAATAGCAATTACATTACAGCGCCTTCTCTGTTTTATCCACATTATTTATTTTAAAACAAGTATTCCTTAGTTTAGTATCCACACATCGTTTTAGTATACATTTTTATAAACATATATTTATTTTTTTAAAGTCAGCGAGAGAGAAGCCCGGCCCGACCCGACCCGAAGCAGTGATTGACATTTTAGGCCCATTTTAGGCCACATTTTCGGGTCGGGCTCAGGCTCGGGCTTAAGATCTTACCTCTAGTGCACTCACACAGAATCTGCATCAATACTGGGACTAAACTGGGACTGACCCCAAATCTAAAACTGGACTAGACTAGAACTAAACCAGGACCAAAGCACGGCACGCCCTATGTAACATTTGAGGTCAAGTAAGGCCTCAGGATTAGCATGCTATTAATATTCATGAAAGCCCATCCATGCACAACAAGAGCAAACAAAACTCCAAGGTTCCAAATGAACCTTGGACTTATTACTGTGATGGAAGTGTGCACATGAGCACAAAGGCATGTGATCTGATACTACCATTTAGGGCTGTGCATTATGAAAAACAAATCTTATACTGATCACTGTCTTATTTATGGAAGCCCATTCCCGCCAGTAAAAAAAAAAAAAGTTGGTTACACTAAGTCATAATTATGAGATAAAAAGTCAAAATAATGAGATAAGAAAGTCAAAATTATGAGATAAGAAAGTCAAAGTTATGAGATAAAAAGTCAAAATTATGAGATAAAAAGTCAAAATAATGAGATAAGAAAGTCAAAATTATGAGATAAAAAGTCAAAATTTTGAGATAAGTCAAAATTATGAGATAAGAAAGTCAAAATTATGAGATAAAAAGTCAATTTTTTTAGATAAAAAGTCAAAATTGTGAGATAAAAAGTCAAAATAATGAGATAAGAAAGTCAAAATTATGAGATAAGAAAGTCAAAGTTATGAGATAAAAAGTCAAAATTATGAGATAAAAAGTCAAATTTTTTAGATAAAAAGTAAAAATTGTGAGATAAAAAGTCAAAATTATGAGATAAAAAGTCAAAATTTTGAGATAAAAAAATCAAAATTTTGTTTTGACTTTCTTGGATCATAATTTTGACTTTTGATTTCAAGATTTTGACTTTTTATCTCATAATTTTGACTTTTTATCTCAAAATTTTGACTTTTTATCTCATAATTTTTACTTTTTATCTCAAAATTTTTGACTTTCTTATCTCATCATTTCGACTTTTTATCTCATAATATTATGATTTAGTGTAACCAACTTTTTTCTTTTTACTGGCGGGAATGGGCTTCCATACTTATTAGTAACAAATAAAAATGGCTTTTAATAATGTTTTCCCATCAAAACATACCTGGAGTTTTGTTTTGTTTCATTCACACGTTTAACACACAAATCCTGCATATTTAGGCTTCTTCTCTCAAAAAGAAAACACTCCGTTTCACCTCGTGATGTCATGTGGTAATGCAGGAACTGCTCCACTGTGTTTTTAAACTCCATACATTTTCACTAGAATCATTTGGATCATTTCAGCACTAGAATTTCCAGTCTCTACTTAGAAGCTGTTGACTTGAAAACTATCACTTCATGACATCACAAGGTGGAACAGAGCATTTTGAGCTTTGGAGATGTAGATAGACTAATAATAATAAAGGATTACTCAAGCATGTGTGAATGAAACAAAACACAACTGCAGGTATGCTTTTGTAATATAGGACCTTTAATTTCCTGAACATAAATATACAGACTTTTAATCGTTGGCCAAAATTAGAAAGTTTCTTCATCCAAAGTCTGGACTCTGCTCCAAACCACATGCTTGTACGGACAGAGGATTGGTTGTAGATCTCTCCAGTAAATGATGGTGCAATTGCAAGAACCACAACTTTTAATAATGTCAAAGCCCCATTCACACTACACACCAAGTTACTCTGTGGTAGACTGACCGACCACCAAATATATTATACACTACTGAAGATAAGACAATGAAAGAAGAGTGCTTTGCTCAAGGACACAATGCATAAGGATGGCAGTGTTGATCAATTTGCTTCTGTTTTGAAAGTTTTTGGTTTTTTTTTCTGATTGGATAATTTTTTGTGAACTAAAACATCAAATTATAACATATATAATACACAACTTGGCCAATTTTTTGCAACAGAATTAGCAAATCACGAAGCTTCAACATCATTTTTTCCTTAAACAACAAAATCTCCTGTGTTATTAAGAAGAAGAAGTGATTTTATTGATCTCACACTGGAGAAATTCTTCTCTGCATTTAACCCATCCTGTTATTAGGAGCAGTGGGCAGCACATTACTGCGCCCGGGGACCATCTCCATGATCTTCTTGCTTCGGTTTGGTCAGGACCTAAGCTGGAGGATTTTACCTATGGTGCATGTTTTGGGTTGATGGGGGAAACCGGAGTGCCCGGAGGAAACCCACCCAGACACGGGGAGAACATGCAAACTCCACACAGAAAGGGGATCGAACCCGGAACCTTCTTGCTGTGAACCATGAGCGCTAGCCACTCAGCCACCGTGCCGCCACTCATTATAATTTGACGCTATTTGAAATGATAATTCACTGTTATGTTTTATTCCAATTGTTAAAAAAAACTGTCAAAAGTAAGTCCAAAGGAGGATCCAGGCACTTCTTGGAATGACATGGAGCGAAACTTTTCCAGCGAAAGTTTGCTGACACCCATTGCCCTACAAGCAACACAGGCCCAATGTGTATACAGAAGAGCTTATTTCAAACTCCACCAACCGCAGAACAAGAACCAGAATAACCTTGTATAAGAAGGCAGCCCAATCATCAAATATGCTGACAAAAATACAGCCCCGGGCAAACACTGGGAATGCACTGAGCCCGTCTCCCCTCCGTACTTTACACAGCGGCGCAGTTTAGACGCATCACTGTTGCCTCAATTCGGTTCAAAACTATTGGTGAGAGATCACATGAAGAGCGCTGCTATTTTAGGAACTACCGCTTACCCAGAGTGATCCTCCGTAAATGAGGCGCACTGACAAATCCATGCATATACTGTACTGTACCCTGCACTGTGTCGAAATGCTTGCGAAATGTTCAAGACTGGAGTTATGTAGTTTTAGCACGCTCAGGAATACAATGTTTATAAGACAGTAGGGCTGCAGTTAGCTATTTTAGTCGTCAACTAGTAGTCAACTTTTTTTATTAGTACCATATTGACTTATTGTTGAATACATGATTAACAGAAATTTTTGGTATCAGTATTTATTGTGTGTGTGTTTTTTTTCTTTGTATGAGTGAAGAACTGTTGGTTATTTTTCTGTATGATGATAAGATTTGAGGGTTGAAAAACTTCTGTGATACTAATTGTGTTTTCCTCGTTTCTGTTTACAACAAACCTGCTTTAGGGTTATTGAGTCAGTGGCAATTAGTTTCAGTATTATCTTTATCATCTGTTTTCTTCAAATATCGTTATAAATATTGTTATTCTTAACAAAACAATTATATCTGTTGTACACGAAGCATTTTTACAACAAAACTTTTACCAAGTCAAGGTTGAAATATAGTGATTGTGGAGGCTTATTATTATTATTGAAAACTATAGTTTATTCTTTTGACATTTAGATTTAATAATGTCACTGTCTTTATTGTAAAAGGTATTTGCGTCTGTTTTAGAGTCGGTATATCCAAATAATGATTATGATTATCAAAATAATATATGATTACAACCATTTTTATAGTCAACCGATGAATCATTGCAGCACTTCAGTCAGCTTGAGTCTTAATTAAAAAGTTTATCATCATTACTATTAAATTACCATCAGCACTTTCCTTAAGTGACTAAAATGTACTTTTAATGATTTTTCCTTAGAGCATATGGTCAGCAGGTGAAAGACGCTCATACTTGCAAGTGTCTGTGTTTTTTGGTTGTTGTTTTTTGTTGTTGTTGTTGTTGCCACAGACAGCAGAATTGGATGCATTAAGTTTATTCACCTGCCATCAGCCCATTCCACCATCACACACGCTGATTTTGGTGTAAACAGTAGTCATGATTTTTACCAAAGTTCCCCTTTTATCAGCACAACTCCATTTCCACCTCTTATTTCAACTATTATGTCCAGTAAGTCTTGACAAAGTAATTGCACTCCAATTGTTTTAAAGCCCTTAAAGTGTCAAGGAAAACAAAACATTGACGAAAAGATGAAAAGCAGCTCTCATTGAATCAACCCTTAACTTAACACTATTATCAAAAGCTATTAGAAGAGCTACAAAAACAGGTATTGAACTGTGACAAGTCCGTTGATTTCATTAGCGCTGCCCTCTTCCAGTCAGTGTATGTGTGCTTATATCTGCAAAACTCCATCATTAACATTTACCACCCTCTTTCTCTCTCTCTCTTTCTCTCTCTCTCACTTTCTTTCTTCATTCAGACCGAGTAGACATATTCGTGCTCTTCTTTGATGTGCTAGTTAACCGCGGAGAGGGGAATGGGGAGGTCAAGGGCTGGCTGCGGGTGATGCCTGTCACACTCAAGGCGCCATTATCCGTCTCTCCATCTGAACTACAAGGACTCGCGGCGGCCGCTTTCAAATCCGAATGAACTTCCCACAATCCTTTGCTTTCCCCCGACTTTGATTAATACTCCTGACAAGGCTGCCTATTATTATGAATTAGACTGGCACAGCAGCGCGTGTCACATGTTATCTGGAGAGACAGGAGGGACAATGGGGAGGAGACACACACAGCTCCAAGCCCTGACAAAAATGCACCGGGAGAGACTTGGCACTTTGATCCAAGGGCTTTCAAACACTGACACATAAATGTACTGTGCACACTGCTTTACACGTGTTGTACAGGCTGGTGGCTTCGTGATGGTGAGGGAGTAGGAGAGAAAAAACTATATTACAAGAAAACAGTCCAGTCTATATTACGCAATATTACGTGAGCTTTAAGCCATGTTAGCATGGTGTTATCGCCTCAAAAACATACTTGGAGTTGTGTTGTTGTTTTGTTTGTCACACACTCCTTTGAGTAATCCTGCATTATTAGTCTGACATCTCCAAAGCTCAAAATGCTTTGTTCCACCTTGTGATGTCATGGTCATGGTTTACAGCTACCGTTTATCTTTTGTTCCATAGAGAAGGGCAGTTCCAGGGCTGAAATTATACAAATGATTCTAGTAAAGGTGTGTGGAGTTGTGGAGTGCAGTGGACCACTACGTGACATCACAAGCTGGAACAGAGCTCAGCCAATGTGTGTTAAACATGTGTGAATGAAACAAAACCCTACTCCTGATATGTTTTAAACAACATTATTAAATAAATACATGTTTTATTCAACTAGATGTAACGGGGTAGAGTAGCACAAGAAAAGGATCCCAAAAGACAATCCCAATGAGTCAAAAAAGACTAAGTAAGGCTCGATGTCACTACAAGCACAAAAACATGCTCAGAACAATTTAGCATAATTTCCACTGATGCACTAACTCTACAATTAGGCTGTGTAATTTATATCAAAATGTGATCCAATCATTTCCAATCTTCTGCCAGTGAAAGCATGTGGTTTAGAGCAGAGTTCAGACTAAAAGATTAATATTGTGTCAAATGGCACCGAATAAAAGTTTTACCTTGTTTATGTTTATAAGTTTAATATTGAAAGCCATAGCCAAAAAAAATCTAAAATACTGTATAACACATTCATCATTGTCAGAGTTTTATAATAACAAGACACACCGACCTTGTGTTTTTTTATACTTTAACTTTCTTTCACCACTTATATCCTACTATTATTGACACTATTGAATGGTACCAAAGAGGGGGTACCAACATATTGGGTTGAGAGAGCGGGGGCATTTATAGTGCTCAGCATAAATAAGTACACCCCCTTTGATAAGTAACATTTCATACAATGTCAATGAACACAGAACATATCTGCAAAATGTGCACAGACTAAGTTTAATACAGCATCTATTGAACTTAGGACAAAAAACTCATACCTCATGGGGTACTGTGGGGAGTGCTTTGGGAGTATGGGGTTTGGGGCCCTTTAGTAAGAGCTGTCCAGTTCCTGTATGAGGGGAGCAGGACCTATGTTCGCATTGCAGCCAGTAAGTCTACTAAGTAATCACCAAGTAAGTAAGGCATTAAGTCTCATCTCTGCTGTTTGCAAATGTTGTCCAACATCAGCTCCTCCAAATCCAAGGCAATGGTTCTCAACCGGAAAATGGTGGCTTGCCCTCTCCAGGTGCGTGGAGAGTCCCTGCCTCAAGTGGAGGAGTTCAAGTATCTCAGGGTCTTGTTCACGAGTGAGGGGAGGATGGAGCATGAGATTGACAGGCGGATCGGTGCAGCATCGGCAGTGATGCAGTCACTGTACCGGACCGTTGTGGTGAAGAGGGAGCTGAGCTGAATGGCAAAGCTCTCAATTTACAGGTCAATCTACGTTCCTACTCTCACCTATGGTCATGAGCTTTGGATAATGACCGACAAGGACAAGATCGCGGATCCAAGAGGTCAAAATTAGTTTCCTCCGTAGGGTGGCTAGGTGTTCCTTTAGAGATAGAGTTAGGAGCTTAGCCACACAGAAGGAGCTTGGAGTAGAGCTGCTGCTCCTCCACATCGAGAGGAGCCAGATGAGGTGGCTTGGGCATCTGTTCTGGATGCCTCCTGGGTGTTCCGGGCATGTCCCACCAGGAGGAGGCCGATGAGACCGGGAAGACCCAGGAGACGCTGGAGGGATTATGTCTCCCGACTGACCTGGGAACATCTTGGGGTCACTCCGGAGGAACTGGAGGAAGTGTCCATGGTGAAGGAAGATTGCTGCCCCCACAACCCGGCCCCCGATAAGCCGAAGAAAATGGATGGATGGAATTAACGCAGTTATAAAGTAATTCAAGGATTGAAAAGTATTTCTTAATAATATTGGTCATTAATTTACATGAAAATATAAATTGTAAATATACCCTTTGCACACTTATGAAAAAACAACAGCATATCTTGGTCCTCTGCCAGGATAATGTGGAGTTAGTTTGGATCAGGCATACTCATTGTTAACGCTTCTCATTGCTGTGTAATGGGTTAAGAAGACATGGGATTAACACGCGTGACACTATTGGAGATAGAGGGGAAAGGCAAGGAGTGACACAGAGCCGTGAGGCGCACAGACTGTTTTCTATGAGTGCTGCATGAGGACCGAAGCAGAGAGGTGGGTTTTAATGCCAAGCCACATGGTGCTCCAGTGACACAAGCCCCGCTCACAGAGCACACGGGTACATTCACGGGTACACCCAGTGAATGTTATTCCCAAAAGCTTAGACTTAGATTTAGACAAACTTTATTGATCCACAAGGGAAATTATTTGGGTACAGTAGCTCACTCATGAAATATAATATATAACAGAGGGTACCAAAAGATAGATGGAATAGCAAAAAAAAGCAGTGTCAAATGAGACATAATTATAAAAATAAAAAAATAAATATAGCTGCAAGCAGCAATGTGGGGCCAAGCACCGAAGGTGCATGTAGGCCTCAGCATGTAGGCCGCATGCAGGGTCTGACAGGGTCTAACAGAGTCTGACAGGGTCTAACAGGGTTTAACAGGGTCTGACAGGGTCTGACAGGGTCTAACAAACGATAATAACCTTGTTGCAGGTGCTGGGGGTTAGATAGACAGAGTCTGACAGGGTTTAACAGGGTCTAACAGGGTTTAACAGGGTCTAAAAGGGCCTAACAGGGTCTGACAGGGTCTGACAAGGTCTAACAGGGCCTAACAGGGTCTGACAGAGTCTGACAGGGTCTAACAGAGTCTGACAGGGTCTAACAAGGTCTGTCAGGGTCTAACAGGGTTTAACAGGGTCTAAAAGGGCCTAACAGGGTCTGACAGGGTCTGACAAGGTCTAACAGGGCCTAACAGGGTCTGACAGGGTCTAACAAAGTCTGACAGGGTCTAACAGGGTAGTTAGACCCTGTCAGACTCAGAAACAGGATTTAACACGGTCTAACAAGGTTTAACAGGGTCTGACAGGGTCTAACAAGGTCTGACAGGGTCTGACAGGGTCTGGCAGGGTCTGACAGAGTCTGACAGGGTCTAACAGAGTCTGACAGGGTCTAACAAGGTCTGACAGGATCTGACAGGGTCTAACAGAATCTGGACTCTGACAGGGTCTAACAGAGTCTGACAGGGTCTAACAAGGTCTGACAGGGTCTAACAAGGTCTAACAGGGTTTAACAGGGTCTAACAAGGTTTAACAGATCAAAGACACATCAAGGACAGATTAAAGGTACCTAGGTGCGTTGCCTAGCAAAGCTGAAAATTCCTGAAAATTCCTGCAAATTTTACCTGCTGGTGGCACTAGACGGTTGGGGCTGGGGGCCTATAAATTGATGTGGGTAATGAGGAGACTGGCTGGAATGTGCATGCAAAATTTCACAACTTTTTATCAGGCGGTTAATGTATAATAATAAGAATCAGTAGAAACACTTTTTTTTTTTTTTTAATCTTTTAATATTACAAGGTACACGATAATACACATTTCAGGCACACAATAGTACATATTTCACCACCACAATAACAGTCACAAAGCACTTCTTTTTACTCTCTTCAGAAAGATGTACCCTGTGGTACGGAAATGCACCACAAGGTACATACATTCGCAAAGCGCTCAGAGGACACATCGGGGGTAGAAACACTATGGTGCCTAGCACCTTCGGTGCTTGGCCCCAATAATAAGTGTAGATGTACAAATCAGAAAAAAATAGAAAAATAATAAAATATCAAATAAAATATCAAATCACAGTTATATACAGTTTTAGTGAGTATTATCTGTTGCATAAGGGTGAGTTGTTGTACAGATGTATGGAGTATGGTATGAATGTAGTCCTGTATCTCACACTGGTTGAGCAGAGCTGCAGGAGCCTGTTGAAGAATGAGCTCCTCTGCTCCTCAGTGGTCTGGTGCAGTGGGTGAGCAGGAGTGTCCATGATGGAGAGCAGACAAATGTCTCCAGCTCACAGCCAATCACATGATCAGCTTTGCAGATCAGTTTGTCAATCCGCCCAATGTCCCTTTTACTAGTGCTGCTCCCCCAACAGACTACAGCGAAGTACAGGACGCTGGCCACCAAAGACAGGTAGAAGATCTCCAGTAACTTGCTGCACACATTGAAAGACCTGAGCTCGTACAGTCTGCTCATGCTCTTTTTTTGGACAGCATCACAGTTGTCCCTCCAGTCCAGCTTGTTGTTCACATGGACGTCGAGGTACTTGTAGCAGTCCACTATTTCCACATCATGACCCTGGATGTTAATAGGCTCCACTGGTGTCCTCTTTCTCCTGAAGTCAATCCCCAGTTCCTTGGTCTTGTCAACGTTCAGAAGCAGATGGTTTGCCTGGGAACACTCTGCAAAATTTGCAATCAGTCTCCTGTCCACCCCTGATACACTCAACCACTGCAGAGTCATCAGAGTACTTCTGCAGATGGCAGGACCTGGAGCTGTACTGGAAATCAGAGGTCTACAGAGTGAACAGAAACAGAGACAGGACTGTACCCTGGGGGGCTCCTACATTACTGACCACAGTGGCAGACAGGGTGGTCCCCAGTCACACATACTGAGGCCTGCCTGACAGGTAGTTAGTAATCCAGGAGATATTGGAGGAGCTGACACCCATCCTGAGTAGTTTCTCACTCATCAGAAAAGGTTGGATTGTGTTAAAGGCACTGGAGAAATCGAAAAACAATAATATCCTCACACTTAACATTGTCTAGGTGAGAGTGAGCCCACTGTAGAAGATAGATTACAGCATCCACCTTAATGTGGGCCTGATAGGCAAATTGTAGAGGATCCAGGGATGGAGCCACCAGGGGTCTGAGCTGAGCCAGAACAAGTCTCTCAAACACTTTCATGACATGAGATGTCAAAGCAACTGGTCTGAAGTCATTAAGTCCAGATGATACAGGTTTCTTGGGCACTGGCACAATGCAAGAGGTCTTCCAAAGAACCGGTATCCTTTCACGCTTCAGGCTCAGTGCGAAAAGAAAGTGCAGGATCCCAGTGAGCTGTGCTGCATATGTCCTCAGCACACGGGGGTGGTCTGGTCCAGGAGACTTGTTTACATGAACTTTCTCCAACTGCCTTCTCACATGGGCAGGTGACAAAGACATTGCGCTGGGTTCCTCCATGGGGGTGGGGGTAGGTGTGGGAGCAGAAGTGATGGGCTGATGAATGGTCATCTGAGTGGTCTGTGGTGAGGTGTGGGTTGGGCGTCTGTGAGGTGTAGAGATGGGGTGCCAGGAAAAGAGAAACGATTAAAATGCAAATTGAGTAGATTTGACCTGTCTGGGCTATTGTCCTGCTGCTTGGATCTGGAAAGACCACTAATATTTTGTTTGAGTTTAGCCTCCAATTTCTTCCCATAGGCCTCTTGGCCCTGCCTTAGCTAGACCTTCAGCTGCGGTTTTACCCTCTTCACCTCGTCCTTGTCACCAGAGTTGAAGGCCTGCTTCTTCTTATTAAGAAGATCCTTCAGCTGACTGGTAATCCAGGGCTTGTTGTTGGAGTAACAGCAGACAGTGCGTGTAGGGACGGCTGTATCCTCACAGAAGTTGATGCAATCTGTTATACAGTCCGTCATGCTGTCGATGTTGTCCCCATGAGCCAGGCAGAGCACATTCCAGTCTGTGGTTTCAAAGCAGTCCTGGGGGGCATAGCTGGCTTCCTGACTCCACTTTCTTACAGTCCTAGTGGTGACAGGCGACCTCTTCACTGCAGGGACATATTGAGGTATTAACAGGACCAGATTGTGGTCTGATCGCCCCAGTGGGGGCAGGGCAGTGGCACTGTATGCTTCCTTAGAATTGGCATACAGCAAGTCAAGAGTTCTATTGTCCCGAGTTTTACAATCCATATACTGGTGAAGTGTGGGTAAGACATTGTCCAAGGAAGCATGGCTGAAGTCTCCAGAAATCAATAATAAAGCCTCTGGATGTTTTGACTGCAGCCCAGTGACCACACTGTGTATTCTGTCACAGGCCGCTGAGGAAGGAATGTATACTCCGATGAACAGGACAGAAGTAAATTCCTTGGTAAATAATATCGATACATTCCCAAAACCATAAGTTCAATGTCTGGTGCACAGATACACTCCTTCACAGTAATATGGCCAGGATAACACCACCTCTCATTCACCAAAACAGCAATCCCGCCACCCTTCTTTCCACTAAGGAGAGTGTCTCTGTCCACACGCACCATCTTAAAGGCTGGTACAGATGCATTGTTGTCCGGGAAGTTTGTATGAAGCCAGGTCTCCGTGAAGCACATGATACTGCTGACAGCGTACTCCCTCTGGGTCCAAACAAGTTCACACAGTTCGTCCATCTTATTTCCCAGTGACCTTATGCTAACCCATTAGAACTGATGGAACCGCAGGCCTGAATTTCTTTCTCAGCTGTTTCGGTTTCACTCCAGCGCGGCATCCTCTGCGCTGTCTCCTCCATAATTCCACAAGAATATCCAGCTTAAATCCAGACAGCACTGGGGACTTGGAGAGTGACAGAAGGTGCTCTCTAGAATACACAGTGGGCAGTCTGCATCGCTGGGCCACACAGCAAAGCACAAAGAGGCAAGCAAAAATCAAGAAAAAACAGAAAATTGCCCAAAAACATGGTGAGTGTTTATTGGACGGATAAAGTAAATAAAAATAAAATAATTCCACTTTGTAATATGTTACATTATATTACTGCATTGTATGAAGAATCCCTCGTCCAGGTAGAATCCACGTTTCTTCGACCAAATAAACTTTGTCCAGTTGACAAATTGAATTTCTCCTTTTACCTTACTGCATTGTAGCTGTATTTTTTTACTTTTACACCTTTTCTTCCAGGGGTTTTGTGGAGTTAAACTTTATGTTGCGTTGGGGTTGCGTAATGAAGTTTCCTGGAGATGTGCACATGGTAGGTTTGTCAAGTTGTAGTGTACAGTTTTGCATCATGCTTTTGTACATTTCTATAGAATTGTCGTGTGGGAGCATGGATGACATAGGCTTGTGGGCTGAGCATTGGACATAATCCTACAGCTAACCATAAGAAGGGTTTGAATAGGGCCCGGGAGATAACTAAATTACTGAAACATTCATGGATGACATTTAAAACCTCTTCAAGGCATGTTTTTGATGACGGAATGTTATAACATGGCAGAAAGCTCAGTAAAAAACATTTTAAACCCCGCATAACACCCCCCTCTTTAACCAAACCAAACTTAAACTGAAATATGCATTACCTCATAGCCCGGATCCATTTTGAATATGTGCATTTTGGTAATACGCTCACATCCCACAACCTCCTACTCAACTCACAAAATCTAAGCTGCATTAAAGCCTGAAAGACACAAGGATCACCAACTATCCATCAATCCCGCTTTTGGATTTATTATAGCGTGGTGAGCTTATTGACTGGAAGAGTAAATTCAGGTTTTGCTCTCTGTCAACAAGAGGGAGAGCTTCATGTTGTAGGTCAGCCCTGTATACAGTAATCCCCCTGTGGAGTGATCTGTGTGGTTGTGTGGCTTCTCAAAGGTTGTCATTACCAGTGCAGCCTGTGGCAAAGCTAACGTGTCCAATCCAAACAGCATCCCCCCCGGACCAGTCTCTGCTCCACCTAAAGCCACTCATCACAATTTCAATAATAACAGGTTGGACTGGCGTGATACATGTGGGCCTGGAGCTAACTCTCAAATGAGCTACTCTTGTCAGCGTATTGGGTGTTTTTTGGGAGACATCTGCTACCAGCCAGAGCAGATGTAATGGTGGATATTAACGCTAATTGCTAATGGACTGTTGGTCACTGAGGTCATGCTCTGTGAGATTACAAGGGGATTTTTTTTTTTTTTTCCTTTTAATCTACTGAGGAATCACATAATGGATAAATGAACAGTGTCGGGGCTAATGGATATGACTTTTATAAATGTGATAAAAGTTGTGAAATTCATGCACCTGTGAAATGGTAGACTTTGGCAATGTCAGCACTGGTTTCCCTATAGAATTTATGGTGAAGATTGTGCTATGCTAAAATTAAAGGACTTTGTGAATATATATATTTGCAAGGGATTTGTTTCTCTTTTTTTTATTCTATGCAATAGTTTTAATTACCTCTACCAATATAGGACTTTTTAGACCTACTTTTTTATGTTTTTTACATATTATGCCGTCACTAATAACTAATTTGGAACTACTTTATGCCACTAATACAATAATCCAAGATAATGCCAGTAAGCCATTTTTAAATAGACAATATCATCAAAAAACATAAGCTACAACAAATAACAGAATGTACCAGTAATTAGCCATAGAAGTCACTTATTCAACCTTTTACAGCTGAAATCTTACTGTACAGTGTTGGGCAAGTTACTCAAAAACTGTAATGCACTACTTATTACTTGTTACTGTCATTTTAAAGTAATGCCTTACATTACAATATTACTCTAAATAAAAAGTAAGGCATTACACTACTTTTGCATTACTTTAGTTACTCTCGCCAAAATGACTGGAAATAAGGATTTGGCAATCTACAGTGCAAATCTCTCATGTGTCATGACTTTCACCTGCCTCCAGGAGGTTTTGGGAGCCTGCAGACTGAAAACCAACATGTTCAGTAATTGCTTCTTACCCGCTTACAATACCAAAAGATAAATCGTCCTTTCCCTTCTTGCCACACCTTACCATGCACTCCAGCACCTGTTCACTGCCATCCTCTTCAATTCTGTAGCAAATGGCATTTTCACATTTGGTATACACATCTGTGAATATAGCCATATGTATAGCTATTAAGATAGTTCCAACTGTATTGCCCTCTAGGAGCTAGCACTATCCGATTCTTCTGGTTCTGTCATCCTTTGTCAGTCTGCCAGTTCGAGACGAAGTAAAAGGAAATGGAATGGTCTGCGCGGACTTTTATATCACTAGCTGATCTCGCGGAACTTTGTATGAAATGTAATGTTCTGCGCGGACTTATCAGATTCAGTAGCTGATCTCGCGGTGATCCGCGAACTTTGTATGAAGAAAACGCAAAACCCACAAAAACAAAGGTTAAAAATGCATTGTAATGTGCATTATTGGCATTGTAACGAGTAATATATTACCGATTTTCTTCTCTGTAATGCATTACATTACTGCGTTACACCAAAAAGTAATGCATTACAGTAATTAATTACTTTTGTAACAAGTTACTCCCAACACTGTTACTGTATTATAACAAAAATATCCCAAATCTCCCCACTTTTACAAATAAATTGTATACACCATAAATATTGTGCCCCAAAATATATTGTTTCAGCTTTCATATATTCAGTGAGTTGATATATTGTAATTATCATGGCAGGTCTATATAATATTAATAAAAACTGCTAACATGAAAACTACCAGTACATGACATCACAAGGTGGAACAAAGCATTTTGAGCTTTGAACTTGCAATTTTGCGTAATATAGGACCTTTAATGGAATCTGAATTTAATGGATCACTTTGCTGATTCAAGTTGCTGTCTGTCTTTCAAATACCTCGCTTGATGGCAACATTGTTTTGAGTCTGTTCTTAATCCTGTGTTCTTGTCCCAATCAATCGCAGATGGTCCTGCTACCCATGCTGACTGATCTATTATTAATGAAGACTCTTAGCTCAAACTAAATTTATCCCATAAACCACACATGGAGATCTCATTTAGCCCTTTGGAAATGCAGGAAGCTGACCTTTTATAGATGTATAGAAAAGAAGCTGTTCTGACAATGCATGACAAATTCCCAAGTGCTGTTACTCGGACAGTTGTGACCGTGTAGCTAATCTATACATGAGTACGAGTCCATTGATGTGTACTGTTAGCTGTGATTAGGTTTAGACAAGCCCTAGGTTATTCCCCATTCAGCATGCTCCTTGTGCAGCATCAAATCTGATTTTTTCACTGCTCATGACATTGATGCCACTTCTCTTCTGTCAAGATGGCCACCGCAGTGATTACTCTCTTTCAGTGTAACCGCACAGTTCGATATTTAATCATAGAGCCATTTGTATGGAAACAATCAATTATCCTTGCATGATTCTCTTCCTAATACTTCAGCTGTTTGTTCCTTTTACCACATCTTGAGGGAAGTCGATAAATCACTCTTCCAAATGGCTGGTCGTATGGGTTATATACCCTGGCTTCTGTGGATAACCGTAAATTGCTTAATTACATATGGGAATTATCAAGAGAGTAAGAGGGCCACACCACATTTACATATGTCTGAGTGAGCAAATTGCTGTATTGAAGAGAGTTCACTACAGTTAATGCAGCTGTAGCATTTTTTTTAAAACTCTTTTCAATAACGGTGTAATTAATTACTAATGTGCTTTTCCCCAGTACAGATATATTGTATAAGCAGCTCCTAAGTCAAAATAAGTCAGCTGTACTGCCTCCATGTAATTATGAAGCATTTTATTGTCCAATAATCAGGAAGTGCATGGTTAGCATTCTAGTTGGTGTTAGCTTTACCAGGATAACAAAGCTACACTCTACTCTAGTCTCTAAAAGTGGTGAAACATGTTCATAAACTAAGGTAAAGGGGGAATCACTTTGGACCACTGCAAAATGGTGAACACATTTTTGATTAATTAGAATGAAACTATGTCCATTTCCATTTTACAGTGTATGCAATCTCTTAACCTACAGCGGTTCCTTTGTCCAGCCAACACACAGTAGACTGAGTGAAAGCACTACACTATACTATACACCCCTCAGTGTTTGTGACTCCGAGCCCTGCTGTTGGAGATGTGTGTGCCGAGAATATAGCCACGCTTACTCAGCAGTTCTCTCGCCCCCGGGTAAATAATATCCTAAAATATCAGCCCTTTGTAAGGCCGATAAACAGAGTCCTAAAGAGATTCAATTCTTTAGAAAGAGTAAACCGCCTGCTGTTTATTTTATATTGACAAGAAGCCCCACCGGTATAGCCATAACAAAAGGGAGGGAGGAGTTACGGTAATGCATACATCATCCAAATGACTGCAAGTGTTCAATAGACGTATAGAATAGCCTGTTTCCCTGCCCTCCTTTGGTTGAGGTGTTGCTATAGTCACATCAATTGTAGTAATTGGGATTATTTGTGGCTGCAGTCATAGGAAAGTTGTAAGCAAGGATACTAGTAGAACAAGTAGTTATACTGTATGTCATGCCCAAAGCCCATACTTGCATCCTGAAGAGATTACTGTAATCTGTCACTTTGTAACTACTTACTGCCCACTGTCGTGTCTCCTCAAAAAGTTGTCAACAGCGTTGATAAACTCAGTGTAGTGAATAATTGCTTGGAATGCATAACGTAAATGAGGAGTAACTTTGGACCACTGCAAACCATTTAAAATGAACTAGTTCTGTTTTTTAAGACAACTACAAATCAGGTAGAGCACCTTTAATACCTTAAAGGAGAATTAACGTTCTGAGCCATTTTTCGGTAATAAAACAAGTTGTTTTACTCACCCATAGCACTTCCGGAGATGTTTTAGATTAGCGATATCCGTAACACGAGTTCTCGGGGCATATAATATATGCCCCGAGCGGTCTCCAAATAACACAAACTTTAGCACTTTTCAAATCACAGAAGCTCAATATCTTAGTCTACACTTTCATTTGAGTCAAAAGTGGCCTGTAATCCGAGATTTATCCATAATTAACAGCTTTGCGTTTCATGTTTGGGTCCCGGGAGCTGAGAGCGAAATAAGCTGTGACTCCGCACATGCGCACTGGCCTCCTCATCTACTCGAAACTATGGATAAATCTCGGATTACAGGCCACTTTTGACTCAAACGAAAGCGTAGACTAAGACATTGAGCTTCTATGATTTGAAAAGTGCTAAAGTTTGTGTTATTTGGAGACCGCAAACATGTGCCCCGAGAACTCACGTTGCGGAGATCACAAATCTAAAACATCTCCGGAAGTGCTCCATACGACACCAAAGTGCTATGGGCGAGTAAAACAACTTGTTTTATTACCTAAATAAGGCTCAGATTGTAAAAAACATTAATTCTCATTTAACCTTAACTAATAAGCCCTTAATGAAGTAGTTACTAAGCCTGAATCATTCTTAATTAACCACTTGTTCATTTTTAAGTCTTTGCTCATTCTTTATTAAATCTAATTAGGCGTAGTTACAAAGTTGCACCTTTTTTTTGTAAAGATATCTTGAATTCCCATGATAATTATATTATTGCTTGAGGATTATTTTGAGCTGTGCAGCAAAAGCCTACCACTGTTTAACCTGCCCTACCTTTGCCTCGCTCGACAAGAACAAGGTGCGGAGATCAAAAAGTCGTTTGAAAAGAGAACACCATGCACATATTTCAGAGTATCATTTGCTGTAATATTTTCCTGGAGCAACGGCGTGAAAAGAAAATGAACACTATGTCTGCACCAGGCATTTAAATACTGCTAATGGTTTAGATGAAGTACCCTGAGTGCATTGGATAGACAAATTTCTGGACTAGATTATAACTCTTCTTGTTCACGCTCATTCCCTGTAATACATTTCACTTCAGGGTGCTATTAGGACAGTAATTATACTCTGAAATCTATTAATTTTTCACACTATAATGTTATGCCACCCCCAGTCCAATGAAAATACCAGTTCCCAGAGCTACAGAACAAACATGCCATTTGGACATGTGCCTGTAATCATTTTTTCCATCTGTGGAACTCAACTCTCAGAGAACGATGCCAAGCTCTGAAATGCTTAACAGATTATTTGGGTTTGCAGTTTTTCATGGCATGTTAGGATTCAATAATGTGAAATTGATATGTTTTAATGTTAGGGATATGTTTAAAGAGCTATCCTAATAGAAAAAAATAAATATTGTACTTGAATTAATCTTTTGAATAAAGATTTCTGTATTACGTAATTATAGTGTCAAGACAAGGCATTGTAGTTCTGGGGTAAATTCTCTTTAAAGGACCCATATTATACTATTTTCTAATCTATGTCATAATGCAGTGTTCTCATCAAAAACATACTACCTGGAGATCTTCTCTCAAACAGGAAACCTCCACCTTATGACGTCGTGTCTTTTAAATTCCATACACCTTCGCTAGAATCATTTGGATAATTGCACCCCTGGAGTTGCCAGTCTTTACTGAATGAAAGGTAAATGGTAGGTGTTCACTTAAAAAGTACCACACAGAGCATTTTAAGCTTTGGACTACAAAGCCCAAACTTATGATGGGAAACATGACGCCCCGGCCCTCAGGAGCATTCCTCCCTCCTCTTTCTTCATCTCGTCTATCTTTACTACTCTACTTACTCGACTTTTATATCAACACAGATGCTTAAAATCAAACCAAAAAGTTTGATGTACAGCACAGACACATGACTGACCTCATGAAACAAGAGTGAAGCATTTCTTTGTGATTCTGTAAAATTCAGAAACAAGTCCAGTCTCAGGAACAAATTCAATGTTTATTTTAAATTACACATGGACAACAATGCATGCACAAACATTTCCTCACTTCACATTCAGCCTGCAGAGCACAACAGTGACATTGTGCACTGGCAGGAATGTCCAATGTGAAAACTGCAAGGTTCATAACTAAATAAAACATTCATGTACAGCTACATAAATGATATGTAATACATGTAGTGACTGTGTGTACCCACACATGTAATTTAGTTGTCTAGCTAATCTATAGTTGTAGTTATATTACTTAACTATGAATATGGAAGTTCTAAAATATTTAACCAAAAGGAAGAGAACATTTGGGGCTCTTGGCTCCACACGGACTGGTGATGGAGCTTCATCGTCGTCACCACTTGACAAAATCAGTTTTCTCTTTTGCCAAGTTAATTTGGAGCATTTTAAATGTAGGCCTATTTAGCCCCTGTAGTGATTTATAAACCCCAATATGGACTTCTTGTTTTATTATAGTCTCTTTTTAACACTGTGGATGCCATTTGAACATTTTTAATCAAGACTGAATATCCTATGAAAATGGTCCAAAAATCTTTGGGGGAGGGACTATGGGGAGCATTGGCCATTCTAGTGGACATTCTAGGGTTAGGACCCTCTCAAGCCCCCTAACTCCCAGCACCCCTCTTGTTGTTGAGTGTGGAGAGAGGGGTGGGGTGTGGGAGTTTGTTTTGTTTGTTTATTTAGTATTTTTTTTTCCTTTATGTATATGTAAGTGTATATATATATATATATATATATATATATATATATATATATATATATATATATATATATATATATATATATATACAATTATATAAATAAAAAAATATAAATCCCCGTCTGGCCTATGGGGAGCTGCCACCCGAAAAATTATCATTAACATAACGATACCAATGTATGGGTGGAGTGTCTGGATATGAGGCCAATGCCTCATTGTTCCATATGCAAGTTAGGAAAGATTGGTGAGCCCATAGCACAGTCTGTAGAAGTTTCCTCTGAACTAGGGATGTCAACAATTAATCGATTAACGATTAATTGTCGATTAAGATGTTGGTCGAACAAAATGCATTAATTGTAATTAATCGCTAATCGCGGACACGCGCACCTCGTGGTCACGAAACAAGGCAACCGCGCACCGCGTTGCGCCAAGCTCGACTCACAGCCGGCCGCAGGCGCCAACGGCACTGCTCAGCAGCCCCGGTGTAAGCGCGAGGCGAGATCGAACCGCGGCACCCGGAATGCACCCGGATGTGCCGCTGCTGGTTTCGTGCGGCTGGTTTGTGGCTCGGGCCCTCGGGGCCAGTCGCACGAAACCAGCAGTGGCACGTGGTGGTTTAGTCCAGGTCTAGACCTGGTCGAGTCCTGGTTTAATCTAGGTCCAGTCCAGGTTTAGACCTGGTCTAGACCTGGTTTAGTTCTGGTCTAGACCTGGTTACGTTTAGTCGTTTAGACGTTTAGTCCTCGTCTAGTCTCTTAGCCAATCAGGACAGAACGCAATGTTACACTATAAAAAAATGTTACACTATTTTTTTTAAAATTGAAAAAAAAAAAAAAACAATCTGCGAACCGCGATAGAGCGAGGAATTACTGTATTTTGTTATTCAGCATCAATACATTTGTCTGCTTTTTACTAAGGAATAATTAATTGAGGAATATACAATATAATAATACTATGATATATTTATGACTCAGTGTTATGTTACTATAGCTTATATTCTTAAAGACCCTATTGAAACACTAAAATTCAGGTGAAAAACGCCGCTTATCAGTTACTCGTTAATCGATCGATAAGGTCAATCAATTAATGAATTTATCGATCATTTGCATCCCTACTCTGAACTGAAAGTAAGTGTGATCTAAATAGATTTCCATTAGTTGGCAGATTTGGCCAGCTGAAAGTTTAGTTTTCTCTTCTAGCTTAGTATCCTGCAGTAGTCTCCTGCTGCCTTCACCACTACTGATGTTGGGATACAAGTGAAAAAGAGAGGTCACATCAAAGGAAACCTTTGTCTCATCCAGGTCAAACTGGAGATGCTTGACTTTGCTCACAAATTCTGCTGTGTTCTCAATATGGTTTTCCGTGTTACCCACCAGAGGAGCCAGTATGGTCTGCAGCAAAAACTGGAATTATTCAAACATTACAACATTGGGCCCAAGTGGTTCCTACAAGCACAGAGGGAAAGGAGAAAGAAGAACAATACATGCAGAAAGCCCTCTCTGTTTGTGGATATCCTAAATGGCCTTTCAATAGGACAAAGAGTACCAAAAAATGAGACAACAGAGAATCAGAACCCAGGAGAAAGGCTGTAACTATACTTTAGATGGCTGGTGTTTTTAAAAAACTACAGAGGATATGGGATATTTCAAACCCACAAACACTTTAAGACAGAAACTGGTCCACCCAACGGACAAAACACAGAGCAAAGAAAGCAATGTGGTCTACTCCATTCAGTGTAGTGAAGACTGCAGTGAGCGCTACATTGGAGAAACAAAACAGCCACTTCACAAGAGGATGTACCAACACAGACGAGAGAGTCTTACTGGACCTCAGTCTGCCGTACATCTCCACCTAAAAGCAACTAACCACTCCTTTGAGGATAGTGAGGTAAAGATCTTGGCCAGAGAAAATAATTAGTTTGAGAGGGGAGTTAAAGAGGCTATTTTATTAGGAAAGATAATCTATCTTTGAACAGAAATGGAGGGCTCAGACATCATCTACCTTTTATTCACAATGCCATACTCAAACCCAAATCAAAACAATAGTGATAGAGGTGTGAAAGCACCCATCAGGGGCCTGAATGATTATGCTAATATGAGGCACAATAGACCTATTTAACAAACAGAAACTGTTAACAAGTAGGTGTGATAGTTTTGAAGTAATTTCATTGTAGTTAGCTCCTCCCTTCAGGCAGATATAGGCAGTGTCCACCAGCATCTGACCAGAACTGAAGAAGCAGCTTGGATGAGCTGCGAAACGACCAAATAAACTTTTGTCCAGTTGACAAATTGAATTTCTCCTTTTGCCATGGATTCTACCTGGATGACTGAGGGATTCTACACACAAGTTGCATTACACACAAGGTGTGTTAGTTTTAGAATAGTTACAGTGTAGTTAGCTCCTCCCTTCAGGCATATATTAAGTAGTATCAGCAATCTGACCAGAACAGCTTGGATGAGCTGTGAAACGTATTCGATCAAAACATTATAATAGACCAGAAAATAGTGTGATATGGGCCCTTTAATAATGAATCATTATTATTCAGGCTCTGTTTTAGTTTGTCGATTTTATTGCTAAGGTGTTCTCTCTTTCCATGTGTCGAGACAGCATCTGAAAAAGCGACCAGAGTTTTACACATTTATAGGTCAATTTACTCACTTGTGTTGGCAGTCAGACTTATTGGTTTTAATCCAGTTCTGTTTCTCCAAGTAAAAACAGGAACAAATGTTGTTTTCAAATGAGACGTAACCCAAATATAGACAGAGTAAACTTCTTTTTAGGTTAAAGTACTTGCATGTTGAAAGTGCTGCTAATGCCAAAGCAAGTTTATAAGGTGAAATAGAAGTCAATTTATAGCTGCATAAACGTCAACAATGAGACTGTGGGCCAGCTACCAGCTCTGTGAAACTCTCCACATCCAAAGTATTACCAGATCAAATATTATTCTATACTACTGCGTACCAATGCCATTTGATCCTCCTCAGTCACTTGTGTTCTTACTAAAAGCTTAAAAGCCTCCTGGTGTATGAGAGAAGTGAGGCAGGGTACAATCAATCTCTATCACTCTCCTCTTCTTATCTTGTACAAATTGTGGAAGCTTTCTTGGGCACAGTGGGGAAATAAACTCTATACAGCAGGCTCTACATGGCTGTGAGGAATATTGAGAATGTGTGTACCTGCTCCCCTCACATCAGATATAAGCCTGATGTTGTATCGCAAACACACGCCTGCAGCAGCTATGGAGCAGATGAAAAAGACACCACGAAATAGCTTCCGTCATAATGTATTGTGTAAGAGTAGGCTATACCGAAGCATGCGTGACCTCCACCAAGGCGTTGATCCTATCTTACAATGGTAAACAGATCATGACTTTAAAGGTGCACTGCATAACTTTTCTAGTGGAGGGTCTGCCACTTCATGAAAATGTTATTGCTTTGTGTAGAGATGAAAGCTCTCTATGTCAAGGGAGACGACTATAGGCTACATTACAGGTCAGATCTGTGGAGAGACAACCCAATTCACAGAGAGAATTAATTGTACTTTTGAGCAATAGAAACACTCGTAATGAATACATGCTAGGTAGATGTGTTTAATGTCATACCATGGAACATTCCAGGCAAAGCAATAACATCTCCATGGAGACAAGCAGGTGATGCCCCTGAGGAAAATGTCTGTTTTCACCTAACCCTGATTTTTTCCCAAACCCTGTGTACTGTATAGTTGCAATTATTTAGACTTCAAGTCACAAGGCTCAAAAATGCTGTGTAACCATTTTTCAAAATTAAAACACGTAACTGAAAAGCTACCTTTTACAGTGAGGTTCCCCATTAAAGAGGCTATCAGAGCCTATATAAGCTCTGCAATTTTGTCCCATTTCTATTATAAAGCCATTTTAGATATTGCGGTTTACAATGAAGAAAATGTTAGTGATAGTGTTGAATAGAGATTTACCAGGAGAAAGCAAAATATGTCTTTTTAACAATAAGAAAGAAATTCATATTGAAAATTGAAAAGTTCCCATGAATAACCTTTTGAGGTAAATTTTATATATAGCTTGCTTATATATTATCTTGTTTTCTTGATGTAATGCCTAAAAATACTACTACTGTAGGTCCACAGGTTTGCTGTGCTCTAAACATTTCTTCTTATGTTGCTAAAAGTGGCCAGTTCGCCGTCTCTCTGTGAAATAAACCAAACTGACCCAGTATTGATTTTGCTGTTTAACTGTACTTAAATCACAGCTTGCAGTAAGTTATGTTCTCCCACTTTGTTGAAACTGAAATTTAATTCCCACACAATTTAAGGTCCACTGCTCAGCCTCTACACATTAGATCTAAAAGTCAGACAGGCTTTGAGTGTATTTGAGTAAACAAGTCACTTTCCTTCTGTATGTTTGTATGTTTGTATCTATGTATGATGCTGCTCATCTGAACCTTTTTGTTATTTGGATTGTTTATTATTTATGTATTACTATATTATAGCTATATTTTAGTTATTATTATTATTTAGTGTCTATATTCTAGTTATTACTATTATTATTTAGTGTTTTATGTTCGCACCTTATCACTGAGACAAGTTCCTAGTTTTGTGAATTGTGTTCACTTGACAATGGCAATAAAAGTCTTTCTGATTCTGATTCTGATGTATGTATGTGTGTGCATGGGTGTGTGTGCGTGTGTGTGTGTGTGTATGTATTACATTTTTAAAACTAAGAAATTTGACTGTTGAGCTCCAGTGGTGAATATTATCTATTATAAATGCATAATTGGGCCCAGTTTTAGTGATTTGGCGTATTTTGCCCTGGATTGCCAATCTGAAGACCTGTGCCATAAATTAAAGGGATAGTGCGTTTTTTTTTTTTATGTTAATCTGTATGGGTTTCCTTCTAAAAGTTACGTGTGTTGACACCGGCTTACCTCTGACAGTCTCAGTTGATCCCGGTTCGGCTCGCTTTCTGGAGCCCACGTAAGTAGGTCCGGTAACTTCCCTGGAACATGAAATAAAGCTGTTTTTTCTTCCCAAAACAAAACATTTGTTAGAAAGGTTCACTTGTAAACTTCGGTGTAGACATCCGCTGAAGGTGAACAGGCTGATAGAGTTAACATGGGCGTAGTGATACAAGTGGAGACAGACAATACGTGAATGCGAAATACGCTGCTGGATGTTTCGTGGACAACTGTTTCGGACGCAAATATATCACCTTTCTAACAAATGTTTTGTTTTGAGAAGAAAAACAAGCTTTATTCCATGTTCCAGGGAAGTTACCGGACCTACTTACGTGGGCTCCAGAAAGCAAGCCGAACCGGGATCAGCTGAGACTGTCAGAGGTAAGTCGGTGTCAACACACGTAACTTTTAGAGGGAAACCCATACAGATTAACATTTAAAAAAACGCACTATCCCTTTAAAGGTACAGTGTGTAGGATTCGTGGCGCATAGGTGGATGGTGCTATTCCACTTCCTCTTTTGGCTATGGCAGACCTCGAGGGTCACCCGGGCGCGCCGTAGCGCCGACAGCTCGCGTACCCGCGCACGATATCCGATTGCGCCGCTGTACATAAAACGCGGTCCCCCGTTCATAGTGGGCTTTTTTTTCTTTTCGCATGAAAACACACAATCCCGATCATGATTCATGACAATCTACACATCAAATGAAACCTTACAGTCTCCTCTTTTTGACTATGCAATTAATTTCCCTGCAAAACAATCACTCCCCGAGCACATGGGGCTTTTATACAGAAAAGCACAAAACAAGGTTTGTTACTTAGCTTACCTTTGAAGGCTCTGGACAGGTCAAACTCTGTATTTCACCATAAACTTGCTCTCAATCTGTCCATAAGGATCCAGCGAATAAAATCCAGTAAAACAATTTAGTCCAAAATACGTGTTAGATCCATTACGACGTGTGATCCGGCAGCATGCTCCCCCGTCCCCCCCTTTCCCTCCCCTTCTCTCCTTCGCTCCTCCGCTCCCTCAGGCAGCGCGGCTGAGCAGCTGTTAGCAGGAGTCTAGGCGAAGGATGAGCCCAAATGTCCTTCTGCGGCTCTCGTATTCAAAATGGCTGCCTCTATATGGGGAAGATCCCCCTTTTATGTGACTATATCTAAGTCCAAAAGAATACTTTGATTTCATGATGGAAGTGAAAAGGCTTGGAAAACAATGTATTTTTGAATGGGTATCTTCAATTTCAGTAATTAACAGGTAAAAATCTTACACACTGTCCCTTTAAATTCTAACCTGTATAGTAGGGATGCACCAATCACATTCTGATATTGGATATTGGTGCGAATACTGAAAAAGTTGCTGTATCGGATATCAGTTTCCAAATATCGGTTCAACTGATATCCTGATTGGTCATATGAAGTGATGTAATAAGACTGTTTCCCGTCATAGTGGGCCCATAAGGTTTGAAATTGTATTAATACAATGTTCAGTGGGTACTAAAGTGACAAATAACAGCTACATAAGACATTTGGATCAGTTATGTCTTATTTTGTTTTTGTTTAAAGGAAATAAATGCCGTCTCTGTACTGGTATCAGTTCTTATCAGATATTGGAACTGACTTAAAGCTACAGTATTGGTATTGGTTAACAAACATTAAACTGACAAGTAATCCATGAACTCAAAATTTATCACATGCAGACAAAAGTTTTAGCAAATAATTATGTACGACAGTCACTTGAAACACATTGTTTAAACTCCCCAAGTATCAAACCTGTATTCACTTTAATTGTTGCTTCCAAGACACAGCTAATAACAGATATTCTCATCTCTATTTTCAAAAGCGAGTTAGTTTGGATTCCACGCAAATAGTTTGATCATTAGCTTTTATAACTCCTGAAAATAAATGTGTTTCAAACAGTATTAGTCAGTATTAGTAGCAGAAAAAGATAATTTGTTTGTGGAAAATCACTGCAATAATGTGATACTTTGAAGAGGCAACCTGAATCATTTATGCTATCTGTCTAAATCTAAAGCTGATAAACTGTTATATTGAGGGCCTAATCAAATCCTTATATGGAAATGTACCAGCACAATTACAGTATAAAAAGCTGTAATGCAGTTTGGGAGTTTATTTGTGCTATAAAATGTGCTATGGACTACAAATCCAAAATAAGCTCTGCCAAATGAAAACACTGCCAGTGCTTGATGTCTGCTTTAAGTATGGTCCAGTATGGATTTTTTCCAGCTGATACCGATATCCAATATTTGTCTTTCTCATGTTACTGAAGTTGAATGATTTAGTATGAATTTCAAAATCTACAGGAAGTCGTTGATGTTAAAGGTGCACTGTGCCACTTTTCTTCTTTTCTCCATGGAAATGTTATTGCTTTGTCTAGAATATTCCACAGTATAGATTAAACCTATCACAAGGGAGACAAGCAAGTTACACCACTACACTACTTTACAGTTCAGATCTGTGGAGAGTCGTCCCTATTCAGAGAAGGAAATACTGCATTTTTGAGCAATAGAAACTCATGGCAACACATAATGAATACGTGCTAGATGGAAATGTAAGTCATTACATGGAACATTCCAGGCGGAGATGGAGATAAGCAGGGAGCAGAAAAGTTACATAGTGCACCTTTAAAGAGGGGGGTTTATGTGTTGTTTTCTGAATCTTTTGTGCATGTTTGAGTGATCTTGCTGTTTCATGGGTGGTATTTGGACCCTCCTTTTGATTAGGTATACAAGACCAATGGATTTTGTCTAATTAAAATGCAGTAGGAGCGTAATACCCCCTCTTTATATGCTATAGTGTTGTTTCCTCATCAAAAATATACCTTGAGTTGTGTTTTGTTTCATTCACACATATTTAACACACTAATCCTGCATATTTAGACTGTGTTCTTTTCTCTGTAGTATATTTACAAGTTAAATTTCACAAAAAAACTAAATAAAAATATAATGTATGTATTTGGTATATAAAATTATTTGTTGCATGATTGTGTAAACTTACATATTTTTGGGTATTTTCTCTTCATCTCCATTTTTACTCTCCATGGTCAGTTTAGAAAGACTCTGAAGGACACATGGGGCACACACAGACTCAGAATCAGAATGGTTTTTAATGCCATATGTTTGAACAAGTTCACAACATTAGGAAATTGCTGCGGTGCTTGACAAGACAAGGACGACCCTCCGAAGCACCAAGGCGACCATCCGCGGCGCCATCTTGATATTGCATGACTGGGGCAGCTTAGAAAAAATATCCATGATAAATATCAGCTATGCTTTTTTTTGTTTGTTGTTGAACCAGTATTTGGACAGAACAAAGAACTCTGTAATAACACTTGAAGCCTTGACCACCACGCTGTTCTGTCCTGCATAAACCCACTGCGATACTGACCAATTAGTATATCCAGTTTGATCTGCGACTATGAGGACAAAGCTGATCTAAAAGGCTACTTCCAAGGTTCTGATCTCCTGCTGGACTCATCGCTCACTCCCGTCACCGCATTGAAGTACATCGCCACTTCAGCAGGTTGCCTAGCGCTCAGCCCGATATATATTTAACACGCTGTCTGCACCAATCTGGGGCTAAGGCTACTCAGAATTCCTGTTGAAAATGGATTTAGTGAGGAGTCTTGGAAAAAAAAGGTGAAACAAGCATGAAAAATGGATGAGAAGCTTTGGCCGTTTCCTTGGATGTATTTGGGATCATTATTCTGGACAACTCATGGCTTGGCTCCGGGGGCTGGACAGTCAGGGCTGTTTCTAAATGAGATTCAATCATTCGAAAAGAAGAAGTGGCATTTACTTGTAGAAAATGAGACTAGGACAAAATCAGCTTAGCTCCTCCTGACCGTATGGAGAGTGCAAGCGGATTAAGTCATGACCTTTAAACTGTGATATTTCTCACAAAAAACTGTATAATAACGTGTGCTAATAGAAATCCAGCTACAAAGGTCCACAAGCCAGCAGTGGCGATTGGTGATGTAAACACTAGGGGGACTAAACAATTATTACATAAATAATCATTAGAAGAAAGACGTTTTGCAAGCAACTACTACTATTACAATATTAGTAAGATATTATTGGAAAAAGAAACGCTCGCTGAAGGAAGATTGAAGACTATTGGTCAATCAGATCTGTCCACACAACTGAACTTAAACAGCACCTTTGCACATAAGCCGGGGACTGCAATCATATTTGTATATAGATCTGTAAATAGATGTTAATGCTGTGCATGTGTAAGTAGTGAGAGTATATGTCTGACCTGTACATTTTAATAGTAATGTTGTACGAGTGTGTCTTTTGCAATTCCAGACTTGGATAATGAAGGATGGTTATGCTAGGGGGAAGTCTGATTTAAAAACTTTATCTGTATGCAGATCTCTTCATTATTGTGAAAGAGAACTAAATTCTATGCCAGTCAGAAAACTGAAACTGCAATAGATGGCAGATGCCAAGTTGATATTACCATAATTTGTTGAGTTGATGTTATAGAAAAATAAAGGTAAAGATACACTTCCCTATAGTGAAATTTGTCTTCTACATTTGACCCGTCCTAATTTGACCCGTAATTTCCCTTGTGGCTCAATAAAGTATTTGAAAATACTTTAAGTCTTTAAGGTGTAACTTGCGTTGTGTAACTTTCTGGTTGAGGGTCCACTGCCTGCTTCTCTTGGAGATGTTATTGCTTTGTCTAGAATATGGCATTAAACTTATTTATTTCCACAGACAAGGCCGCAATGCCTCCAGGCCAAATTACAGATCAGATCTGTGGAGAGGTGAGCTCAGTCACTGTGCATTTGTAATTGAATAAACAGTTTAATGCCCTATTGTGAGATGCAATAATATCTCTATGGAGGCAATCTTGTGATGGGCCCCCTACCAGAAAAGTTATAGAGTGCACCGTTTAGATTAATATGGCAAGTTTGTGGAGCCAATCCCTTACACATAATAAGTTTCAACATTTGTGAATCATATATTTTCCCTGGCCTCCATCTGAAATGATTCAATTGTAAAACAGGAACATAACCTATTGTATGGAGTTAAACAGCACAATGGTTGTATATCAAGAAGGCTGTTACAAAAGAATCAACCATGAGATAAGAAACATAGTTGTTCCTTTGCATAACACGGCTGCTCAGATCCGATGAAAACCGAGCGTCACACATCATCAGAGATCTTGCATTTCAATCCTGCATAATGAATCAGTCTCGGAGTGAATAATCTGAGTCGCACATTATATTTAAGCAAGTCATTACTGGGCCTGAACTGGAGAAGCAACTCAAAGCGAGGTGGCTGCTTTCCTGTGTGCATCTTCATTTATAAAATTTAATAAGGGAGCGTTTTCCTGGAGTGTCTATGCAAATCATCTAGAGGAATCTGTTAATCATCTCTGCTGTTTTGTTATCTTGTCTGAGTAATTAACAGCATGAGACTGAAATGGCTCTCATCTGCAGGCGTGTGCTAGCTAAAAACGCCTGTTAACCTTGTGCATGAATAAGCGCCTTCTTTGTAGCCAGCCTTGCATGTTGGGAGACCTTGGCTGTAATAGTGTTTAAATATGCATGAGTTTTCGTGCAAGAGTTAATTTACAAGCTCACCAGATGTATTCGTTCAATAATTATGCACTATTTTTAAGGGCACACAAATTACCAGCTTAATTAAACATGATAGGAGAATAAAGCACTTTTGATAGCAATTAAAACAGTTACAGCAGCAGCGCTTATGAAACAAATCACTCTGATGTCCTACTCGTCCTAATTGCAGAGAAACATATTGCTTTGTGGAAACAGGATACAAATGAAAACTGCCTACAACAAAAGTAATCTGCATGTGTGAAAAGGTGTGTGCCGTTTAACATTAAAATCTAGTGTGTGTAATAGAGTTTTAGCTAAGGAGTCGTTAGCGATGGTGGTTAGGGCTACACGGTATGAGAAAAAGGTGCAGTGTTTGATAACTAGTCCAGTGAGGTTCATTTTAATATATTGTTTTGTTTTCTTTTGTTTTTCAGACTTAGGTTTATTGCTTATTCCTCTAATATTCGTCTGTCTACATCTCCAAAGCTCAAAATGTGCTGTTCCACCTTGTGATGTCATGTAGTGGTAGTTTTTAAGTTAACATCTACCTTTTACCTTTAAATACAGTGTAATATGGGCCCTTTAAATAAAGAGTACTTTTCTAGTTGCATACTTTAACTTTTGCACTTACACTTTTACTTTGTTACTCTTCTGCGCTGTGAGTAAGTCTACAAAAGCTTTATTTTGGAGGTTTTTTTTCTCATTTTTGTGCATTACTTCATGCTTAGTTCTTCAAATTATATTGTCAAATTATAAATCAGTAATACCACAGTAAATACTTTTAAACTTTTACTTAGTTATAAGTTATTTCTTGGACCACTTTGACCACCACTTTGTACTTCTACTTGAGTAATATTATCTTCTAGTAACATTACACTTACTTAAGTACAATTTTTGGCTAGTATATCCAAATCTTGCGATATTAATACTTTTTTGGCTCTATATGTTAACAGTTAATTTTAAAAAGCACATACCTTCATTTACTAGTGTAAAAAGTGTAAAAATGACAAAAGCAAGACCAACCCAAAGCTGAATCATGAATAAAATCAGCCTTTTTGTCCATTTTACTTTCCAAAAAATATAGAATTTTGCGTTGTTTGTGTATTGAAAATTTTCATCAGATTTCTTATTTTCATGATACATTGTACAACCCTATTGATGGCTATTGACTCACAGTTGGTCATCCCTTTATTTGTTCATGCTCTTTGTACACAAAGTTGATTTTCTATTCTTGAAGCTTGTTTGCTGTCCTGCCTCTCTGTTGTATGCTGTTTGAATATATATGTACTCTTGTGTGTATGCAGCGCTTGAAGGCACCAAATAAAAGGTTTCTTGAAAGTTGCTGTACTTTCATGTAGGTGACTATTAAGCAGGATTATTGATTGGTATCAAATAAAAAATATGTAGCAAAGGGATTTAGGGCACTTAAAGGGATATGCCACCCCCAGGTCAAATTTGGGCATCTCCCCACAGTCCAGAGACTAAAATAAGTGGTGGAAAGCGTTTTCCTGCTCACCCAGCCATTGTCCGAGTCTGTCGCCACTGACCGCCGCGGTAACTGGTGCTCCTCCGCCTTAGACTGGAGTCTAACGTAGCCAGAGAAAGATTTCGGCCAAAAGGAATTAATTTGCTCGATGCGTTTCCCAATTACTTTGTGTGTAGTGCGCATTCATATCGAGTGCAAATAAATGTGCAAATCAACACGGAGAGCTTGCCTTGGTCATTTTGGGTGGGAACTATTTTCCAGTGCGTAAGAATACCGCTGTATCACGCACCACGTTGTGCAACAGGGGAACTCCCTTCCCGGTGCGTAACTGGGATTCCCCTGGCAGCGTACTGCGTGATACGGCTGTATTCTTACGCACTGGAAAATAGTTCCCACCCAAAATGACCAAGGCAAGCTCTCCGTGTTGATTTGCACATTTATTTGCACTCGATATGAATGCGCACTACACAGAAAGTAATTGGGAAACGCATCGAGCAAATTAATTCCTTTTGGCCGAAATCTTTCTCTGGCAACGTTAGACTCCAGTCTAAGGCGGAGGAGCATCAGATACCGCGGCGGTCAGTGGCGACAGACTCGGACAATGGCTGGGTGAGCAGGAAAACGCTTTCCACCACTTATTTTAGTCTCTGGACTGTGGGGAGATGCCCAAATTTGACCTGGGGGTGGCATATCCCTTTAAGAGTTCATATTTTCAACAATATAAACACAATGAAATGCACACTTGATCTGTATGCAAAATACAGTGAGCTGATGTCAATAAACAATTTACTGCTCAATGATATAGCCCCTCCAGACAAAGAAGTGCTATTTTTTAACATTCATTTTTAAACTGAGATTGGATTGGATTTGTTCTACAGAAACAAATTTTCATATAGCTCTTGTTAAAGGGCCCGTATTACACTATTTTCTGATCTATCTTATAATGTTGTTTACTATCAAAAACATACCTGGAGTTTTGTTTTATTTCATTCAAACTCGTTTCACACACAAACCCTCCATATTTAGGCTGTGTTCTGTTCCACCTTGTGATGTCATGTGGTAATACAGGAAGTGCTCCACTGTATTTTTAAACTCCGAACAATTTCACTAGAATCATTTGGATAATTTCAGGCCTGGAATTACTAATCTAGGTCAGTGTTTCCCAACCTTTTTTGTCTTGTGTACCCCCTGAGACTTTTTGTCATACCTCGAGTACCCCCTCACTCATACACGTTGATAATTCTCCAAAAGTAGAACGTGAAACAACGGATTATTAAATGAAAATAATTTTATTTCATCTCCTTAATTTGAAAATTTAATTCTCTCTTTTCTTTAACTCAAATTTACTCAAATTTGAATTTTAATAAATAAAAAAAAAATCTCCCCCTGCACCTGGCAGCGACACTGCCGAGTACCCACTGCAGTGTGCTCGCGTACCCCTAGGTGTAATTGTACCCCTGGTCTAGGTAGCTGTTCATTTTAACACTGCCACTTCATGACATCACAAGGTGGAACAGAGCATTTTGAGCTTTGGGGATATAGACAGACTTATCATAGCGGGTTACTCAAATATTATATGTGAATGTAACAAAACACAGGTCCACTTGATGAGGTAACATGCCTTAACATGCCTTAAAGCTCACAAGATTGAATTTTGCGTAATATTGGACCTTTTAAGTTATTTTATAGAGAAAATTATGGCAGGAATCAATTGTTAACAATATCTTCTATCTTATCTAATTCCTTTGCCAGAAATTGCAGCAATCTGAAGCAATTTAGAGGTAAGTAGCCAAGCCCTTCTCTGTGTTATTGTGTGAAAATATATGCTGAACAGGTCAAGTCAGGCCAGTTTACCTTTTGGACCAGTTCAATTCCCTGACAAATAATGAGGTACCTATTGTAAATCTTCATGTGAAATACTATCCTAATAACAACACACTAAGAGGCAGATGTTTTTAATTAATGGCCCTGAAGCAAACGCTATTTTCAGATCTATGTTATAATGTTATGTTTACTTTTTTGTTTACATACCTGAAATTTTGTTTTGTTTCACTCACCCATGTTTAACACAAAAAAACATTGCATATTTTGGCTGATTTCTTCTCTCAAACTGAAAACACTCTGTTCCACCTTGTGATGTCATGGGATAATACAGGAAGTGGTCTATTGTTTTTTTACACTCCATATACCTTCACTAGAATCCTTAGGATAGTTTCAGCCCTGGAATTGCCAATCTCAAATGAACTAAAGGTAAAATATAGCTGTAAACTTGAAAGCTAGCACTTCATGACATCACAAGGTGGAACAGAGCATTCTGAGCTTTGGAGATGTAGTTAGACTATGCAGGGTTACTCAAACGTGTGTGAGTGCGACAAAACACAAGTCTGTTTTAATGTGGTAACAACAATACAACATAGCTTAAAGCTCAATTCTGCGTAACATGAGACTTTTAAATACAAGATTAGCACGCATTTTTTTCCTATTATCTATACACACACACGTCAGTGCTTTTATTTTGGTTGTACTGTTGGTGATACATTGTGCACATAGCTTAAATTCCACAGTGTTACGGTATCTAAAGCCAGAGCACAGAGTGGAGTATCACCTCACATAACCCACGCCACAGACTGCAAACTAAGCCTTTAACAACTGCTGAGTGCTTCGACCAGCATAAAGCAATGCAGATGAGAAATAGCCCTTTTATTAACTATTTATGGAAACTTCCTGCGCTAAGTGACCATGGACACACTGCAATGGATACTTGGTCATTACAAAGCAAAGGCACTATTCGGCTTTAGTCGACTAAAAAGGGGGTGTGACCAAAGCTTTCAAATCTATTGCACATCTCTATGTATCTGACCCCAACTGAACTTGCATGACCTGAATGGGATTTCATTCAAAAACAACTATTTATGCAGAAAAAGTACTAAGAAAGAATATATTTACTAGGGATGCACCGATGTGAAAATTTTAGCCGATACGATATCCGATATTAATGCTGCCGTTATCGGCCGATACCGATATTAACCTATACCGATATTTTTATTTATTTATTTATTTTTATTATTATTCTAAGATAACATTTTATACAGACTGAAAATCATGCAAAATGAATTTTTTTAATGTCTTCTTTTATTTTCAAAACATGTTTTGACTCCTGATTTTATTTTATTTTAAAAAAAAAATTCAATTTTTCAATTCAATTCAGACCAGGACCAGACCAGGACCAGACCAGACCGGGACTAGACCAGGATTATACGCGGACTAAACCAGGTCTAGACCAAGTCTAAACCTGGACTGGACCAGGACTAAACCTGGACTAAACCAGGACTGGACCAGGTCTAGACAAGGATTAAACCACCGCGTGCAGCTCGTTGCCTGGTTTCGTGCGGCTCTTGCGTTCGTTTATGTCGAGGTTGGATGTGCGTGTTCGCTTCATGGCATGGACTGGTTTGGATCTTCCATCATGTTGCTTTATCACCCCACCCCCCCCACCCCACCCCCACGCTTCACTATTAATACATTTTGTTGAAAATCTATGAAAGTTTGAGTGTTTAAACAAGAGAGAAATTCGAGGGATTACTGTACTGACAAATATCGGTCGTTAATATCGGCCCATTTTACACATCAGGCCGATACCGATATGTTAGATTTTTTTTTTCAATATCGGCCAATACCGATGTTAATGCCGATATATCGTGCATCCCTAGTATTTACATAAAGACAAGTTGCGAATGATGAGTTTAATCTCCCTTTTTACATATTACACAAAATTGATTCTTATGAGTTTTAAGCCATGTTACAATGTTGTTACCTCCTCAAAAACAGACCAGGAGTTGTGTTTTGTTTGATTCACTCATGTGTGAGCAACTCTTTATTATTAGTCTGTCTATATCTCCAAAGCTCACAATGCTCTGTTCCATCTTGTGATGTCATGAAGTGGTAGTTTTCAAGTTAATAGCTACTACCTTTAGTTCAGTCAAGATTGGCAATTCCAGAAATGAAATGATCCGAATGATTCTAGTGAAGGTGTGTATCACAGTGGTGCACTTCGAGGTGGAACAGAGTGTTTTCTGTTTGAACGAAGAACTTTACGTGAATATGTAGGCTTTGCGTGTTAAACATGTGTGAATGAAAGAAATCATAACTGCAGGTATGTTTGTGATGAGGAAAAAAACATTAAAGCATAGATCAGAAAATAGCATAACATAGGCCCTTTAATACCCAAATTTCAGCTAACACACCCACTAATTTATGCCAATACCCCCATATATAATCTTATAATCTAAATAAAAGATTCCACCCACCAATTTATCGACAAAAGACCTACAGCTCTACTTTTCACTGCCTCCCATGTTTACCTGCTGCGTTGACATTGTCCTCATTATTGTGCGTGGTAGCATATGCAGAGAAAAACAAGCCAAGAATACCACTGTGCCTTCTCTCTCTGCATTCAGTCATTCACTCACTTTATTCACGTGTCGTAACAGGATGAGCCCTGGGTGGGAGCATCGTGTAGCCCCCCACCCCCCCCACCCCCCATGACAGTTTGAAACACTGTTGTGAGCCTGTTGTGTACGGGGAGGAAAAACAACCATACGCGTCTGCTAATGTTGCTGCTCGCTATGGATAGCAGTTACATGGTGCATTATGGAGACATATTGGGAATAGCAAGAGCCATGAAGTTCAAGCACAGGAAATGCTGTTGTCTGTGTTTTTGAATATGGCTGGGAATCATACGGTGTCTCAAAATGTGGTACAAATGTGGTACAAAATGTAATACTTCATACATGGCTTCCAATGCAATACATGTGATAATCAATATACTATATATAGTATATTTCTTTCAAAAGGATCAGATACATGTTTACAGCTAAATCTGGATGTTAAAGGTGCACTACGTAACATTTCTACTGGAGGGTCCGCTACCTGCTTCTCTCCATGGAAATGATATTTCTTTGTCTAAAAGGTTTACTCTATACTGTGGCAATAAGAAGGCTACATCACTATGCTACATTACTATTCAGATCTGTGGAGAGTCGTCTCTATTTGCAGAAGGAATGATTGAATTTTTGAGCAATAGAAACACACGTAATGAATAAATGCTATGTTTAATGTAATACCTTGGAACATTCAAGGCAAAGTGATAACATCTCCATGGAGACAAGCAGATAGCGGACCCTCCACCAGAAAAGTTGCACGGTGCACCTTTAAACTTCTTCATGCATGTTCTGTTTATGAAATACACTTAATTTTTAACAGTGAACACGCAATCTGCAATACATATGTTTCTCTATCTTTCTCTAAATACGCAACACAATTGTTTGGCTTAATTTAGTAAAATGTACCAAATAAAATGCCTGTGGGGATATACTGATACTGAATACAAATAAAAACATTATTTTACGTTGGCAACGTTATTAGCACTAACAATAAGAGCACTAACAAGCAGTGGCGCCGCCAGGCGTACAGCCGTACGCACTAGGCGTACCTTGGAGAGATTTTTTATTTTTTTTTAATTCCTGTTTGGCACTTTTGCAAGACAACATTAAGCGAATAAAAACGCATTTTTATAGAAATTGAATGTTTTAATATAAATAGAATGTGTGAGATGGAGAGCCCAAGCGAACTGGGTCCGATCAGACTGGAAGTGCGATAAGCACCAAGTTCACAGCACACTCCTCACGCCCCCCCACAAAAATGATACATCCATCGCAGCAGGTCACCTCCTCAGTATACACACAACGAAGTTCGAGTCTTCTTTACTGAAATAGTGATATTGCTCGAATTCAACAATATGTTTGGCTGGAAAGACACACTCAACAAAAATATAAACGCAACACCTTTGTTTTTGCTCCCATTTTTCATGAGATGGACTTAAAGATCTAAAATTCATTCCAGATACACAATATTACTTGCCTGGAAGAATCCATGACTCATCGCTGTACCAGCGAGTGAGTCTGGTAACGCTTGATCCACAGAATGCGCTGCTGTTGCGCGTAGACAGACAGCTAAGTGAACCAATCAGAGATTGCGCCATCTTGATTCAAAACTGAGGCGGAACTTCCGCTGCCTAAGAGTGACTTTGCGGGCAAAGGCGGGGGCACTGACGTCACCATCTTTGAACGAATCAGAATCGCGAAGTCCGTTTGGAACCGGAGGAGCGAGGGTGGATGGAGGGTGTCCATATGGTATCGCGGTGTATAGGAAATACAGAGAGATATCATTTGGCTGGCCAGGTAACAATATTACCATTTCTCTCAAACATTGTTCACAAATCTGTCTAAATGTGTGATAGTGAGCACTTCTGCTTTGCTGAGATAATCCATCCCACCTCACAGGTGTGCCACATCAAGATGCTGATCTGACATCATGATTAGTGCACAGGTGTACCTTATACTGCCCACAATAAAAGGCTACCCTGAAAAGTGCAGTTTTGTCTCACAGCAAAATGCCACAGATGTCACAAGCATTGAGGGAGCGTGCAATTGGCATGCTGAAAGCAGGAATGTCAACCAGATCTGTTGCTCGTGAATTGAATGTTCATTTCTCCACCATAAGCCGTCTCCAAAGGCGTTTCAGAGAATATGGCAGTACATCCAACCGGCCTCACAACCGCAGACCACGTGTAACCACACCAGCCCAGGACCTCCACATCCAGCAGGTTCACCTCAAGATCGTCTGAGACCAGCCACTCAGACAGCTGCTGAAACAATTGGTTTGCATAACCAAACAATTTCTGCACAAACTGTCAGAAACCGTCTCAGGGAAGCTCAACTGCATGCTCGTTGTCCTCATTGGGGTCTTAACCTGACTCCAGATCGTCCCCGTAACAGACTTGAGTGGGCAAATGCTCACATTCGATGGCGTCTGGCACGTTGGAGAGGTGTTCTCTTCACGGATGAATCTCGGTTTACATTGTTCAGGGCAGATGGCAGACAGCGTGTGTGGTGTCGTGTGGGTGAGCGCTTTGCTGATGTCAATGTTGTGGATTGAGTGGCCCATGGTGGTGGTGGGGTTATGGTATGGGCAGGCATCTGTTATGGATGAAGAACACAGGTGCATTTTATTGATGGCATTTTGAATGCACAGAGATACCGTGATGAGATCCTGAGGCCCATTGTTGTGCCATACATCCATGAACATCACCTCATGTTTCAGCAAGATAATGCACGGCCCCATGTTGCAAGGATCTGTACACAATTCTTGGAAGCTGAAAATGTCCCAGTTCTTGCATGGCTAGCATACTCACCGGACATGTCACCCATTGAGCATGTTTGGGATGTGCTTGACCGGCGTATACGACAGCGTGTACCAGCTCCCACTAATATCCAGCAACTTCGCACAGCCATTGAAGAGGAGTGGACCAACATTCCACAGGCCACAATTGACAATCTGATAAACTCTATGCGAAGAAGATGTGTTGCACTGCATGAGGCAAATGGTGGTCACACCACCACACTGACTAAGGCACACCTGTGCACTAATCATGATGTCAGATCAGCATCTTGATGTGGCACACCTGTGAGGTGGGATGGATTATCTCAGCAAAGCAAAAGTGCTCACTATCACACATTTAGACAGATTTGTGAACAATGTTTGAGAGAAATGGTAATATTGTGTATCTGGAATGAATTTTAGATCTTTAAGTCCATCTCATGAAAAATGGGAGCAAAAACAAAAGTGTAGCGTTTATATTTTTGTTGAGTGTAATTAAAGTGTTGCAAATGCAATATTAAACTGTAGCCTACGACGTCCGTGGACTAGCAGACAACGGATCAAACTTAAGGTAAGCCGGCTTTTACTTTATTTGCCCGCCAATAGCATGATGTAATCCTACAAATTTTATTAGCAATGCCCGTTTCCACTGCCTCTGCCGAGCGCTCGTTCCGCACACTGAGACGCCTAAAAACATACCTGCAAAACACCATGGGTGATGCGAGGCTTACCAGGCTTGCTCTCATGAACATTCACTTCGACATGAAAATCGATAGTGAAGCGATCATGAGACAGTTCGACGCATCTGGTAAAAGTTGCTTACGGATGTGTGGCCCATGTAGGCTACTGTGCACGAATGTGAGTTTTAAAATATGTTCCAATGTTTATTGTTCGTGTGTTGTTCACATATTACGTTCATATTGTTCACATTGTTCACATTGTTCAATTTCAAGTTCTTTTGTTGTATTGTAGCCTACAGATTTGGGACAGTAGGCCTATATGCACCTTACATTTCAATCCTGCAGGCGTCCCTGTTAAAGATCCCATGACATGGTACTTCTTGATGCTTTTATATGGCTCCTTAATGGTTTCCTAATACTGTAAATGAATCCTTCTTCAGAATCAACACTACCTCTGAGAAACAGAGGTAAGATGAGAAAGAGTAATATTTCTCTCTCTGAACACTCCATTCTGGGCATTGTTGCTTGAATGCAAATGAGGAGAAAAGAGATGGCCTATAGTAGAGGGTGGGGGCGTGGCCAAACTCTCCGCTCTCCGCTCTCCGCTCTCCGCTCTCAGCTCTCAGCTGTGCCCTCTGATCCATTTCCGCGTTTTTGCGCGGAGAAGAGATGAGAAGCGTTCCATTGAAAAATACACACATTTCCACAGAAAATAAAATTAAACCACTGCTGTTCAAAGGGCCAGAGGCTCAGATAAAGGACTTCCGAGCCTAGAAACACTCGGACGTGCCTCCAGGCAAATAAAAAAACGCATTTCGCATTGCCTAGCGCATTCGCGGTCCAAACTCTCTGGGCGTGATTTACAGAGACGCTGAGTAGACACAGACGGGGGGGTGGAGCTGCATTTTTCGATCTGACATTAATAAGGTGCCTTGTTGAGAATCGCCCGTTTGAGCTGTGTTTTTTTCTAACGCAGAAAAGGACCGCAAATGCTCCGTTTAGACATTTTGCAACTAAACAGGGTAGGGGAGCTCACATTAACGTTCAAAAAACTCAGAAAGTGAAAATTTCAGGCCATGGGACCTTTAACAAGGTATTCTGATCTCAAATTGACCAATATTATTTACTATTTTGCTTTTTTAGTAATGTTTTTATATTGCTTTTGTTTTTAGTTATTTTATTATTATCACTTTATTTATTGCTATTTTAGTCATGTTTTTATTAAGTTCTATTGATTTTATGTGCAGCACTTTGGAAACTGTCTCTGTTTATAAAATGTGCTATAGAAATAAAGTTGGATTGGATTGGATTGGAAGACACTTCAAGTAGCCTAATATAATGTGCAGATTACACTAATAATCAGACAGTGACTACGAGCAGTCCAGTGGTGAGAAAGGAAATCCTGTTTGTAATGTGTCTTGAGAAAAATGGCTGGCAGTCAAAGATATTGTCCTGAGTGTACCATTGAAATCCAGTGTCTGTCTCTGAAACAGTTACACATTATGGGTACACGTTGGGCTAAAAGAACAATGTGAGGTGAGGGGAAAGTAGCAGCATAGTGTTCTTTGTGTGGGCGTTTGGGGCAGAGCTTGTTCACGATTTGGCACCGCTGATAGCTGCCTGGCTGCTAATTGTAGTGTGACCGCAGGGAATAGCACTGTCTTTCACTAAAGCACAAGGGATAAGGGCCTGTGTATTAAAAAACCATCTCTCAATGTCAAGTCTTTTTATATCTACATTTAAAGGTCTTATATGACATCAAAATGACTCTTGTGAGCTTTAAGCCTTGTTATTAGGTTGTTACCTCCTCAAAAACATACGTGGAGTTGTGTTTTGTTTCATTCACTTATGTTTGAGTAAAGCTTTATTGTAATCTACATCTATAAAGCTTAAAATGCTTTGTTCCACCTTGTGATGTCAATTATAGTGGTAGTTTTCAAGATAACAGCTACTTTCTACCTTTAGTTCAGTAGAGATAGGCAGTTTCTGGGCTGACATTATCCAAATGATTCTAGTGAAGGTGAATGGAGTTTAAAAATACAGTGGAGCACTTCCTGTATTAACACATGACATGTCAAGGTGGAGCAGAGTGTTTTCTGTTTGAGAGAAGAACACAGCCTAAATATGCAGGGTTTGTGTGTTAAACATGTGTGAATGAAACAAAACACACCTCCGGGTATGTTAGATGGGTCATAAATCAGAAAATAGTGTAATATGGACATTTTAAACTGTCCTAAAATTCCAACATAAATAACTCCTCACACCACAGGCCACAGTGAGCTATGTCATGCAAATCTATTAGGGAATACAAGCATAATTCACTCCATTAGAGCGCTGAGATGCAATGACCTTTGCAAATAAACTTGCAATTCAGTAAACTTGATTAAACCACTTTTTAACATTTTGAGTTGTCAGCCTTCCTGAGTTTTTAATTAACTCTGCTGCTACTCTGTAAAACACTTTTAACATAATTGCTTATCTATTCATTTGGCTGGTGCTTTTTCTGACACATTTCTTTTTTGTCATTTCAATATTTTTTTTAATACTGTATGTAATAATGCACCATGTTACTCTTCTGGTGACAGGTGTCTTCATGCTATTGTTTTGTTTGAATGTTCCACAGTATGGCATTATACTCATCTTACTTATCATACATTTATTCAACACATTTTGTATTGCTCAAAAATACCTGCAGTAAAGGCAAAAGGAGAAGTTCAATTTGTCAACTGGACAAAAGTTTATTTGGTCGAATACATTTCGCAGCTCATCCAAGCTGCTTCTTCAGTTCTGGTCAGACTCTGGTGGACACTGCCGGTATCTGCCTGAAGGGAGGAGCTAACTACAGTGAAATTACTCTGAAACTACCACACCTACTTGTTTACAGTTTCTGTTAGTTAGCTAGGCCTATTAGATCTGCAGTGGAAGTGGAGTGTGGGGTCTTGTTGGCAGAACCATTCAGGGCCATAATGGGTGTTTTCACACCTCTGGACCTGACCTGGCTATTCCTATTGTTTTCTTTGTTTGTTATGATTTAGGTTGGAGGATATAGTTATAAATGGGAGACTAATGATGTCTGAGACCTTTGTTCAAGGAAGGATTCTCTTTCTGTCTTAAAGGGTTTGAAATAGACTGGGATATCATGATGTCTAAAAATGCTCTGTAGTTTTTCAAAAACACCAGCCATGTAAGGAATAGTTACACCCTTTCTCCTGGGTTCTGATTCTCTGTTGTCTTGTTTCTTGGCTCTCTTAGTTTTATTGAAAGCCCATTTAGGATACCACAGAGGGCTTTCTGGACATGTTGTTCTTCTTTCTCTTTGCTTGTAGGAACCACTTGGGCCATGTGTTGTAATGTCCGAATAAATCCAAGTTTGTGCTGCAGTGGGTGGTGTGAATCAAAAAGCAGGTATTGGTTGGTGTGTGTGGGCTTCCTGAAGACCTCTACCTGGAGTCGCTGGTCTCCTATCGTTACTGCACAATTTAAGAAAGGCGATGTGTTGTCCTTGGCATCTTCACGAGTGAATTTGATGTTCAGATCTACAGAATTGATATGTCTTGATAAATCTTGAATTTTGATTTTTGAAAAATTATCAACATAACGATACCAATGTGTGGGTGGAGTGCCTGGATATGAGGCCAAGGCACTGTTCAAATTATTCCATAGCAATGATAGAGGAAGACCGGTGAGCCCATTGCACAACCGTGGATTTGCCTGTAGAAGTTTCCTCTGAACTGGAAATAGGTGGTATTTCAACAAATTTCCAGCAGTTGCCAGATTTGGTTGGGTGAAAGTTAGGTTCTCTCTTCTAGCTTGGTATCCTGCAGTAGTCTCCTTCTTGCTGCCTCCATTGCTACCGAAGAAGGGATAAAAGTGAAAAGAGAGGACACATCAAAGGAAACCTTTGTCTAGTCAAGGTCAAACTGAGGATGCTTGACTTTGTTCACAAATCCGGCTGTGTTCTTAATATGGTACTCCGTGTTAAACCACTAAAAGATTTTTTTGTGCTTTTAAACAACTAGTTTCTGGTGAGTAAATATAAGATGATAAAGGTGGGTCTAATCCATAATTTCTCAATTATCAGGTATACATTTTAGTGAAATAAAAAGTAGCAATACTTAATTGGGCTGCCTGATAGTACAATTTGATGTTTGGCAACTTAAAGACCACCTCGGTCGTAAAAGTAAATATCGAAGTGACGATTGCAAACTGGGATGCCTATCATTCCATATGAATCTGATAAGGTTTTTAGTTATGGAGGGAAAGATGCTGGGATTTCCATGGGGATGTATTGAAAGAGATACAGTAAAGAAATTTCAGGAGAATAGACATTTTGATCATGTTAATGCGACCTATAATTGAGATTGGCCTCCCACCCCATCTCTCCAGTTTACAGAAACAATTTGGTTTATGTCAGGAACAATTGTAATACCCAAGTAAGTAAAACCTTGATCGGTATTTCTGTTTGAATGGGTGGATTATTTATTTTCAGTAGTAGCAAAGAGCTTTTATTTTTAAATTAACCTTGTACCCTGAAAATGTTCAAAGAATTTGCAGTATTTTGCTCACTGCTTGCACAGATTTCTCCAGATCAGTTAAGAACAGAACAACATCATCTGCAAAAATAGATATTCTGTGTTCCAACCCTCCCATTTTAATGCCAGTGATATAAGGAGAGCTGTGTACAGTCATTGCAAGTGGCCCGATGGCAAAAAGGAACAACGGGCATCCTTGTCTAGTTGATCTACAAAGGTCTATACCAGGGGTCGGCAACCCTCGGCTCCGGAGCCGCATGCGGCTCTTTGATCCCTCTGATGCAGCTCAGCACAGTGGTCCCTCGTTTATGTTCTAAAAATAACACACATTCTACACTTTTCTCAGACTGGCATTAACATTTTCTCACATTTCTCTCTTGTTTAAACACTCAAACTTTCATAGATTTTCAACAAAAAAAGCACAGTATTATAGAATGAAACCAAAGATCCAAACCTGTTTTCAGGCCCTAAACATATTGCGTGTATTTCACAGTTCCTCTGACCGAGTCTCTTCATCCTGGCGCCGCTGCGCTGTCGCGGGTTTTGTCGGGGAGAAAATTTGCAAACATACAGCACTTCAGACTCAAACTGTAAGAGATCGAACATTTATATGAATTTGTTTTACTGTACAGGAGACACGGCACGGAGGAGAATGACGGACAAATCGTCAAAGTTCTACAGTCCCTTAGCCAATCAGGACACAGAAGATGATACACTATAAAAAAAAATTGGAATAAAAAAATTGATGAAACAACAAGGCCGCTAAGGGTGAACCGCGATATAGCGAGGGACCACTGTATTTAATTAAAATGTATTTTATTTTAGTTTGTTCATTTTCAAAATGTAATTCTATGGCACAAAGGCAAAAAAGCCGTTATATGCAGTGTTATTTCATTTTAAATTTCAAAAGTGTTTTGTGGCTCCCAGTGTTTTCTTTACTGTGTGAAACAGGTCCAAATGGCTCTTTGAGTGGTAAAGGTTGTCGACCCCTGGTCTATAGGTTTTAATACCTGGCTGTTTGTTACAACTGTGGCTGTTGGCTTTGTAATAACCAAATCCATTTTAGATATATTTCTCCTAGGCTAAATCTATTTAGGGTCTCAAAAAGGTAGCTCCACTCTATTCTGTCAAAAGCCTTTTCGGCATCTAATGACAGAAAGGTGTGGTCTTTGGCATATTGTCTTTTATATAGTATATTCATTAAAGGAATATTAACATTTTTTACAATTTACAAACCTTATGTCTGTAGTAAAACAAGTTGTTTTACTCACCCATAGTACTTTGGTTTCGTAGATGTGGTGTAGTGATATCCGTTAACGTGAGTGCTTGGGGCAGGCGATTGCAGTCACCAAATAACATAAACTTTATCACTTTTCAAATTACAGAAGCTCAATGTCTTAGTCTACACTTTCGTTTGAGTCAAAAGTGGCCTGTAATCCGAGATTTAACCATAGGTTCGAGTAGATGAGGAGGACAGTGCGCATGTGCTCATTCACAGCTGTTTTGCAGATAAGAAGACGCTAATAACTTTTCTGTTGCGAGCGACACGTGGCAGAAGATTCGGACTTTGAGGCTGAAGAGGACTTATGGAGGACTGAGGACTGAAGAGTATACGGATGAGGAGACATGGATACATGTAGACAGTTTTAGGAGCAGCGCAGAGAACACCCATCGGTATCGCATTAGTTCTCAGAATCGTGCGCTGAATCTGCTGGCCTTCTTTCTTTTCCTTTGCTGGTAAAAAATCGTCCTGACTGAAGTGGGTACTGCAAACACGATGGTCCAAACGTCTTACAGCTTCCCCTTTCATGGTTGGGTCCTGAGAGCGAAATCAGCTGTGAATGCACACATGCGCACTGGCCTCCTCATCTACTCGAATCTATGGCTAAATATCGGATTAGAGGCCACTTTTGACTCAAACGAAAGTGTAGACTAAGACATCGATCTTCTGTAATTTGACAAGCGATAAAGTTTGTGTTATTTGGTGACTGCAATCACCTGTCCCAAGCACTCACATTAACGGATATCGCTACACCACATCTACGAAACTGCTCCATATGACACCTATGGGTGTGGTACTATGGGTGAGTAAAACAACTTGTTTTATTACCGAAATAAGGTTCAGATTGTAAAAACATTAATATTCCTTTAATCGTCTTAGTTTATGAAATGCCTGACAGCCAAGAATGAATCTGTTTTGATCATTTAAAAGTAATTTAGAAATATGTGATTCAATCCTTCGAGCTAAGGCCTTACACTGGACAGGACATCAACGATATGGGATGATGAACCCATTTCTGTTGAAACCTTACCTGGTTTTAAAAAAATAAATAGCTGCCTGCCTTAAAGGGATATGCCACCCCCAGGTCAAATTTGGGCATTTCCCCACAGTCCAGAGACTAAAACAAGTGATGAAAAGCGTTTTCCTGGTCACCCAGCCATTGTCCTGTTAGCACTGACCGCCGCGCGAGCTGCTGCTCCTCCGCGTTAGACTGGAGTCTAACGTCGCCAGAGAAAGATTTCGGCCAAAAGGAATTAATTTGCTCACCCAAAATGACCAAGGCAAGCTCTCCGTGTTGATTTGCACATTTATTTGCACTCAATATGAATGCGCACTACACAGAAAGTAATTAGGAAAAGCATCGAGCAAATTAATTCCTTTTGGCCGAAATCTTTCTCTGGCGACGTTAGACTCCAGTCTAACGCGGAGGAGCAGCAGCTCGCGTGGCGGTCAGTGCTAACAGACTCGGACAATGGCTGGGTGACCAGGAAAACGCTTTTCATCACTTGTTTTAGTCTCTGGACTGTGGGGAGATGCCCAAATTTGACCTGGGGGTGGCATATCCCTTTAAAGATGGTGGCAGGATGCCACTCTGTTAGGACTCATTAAACATTTCCAGTAGGTGGGGTAACAGTTTATCTGAAAATCTCTTATAGATTTCAATTGGCCATCTGGTCCAGGAGCTTTACTAGTATTCATGTGACTAAGCGCTTCTTTGAGTTCTTTAATAATTAATTGTTTATCAAGATCATTTTTGGCCTCAGACAATGTACGAAAATGAAGCTGGTCCAAGAATTGATTTTGAACATTGACATTTTCAGGTTATTGAGATTTATATAGATTTTCATAGTATTCAGTGAAGGCATTGTTTCACTGGATCAACAAGATTCTCTCCATTGTCGAGAATGATTGAATGGATGGCTCTATTTGTTTGAATTGCTTTAAGACTCGAGGCCAGAAGCTTTCCAGCTTTCTCCCCTTAATCGTAGTATGATTGTTTAAGTCACAATTGTTTGTACTGAGCTCGTTATATTCAGATTTTAGAAGAAGACTTTTTTGCTTTTCGACATCATCACAGTGATAAAATTGCTCCTGCAAATCCTTTATTTGTTTTTCAATATCCTTCAATTTATTCAAGTGAACTTTTGATTTTTGTCTTGTAAAGCTTATTATCTCCCCCTGTATATAGGCTTTGAAGCCTCCCATTTGATTGATGCACTGATTTGTATTGAACGAAAAATAGTTATTTTCCACTCAATAAACTCATCTAACTCTGCAGATTTTAGCCATCCAGCTTGGAATCTAAATGGGTATGGAGATGGATAAATCCATGGTCTAATCCCAGCTCACGTTCCCTATTAGTGGGTGAACAATCCAACGCTTGGTGAATTCTGCTTCACATTCTGTCTCATTGGGTTGAGGTTGTCTCCAGATTTCAAGTAAATTTTCCTACGGTTTTCTGTGCTTGTTGGTGAGAACTATCAGAGCTATTTATTCTTTCCACTACAGGGTTAATCACACAGTTAAAATCACCCCCAATTATCTACTGACCACTATAAAATGACATGGTTAAAAAAAGGTGTTGATAAAAAGCCGGATCACCTCCATTAGGGGCATACAAACATACCAAATTAATTGTAGAAATTATAGTGCCACTTAGGACAATAAATCTCCCTGTTGGATCTACATATTTATCTCTTAATTGGAAAGGAATTGATTTATGGATCAATATTATGACCCCCTAGCATAAAACTGTAAAACTAGAAAAAAATATCTGTCCAGGCCACCTAGACCTAATTCTATTCTTATCCTTTTCTAATAAATGTGTTTCCTGTAGAAAGCAAACAGCGCATTTCATCATCTTAATTCTGCCCAGCACTTGTTTCAGTTTAACAATTTTATTCAGACCTCTAACATTCCAGCTGGATATATTTATAGTACATTCAGGCATAAATAAAGCAAGTTGTTAGATTATGGAAAACCCTTTCCATTTATCATGTTGTCAAGTAGAACTATGGACATGAGTATTAAACCAGTGACACTCCCAACATCAACCCCCCCCCCCCACACACACACACACACACACACACACACACATTTCCCCAAACAAAATGTGACCTTGAAGCTGTCTAGATTATGAACTTTGGCAATATAGAAAGTTCCGTCCACACTGTGGGTAACATTTAAGTGCACATACATAACTAGCCTACAAAAAAAAAAAAAGACACATATAGTATCACTACATACATGCACCCAGTATAAGTATTGAAAACATAATGGTTATTAATAATAATATTAAACAACCAGTCCACTCACTATACTGTCCACTGATGCAGTCTTTTTTTTTTTTTTTTTAAGGTGTTTAAAAACATCAGTCCTCGTTGTCAGACAGTGGATGTGGGATTATTTTCCTGATGTTATCTTTTGCCACTTTTAGCCACTTCTCCAGAAACACACACATATCTGTGCCCTCAGCTCTTTCGGATAGTCCCACCAGTCTCAAATTTGCATTCCTGTTCCTGTCCTTGTGATCATTTACTTTGCTGCTAAGGATCTTCACTGTCTGTTCAAGTCGTTCAGCTTTCCCTTGAAGAGTGGTTATGTCATCTTCAGTAGTTGATATACACCCCTCCGCCTCATTGAGTCTAAGTGAATGCGATTGTATATCCCCTTTGTACCATTAATAGCTTCTAGCAAGTCTGCAGACTGTTTCTCCGTGTCTCCCCTCAATAAACGAATAGCTTCAAAGATATCGCTGTTTGTCGTCGCCTCCCTTGTCATCAGAGATTAGCTGCGATGCGTTGCTAACATTAGCCATTGTGCGAACAATGCTGCTTTTCCAGTCTGTTGACTTGTTTTGGTGTTTTTAGGTGGCATGATGATAATAAAAGTTTGTGAGTTGAGTATGTGTGAAAAAAAAACTGTCAGTCAAGTTTATAGAATTCGTTTTATGGTTTTAGCTGCGAGCCATCCACGCGTGAATCTGTGCCCTACTATGCCATAACTATCGATCGCAGAGGTCACAGTTGGGATAAAACTGCCAAATTTCCAGTGATAAGACCTATACCCCCAAGACTAGCCAACCCTTAGCACAGGGGTCAGCAACTCGCGGCTCCGGAGCCGCCTGCGGCTCTTTGATCCCTCTGATGCGGCTCAGTACAGTGGTCCCTCGTTTATCATGGGGGTTACGTTGTAGAAATAACCCATGATAGGCAAAATCCGTGAAGTAGTCAGCTTTATATTGCGTGTATAAATATGTGTGTATTTCTCAGTTCCTCTGACCGAGGCGCCTGGCGCCGCTGCGCTGTTGCGGGTTTTGTTGGGGAGAAAACTTGCAAACATACAGCACTTCAGAGCAGTGACGGACTGGGATCATCGGCCCTGGCAATTTACACCTACAAGCGGCCCCGTAGACCGTGGAATGGGGGGGAGGGGTTCTACAGCTCTGCACCAAACACAGAACTGTAGTGAGAACGCATCCGTGCGCTCTCAGGACTGGTTCCGCCACCTGGACTCCAGGTTCCACCAGTTCGTTATGCGGAAACACTGCCGCTACTTTCCGATGCGCATTGACCACCCGGAGAAGTGAGCGCACGGACACGTGGTCAAATCCGTAATAGAGCACGGCCTCGGCCCTTCTGGCATGTGCCCAAATGCCAGGCCGCTCAGTCCTCACTGCTTCAGAGTTACACTGCTCGTGATCGAACATTTAAATAAACAGGGCTCTCAAGTCTCACACATTGAGAGTGTGACACACGCAATTCGACGTGTTCACACGCTCACACGCCACACATGGCATTTCTCACGCTGATTTCTTTCTTTTTTTTTTTTTTTTTTTTTTGTGCCCAGAAAATCGGTCTGTGTGGCTTAGTTTATGCAGGCTCCGCGCGTTTTCAGCGAGAAAAACTCCCCCTGCTCCGGGCGCACGGTCAGAGCGGAGGCCGGAGCAGACGTGCCGTCCCCCGGGCACGTCCTGAGCCTCAGTCCCGGTGCCACATCTCCTCTGAGACGCACCGACTCCGGTCGCGGTGTCTCCGTCTGTGCGTAACGTGTCCCCCCCGACGGCTTACGCGCGGCCCAGAGCCGAACTGCCCATGGTGAGACGCGTTGAGCCACGGTGAAACGCGGGCCCAGTGCATTAACCAGACTCTTACATGAATCCGTTAAAAATGTCCCGCTCCCCCCCGGGGTCCCTCCTCCCCACCCCTCTCAGCGCGCACTGACAAAGTGCGGTGATGATAAAACAAACTGAGAAGCATCAGGTAATAACTTCATTTATGTAACTCTCATTAGTTGCTTTGTAGTTTAAGTTTGCTCTTTAGACAAACAGGGCTCTCAACACGCAATTCGACGTGTTCACACGCTCACACGGCATTTCTCACGCAATTCAAGCGCCCCCCGTCCTCGGAAATTACAGTCTCACGCACGACCCCGCTCAAAACTTGAGAGCCCTGAATAAATTTGGCAAACTGAGCACATTCTGTACAGGAGACACGGAGGAGAATGACAAAGACAAAGGTCTACAGTCCTTTAGCCAATCAGGATGCTGAACACAATGCGTATTGATACACTATAAAAAAAAATCTGCGAAACAGCGAGGGACCACTGTATTTAATTAAAATGTATTTTATTTTAGTTCGTTCATATTCAAAATGTAATTCTATGGCACAAAGGTTAAAAAAAAAAGTTATATGCAGTGTTATTTCATTTTAAATTTCAAAAGGGTTTTGTGGCTCCCAGTGTTTTCTTTACTGTGTGAAATGGGTCAGAATGGTTCTTTGAGTGGTAAAGGCTGCCGACCCCTGCAGGCTTAGCCCATAGTAGCAACAAGTTAAAGGTGCATTGTGCAACTTTTCTGATAGAAGGTTACCTACATGGAGGGGTTATTGCTCTGCCTGAAATGTTTCACAGTATGGTATTAAACCTTAGACGTGCACGATTTATCGATTAAATTGATTAATTCGAATTTACAATTCAGGATGATGTGTTTTTATGAAAATCGATTTTTTAATTATTTTTTACATGCGAGCAGAACTAATGGGCCGCCACGCTCTACAAGGGTAAGTTAGCGGGGTGCACCCAAACATTGTACAAGCTAGCATGGCAGCGACTGAGGGAAAGCTTGTACCAAACAAAGGTGTTGCTACATCTGTTATATGGAACTGGTTCGGTTTTCTTGCGTCAGACTTAGAATAAACGAGTGCTCGCTGTAAGATCTATTCAAAAGCTGTTGGAACCAAACAAAGCAGCGCGACAAATTTATTCTAGCGCCTAAAGCAGAGTAGTAGCGGAGTAGGAGAAGTGCAGGTCCGAACGGAATGAAAATGGCCACAGCACGAGCACATCGTCCAAAGTCAAACAAGCAACAGTCCCTGAAACATTTTAGAACTGTGTGCCATATGATACACATGGACCACGATGGAAGGCAATCACACACACTACCGCGATGTATAGTGTAAAAGACATGGTGCCCATATATACTGTGGAAAAGCCCGGATTCATTAACATGGTGAAAGTTTTGGACCTGAAGTTTGTGCTACCAAGCCGCGAATATTTTTCTGAAGTTGCCTTGCCACAACTGTATACAGACTGCACAATGCTATAGGTAATGGTCTTCAAGTGATATATATTTTTTTTTAAAACAATAACAGCTTAATTGATGCAAGGTGTAATGTATTTGTTTTATAAAAGAACGTTGCATTATTTTGAGCCATTTGTCTGTCATCTGTTATTTGTTTTTGAGTAGGACAGAGAAAAATCTATTAAAATCAGAAATCTGATTTTTTGTTAAAAAAAAAAAACAAACAAAAAAACTGAGATTTTATTTTTAGTCCATATCGTCCAGCTCTATTACACCTTTCATCATGGAGACCAAACCAGGCCAAGTTACAAGTCAGATCTGTGGAGAGGCAACCCCGCTCACAGTCAGAATGCCAGTTTCTCTCAGTACGTTTAAGAGTTATAAAACCACCTGTAACTGAATAAATGTAGAGCTGTTTAATGCCATACTGTGGGATATTTCAGGCAGCGCAATGACATATCCACAGAGAAAAACACCAGAAAAGTTACACAGTGTACATTTAATATCCAGAGACAAACCCCCAACAAGAATAAGTGGAGCAAGATTGATGCATTCCTATGGTCTTTTGTTACATGATGCTTTCTCTGTAGTTGTCACACTGATGAACACAAACAATGTCCCTCTGACTTTTCCCTCACTCCGACCCACAAATCGAAGCCTGGTTGCTGGGAAATATCGACATTATGGGCTCTTTTAAGAAGCGCTCTGCTCCTGTCACAACATCTGCGGCCAATGTGAACAGGAATTCTACGAGCTGTGTTACTTTAGCATCAGAGAGGGAGCAGACATCAAAGATCAATACAGCCATTATGGCATTTCAATCCTCGCGTTGAGCAATGACCTCCAGCAAACCAGAAAATGTGGAGACATTTGAGCGAAGCATCTGAGAGAGAAAAGGTACAGTATATATCTTGACTTGTAAATTAATCGGACTATTAAATTATTGGACTATTGTGTAACCTTTGTGGTGGAGGGTCCGCTACCTACTTAGTCTCCATGGACATGGTATTGCTTTCCCTGGAATGTTCCATGGTATGACATTAAGCATATCCATCTAGTATTTATTCATTATGGGTGTTTATATTGCTCAAAAATACTATAATTCCTTCTCTGAATAGGGCGACTCTCCACAGATCTGAATTATAATGTAGTGTAGTGCTGTAACCTGCTTGTCTCTCTAGTGATAGACAGGTTTAATCTACAGTGAACCCTCGTTTATCGCGGGGGTTAGGTTCCAGAAATAGCCCGCAATAAGTGAAATCCGCGAAGTAGGACAATTTTATATTTTACAATTATTCTACATGTTTTAAGGCTGAAAACGCTTCACCAGACACATTATACACCTTTCTGAGACTGGTATTAACATTTTCTCACATTTTTCTCTTGTTTAAACACTCAAACTTTTGTAGATTTTCATTAAAATATATTAATAGTGGGGCGGGGGCACGTGACACGCGGGCACGTGCGCGCGGGCACGTGCGCGCGGACACGTGCGTTTGTTTTGGTACCACATATCCATGCCATGTGCGAAAGTCGAGTGGAAAGCGACCTGGATATCATTTTGGGCAAGACTCAAGCCAATGCTAACAGTGCCGAACTGCTAACAGACGCCTCTGAGCACCACAAGACCAGGTAAGACTAACCTGCGCTCACAAGAGTTGGTTGCATTTCACCCCGGCTCCAAAATCAGTCCGCTATCAATGCGTCGCCTGTGGAGTATTGTGGAGTATTGGGTTCGTCCTCTCGTCCTCTCACGGGGAAGAGCCACTGTCTCCTCTGTGCGCGCGAGTGTCCTCTCCCCGCTGCGGCTCCCCCGGACGCTCCATGTTGATTCTTGGCTCTTCCATGGTCCGGCTCGCACTCTCTTCCATGGCTCGTGCAAGTAAACAAAGGCCACACCTCCTGTCACCCAGGCGCTCTCGTGAAGGAAATCTGAGACTCTGTCCCTACCATCCCTGGTCTAGACCTGGTTTAGTCCTGGTTTAGACCTGGTTTAGTCCTGGTTTAGACCTGCTTTAGACCTGGTTTAGTCCTGGTCTAGTCTCTTAGCTAATCAGGGCGCAGGACAGAATGTTACACTGTAAAAAAAAAGTTACACTATAAAAAAAATTGAAAAAAAAAAAAAAAAAAATTGGAAAAAAAAATCCGCGAAACAGCGAGGCCGCGAAGAGTGAACCGCGATACAGCGAGGGTTCACTGTATACTGTGGAACATTCTAGACAAAGCAATAACGTTTCCATGGACACGTTTTAAAGTGTGTATGACAGATTTGTACGATTCTCTAATGTTGACTTTATTTGGTTGGATTATTACTATTGTAAACATTATAGTTTTCAAATTCTTATTCAAGAGGCAGTTTACCTTACCTTTTTAATTGTTTTTACTTGTAATAATATTTTTTGTAAAATTATAAGCTTCTAAATTTGTAGAACTTCAAATTCTAAAGCTATGTACAGTATGGATTAAATGTTTATCATTGTAGGTATCACAAGTGGACCAGAAGTAAACCTGGATAAGAACAGGACCAGTCCAAGTTCTGACTGGAAGAAACACACAGATTGAGCCCTAAGAGGATGAATACACAACTTTACACTAAACCAAACTGAACCACATGTGTGCTTTAAAACACTTTAAAACACTTTCACTCTGCCACTTTTCCTTGAAGATTTCTGAAAAGTGCCAAGAAACCGAGACCATTTTGCCTGGCTGAATTTCAAACAATGTTAGTATTTCATGCTGACATTTAACTTGACATTTATCCGCATCAAAATCTTAACCCAATATATTTATATTTGACTAAAACACGGGTCACATTGTTAATTTTACTCTGAATGATGCCTGTAATAAAAAGCCTACTGCCTTGTACGAGAGCTGCCAATAAATCCAGCAAGCTCTTTACTCACAGCGCTCTGGGCCCATCTTTTCTGTTTGATTAAACTTTGCTCCCCATGGTATAAAATATCCAAAGGCACTTAGATTTCAAACCTGCTCTGCTCCATTATTGACACCGCACTAACCCGAATATCAGCTTGAATTAATGAATTTCACTTTTTAACTGTTGGACTTTGATTTGACTTTGAGAAATGAACTCCTTGGAGATCAATTGAACTGAAGGTGTTTTGGACATGTTTACAAATGACTTTATGTGGTGGGATTATTACTATTGTAAATATAAATGGTAGTTTTACACAAATCAAGAAGTAATTTGTGAAGAAAAGTTGAAAAATATGTTGAAAATTACAGGAAGAAGAGAGTGCTAAACACAAATTACAGTATATTCAAAGGTTTGGCATAATTTACATGCAAGTAACATGTATTTTTCTGATACTTTAAAGGTGCATTGTGTAACTTTTCTGGTGGAGGGCCCATCAAAAGCTTGTCTCCATGGAGATGTTATCGCTATGTCTGTCATGTTTCACAGTATGGTAATCTTTCTGTCCTCATGGAGACTAAACCAGACCAAGTTACAGGTCAAATCTGTAGAGAGGTGACCCCACTCACAGTCAGAATGCCTGTTTATCTAGGTATTTTTGAGCTACAAAACCACCTGTGATTGAATAAATGTAAGGCAGAGCTGTTTAATGTCATACTGTGGAACATTTCAGGCAGAGCAATGACATATCCATAGAAACAAGCAGGTCTTGTGATGGACTCCCAACCAAAAGGTTACATATTACACTTTTAAAATAAAGGTGTTTCTGTGTTGCCTAGCGGCGTTGCCTAGCAACCCTTTGATCTTTCCTTTGATGTGTCTGGTCTCCTGATTCTTATTAGGGGCCAAGCACCGAAGGTGCTAGGCACCCTATAGTGTTTGCTCGGTGACCAAGGATAAGTATGAGATAACGGTGGCGTCCCAGGCAGCCAAGGAAAAGCTGCTGGATGGGTTCCGGATCGGCGACACCAGGGTCCATGGGCGAGCCATCGGCAGGGACGAGATGGTGGTCTCCTTCTTGGGCCTGCCGGCGTACGTCCGGGATGAGGAAATTGTGCAGAAGCTCAACTCCTGGGGAGTTTCCGCTGTTTCCGGGATACGGAGGAAAGTGTGGCCAGGGACTGGCATCGCGGACGGCACCAGGTTTGTGAGGGTGCGTTTCACTGCCGCTGTCAGGTCTCTGCCGTATTCTGTCAGGTTCGACACTGAGGAGGGGCCTGCGTACTTTAGAGTCATACACGACAATCAGGTGAAGCTGTGCAGAGGATGTCTCCAGCCGGGCCATGTGTTGCGTGAGTGCCCTGGCTTCCTGTGTAGGAAGTGTGGGGGTCAGGGGCATTATGCCCGAGAGTGCGCGGGGCCCAGGGCCGAGTGCTCGGGCCGCCGTGACTCTGGCCAAGGGGAGCGGAGCGCGGGAGGTGATGGTGGCGGCCCTGCAGCTGGGGCTGGACCAGCCCCCTCCTCCGTCGCCTCGAGTCGGGACAGTGAGCCTGTCCGGGATGCTGCGATTCAGAGTGCACAGGCACTCGTGACGGTGGAGGGCGAGGGGCTGCCTCCTTGCGCCTCCTCTTCCCCCTCCTCCGTCGCCTCGAGTCGGGACAGTGAGCCTGTCCAGGATGCTGTGATTCAGAGTGCACAGGCACTCGTGACGGTGGAGGGCGAGGGGCTGCCTCCTTGCGCCTCCTCCTCCCCCTCCTCCGTCGCCTCGAGTCGGGACAGTGAGCCTGTCCAGGATGCTGTGATTCAGAGTGCACAGGCCCTCGTGACGGCGAGGGATGAGGGGCCGCCTCCACGCGCCTCCTCTTCGCGAGGTGGTGAGGATGAGGGGGGCCTCCGCCCTGTAGCCGTGGCGGCGGGAGCTGAGCCGAATGCTGCTACGGATGCTGCTGCGGTCCAGCGCCTCGCTCCCGGAGCGGGGGGAGCGGCCCGGGGTCCGGGCCCCCGGGTCTGGCCGCACCCGGAAGATGAACGGGGCGAAGCTCAGATCTCAGACCATGGGGGACGAGTCCCTCTGGCCCTCGTCCGCTCCGGCCCCGTGTGATATGGTCTCTGCTCCGGGCCCGTGTGATCAGATCTCCGCTCCGGGCCCGTGCGGTCCGCTCTTCGCTCCGGGCCCGTGTGGCCCGCTCTCCGCTCCGGGCCCGTGTGGTCCGGCCTCCGCGTGCCCCTCTGGGCCCGCTACCACGTGTGCGGGCGCGGAGGGAGAGCGGATGGACTTCTGCAGTGGCGATGTTGAAGCGGACCTTGATTATGTTAGACAAAGTGTTAAGAGGCTCCGGAGGTCCTCTGAGTGCGCCGAGACTCCGGGGCGCGTCTGATCGGTCCCCTGGACGATCCCAGCTTCATTCGGAAAATGGAGAGGTTATACGACTGTTTCGATACTGAAATTGAAGTGTATGATTCTCTGATAGACTGGTGGGACGGGGCGAAAGCCCGGATAAAGAGAGTGGCCGTCCGATGGCAGAGGAGGTGGGAGCAGGCTGTGCGGGAGCGCGCGGTGCGTGGCCGCCTCCAAGTGCAGAAAAAGAAAAAAAAAAATGTGTTTGCACTGCATCACCTTTGCTCTCCCCCAGGCCCCTTTCTTCACCTGGGGCAATCCCTTTGGTCCTCTACATTCCCCCTGTTTCTCTTGGCCCTTGTGCCCAGTGGTGTTTATTCCCGTACCCGCATCCCCCGATGTGTCTTCTGAGTGCTTTGTGAATGTTATTGTGGTGATAGGATATGTACTATTATGTACCTGAAGTGTGTGTTATTGTGTATCTTATAATACTAAAAGATAAAAAAAAATAGTGTTTGCTTTGCGTTGCCTAGCGACATTGCCTGGCGACATTGCCTAGCAACCCTTTGATCTTTCCTTTGATGTTCTGGTCTCCTGATTCTTCTTATTATTTTATATTCCTTTCACCATGGGAGTCTATGGCAACCCCTAGAACCGTCTGGTAAAAAGTTGTGAAATTTTGCATGCACATACCAGCCAGTCTCCTCATTACCCACAGCGATTTATAGGGCCCCAGCCCCAACCGTCTAGTGGCACCAGCAGGTCAAAGTTGCAGGAATTTGTCAATTGCCTAGCAACCTTTGATCTGTCTTTGATGTGTCTATTCTGACAAGGTCTAACCCTGTCAGAACAGACCCTGTCAGACCCTGTCAGACTCTGTTAGACCCTGTCAGACTCTGTTAGACCCTGTCAGACCCTGCATGCGGCCTACATGCTGAGGCCTACATGAACCTTCGGTGCTTGGCCCCACATTGCTGCTTGCAGCTATATTTTTATATTTGTGTTTGTCAAATCATAACTTCTGTGTACATTAGAAGAGGTTTTTCTAGGTAACAGTTATGAATGTGTCTAATGTAATGATTTCCAACAAGGAAGTACAATTTTAAACCAACAAAAACCTTAAACTTTTAATTGTTTTTGGACTTTGATTTGACTTTGAGACATAAACTCCTTGGAGATAAATTGAACTGAAGGTTGTTTCGGACATGTTTACAAATGGCAATGGCAGCGCATAAGGCTGAGCTCATTCTAAGTCTTCCAGCCTATAAATAATTGTCTGCAGTCTCAACATGAAACAAGCAGCTGTTGTTTGAAGTGCTGCCTCTGCAATACAGATAAATGGCTTTCAGAAACCACAAGAGGAAGTATGACCTGGTACAGCTACATTGCTCAATTTTACTACATGTTACTGCTTGATTGGTTCATTTTATTACTTGTCTCCATGGAGATGTCGCTTTGTCTGGAATGTTCAATAGTATGACATTAAAAGTATCTGTATATTACCATGGAGGCCAAGTTTTATGTCAGATCTATGGAGAAGAACCTCGCTCATAGTAAGAATGATTGTTTTCTGAGGTAATTTAGAGCATTAAAATTGCCCAGATAAATAAGTTTAATACTGTGGAATGAACCAGTCAAAGCAATAATATCTCCATGGAGATAGCAGACTCACTTACTTGGCGGCACGGTAGCTGAGTGACTAGCGCTCTTGCTTCACAGCAAGTTCCGGGTTTGCTCCCCGGGTCGCCCGGGCCTTTCTGTGTGGAGGTTGCATGTTCTCCTCGTGTCTGGGTGGGCACTCCGGTTTCCCCCACCAACCCAAAACATGCACCATAGGTACCTCCAGCTTAGGTCCTGACCAAGCCGAAGCAAGAAGATCATGGAGATGGTCCCCGGGCGCCCTAATGTGTGTGCTGCCCACTGCTCCTAATATATATATATATATATATATATATATATATATATATATATATATATATAGGATGGGTTAAAATGCAGAAAAGAATTTCTCCAGTGTGAGATCAATAAAGTTCACTTCTTCTTCTTCTTCTTACCCACCACCACCACCAAAAAGCTACATTGCGTACCTTTAAGTAATTGCAATAATATATGCTTCGTTATACATTAAACATACATTGTTTTGTTTTGTTTCATTCACGCATGTTTAATACACAAACCCTGCATATTTAATCTGAGTTCTTTTATCAAATGGGAATGGCTCCACTGTGTTTTTAAACTCCATACGCCTTCACTAGAATATGAAGCTAGACGCCAGAGAAACAAAAGACCGAAACCAATGACTTTCCGGAAAGTAGTTAGCTAGGTAGCTCCTCCCTACAGCAAGATATAAGCAAGTGTCTTACCAGTATTCTTATTAGAGCTGACGAAGCCTCTCGGATGAGCGGCGAAACGTTTTCAACCAAACAAACTTGGTCCAGTTGACAAATTGAACTTCTCCTGTTATCATGGATTCTACCTGGACGACTGAGGGACTTTTCACGCATCTTCACTAGAATAATATATCGTATCATATCAGCTCTGGACTTGTCGATCTCTATTAAATAAAAGGTAAAATGTGGCTGTTGAAAACTACCACTATATGACATCACAAGGTGGAACAGAGCATTTTGAGAGGAAGACAGACTAATAAAGATTACAGTGGTCCCTCGCTCTATCGCGGTTCACTGTTCGCGGCCTCGCTGTTTCGCGGATTTTTTAAAATTTTTATTTTTTAATAGTGTAACATTTTTTTATAGTGTAACATTGTGTTCTGCGTCCTGATTGGCTAAGAGACTGTAGACCTTTGCCGATTGATAGATGGGGGACGCGGGGGGGACTGGGGCTAGACCAGGACCAGACCGGGACTAGACCGGGACTAGACCAGGACTAGACCAGGACTAGACCAGGACTAGACCAGGACTAAACGTGGACTAAACCAGGTCTAGGCCAGGACTAAACCAGGTCTAAAGCTGGATTGGACCTGGGCTAAACCAGGACTGGACCAGGTCTAGACCTGGACTAAACCGGGACTAGACCAGGTCTAAACCAGGATTAAACTACCACGTGCCGCTCTTTGCTGGTTTCTTGCGGCTGGTTTGTAGCTCGGGCTGAGAGGACGCGGTCCGGGCGCAGCGGTTTGATCTCGTGCTCGCAGCCCTGGGGTACGCGCGGCCTCGGGCCGGTCGTGCTGCTCTGTCACGGATTTGACCACGATGAGGGGTGCATGTGTCGCGCACTTCTCCAAGGGGTTGGTACGCATCGCGTCCTGGGACGTGGCAGTGCCGTTGAATGAGCGCGGTGCTTCCTGCGGATCCAGTGACTCATGTCTTCGCTCCCCTTGCGCGTCCAGCGGGGTTTCTAGAGCCGTGTCTCCCCCCACGCTTCACTATTAATACATTTTGTTGAAAATCTATGAAAGTTTGAGTGTTTAAACGAGAGAGAAATGTGAGAAAAGGTTAATTCCAGTCTGAGAAAAGCGTATAATGTGTGTGGTGAGGCATTTACAGCCTTAAAACATGTATAATAATTGTAAAATATAAAGTTGTCCTACTTCTCGGATTTCTCTTATTGCGGGTTATTTCTGGAACCTAACCCCCGCGATAAACGAGGGATTACTGTACTCAAATGTGGTAATGAAACAAAACATAACTCCAAGTATGTTTTTGATGATGTCACAACATTCTAACATGGCTTGAAGCTCACAAGAATCCATTTTGTGTAATATAGGATCTTTATTTTATTTTTTCTATTTTAGTTTTAGTTGTATAAAGAGTGAAGAATTAATTAATGAATTTGTAATGAATCTGTAATGTATACACAGTCACAAGTCAAATCACGTCAAAAGCTATATTCCATTTAGAGTGCCAAGAGATGTGAAATGATGCTAACATTCATGTAGCGGCCCCTGCTTTCCCCGAGAGAGAGTTTGTAGCTTGAGGCCCCAGAGTGTGTATCACAAATTGGCACCAAACCAGTGAATTAGTCCATGGTGAGACAGTCCAAAACCCTATAGACTACAGCCATGCACTTCTGTTTTTCCTCAGTGACAGAAAGCTCAGCAAATGATGATGTCTCAGTCAGGATCTGGCTCCACTGTACTCTGCTGGGACTAAATAGGGACATTGATGGTTTCAATGGTGTACGAAAGCATTGCATCTTATTTAATAACTGTTAGCAAATAGCGTCAATTTATCTGTCAGAAGGACAATTTTACAGACTGCAGTTGTGCTGCTCTCGAAACACAAGCTGATATAATATGCATATTTTCTCATAAACAACACTAACTCGCTACACTGAATTTTAAGCAGTGTTGGGAAAGTACTATGGCTTAGGAAGAAATCTACGGAAGTCGACAGAGGCCATATTCATGAGCAATATTTTTTCTTCCTTGTTATCCCGAGATAATGAGATAATTAATTTGTGATCTTGAGAAAACAAACAGTTATTTCAAGATCTCGAGAAAACAACTGAAACGTCTACCGCCACGTTGTAACAGGTTAACTTCGGGGCTATTTCTCATTCTGAATAGATGTGTTTTTGGTCATTAGAATGTGTGGAATAATAATCGATCAGCTGATAAGGCAATATTTTGATCAGGGGTTGACACAGGGGGCGACTGCATTACGTCTTTTAATTCGGGATAATTTCAAGATTAGTCCGCGGCACCTCCGCAGAAGACTGGCCCGGCTTCGTCTTTACCGATGGAGATACAGTGACGGAGTGAGTTTGTTTTCTCAAGATCACAAATTAATTGTGTTGTTTTCTTGAGATCTCGAGTTAATTTTCTCGTTATTAAGGTGAAAAATAATCATTACGAACATGGGCTCTGTCAGCTTCCGTAGAAATCTGTTCGCAAAGGTTGGATAAATAAATTGGAATAGGATCATGTAGTAATAAAGATCATGTTACAGCTAAAAGGACTTGTCCAAATTAAACAAAACACAACTCCATGTTTGAAGGAACAATATTATGACTTCATGGTTAAAAGTTCCAAAAGTCAGATGGGCATAAAATGGATATAAAGAAAACTATTCATTTTTAAGATAAGATACAGTAAGACTTTACTGATCTCATACAGGAGAAATTCACTTGCCACATTAGCTCCAGGAGGTTTAGTGCAAAGAAAGTTAGAACAAAAAAGTGCATTTTTGTGAGTCGGGGCATTTCTTCACATAATCTGCCATGCTTGTCTCCATGGAGAGGTATGTTTAATCCCATATTGTGGACCATTCTAGGGAAAACAATAATATCTCCATGGAAACAAGTAGACCTTCCATGGGAAAAATGCGTCTTTATAAAGGTGAAGGGTCTACTGGAATGTTACACTGTAGGGCATTAAACATATCTCCCTTGCATTTGTTAAATTACATGTGTTTTAAAGCTCAAAATACAGTAGAAAACATGAATTCTTAATTTGCAGGTTTGCTTCTCCATAGAGCTGACCATTAACCTGTCTCCATGGAGATAAGCAGGTGACTGACCCTTAAGCAAGATCTAATAATATACATTATTAAAAAAAAATCATTACTATGTTATGAATCACAATCAAAGTATTTCTCCGATAAATGTGGACTTTTTCCCCAAAATGTGCAGCTCTGTTGTTTAGTCTGTCAAAATTGTAAATGTACTCAACTCGTTCACATTTCTTTGCATCATCCCATTTTTGTTATCCGTCTCAAAATAGCTCCAGAGAGATGCCCATACCTCCTCTTATTCCTAAGAGTTTTGTCTTACCTGCTGCATCTCTGCTCATACAAAAACATTATTACTATAGTACATTCAACCCAATGCATTTTCTCCTGTGCCATTTGAGGATTCGTGTGTCTGTACAGCTGTCTACTGTTCTACTGCGAAATCCACTCTATTGATCCGTGCTCTGCTATATTCTTTACAAAATGTACCTCGGCTCGCTTGAGAGAAGACTTTTCTTTATTTCACATCCCTGCGTTTGTGGTCTATATTGCAATTCTGCTATCTCAATGAAAAATGACCCTCAAAGCAGCTTTGACCGCACAGACGTCACATGAAGGGTTATCTCGAAAAGAATAAGAAACAGTTTTAAAGATTATAAAACATGACTTTGGTTACGTTGGTAGACAGACAGGGTTAAGTAGTTCATAGTGTTTGGATGTAACGTAAAAGGAGCTAGAGGTTAAGCTCACAACAAATTGTAGCGTGGAAGAAACGGCTAATCTCCCCCTTCACTTTGCCCATACCTGCCCTCTCTGTAACATCTGGTGTACACGCATACTACTGCTCGATTTAATCTGTTTACTGAATGAGTGTTTTTAATCTGTTCAAACAAAGAAGTGTATTCACAGTGGTCAAAGATTAGAGAAACATGGAAGTGACACCAGCTCAGGTTCCCAATTTTTTTTGACTGATGTACACAACTTATTTTAAAAGTGCAGTGTGTAACTTTTCTGGGAGAGGGTCCATCAAATATTTTTTACATGGAGATGTTTCACGGTATGGTATTAAACCTTTCTATCATCATGGAGACCGATTCAGACCAACTTACAGGTCAGATCTGTGGGGAAGCCAACCCGTTCACAGTCAGAATGCCTCTTTTTCTAGGTGTTTTTGAGCAGTTAAACCACCTGTAATTGAATAAATGTAAAGTAGAGCTGTTTACCGTCATACTGTGGAACATTCCAGGCAGAGCAAAAAGCAAAAAGTTACATAGTGCAGCTTTAAAGTACAAATTTGTTTAAAATACTATAGTATAAAAACCATAAAATAAAATGTCTTGCAATATTTACTGCAGTTCATTGCAGAATTATTGATGTTACATTCAACTTTATTACTTAAGTTTTTGAGTGTAAAAGCAGCACTTTTCTACATTTAATTAAATGTAAACTGGCGATAATACATAACTTAATTATATTCTTGGATGAGAGTGTGTTGGATTAAAAAAAAGATATAAAAGTGACTGTTAGTGGTCGAAGGGGCCAATGGAACAGTTTGGCAGCCTGCTCCAGGGCAGCTGTGGTGACATTATAACTAAGTATGGAATAAATTAATTATGCACAAAATTGTAAAGCAACTTTGAGCATTTTGAATAAACCCCTATATTTGTGTGGTTGTATATTGTAAGGTAGCTCCATTGCCTTTATCAAACCAAACAAGATATCATTGTTTCAACTTTTGGTTATGCTAATCTATTCTATATTTGCATAACAGTTTCATTTTTCGGTGTACTTTTCTGTCAAAATGAAGCGATTTAACTGTAAAACAAAACTTGTACTGCAGTGAATATTTGGATGTGGCTGTGGTTGCTGTCTGTACTGTGAAAATGAAATCACAACAGGGAGGATTCAGAGCAATATCCCCACACCTCTAATGTATTCTGCTCACACCAGCCTTTATGAGCTCCTCACCATATTAAGATGCTGGTATTACAGTAACACTATATCATTTCACACTCTTAGTGTCGGACTTCATATTAAGAAGTACAAAGCATAGGTGGCTTTATCAAAATAGAAGATCAGGAGAGCCAACTGCTGACTCCCCATTTAAAGTTCAACTGTACTTTTGCTTTTTAGGATATTACATATTTCTATAATACTAATACAGTACTATTAATACTATTTCTGTAATGCTAAGCTCAAATATGATCTGGGTAATGATTTCTACATATTGAACTTTGTAGAGCGACATGGCAATTAAATTTAACTCAAGAACATCTGTATGAAGACACTACAACTGCTTCAGAAAAACTAAACTAAACTATTGAAATGTTGTGATTATCAATCGATTATCAAAGAGTAAATAGAAAAGGATGGATCAGGACATAAGGTGGACTCTATGTATATTCACAGGTTATTAATTATAAACTCTACACTAGCCCACTTAAACATGCATGAATTAACATCATTTAAAACTGTGGGTAGTGCACTTTGGAGCTGAAGTGGCAGCAGTGGCCAGCTCATGGAAATAACTGGAGTTATTATATAATTAACCTTGTTCTCATTTCTTCTGATTGAAATACAGTTCTGTTTTACTTTTCCTCTTCAGACAATTGTCTGGATTTCCCATGGGAACCTGTGGAAGCCCCCTGCCCCCTCCCCTTTCTGCAGCCCGGACAACATGGCTCTCCGGTCAGGGTCAAGTACTGTGACCAATATTCTCCACAATTACACCAGGCAGGCTGTTGATGGGGAGTCCAAATGTCACTTTTCTGAACAGAGGAAACTTGTCAACATGTGATAGACATTTGTTTTAACAGTGTGAGCCGAGCAGTGCTTAAGTGCTCCTGATGGAGCATGACACAGGCATGCAGCATGTGTGACAGACAGAGCCTAACACCACAGAGCGTGATCCCTCCTGCTCTCTTTCTCTTTTCTCACACCAGCTTCCTTCCGAGGGTAAATTGTAGACCAGAAGTGGCGGAAATACGTCAGTTCTTGGGCTCTCTGAAGCTTGACTGTGTGTCTCTTAATTTCGGATGAAGGGAATGAGGTGGGGGGAGGAGGGGCTTTTAATCACTCCTGTCGCTTTAAGGACACTTATCAAAGCCTTATTATGTGCAATAGAAATACCAAGAGCCGCTGAGCAACTGAGCAACCGGGAACAGGACTGGAGCAGGATTATGGGGAAGTCAGCGCGATCTGAACTGGAATAGACCGCTTCGTCGCCTCATGGAGTTTGATTACTCACTGGATGCCTGTCTTTATTCGGACGGTTCGGATCGTTCAGGGAATACAGCGCGTTGTCTCACTTTGGATCCGTTTCCACTGACGGAGCGCGTGGAGAGGAATATGACTTAAGTCACGGGAGTATTCACGACTACAGAAGATACGATTGCTTGGTTTCGGACGGATAGGATCTCTTCATTTGACAGCATTGGATCATGGATCAGGCTGGTGGAAAAACAACAACGGGCTGCAGCGGCAGCGACATGATTTCTTTGCGCTGTCTGCGCTTTGCAGCGAGCACACAAGGCTGCCTCGTCGCTTGTTGTTATTCCGATGCCACAAAAGTTGCGAAGCGAGTGTAATGCGTGGATTTTGAACTGTTTTGCACCTGCTTGGACGTCGACATCGTGCAGATTCGTGACAAATTGAACGCGTGGATCAGCGTTGCTATCGCGCGTGTGGGATACTTGAACATTTGCTTATCGTAATGGAGATTGGGGAGCTTTATACTCAAGGTCACTGAGTGCTAGAAGGCGATATTTGCTGTTTAGGCACACATACATCTTCACGGTATAGTGCACCGTCAAATTCCTCGTTTTTGTGTGTGTGTAATCTGCGTGCGCTTTGGTTCACACTGTAGAGTTGTAATTGGCCAGTTTTTCAGCTCTCTAACAACATGGATGGGAAATTGAAGCAGGGAACGGGTCGCAGATGCCGGACCAAGCGGGAAAGGGTGCGCAGGTTGAGGGAGGCAGGGAGCAGAGAAGCCCGCTGCAGCCCAGAGCCCAACTCCTCCTGCTCCGACAGGGAGGGACACAGTCCAGGGAGGGACACCGCTAAAAAGGCACCGCGCCCCGCAGCCTCCACCAGAGCTCAGCCGCGGACCCCCAGGAGGAAGAGGAGGGAGTCCAGCTCACAGGAGGAGGATATCATTGATGGATTTGCTATTGCCAGCTTCATCAGCCTGGAGCGTCTGGAGGTAAGCACACGCTGGATCAGCATTGTGATTACCTTCTGCTGCTGTGGCTGTTCATCTGTGGAGTGGCTCCTAAAGTGTGCATGCTCCGGGCCCCACTCATCCTCTGTATGGAGAGTACTGGCGATTGTGTGTCATTAACTGCTGATTGAAGGTCAGGTAGACCCTGGACAAGAGCGGAGCTGCCTTTTCAATGCCGCTTTATAGATTGGATAATGCATGTGAAGTTGGCATTGACAGTGCCCAATTAGGCTGATGTTGTGCTCACGATGATGAGCTGTACAGACAGTCTAATAAAACTATTGGCAAACATTATAGCCAACTATTCTAGTGACACTTGCTGTGTTTTGCTAATTGCTATTTTTGACTCAAAAGCTGGAAAAGCTTGAGTCAGCAACAGTTATTGATCAGTGTTGTCCTTTATGTGTGTGCCAAATGTGTGTGCTATGTGACTGTTAATGCTGTAAGTTCATATTTTGTGGTTTTAGTTGTAAACAAATGGAGTTGATGGTGGCAGGTGCCTTAGTGTTCAACTTTCTCTGGTTCACATTTTGCAGTGGTTTATCTTGGAACACTTGACATCTCACTGATTTTCATCTGTCACAGTTGATACTCATATGCAAATATATTAATATATTACCATGTATTTGAAGCCTAATACCAAGTGAATCATGGGGAAGGGGGCCTCTCTTGTGACATCCTCTAATCTCTTTATCTCATTACGTCCCAAATGACAAATAAAACACATCTCCCAGTGGGATTTTCTAGCTGATATTATTCCACAAATCATTATGGGAATACAGGCTAGTTGAATTATGGCGGTATTAATAAACAGTGCTACCATATAATACATGCATATAGGACTATATTTTACTATGATGACCTCATTTAAAAGCTCATGGATCACAGCAGAAGCCACCCTCACTGCAACCTCCATGTAAGGCTTAGCGGTGGCATTAATCAGACGTGATTGACTACTGCCTCCTACGTGTGTGCTTAGTCAGTGTAATATCATGATACAATGCAGATTTGCAGAAAAAATAACAGCATGACATCCTCAACGGACGCCTCAATGGAGGAGTCATCAGTTTGAAATGATCATTAATTTGCCACACCTCATCTGTTAACAAGTTCAACCTGTTCTGGTCACTGCCAATTACAGAGCTATTTAATTTGGCCTGGACAGCTCTTGTAATGTGGATGCGAGAAGCGGTGAATGCTTTTGAAATGAAAACTATTACAATAAACTCGAATGTTAGGTTTTTAACAGATTAGCCATAAGATTATGACTACAAGAGGAAGAAGTTTAAAGGTTCTATGTCAGGCAAAACTGGGTTGAGTCATTTTATAATGTTGTATCCTCATCAAAAAAAGACCCGGAGTTGTGTTTTGTTTCATTCACATGTTTAATTAATCCTTTATTATTAGTCTGTCTACATCCTCAAACCTCAAAATGCTCTGATCCAGCTTGTGTTAGCAGATTTTTTTTTTACCTTTAGTTCAGTAGAGATTGGCAATTCCAGGGCTGAAAGGATTCTAATGAAGATGTATGGAGTTTAAAAACACAGTGGAGCACTTCTTTGTATTATCACATGACATCACAAGGTGGAGTTTTTTTCTGTTTGAGAGAACAACTCAGGCTAAATATGTGGGGTTAGTGTGTTAAACATGTGTGAATGAAACAAAAGCACCACTCCGGCTATATTTTTAATGAGGACACAACATGATTGCAGTGTGCAGTAATGTTATGGGCCCTTTGTGGCATTTGGCTGCCACTGTTGACAGCTGCTGACTGGGGGAGCCTTTGATGGTGTCAAACTGCAAACTGTTCTTTTAGCAACATTTTCTGAGATGTGCACTCGTCAGGAAAATAGTGAACATGATTTGATTTTTAACTCTGCATTTGCACTTGGCAAACATAAAGTGTAAAATATATACTGCATGGAAGAAGATGTGACTTTATTGATCTCACACAGGAGAAATTCTCCTCTGCATTTAACCCATCCTGTTATTAGGAGCAGTGGGCAGCACATTACTGCTCCCGGGAAACATCACCCTCCTTGCATGTAGGGTCATTATTTTGTCAGATTGCTGTCAGCTTTTTTAAAATTTTTATTGAAGTAGCTTTTTAATCATTCAGGTCTGATACATTTTGACGTTTTCTAATTCCAGTCAACAGGGTACTTATAAGCTAATGTATTTTGATACTAGTCCCACTCCCAAGCTTAGATAAATACAGAGTGCAGACAGGGCATCTGGCATTAAATCAGATCAATAAACATGCAAAATTGTGCCAATTGTTTTTTGTGACCCAACAAAAGGGGGAAAAAGAAGCTTGAATGCTTTATGTAGCCTAATTTGTATTTTATTTTTCTAAATTTTGATATGGAACAAACAAAAATAAAAAATAGACAAAAAACAAAACAAAAACCCTCCCACACCCCATCCTATCTCTACACCCATTACATACACAAAACTACACAAAAAACACTAGATATACAAACATTAAATGTCAGTCAAGCCCAGTCCTGTCAAAAAGTTGAAAAAAGGTGTTACATAGTGCAGCTTTAAAGGTGCACTGTGTAACTTTTTGGTTGGGCCTCTGTCACTGCCTTGTTTCTATGGATATGTTATTGCTCTACCTGTAATGTTCCTTACATTAATGCAATTACAGGTGGTTTTATTTTTAGCTCAAAAATACCTAGAAAAACAGGCATTGTCACTGTGGGGTTGCCTCTCCACAGATCTGACCTGTAACTTGGTCTGGTTTGGTCCCCATGAAGTTAGAAATGTTGAATACCATACTGTGAAACATTCCAGACAAGGCAATAACATCTCCATGATTCTTCAAGCTTTTGACAGACCCTCCACTAGAAAAGTTACATAGTGCAGCTTTAAGGTAAACATCAAATAAAAGTGTCACTTGTCAACAATGACTTTCAATACATTTGGAATTTGTTTCGTCTGTCAGTGTTCGTTTGCAGTGTTGTGTAGCTGCTTCTTCACATGACATTTTAAAGGTAGCATTGCTGTCATATGGACTGTCACAGCCATCTAAGAAACAGCCCGTTTCACTCATATGCTTCATATTGCAGCTGTGTGTGGTGAACAGCCTGTCACTTGTGCTTTAGCCCAATGTAAAGGTGCCACTAACAACACACCTGTTATATTAGATTAGCTCTTAGCAGATACTCTATAAGGAGATGGGCAATATGGCCAAAAATGTAAATATATCATCAGACACCTGTGAAAGGACTGTAAAATCATAGCTCACCAAGAATATATTTATTAAAACAGTACAATAATTTCCTGTAGGCATTATTTTACTCATAGACATTCAATAATTAAAGAGATCTAGGAGCCCATTGGGGAAATAAAAAGCCACTATATAGTGTGTGTATTCAAATCTTTACAAACTTGCTCAGTTGTACTATGGTAAATAATTATGTTAAAGGTCTATAGGGAATTTCCATGCCATCAATCAGATATATTATTTACACTGCAGGTGATGTAAGTTTTTCTATATTTTTTTTTTTTTTCAAAAATGATTAGATTGTAATGACTAGGCCTGTCATGATAACACATTTTGAAGCATGATATAGAAAATATAGATGATAAACAATAATACTGAAACTACCACTGTGCCACTGTCACAAAAACCTTAAAGCAGGATTGTAGTCTTAAACCTTTTTTAAATCCACAGTTTCATTAAAAGCCCTGAGCTGCAACAAATAAATAGCAAAATTAACCAATAAATATAGCTGCAAGCAGCAATGTGGGGCCAAGCACCGAAGGTGCATGTAGGCCTCAGCATGTATTATTATGTCGTTATACGTTTTGTCATGATAGCCAATCAAACGCTACCTTATAAGCAGAAAAGTTATACAGGGTCTAACAGCGTCTGACAGGGTCTAACAGAGTCTGACAGGGTCTAACAGAGTCTGACAGGGTCTAACAGGGTCTGACAGGGTCTAACAGGGTCTGTTAGCCAGGCTTCCCAGGCTCCCAGGCTTCCTATGAAGGGTTCCCAAGATATGAGCTCACTTCGGCTAGATCAAAGACACATCAAAGACAGATCAAAGTATAATGTATAAGAATCAGTAGAAACACTATGGTGCCTCGCATCTTCGGTGCTTGGCCCCAATTAACCATAGAAGTTATTTATTCTACCCACTACAGGTCAAATCTTATGCCATTACATAAAAATATCAGAAGCATCCCCATTATCTCAAAGAATGTGTACACATAATTAATATTGACCCCCAAAATATAATGTTCCAGGAATCATATATTGAACAGAGATCTGAAGTTATATCCACTTGTTTATGCTGTAGACATCAAGTAAAACCAGCGCCTCACCTTTGTTATATACGACCCATTTATTCCCTCAAACTTGTTTTTTTCCTGAGTACCGGTAGTTAATGATTTGAGCTCAGAGCTTGAGAACATTTGCACTTTGGCTCCTTTATCATAATAAAACGGTACCCTTTTAGTGTTTTAAATGGAAATGAGCTTGGGTAATTACGGCGTTTTTTGTTAGATACCTCGCACTGTAATAATTTCCCAGCTCAAGTGCTAAATCCGTGCTGAATGAGCCCAGAGTAAACAGTGCACTCCACACACAGGCTTATATTTCAACATTAAGTAAATCAGCCATGATACTTCCCTGTGTGCGACGATGCTCACGCAGATGCTGTTTGTAGGTAATTGGTCTGATTTGCATGTAAATGGACTGCGCTTATTAAATAACGTTGGTGGATCTGTTACTTTTTGTGCTTTTACTTACTTAATTTTGCTTGTGCTAAGTGATTCAAGTGTTCTGTGAGTTGTGTACACTAGATTTAAAGTGCTGTCTTTTGATCATTCCAATCAGTTTCTTTCCTATGCAAACTAGGGATCAGAATAAGAGCAAGCAAGCAAGAGTTTGTGGTCCAATGCAGATAGTAGTTCTTGAAAGTATTGAAAATTTGATACTAATTGACATACTTAAAGGTCCTATATTATGCAAAATGTATTCTCAAACATAGGTGGAATTGTGTTTTGTTTTATTCACATGTTTGAGTAGTCTGTCTTCATCTCCAAAACTCACAGTGCTCTGTTCCACCTTGTGATGTCATGAAGCGGTAGTTTTCAAGTTAACTCTTTTAGTAGAGATGGGAAATTCCAGGGATGAAATCATCCAAATGATTATAGTGAATGTGTATGGAGTTTAAAAACACAATGGAGCTCTTCTTTTTATTACCACATGTCATCACAGGGTAGAACTGAGTGTTTTCAGTTTGAAAGAACTCAGCCTAATTGCAGGATTTATGTGTTACCATGTGTGAATGAAATAAAACACAGGTATGTTTGTGATGAGGAAACAGCATTATAACATAGATCAGAAAGTAGCGTAATATGGGCCCTTTTAAACTAGTATCAAAATTAGATGCCAGTTTGAAGTATTGATACTGGAAAAATAAGATACTTAATAAAAAATTCCTTAATATCAATATTGAGTTTGAGATTATAGTATTGTGACAACACTACTGCAAAGAGTGTAAACTGTAAAAAAAACATTTGCGGAGCAGTACTTGATGTGTACAGTGTCATAATCACTATGTAAGAACTCCTTTTAATGACAAGTGTAATTTTATAGCAATCTCATTTTAAACAGCTGTTAATGTCACTGAAGCTTAAGGGCAGTAATTCAGCTCCTCTTCTGTTCACCTACTTGCTGTATGCTTGAGTGGAACCCATGACCTATGCAGCCTCTGCTAATTGCTCATCAATTATGAGGAGAACAGAGCGGCGTTTGTCCTGGGAATAGTCGTGCCCTATTGCATCATGGTCGGATAAGCGTGCTCTCACCCCACTGAAGCGACTATGTGCTCCTGTTGACCTCTGAGCAGTGACTAATGACCAGCATGGTGGTGTCTCTGTCAAACCATACAGTCTACAGGCCACTGTCTCATTAGCATTCAGCTAACAGTGATACTCTTACCCCGCAGTGTACAGCAGCCTGCATAGCCAACATACATTACAACAAATCTAATCTAGCCAAGTTAAGATTACTTCAATTAATAATAATCATTCATTGCATTTATATAGCGCCTTTCATGACACCCAAAGCGCTTTACAGTTCATTCTTCATTCATCCACACTTGGTAGTGGTAAGCTATTATTGTAGCCACAGCTGCCCTGGAGCAGACTGACAGAAGCAAGGCTGCCAATCTGCGCCATCGGCCCCTCCAACCACTTCCAACACTCACACACACTCACTTTCATACTAGGCAATGTGGGTGAAGTGTCTTGCCTAAGGACACAATGACAGTTTTTGTGACTGGTGCCCCACTGTGGCACCTGGAATTCCCAGCGGTCTTCCATCCAAGTACTAACCAGGCCCTGCCTTGCTGAGCTTCTGAGATCTGACGGGACCAGGCTTTGACGAGCAGGTATTACGCCAATTAAAGGACCCATGGCATGAAATTTTCACTTTCTGAGGTTTTTGAACGTTAATGTGAGCTCCCCTACCCTGTTTAGGCCCCCCCCCATGGTTAAAAGTTGCGAAATGTCTAAACTGAGCATTTGCGATCCTTTTCTGCGTTAGAAAAAATCAGAGCTCAAACGGGCGATTTTGAACAAGGAAACTTATTGACGTCAGCTCGAAAAAAGAAATGCAAATGCAGTTCCACCCCCGTCTGTTTGTACTCGGCGTCTCTGTAAATCACGCCCAGAGAGTTTGGACTGCGGAGGAGCTACGCAATGCGAAATACGTTTTTTTATTTGCCTGGAGGAACTTGCGAGTGTTTCTAGGCTCGGAAGTCCTTTATCTGAGCCTGTGGATATCTGAAACAGCAGTGGTTTAATTTTATTTTCTGTGGAAATGTGTTTATTTTTCAATGGAAGGCTTCTCATCTCATCCCCCCGTGCAAAAACAAGGAAGTGGGTCACAGAGCGGAGCGGAGAGCTTGGCCACGCCCCCACCCTCTACTATAGGCCATCTCTGTCCTCCTCATTTGCATTAAAGCAACAACGCCCATAATGGAGTGTTCCAGAGTGACATTTATGACTCTTTCTCATCTTATCTCTCTTTCTCATGCACTGAGTGTTGATTTTGAATAAGGATTCATTTACAGTATTAGGGAACCATTAGGCCTAAAAAAAATAAATGTTGGTTTCCGATTTGTTGACAGTTCTAGACATGGGTAGGTAGGGAATTTATTTTATTTTTATTTTTTTTCCTGTGGGAATATGGACATTTTGAAATTTTATTTTATTTTATTTCCTTCCGCAGCAGTACTATTTCAATAAAGACTATAATTGAAATTGGCATAATTTCCCAAAGCTATCTCAATGCTAAGGGCATATTCTATACTTAAGTATAGTCGAACGAAGCTCCAACATGCCATGCGAAACCAGGTCGTTGACTGTACCAGAGTACATGTAGAATATATCTTACAATGTTACAAAAATACATGCTGATTTTGTATTGTTTTTTCTGTTCTTCTTTCAAATGGCAGTCATTAAATTTAGAAGCAGTAAACAATTTTGAATACTACATTTATTTAACACGGTGTTGACGTTGGTCAACTTAAAACTGGCACTGCATAATCTTAACAATTCACCGTGACCACGCATATGTCCAGCGACGCCATCGCCATTGTTTTTATGGGTACAGACAGAGAATTTTACAGATCACAGAAAAACAGAAGCACATTACAGGGGGGTCCTCGGGTTACAATGTTGATTAGGGTGACCATATTGTATTTCACTGAAAAGAGGACACACTTCCAGCTCGCGCGCAAAATATATATTTTTTTAGAGTTTTTTCCCCCATTTTTAGGGGTTTTATGTGGGTCGGGGGCTTACTGTGCTTCTGAATTCCCCAGAAAAGAACACTTTACCTGGATATACTGAAAAATAGCCCAAAACACTCACAAACAGTTGCTTTATAAATAATATATTTATTAATATAAGCAATCTTAAAGGGACAGTGTGTAAGATTTTTACCTGTTAATTACTGAAATTGAAGATACCCATTCAAAAATACATTGTTTTCCTAGCCTTTTCACTTCCATCATGAAATCAAAGTATTCTTTTGGACTTAGATATAGTCACATAAAAGGGGGATCTTCCCCATATAGAGGCAGCCATTTTGAATACGAGAGCCACAGAAGGACATTTGGGCTCATCCTTCGCCTCGGCTCCTGCTAACAGCTGCTTAGCCGCGCTGCGTTTGGGAGTGAAGGACAGAAGGAGAGAAGGGGAAGGGGAGGGGGGAAGGGGGGAGCCTGTGTAAAGAAGCATGCTGCCGGATCACACATCGTAATGGATACAACACGTATTTTGGACTAAATTGTTTTACTGGATTTTATTCGCTGGATCCTTATGGACAGATTGAGACCAAGTTTATGATGAAATACAGAGTTTGACCTGTGCAAAGCCTTCAAAGGTAAGCTAAGTAAGCTAAGTTTTGTGCTTTTCTGTATAAAAGCCCCATGTGCTCGGGGAGTGATTGTTTTGCAGGGAAATGAATTGCATAGTCAAAAAGAGGAGACTGTAAGGTTTCATTTGATGTGTAGATTGTCATGAATCATGATCGGGATTGTGTGTTTTCATGCGAAAAGAAAAAAAAAAAAGTGAACGGGGGACCGCGCTTTATGTATACAGCGGTGCGCGGTTCGTGCGCGGGCACGCGAGATCTCGGCGCTACGTCGCGTCCGGGTGACCCTCGAGGTCTGCCATAGCCAAAAGAGGAAGTGGAATAGCTAGTAACCACCTATGCGCCACGAATCCTACACACTGTCCCTTTAAGGCTGACACTTACACCTTAGTTAAGAAAAAAGAAAAAACAAAAAGAAAAAGAGTTAGCCTATCCTTCATTGTTCAGTAAGCCCATTCTTCAAAATAATGTGTCTAATGGCTAATGAAAAAAAATATACAAATAATAGAGCACCCTCGCTTGCATTCACCATATCTTCATTTTTTCCAGGTTGCACAAAGTATGTCGTGAGTTTTGAACTCGAGCTCTCACCCTGCACAGCTATTTTGTGTTTTGTTGTGGCGATATGAGCTTTCAGATCGTTGGACCCCTTATTCGCCACAGAGACGAAAGTCCCAGCTTTGCACACTGTGCATTCTGCCTCCCACTTGTCACGTCCCGGGCGAAAACAGGGGTACTTTTTTTGCAATTCATCCGTGAAACTGCATTTGCGTTTCGGCATTTTCTGTGTCTTCGCAGTGCGCCTACCTGCCTGTCAGCCTGCGAGTGTGTGTGTGTGTGTGAGTGAGCGAGCGAGCGTGTGTGCGTGTGTGTGTGTGTGTGTGGAGCGTGGCGTGGCGCGCTTGTTTGTGAATGAATTAATACACGTTCCGGGGTTCGACTCGAACTGGAGCGCGTTTCCAACGGAATCAAAAACCCGGACATTTGAAGGATTTTATAAACTCCGGCCGGACAGCCCGGACAGCCTCTGAAAAGGAGGACATGTCCGGGCAAAAGAGGACGTATGGTCACCCTAAGTTGATCCGTTCTTAAGACTTCGCCCTACAACCACAACAAAGCGTATTCTTCCGCCGTGCGCCGTTCGCGTTTGTTTACGTTGCTTACCACGCTAAACCGCGTAAGACGGAATGACGCGTATTTTTTTTTTTTTTTTTACCGTCGTAACCCGAGGACCCCCGTACACATTGCCCCGCGGAAATTGAAAAATACAGTAGGCTATTAGTTTTCTTTCTTTTTTAACCGAAGCTTGTAAAATTAATTTGAGTATCAAATTTATTTTATTTTATTAAGTCCAATAAAATAATTTGGGTCGCATGCAAATCAACAGGGTCGGTCGGCAACCGGAAACTTAGATTTATTTTTTTTAGGCCTTAAGGAGCCATATAAAAGCATCAAGAAGTACCATGTCATGGGATCTTTAAGAAAGTTTTAATCATGATTTGAGAAAAATTCACTTGACAAGTAAAATGATCTAACAATGGAACAAGACTTTTTGCCGTTAAAATATGAAAATACGTCTTGAGATGAGAAAAACAACAACTCTCTGCACTAAAAATAAGAAACAAAATCTAATGTTGCTTGAATAAACAAAAACACAGTATTCTATCGGTAGATCATTTTACTTGTCAAGTTGAATCTGTTCAGATAAAGGAAAATGTTCTTACTTTAGTCATTCTAACTTGCATAGATATTGCTTTTTGGAATGTACCAGGCAATCCTCTTCCTTGTAGAACTAAAGCAAAAGGCAAAACTAGGCAAGGCAAAATGTCCATGGATTTGTTTTTAATGTGTTTAGATTTGGTTAAGTCCTGCTTTAAAGAGCCTATATTGATTTTTTTTTTTTTTCTCCCCATGTATTTGTGCAAAAATATTTGGTATATCTTGCATTCTAAATAAGTCCACTGTGTACTCTCTAAATCTGGCTTTACCGTGCTTATCATGATATGTCTGACAATTCAATATATCATGATATATCCCGATGCTAAAACAAAGGATGATATACTGTGTGTTATCAGTAATTACATATGGTTCAGTACACCTTCACTCATCCAACCAAATTGGATGAAATACAATTTATTTAATTTTTGAATCATGAGAATAGTAAATGGAAGTTATGAAGATGTTTTTAATTTAAATCTACTTTTATTTCCAACACCAAACTTCCCATGCAACACATAGTCTGTCCCATATAGCATTATCCTGCGACCACCAGCAGACCCACACCACATCCTGAGAAACTTTGCTGTGTTCTCTTTAAACTCTTGAGACACTTTCATAAAAGTGCTGCCACCTTTGGGTTGTGGCCATCATTATTAGACTGTAACTTGTGTGCAGCTGCTACACATACACTACACAAGCTGGCGGTTATGGTTTCCTCCCAGCGTACTTTCTCTAAACACACCGCTAGCTCCTTGTTGTTCTTGATATTCTGCTCTGATAGGATCGAGCTCCCTGGATCAAGGCTTAGTCAGTACCACGGTCTCTCTCCTCTCTCATAACCTGTTTCATTACTTCTGAAAGCAATTTACAGAGCAGGCCGCATTTGATTATGACGTGTTTGTTTGCTCTGAACCCCCTCGTTTTTCCAGAAGAAAGCTGCTTTACTTATCTGTGCAAATTGACTATGCAAACATACTGTCTTTGTCGTATAACTGTACTGCAAGGGTAATCTGTGTAAGAAAAGATTCATTAAGGATTTCTACGTGCTAGGAAATTATATTGTGATACTTGAACCTATTTCTTTGCTCTGGTATCTGTACTTTTACTTTAAAACATCATACAAAGTGTTAGTGTAGTAACAATAGTATAATAGTATAATATAAATATAATATAAATAGTATAATATCAAGTAAAATTACTTTCTAGCCCACTCAATTCAACCATGTATATATCTGTATCTGTATATTCTGGCCACCTATATTTTTGGATTACCTACCCAAATATAGTGAGTAAGTCAAAAGTATCTGTGCCAAATATCTTGGGTGCTAGACAATATATCTGGATATTTTTCTTGCAAATGTACTTATATTTACAATATAATTCATACCTGTTTCTAAACTTTGTATCACTTTAACCTTGTAAAATTAAACACAATTCTCTGTCATGGTGGAAGTAGAAGGCGTAGATATGATGATACAACAGTAAAACAATTACTCTCTGGCTTAAACCCCACTCTACTCTCCCTGGAGGTGTTCAGCAAGATCGGATCATAAAAAGACACAATTATCCATCTGTCACAGTATTAATAAGATGTTTGATTTGCTCCATTTGCACTGTGAGTGACGTTGTGGGCGGGCAAATCCCCTTTACGTTAATCCACCAATCCTTCTGTTCATCTGCTCGTGTGAATTTGTCTGGGGTTTTCGTTCCGCTACAGCACTTTGTAAATTGAAAGCATTTCAGAGTTGATTCAGCAAGCCACAGAGACACACACTTGAGATAAAACATGTTTCATATTGGGGCTTTTTGATGTGCCTGGTGTATGTAGAAGAGTTTTTTTGGGGGGAAAAAAAACTTCTTACAATTTTTCTATTTAGCTTTCCTATACTGTATACAGTGAACCCTCGTTTATCGCGGGGGTTAGGTTCCAGAAATAGCCCGCAATAAGTGAAATCCGCGAAGTAGGACAATTTTATATTTTACAATTATTCTACATGTTTTAAGGCTGAAAACGCTTCACCAGACACATTATACACCTTTCTGAGACTGGTATTAACATTTTTCTCTTGTTTAAACACTCAAACTTTTGTAGATTTTCATTAAAATATATTAATAGTGGGGGGGGGGGGGGCACGTGACACGCGGACACGTGCGCGCGGACACGTGCGCGCGGACACGTGCGCGCGGACACGTGCGCGCGGACACGTGTGTTTGTTTTGGTACCACATATCCATGCCATGTGCGAAAGTCGAGTGGAAAGCGACCTGGATATCATTTTGGGCAAGACTCAAGCCACTGCTAACAGTGCCAAACCGCTAACAGACGCCTCTGAGCACCAGTCCTCACCACAAGACCAGGTAAGACCAACCTGCGCTCACAAGAGTTGGTTGCATTTCACCCCGGCTCCAAAATCAGACCGCTATCAATGCGTCGCCAATACTCCACAGCTCTCTAGGACGGGGTCGGGTTCGTGAGGGAAGAGCCACTGTCTCCTCTGTGCGCACGAGTGTCCTCTCCCCGCTGCGGCTCCCCCGGACGCCGCGCGCCCAGGCGCCAGGCCCGTGTTGATTCTTGGCTCTTCCATGGTCCGGCTCACACTCTCTTCCATGGCTCGTGCAAGTACTTGATCTGGCGCGGCGAGAGCCGGAGCTGGTTGCAACGCGCTCCCTTATTTTCCAACTTTTTTTCTGCTCTTACCTGCTTGTTCGTTTGCACACTTTGAAGATTATGTGTATAAGGCTAAGTGCTTCAGATACGCGATGTTTCTGCTCCATTTCAACCTCTATTTTCTCTGGATTTTAACTTTTTCACCGTTGCTATGTGCGTTGCTATGTGCGGAGGAGCTCCTATGGAGGACGCGCAGAGGCCGACGTTACTTTTTCGTGCTGTTCTTGATCTGTGCGTTGCGGCACTGGAATTTCCCCACTGGGGGACTAATAAAGGCATATCTTATCTTATCTTAAACAAAGGCCACACCTCCTGTCACCCAGGCGCTCTCGTGAAGGACATCAGAGACTCTGTCCCTACCATCCCTGGTCTAGACCTGGTTTAGTCCTGGTTTAGACCTGGTTTAGTCCTGGTTTAGACCTGCTTTAGACCTGGTTTAGTCCTGGTCTAGTCTCTTAGCTAATCAGGGCGCAGGACAGAATGTTACACTGTAAAAAAAAGTTACACTATTAAAAAAAAAAAAAAAAATTGGAAAAAAAAATTGGAAAAAAAAATCCGCGAAACAGCGAGGCCGCGAAGAGTGAACCGCGATACAGCGAGGGTTCACTGTATGTTTTAAAGTAGGAGTTGATTCAGTTTCAAAACTAAAAAAATATTTGACAGAAGACTGACATATGAACTGCTAAACAAATACAAGAAAAACATGCATTTCAGAACATGTTTCAAAGACTTTTCTATTCATGGATTTGTCATAAGGTGCTGTTTTGAATAGGGATCCAGCATTTTCTGTTCCAATACCAATGTTGATACTCTGACTTTAAGTATCTGCCCATACCCAATATCAACTGATACTAGGACAGAGACTAAAAATATCATTCATTTTCTTTACAGCATACAGTAAAAAATTACCCAAATGAGTTTTGTAATTGTTGTTTATCATCAAATTACCTACAGAACAGACCTGAGGTGTTTTGGGCCAACATTGTCCAGTCAATCGTCTTATTACATGAATTTATAGACCAAAATGGGATATCGACTGAGCCAATAACCAATCCATCAAAAGTGTCAATATCAGCACTGATATCTAATACCAGTATGGTGTTAGTGCATCATTGAAAAGTAGGGCTGCAACTAACGATTATTTTAGTAGTCGACTAATCTATAGAACCAGTAACGATTAGTCACGATTAGTCACGAAAAAAAATATTACTAGGATAATGGACACGACACTAACGTTGGCATTTAGTGAGCGCAGTTACGCGTGCGTGCTTTAAGCATTCCGTTTCAAAGAGGAATATTGTCAGAATCCAGTTTTTAAAAAAGTTGAAGTATTCTGTGAAACAGCGTTCTGTTAAGGGAATACTGCCAAAACACAACTAGACTACATTCGGAATGAAAAAGATTGTCCATGACTCGTGAGCAAATTGAGTATGGCCACCATTCCGTTTAGCACTAGTGCTAATATTGGAATATTCCTCACATGCAGATACATGCAGGGACTAGCCCGGTAATAATCGGAGGAGTTGTTTGTGCCAGATTCGGCCACATTTCATGTCACCCAACATGACTCGCACCCAAAACCTACATGTAACCTCGCCCATTGTTCCTGTCTTTCACGAAAACGTCTGAAAATCCGATGGCACTCAAGGCTAAAAGTTTCCCAAAAAGTAAACACAAGCTAGCTGCCAACAACTTACCCATCTGGAGCTTTGGACGCAAGTCCTGGGTGCTTTTGTTTCGTTTCGTTTCATCACCGTTGTACTGCCATGGAACGCCAACTCCACTTTACAGATGTTGCATCTTACTTTATTGTTTTTATTATCCTTAAAATACTCTCACACCTTCGATTGGGAAAAGTTTGAGGCTGCGACGTTCTCTTCGGGCTGACTCTGAGCCGCAGGCTCCGCCATTGTTGTTAGCACATTCAGCCAGAGATTTTTTTGAGGATGTATAGACTGACTTTGATTCAGCTCAGCGGTCTTCACTGATTGACTGAATGAGGACGGAAAGAGGCTATACTGCTCTCACCACTACCCGTGGCGATTTGCTGTTTCAGTACACGTATTGATTTATGCGGATTCTTGACACAGACGAGTATTAAGTTCCAAATTAAAATGATACTTAAATAATACGACTAGTCGACAATGAAATTTCATGTCGACAAAATTTTATTGTCAACGTCGTTGACTAATCGTTGCAGCCCTATTGAAAAGATAATAATATTCTGATCATGATAGTAATATTCTATGGAAACCTCCTCATTTTTCATCATTCTGAAACCCATTGATAAAAAAACACAGAATATTGAGTTGTTTGCAGAGGGCATTCTAATATTTGCATAACTGGATCATTTACTATTTGAAAACTGCTGCAACTCAACTTCCATTCAATTGTGGCATTGTTCATCCCCAATCTTTAGCCTGTTGCTAAAGATTGTGTGAATTGTTGCTCTTTTAGTGCAGTGCCTGATTTCACACGGTTGTACTAATCACTGTATGTGTAATATGTGAGGCTGTAGCACTCTGCCTCAGGGGATCTCAATAGGAGTTGTTACAGAAGCTGTGAGCTCTAGCCAGACTCCGCTCACATTTTCACAGCTGGTGTGTGGGTCCTGAATTGAACTGTTTTGTGTTTTTAAGATGATGGTTTGATGTGGTTGCCTGACTCACGCTTACTGTTTATGAAAGAGCTGTATAATGCCCTCTAATCTAGCTCTTTCTTATTAACAGCCATTTGAAGTCTGCTTTTTTGTTTCATTTCAAGGGTGTAGTTGAGTTAACTGTTTTACTTCAAATAGAATTCTAGTGGGCTGAAATCCAGAATACAAAATCACTCCAGGATCAATGCCAGGGTGAAATTTCTCGCATTCTGTCTGAGAAAATAAAGTAGATTAGATATAGAGCAGATTGGTAGAAGACAGAATGACAGTGTTAGACTTGAAATAACATCAACAATAACATTTGAAACATAAAGCAGTTATCGTTACATTATATATACGGTGTCAGTGACTGTATGATCAACTGTTAATAATAGATAATAATAGACAAATAGGCTGTATTCACACTCCTGGTTTGATCCTGTTTTGGCAATTGTGTTTTGGCTATGTAGACCTGGTTTGTTCCTCTTCTTGTCCTAGTTCAATCCTGGTCCATTCCTAGTTCAGTTTCAGGTTTAAAGTTCATATGTTAAGCAAAATTCACTCTTGTAAGCTTTATGCCCTGTTAGAATGCAGTTACCGCTTCAAAATCATACCCGGAGATGGTTGTTTCATTCACACATGTTTGAGTAATCCTGCATTATTAGTCTGTCTACATCCCCAAAGCTCAAAATCTCTGTTCCACCTTGTGATATCGTGTAGTTTTCAACTACCATTTACCTTCTGTTCAGTAGATATTGGCAATTCCAGAGCTGAAATTATCCAAATGATTTTAGTGAAAGTGTGTGGGGTTATAAACACAGTGGAGTACTTCCTGTATTACCACATGACATCACAAGGTGGAACAGAAATCAGTAAATATGCAGTTTGTGTGTTAAACATGTGTGAATAAAACAAAACACAAGGTCTGTTTGTTATGAGGAAACGACATAATAACATCAATCAGAAAACTGTATAATATGAGCCATTTAATGTGGTGTGTGTGTAAGTATGAACGTAGAGTAGTAACTGACTTAAACAGTTAGTGAAAATTTTCTAGGAGCCCATTCTAGTGGTGGTTGACTGTTTTAGCCAGTTATATTACAGTAATTGCTATGTGATCATTCTAAAGACAGTGCACCTCCCCAGATGTTCTTACCAAGCATCAGAGATCAAACTGCCAGTACTCTGCATTGATATAGCTATAACTTTGAGAGATATGTGCGCTTTGGACAACTTAAATCATCTAGGCTATGAGAAAATCCATCGTCTGCAGCTCTGGAAAAAAAAAAAAAAAAAGAGACCACTGCATTTTTTTCTGAAATCAGCATCTCTACATGTATTACAGCCATTCCATTTCCAGCGCAAACACAAAGCTGAGCTACTTCGGTTCTTGCACCAGGAGTGGAATAAAGTCACCCAAGAACAATGTGAAAGACTTGTGGAGAGCATGCCAAGACGCATGAAAGCTGTGATTAAAAATAAGGGTTACTGCACCAAATATTGATTTGTGAACTCTTCTTAAGTGTAAGCATTAGTATTATGTTGTTTTAAAATGAATTTGATCTTGTTTCTTTGCATTGTTTGAGGTCTGAAAACATGTATCTTTTTTGTTATTTTGACCATTTGTCATTTTCTGCAAATAAATGCTCTAAACGATAATATTTTAATTTGGAATTTGGAGGAAATGTTGTCAGTAGTTTATAGACTCAAACAAAAATGTTCCTTAAGTAGTAAAATCAGAAAAACTGATAATTTTGGAGTGGTATCTTTTTTTTTTTCTAGAGCTGTATATAATGTGAAAGATAAAAGAACAGAATATTTTTTTCTGCTTGGATTTAGTGTATTTTCAAAACATACCACTGATAAATTCTTGTCTTGAGGTTGGCCATGTTTGTCTGCAGAGCACTATCTGATTGCAACTGAGTAACACGTAGCTAACTGAGCCTGACATCTGACTCCACTCTGCTGTAGAAAGACATCTCCTCTCTCTCCTCCTTTTCCTCTCTCTTTCTCTTCACTCCTCTCCGTGGTGAGACAGCACATTTGTTGCAGGGCTTGCAGCAAATCTGGCTCTTGTGTTTTTCCTCTTTTCCTTGGGCCGGGGAGACGGCGATAGCACTGTGCATCATACAGTACGCTGCTGCTGACAAACAACTCGGGCTTTAATTAACAAGGCAGCCCCCTGAGGATTCTGATGCGTACCATAGTGAGAGGTTTCCTAATGCTAGCAGGGCATCGCAAAGCACTCTCTCTCTCTTTTCTGTCCCTCTTTCTCTAACTGTTACATGCTGCTGGCTGAAAAACGCATGGTCACATTATTTTACTATATGTAAACACGCCAAAGCACTGACCTAAATACGTGGAGTACAGGAAGGCTTCAAGAGAAACTGTTTTTTTGTTTTTTTTTCCTATCTTTCAATATTGATTTTTAGTTATTTGCTCTTTTAGGCTCTTTGATAACATCGGCTTCCAAATATTGATTTAAGCAATATCCTGGTTGGACATACAGTTTAAATCAATGTAATAAGACTATTCAAGACTATCCGTATAAATAAATTATTCATTTTTCTTTTATGGAAAAAAATGCAGTTTTCAATCGCTGCATTGATATCAGTTAATATTGAATATCAGCACCTACTTAAAGCCATAGTATCGGAATTGGTATCGGAAATGAAAAAGCTGAATCTCTGCTTTTTCTGAAGGTGAATACAGTGGTCCCTCGCTCTATCACGGTTCACTGTTCGCAGCCTCGCTGTTTCGCATTTTCGCGCTGTTTTCGCGCTGTTTCGCGTTTAGTGTAACATTGTGTTTCATTCTGCGTCCTGATTGGCTAAGAGACTGTAGACCTTTGCCGATTGATAGATGGGGGATTCAGGGGTGACCGAGACTAGACCAGGACTAAACGTGGACTAAACTAGGTCTAGACCAGAACTAAACCAGGTCTAAACCTGGACTGGTCCTGGACTAAACCAGGACTGGACCAGGTCTAGACCTGGACTAAACCGGGACTAGACCAGGTCTAAACCAGGATTAAATCACTCCGTGCGGCGCTTTGCTGGTTTCTTGCGGCTCTTCCGTTCGTTTGTGCGTGTTCGGTTTGTAGCTTGGGCTGCGAGGACACGGTCCTGAGGGGGAGGCATTGTCCGGGCGCCGCGGTTCGTTCTCGTGCTCGCAGCCCCGGTGTACGCGCGGCCTTGTGCCGGTCGTGCTGCTCTGTCACGGATTTGACCACGATGAGGGGTGTACGTGTCGGGAACTTCTCCAAGGGGTTGGTGCGCGTCACGTCCCGGGAGTGCCTTTGGATGAGCGCGGTGCTTCTGGCGGATCCAGTGACTCATGTCTCCGCGCTCCTCGCGCGTCCGGCAGGGCTCCCGGTGGAGCCCCCACGCTTCACTATTAATACATTTTGTTGAAAATCTATGAAAGTTTTGAGTGTTTAAGTGAGAGTGAAATGTGACAAAATGTTAATTCCAGTGTTTTAAGGCGTTTACCGCCTTAAAACATGTGTAATAATTGTAAAATATAAAGTTGTCCTTCTTCGCGGATTTCACTCATTACGGGTTATTTCTGGAACCTAACCCCCGCGATAAACGAGGGACCACTGTATTGCCAAAACGTTTTAGGAGTAGTATAAACAGTATATAACAGTATAAAAATATAGTTGGATAATGAGTAATGCCTGTATTGACGTGGATCTGATAAAATTCTATCATTGAGACTGCAATATAACATGTTAGTAGTCATGTTAGTAGCTTCATTAGTGGCATGCACGCTTATTGTGTTGTAATAGCGCTCTGAAGGGGGAGTGACAGCGCAGAGAGCAACTGGAGAAGGGACAAAAGTTAAACATATAAAACATATAAATATTTTGTGTTGGGCAAGAAACAGCATTTTCAAAATAATAAAAGGTAACATGGGGATGTAAATATGTTTTCTGTTAACAGCTGATCATTTGCAGCTGATATCATCAACATTTCTTGGGCGTGTGGTAGTAGCTGTTGGCACTGCTCAGTCTAAGGCAGGGGTGTCAAACATGCAGCCCGGGGGCCAGATCCGGCCCTCCAAGACCTTTAATCTGGCCCTCGGCTGATTTTCAATTAAAATACTGGTAAATTTTCTGCACCTCTTTTCTACGCATCTTGGCATACCAGCGTCTCCAGCACCTCAGAGTGTGGCCCCTCCCAACAGAGCAGCACAAACGAAGACTTGCCTCTTTCCAAACGCTCTTAAAGGACCATCGTTTTGACTGTTGACGGTGTCACCCTGTTGTCGAATCACGCACCACGTTGTGCAACAGGGGAACTCCCTTCCCGGTGCGTAACTGGGATTCCCCTGGCAGCGTACTGCGTGATTCGACTGTATTCTTCCGCACTGGAAAATAGTTCCCACCCAAAATGACCAAGGAAAGCTCTCCGTGTTGATTTGCACATTTATTTACTCTCGCAATTTTCAAAAATTTTAGAAAAATTGTTTGCAGACAGACTTGACAATTTCATAGAGAAAAACAACTTATTGAGCACCCATCAATACGGGTTTCGATCAAACAGGTCCACTTCAATGGCAGTCATGGAACTAGTTGAAGAGATAACAACAGCAATAGATAAAAAACACTATACAGTCGGGGTTTTTATTGATTTAAGCAAGGCTTTCGACACCATTGACCATGAATTACTCATGAGGAAAATGGAAAGATATGGTGTCAGAGGAATTGCACATGCTTGGCTAAATAGTTATCTTAGCAACAGACATCAGTTTGTACATATGAACAATTTTGATTCCGATATAAGGAGAACTACACATGGAGTTCCACAAGGTTCTATATTGGGACCTAAGTTGTTCATATTGTATATAAATGATGTCTGTGAAATATTAAAAAAATTGAAGTGTATATTGTTTGCAGATGATACCAGTCTTTACTGTTCTGGAGGAGATTTAGATCAGCTCCTGCACACAGTAGAGAATGAGCTCAAAATATTAAAGAAGTGGTTTGATATCAATAAACTATCACTCAATTTAAATAAAACAAATTATATAATCTTTGGAAATAGAAAAATAAATACACAAATTAAAATCCGAATCAATCATACAGAAATAGAAAGAGTATATGAAAATAAATTTCTGGGTATTATTATTGATAGTAAATTAAGTTGGAAACCACATATAAATAATATAAGGACTAAATTAGCTAAAACTATTGCCATAATGTGTAAAATAAAAACCTTTTTAAACCAGAATTCACTTTATGTATTGTATTGTTCTCTTGTTCTTCCATATCTCAGTTATTGTGTGGAGACATGGGGGAATAATTATAAGTCAAACGTTAACCCTATATTTTTACTTCAAAAGAAAGCAATAAGAATTGTCAATCATGCTGAATATTATGCACCAACTAACCCTCTCTTCATTAAACTAAATACATTAAAATTAAATGACCTGATCAATCTAAATACTGCCGTTGTGATGTATAAGGCATACAACCACATGCTCCCACAAAGTATCCAGGAGATGTTCAAGCCTAGAGAGAGTCCATATAATCTCAGAGGAGCAGCCATTTTCCAAAAGGCTAAGGCAAGAACAACCAGAAAAAGCTTCTGTATCTCAATTACAGGAGTAAATTTATGGAATAGCCTGACTGAGGAACTAAAAGAGTGCACCTCAGTCAAAAGATTTAAAAAGGTGTATAAATCTTATATAATAGAACAATATAAATCAATATTATAAAGGTGTATTATGTTTATTAAAAACTGAACAATAATTGGATTATGAAAATTGATTATCATTGTAGTGGAATATATATTTTCTAACTCCCTTGCTTGATATATATTTTTTTCTTCAATTATTGTTGCGGTTGCTATTGTTATTATTGTTATTATTATTATTGTTGCTGTTATTGTTGTTATTATTATTGTTATTATTATTATTGTTGCTAATTTTATTATTGTTATTACCACCATTAATAATATAATTATTATTACTGATCATTGATATTGGTATTGATATTATCATTATTATTATCGTTATTTTTAATCATTATCATTATTATTATCGATATTGGTATTGATATTATCATTATTATTATCGTTATTTTTTGGACAACCTAAATTCTGTTCACAGGAACATAGATAAATTGGATTACAGATGGAGGTCCCTGTGCTGATGGTAATAAATGAATGACTAAACGAGAAAAGTAATACTAGACATATGACTATGTTTGTTTCACAATTATCACCAGATCAGGGCAGATGGAGGTTTTGCTGTGGGGAGATGTTCCTCTTCTCGCAGCAGACCTTGTCTCTTTTAATGCACAGCTGAAGACACAAGGCAAAGGGTGGTCCTGTTGTCCGGGGGCAGCCCCTCTCTGGCAGCAGGTTCACAAAAACATCTTGCCACTTTTAATGCATCACATACACAAACAACACAACTTCACATTAAGTTTTAATACCATCAGCACCAATACTTCCAATAAACATAATTTTCATGCAGATATAATAAATAACACTTTAAGAAATTACATAAATAGTGATAACCAGAGGTAAAACATAAGAGCAAAATGATGCCGATGATGATGATACTAATATGACATCAATAAGATAAGATATATTTTTTTCTTTCTCATTTTTTTCCTGTCTTATTGTAATTGCTTTACACTGTACAAGTATTCAAGTATTGGCAGCCAACCACTGTCACCGGTTAACTGTAAAAACACAAAAATAAGGATTACTACTAACTTTGGGAGAAGGGGTGGGATTTAATAAGTTTTACTTCTACCCACTCCTTTTCGGGCATGTACATATACGCAAAAAAAAAAAAAAAAAAATGTATTTGTGTCTGTATATTCTTTCTTTTTTATGTTCTTTTTTTTTTGTTTATTTAAATTGTATGACACTGTACATTTTCTGTGCACTACAAGTATCATATGCTCGAAATAAATTACTACTACTACTATTTGCACTCGATATGAATGCGCACTACACATAAAGTAATTGGGAAACGCATCGAGCAAATTAATTCCTTTTGGCCGAAATCTTTTTCTGGCGACGTTAGACTCCAGTCTAAGGCGGAGGAGCTGCAGATACCGCGGCGGTCAGTGGCGACAGACTCGGACAATGGCTGGGTGAGCAGGAAAACGCTTTCCACCACTTATTTTAGTCTCTGGACTGTGGGGAGATGCCCAAATTTGCCCTGGGGGTGGCATATCCCTTTAAGCAATAAAACCACCTGTAATCGAATAAACGTAAGGTGGAGCTGTTTATTGTCATACTGTGGAACATTTCAGACAGAGCAATGGCATATCCATAGAAACCAGCAGATGCCAGACCCTCAACCAAAAAATTACACAGTGAACCTTTAAGTATAATGATGTTAACTGCATTTTAGTGAAACACACTTTAGGCTCCAAAGACTGATGCTCAAAGTCCTTAAACCTTCCAATGGCTCAATAGGTCTTTTCTCATTGTATACTCAGGAACCCCTTGACTTGTAGAGGGTATGCCATCAACTATGCCTAGAATATTCCACATTCTACAGTAACTGTATCTTGTATTTACTACGAAAGGTGTCATCTCTCCACAGATCTCACCTTTAACACGACTTGGGTTCACCTCCTTGTTTCTGGAGATACCTTTGAGGTGACAATAACTTAATGGAGACAAGCAGAAAAAAAAATGCAACCGCTTTATTAATATATTTACTACTTATTCCCATATTCCTCCATATCTCCCTGACCACTTTGTAACACTGAGAATATATACACTGCCCAGCCTAGCCCCCCATAGGCATCCATTCTATTTCAAATACCCATGACATTATGGCATAAACATAAAATGCAACCTCAATCTTCCGGATCTCAGTTCGGGGAAAATAAACCCAAACAAATCTTCTGCAAAGAGTGAATACGCCTTTGACAGTTGACATGCGGCAGTGTGTGTGATGTTACCAGCTTCTACCTTTATAGCTCCCTGTCTGCTCTGTTATAGAATAGTCCTGAAAATATTGGCCCTCAGTCCTTTTTCAAAGCGCCGTCAGTCTGCTCTCGTTTCTGCTGCTCCCTCTCTCTCTGTAGCCTGAATACACCAGAGCAGTGAAACCTTTACAATAAGAGGCTCTTTGTTGCCAGGCGCTGTAGCTCACAGAGAATTGTGCCGGCAGTCGCACATAGCTGACACATATTAAGTGGCACATAAAAGCACGTGAGGAGCTCATGCTGTAGATACATATATCCATTTCCGTGCTGTCTTTCAGAGCCGTCCTCCATCTTCCTGTCTGTGTGTTTTCATGGGGTTGAATGGCAGAATGTAATTATGGGGTGATTAAGATGCTCCCTCTCTCCGTCCTTCTCTCTCTTTACGTGACTTGGATTTGGCTCTCTGCTGTACAAAGCTTCCCCTCTTATTATGCACTCCTGATGCATGCAAACTTGATGGTTTTCTGTAGCTCCTATGTGGTGCTTCACTTATGTTAAAAAAGGAGACACATTTGATTTGATCACCAGGTATTTGTCAACAATGTGGTTCTGATACTAAAGTTAAAAAATAAAACCCATTATATTTCAAACTTAATATAGTATTCTTTCTCAGTAGATAAAAACAAATTGTATTTTTTATTAGAGATAAACCGATCAGTTGGCCAATATACAGTATATGGGGATATAGCGAATCAGCTATATATAATAACACTTAGATGCAAATAGATAACTGCTTAAAACATGACTACGCTGCTCATTTGAAAGTTTTTGGTAAAAAGAGCTGTGGTTGAGTTTGTTGTAAATTTTAAATTACATAATTTGGTGAAAATAATAAAAATCAGGCCCACATATCGGCCCAAAAATATCGACAGAGCTTATTGACCATTGGTTGCTCTGGATTTTAAACAGCATCAGCCGTGAAAAGCCTCATCGGTCGATCTCTATTTTGTATCTTTTGGTTTAAAAATTGAATTAGTGGTCAGCGATACAACATTTTTTTTTCTTTTTTAAAATAATGATTAACGTGGACTTTGTATTTTTCCATTGCCTAAAAATGTAACTAAGGTGCTTCTTCTAAAATGTCACACTTTGCTGTGATTGGCTAAATCCACCTGTCACTGGCTTAGATCCTAACAGAGGTTAACCAATAGGACAAGTGGGAGGGGAAAAAGTGCAGAGCAGACAGCTGTATTAAAACAAGAAATAGTGAATCACAATCTGACAATGTCACCAAAATAGCATTGCCACAGGGATGAGATCCCTTTTCAGTTTTATCACCACCCAGCAGTATAAGGGATTTAAAAAAATATTTTTACTAAACATTTGGTCCTCACTTGGGTCTTGGGTCTGTACTTGGCTCCAGTGAGCTGCAGAGGAGTTAGCGGAGCGTGTAGGGTTATGTTTACAATATAAATAATGAAAATAATGGGGAGGTTAGGCTTTTGAGTGGCTCATTAAGTACAGAGTGTTTTCTTTTCAGTAATGTCCTTCACTCGCAGAAAGCTGGCGGAGTGGCCTGAAAGCCTGGCGCGCTGCAGCCTTTTCATCCTTTTCAAGTTCTTTTTATCACTAAAGCTGCTCACAAAGGCTGGTCATTTTTTACATACTACAGCCTGAAGGAACTAAAAAAACTCAAGGGAACTGTTTGTCTTGTATACACATATGATCACTTTTCGTTATAAGATCTACTTTCTCATGAGGGATGCACGATTTGAAGACGATTCTAATTACGTATAGATTTGTGATTTGTATAAAAAGTACTTTTCTCAGTGTTTGCTGTGTTGGCTGCTACCTTGGCCAGGTCTCTTGTGAAAAAGAAAAAAGAAACATTGCAAACAACTGTATTATCATTCGAGAGAAGACAAAATATGAACTGAAACGTGATAGAAGAAATCGCATGAATTTTAAAACATTTGTAGTGGTCTATAATAGGAGGGCACCGATCCTGCTTCTTCAGATCAGAAACTGATTCCGATACTATAGTTTTGAGCATCTGCTGATATCCAATATAGCATACATTTACTTTAAACAAAAATCATATAAGACAGTACTGATATAATTGTGTTTTGTGGCTGTTGTCTATATCTTCAAGAACTACAGAAGAGCTTTGTATTAATTAATAAAATTCAAACATTATGGGACTTTCTGGGACAACTACAACCAGTAATTGTCTTTTATATCCATTTCTATGTCCAGGATATCATCTGAACTGATATTTGGAAGCCCATATCCAATCCAGCAAATGTTTCAGTATCGCCACCATTATCAGGTATCGGATTGGTGCATCCCTAGTCAACAGATACAGTCACATTATAATTTCAGGTAAATTTAATTTAAAGTATTGCAGCCTTTTAGATGATGATTCAATTGCAGTACATTTGCCGGCTTTATTTTGCATTACGTTTGACAAAAAAACAAAACAAAAACAAACATAATGTTATCGTAAGACCTCGGTGCGGTCAAGTTGCAGACATGAGTAGAATATATTATTAGCAGATTTTGATTTGAAAAAGAAAAAAACAACAACACACTGTCTTACTGAAAATGCATTGAAACATTTTTTAGTTGCTAGCTCATAAATAGACACAGCCAAAGGCCCTTCAAAGTAGCCCTGACTTTCATATACAAACACTTGAGAGGTTTGAGTGGAGCTTAAGGACAACATGAACAAGCCTAAGTCAAATTATAATGGGATTTCATAGTACTACAGAATGACTGCCCTCTGGCATTATCTCCGCTTCAAAACACACATCATAAATCCAACTCGAATCCATGTGACCGCGTTTTGAAGTGCAGCCATGTTGTTGGAAAGTTGTGAGTCATGTAGTCGTGACATTGTGCGGAGTCTTGCTGCATATTTCCTTAATAGATCTCTCTCGGTGTGAAAGCAATTAGCGTGAACAGTTGTCAACAAGCTCCTCTGCTTCGCATGCCAGGCACCTCAAACACCTGCTCTGAGGGGAATACTCTCTATAGGCCTATAATAATTGCTCAACGTTGTACTCCAGCCTGCACGGTGATAGGTTAACCTTATCAAAGCATACTGTTTGTGTTAGTTTTAGCGTTTAGACTTGTGTGGGTGCATGTTGGGTAAGGGCTGTTTTTTTTATTGTGTTTGTGTGATAGCTTGGCAGCAGTGGAAAAGCAGTGGCCAAAGATAATGGATCTTAGATAAGAGATGGTTATGCAATGGGGGCTAGTGCTCGCTCTCCCACTGACAAGGTTGCCGCTGCTGCTACTGCTACTATGTCGAGTGCCGCTATGACATTTGTATGACATGTCAAGGAGGAGCTGCCATTGGCTTCTGCTGTTGAAATGAACAACCTTGTCATCCATCCGCGCGCTGCTTCTGGAATGTGAATGACTTTGATTGACAGGTGCAGGAGACTGCCTCGCACCTTTGAATAGGAATCAATATGGCAGTCTCTCCCGGCATCTCGGTACAAAATATAGAGCAGTGGGGAGTTTAGTCACACAGGGAGACGAGCCAGTGTACTTTTAGGGCTGGGAATCACAGGCTCCCTCATGATTTACGATATTATCACAATATGGCGATACATCAATATACTGCACATGATATAGTGCTGTTTTTAAGAACCAAATACATTTTAGTAACAGTATTAATATTTGTCAAACCACTACTTGTGCAAAGTCAATAGGAAATACAGCTATTTTAATCATCAAAGCAGTGAGTATATCAAGTGTATTGCATGAACAAGTTTCATTCCACTACTAAAACACTCTTGGCAATATAGCGATATAGGAGCCCATGCTAACAATACTGTATCACCAAATTTAGTATCACGATATATCAATATTTCGATATTTTTGCATACCCTTTTGCATACCCTACCCATACTCTTTGTGCCAATTCTGTAAATTCAGAACTAGTGATGTCAAGATTATCCAGACTGGTTATGGTGTCAATAAACGTGAATAATTATAAAATCGTGACATTTCTTTTATATTTTTGTACATTATTTGTGATTGTGACATCCCATTCAGAATATCCAGTGTAAATATAGGCCAACAGTATATAAAATTGCATACTAAAGGGTCATTTTTTTGTGTTATATAGGGCTGGATGATATTAACAAAAATGTTAAAGGTCCCATGGCATGAAATTTTCACTTTCTGAGGTTTTTGAACGTTAATGTGAGCTCCCCTACCCTGTTTAGCCCCCCCCCCCCCATGGCTAAAAGTTGCGAAATGTCTAAACTGAGCATTTGCGGTCCTTTTCTGCGTTACACAAAACCAGTGTTGAAACGGGCGAGTTCGGACAAGGCACCTTTTTGACGTCAGATCGGCAAATGCAGCTCCAGCCCCTCCCTCTGTCTCCGCTCAGCGTCCCTGTATTTTTTTTTTTATTTGCCTGGAGGCACGTCCGAGTGTTTCTAGGCTCGCAAGTCCCTTACCCGACCCTCTGGACCTCTGAAATACCAGTGGTTTAATTTTATTTTCTGTGTAAATATGCTTTTTTTCATTGCAAAGCCTCCCATCTGTCTTCCTGTGTTAAACATGGAAGCGAGCAGACAGCGGTGCAGAGCTGCGCTTCCAGCAGGGGAAACCCGCCCCCCCCCCCCCCCCCCCCCGCTTTTTAGCCAATCTCTCTGTCCTTCTCATTTGCACTGAAGCAGCAACACTCAAAATAAAGCATTTTAGACACATATCTAGCCTCATGAAGACTGTCAGAGTCATATCTCATGCAGTGAGTGTTGATTTTGAAGAAGGATTCATTTACAGTATTAGGGAACCATTAAGGAGCCATATAAAAGCATCAAGAAGTACCATATCATGGGACCTTTAAGATTTCTTTATATCTATTTGCTGAGGTCTAAGTATGTGGAATTGAAATCTGACATTTATAATTGCCAACAAAAATATCACTTTACATCCTTATTTTGGAATTTTCATTTTTAAAACAACTATTTTTGTAGCATTTGTTTTATTATAGTCACATGTGCATACCTTCACAATATCACTGCCATGTAAAATCATCTTGAATTTAAAAAAGTGCTTTATAAATAATGTTTGATTGATTGATTGATTAAAGTTGTACCACAGTGTTTTCTCATTCCGCTATTTGAAAACTATTTGTTGTTTCGTGGTTCTGCAGTAACAAAGATTTAACCTCGTAATGGCTACGGGCAGAGTAGTGCAGTGTTGTAGGCACCCAAGCACAAAATCACAGTCACTGAGGCTACATCTAATATGGGGCTTCACTGGACTTGTTATCTGACAGGCATATAATTTAGAGGATATAAATCCTTTGCAGGATTTCTCTAGGACTTCTCGGCTTTTTGAAAACTCACAGTTCAGTTTAAAAGCAGGTTTTAATAGTAGTAGCAGTTTAGGAGATATAGGAGTCTGTACTGTTTGGAGTCTGTACCACTTTAGTGTGTTTATTTGTCAAAAGTAACTCGGTGTGCCTGTGTAGAGGGCCAGTGTTTTGTTTAGGAGCAGATTTCACACATGGTTTGGTCTGTAGATTCTGACCTAATGTCAGCTCAGACTGTTCTCTCACTTACAGTCAGTGTGTGCAGCTGTGTGCTCAGCAGAGTGAAGAACCCCAGTGCAGCTCCAAAAGAATGCAATGTAAAACGAAGCATATGTTACAAAGCCTGAGGCAAACTCATGCAGAGATAAGCAAAAAGTGCTCGTGTTGTGCTTGTATGCATGAGCTGGGCCCATCATAGTGTCAGTTCCTAGCTGGGATAAAAGATTTCATCTGGTATAAACTATGGTGCAGGGGTCACCAACCACTGGGAAACCACCAGGAAAATATTAAAGATTTAGAAAAAGAAATGTTTTGTAGTCTACCACAGTCTCCCTGCATTTTATTTTGAAAGTATAAACCAGCAGGTAAACCTTGCAAACCTATTCTTTAAAGATCCCATGACATGGTACTTCTTGATGCTTTTATATGGCTCCTTAATGGTTCCCTAATACTGTAAATGAATCCTTCTTCAAAATCAACACTCAGTGCATGAGAAACAGAGATAAGCTGAGAAAGAGTAATTTTTCTCACTCTGAACACTCTATAATGGGCGTTGTTGCTTGAATGCAAATGAGGAGAAAAGAGCTGGCCAATAGTAGAGGGTGGGGGCGTGGCCAAACGCTCCGCTCTCCGCTGTAGCTCACAGCTGATCCATTTCCTTGTTTTTGCACGAGGGGAGAGATTTGAAGCGTTCCATTGAAAAATAAACACATTTCCACAGAAAATAAAATTAAACCACTGCTGTTCAAAGGTCCAGAGGCTCACATAAAGGACTTCCGAGCCTAGAAACACTCGGACGTGCCTCCAGGCAAATAAAAAAACGCATTTCGCATTGCCTAGCGCATTCGCAGTCCAAACTCTCTGGGCGTGATTTACAGAGACGCTGAGTACAGACAGACGGGGGTGGAACTGCATTTGCATTTCTTTTTTCGATCTGACATCAATAAGGTGCCTTGTTCAAAATCGCCCGTTTGAGCTCCAAAGAAAAGGATCGCAAATGCTCAGTTTAGACATTTCGCAACTTTTAACCATGGGGGGCCTAAACAGTGTAGGGGAGCTCACATTAACGTTCAAAAACCACAGAAAGTGAAAATTTCATGCCATGGGACCTTTAAGCTAGGGTCCCTGTTATTACCAACTCTAGCCAACTTCAACCAGTCTCTGAAATATATGCTTATTAACTCACCTTTTGACAAAAAAGTTGAACATGATGGCAAATAAAAAGAGTTGTGTAAAATAGCTAAATTCAGGTTCAGAAGAATATTAATCAAGTACAAGTACAGAGTGCTGTATGCTCCATTGTACATAACCACAGTCACAGCCACTTACTGTACATATGATTTGTCGGCTTACAGCTGTAGTGTTGTGTTTGATTGTATGTCTATAGTTATTTGTCTTGATTTTTATTGTATTTTTATTCTCCTGCTGTTCTTGAATTTTGATTTGCAACACTGTTATTTCCCCTTTGTATGAGAAATATAGGCTTATTATAACTTTATAATTGTGATGGCGGGTCGGCAACTTGTCTCCAAGAAGCATTGAACCTTTGACTTAACATACAATATAAAACAGTGTTGGGAGTAACACGTTACAAAAATAATGGATTACTGCAATGCATTGCTTTTTGCTGTAACGCAGTAAGGCATTACAGAAAAAAAGGTAATATTTTATTCATTAAAAATGTCAGTAATGTACGTTATAATGCATTTTTAATCCGGATTGAAGTGGTGGGTTTTTTGTTTTTCTTCTTCAGTAGTGGTGAAACGTCTGATCAGATCTGAATAGATACATAACATCATGGTGAATCACATCAAATGTATTATTAAAGGCCGCCACACACACTACAGGAGAATTTGCCCAATTTATGCTGTGGTTGGCGCGACCTTTTATTTTATTTTCGTGTGCGATTTTGAAGCTGCTGTGCTCCTTGTGTGTGGTGTCTGAGCTGCTCTGTCAGATCATCACCACCAAACATCAGCAACTCTACAGTAACAGCCGATAAAACAGAGCATCAGACGGAGTGACGGACACAGAGGCGCAACATACAAAGTAGAGAAAATAATTACTACTCACCTCTCGTAAATTGTAAATATAAACTGCAGCATCTGATCCACATTATCCATAGAATTTGTCCTCAGCAAATAATGACACCCAGTGTACCAAACCGTGCTATTAATCCAGTTTGAGGAGTTCTTTAAAAGTAAGAAGGCGAGAGGAGTCCCTCATGTGTGTCTGTTTATGTCCACACAGCACACGGATCGGGGTGAAGCTGCAGATTAGAGATAGTGACTCTACTGCCTGTTCAGCTCAGTCAGACACCACATCATCTTCCACTGGATGCGTGATGAGCAAATTGAGCGTCATGAGCTACATTTATATTGCCAAATCCATATTCACAGTTATTTTTGTAACAGTAACGTAAAAGTAATGCAATAGTAGTGCAATGTCTTACATCAGGGTTCCCCAAACTGTTCCACAAAGGGCCGGTGTGGCTGCAGGTTTTCTTTCCAACCAAGCAGCAGCACACCAGACTTGACTCATTTAATCAACTGATCTCGGTCTTCAGACAGTTGAAGGCGTGGCCTTGGTTGGTTGGAAAGAAAACCTGCAGCCACACCAGCCCTTTGTGGAACAGTTTGGGGAACCCTGCCTTACATTGTAAATACAGTATTATTATAATGTAACAAATTACTTTGAAATGACAGTAACAAGTAATAAATAAATAACACATTAGCGTTTTGAAGTAACTTGCCCAACACTGATAATTAAGTCTTTAGTTTGATTTGAATAGGTGAGATAGTTGTAATTTTTCATGACATGCCAGTAGGTTATTAAAACTAGGGCTGTCAGTTTAATGCGTTAATTAGATGAATTAATTACACTGCAAATTAACGTGTTATAAAAATTAACACAATTAATTATGAGTTGCAATTCAGCGCGTGCGCATTTTAAATTTGGCCCATTGAATGACCTTTAGGTAACTTGGCAGTGGCACGTCACTTTCACCTGCGTCGCTAATCAACAAATAAAGCCTGGTGAAAACTGACATGGACTCAACTCAGGAGCCGAGGCGAGCAAATTGCTGCAAGGGCTTTTGAACGGCAAGTTTATTTATTAAAAAGAACGAAGACGGGACTATCAACAAGAACGCAATGATTTGTAGCTTTTGTAAAAAAGAATTTTCTGATCGTCGATGCTGCTCCAGCCTGACGGATCATTTGAACGATCAACACGTCCGGACAAGTGCCATTGTTACCGGTGATAGTGCGAGCGTGAGCGCACTTCACCAAACCACGCTTGAGGAATTTGGGAAAAGAATGAGCAAAGCGACCACAGAAAAACTGACAAACTCCATCGCAAAGTGGGTTGCCTCTCTCTCAATCTCTCTCCCTCTCTCTCGAGATTAAAATGCAATTAATTAATTACAAATTCTGTAATTAATTAGATACATTTTTGTAATCGCCTGACAGTACTAATAAAAACACAATTTGATTTGACATTGAGTAGTCTCCAATAGATAAAAAATGCACATCTGTTCAAAATTCATTTAAATCCACAATGGCAACAATAAGAGACAAGCCCTGTCACCACAATCCACTACAGCCATATAACTGGCAGATACACTGACAAATCCTTTTCTGAGTTCTAATCCGCAGGCTGTTTATTCCAGATCAAACGCAGTCAAACGCTCCCTTCTCTCGCACACAGTTCATTTGAGAAGAGCCACTTTGTCTGAAACCAGCACCTTGGAGCAGAAATGTCTTCCACCCAAGGCAAAGGGGAAGATCAAAATGACAAACAGACACACGCAGGGCCAGAGCGCAGGGACAGTTGTTGAGCCAATAAAGAAAATAGTGAACAGGGAGAGAGAGAAAGAGAAGGAAAGCTATGGAGAGAGAAAGATAGAGAGTCTCATTTTACACAAAAATGACTCTTGTGTGCTTTAGGCCATGTTAGAATGTTGTTACCGCATCAAAAACAGTTTTCTTTTGTTTTGTTTCATTCACACATATTTGAGTAACACTTTATTATTAATCTGTCTACATCTCTAAATGCTCTGCCTCACCTTGTGATGTCATGCAGCGGTAGTTTTCCAGTTAACAGCTACTTTTTACTCTTTGTCCAGTAGAGATGGGCAATTCCAGGATTGAAATGATCAAAATGATTCTGGGGAAAATGTGTTTTGTTTTAAAACATCAAACATCAGTGGAGCACTTCTTGTATACTGCATTACATCACAAGGTGGAACAGAGTGTTTTCTGTTTGAGAGAAGAACTAAATACGCAGGGTTTGTGTGTTAAACGTGTGAATGAAATAAAACGCAGCTCCAGCTATGTTTTTGACGAGGAAACAACATTATAACATACAGTACATAAGAAAATAGTGTAATATGGGCTATTTAAAGTGCACCATGCTATGCTACTGAAAGAGTGAGGTAGAGAGAAATGGAGAGAGGGGATACAGAGCGATTTATCAAGCCACTGTTTGCATTCCTCATCTCCCAGACGACAGCCACTGCAGCTGCTGAAGCCTTGTGCTATCTCAATACTGTTCCCAACTATTTCTATTGACTTGAATTACTACAAGCTGTTGAATCTGTAAGAGGACATACTGTGTAGTCATTTGTGGCAGATCAGGGAAATAGTGCTTCTTTTGCAGTATTACAATATGGACTTTATTAGCCTTGTCTATTAAATAAACATGGGCAAATACTGCATGTTTTAATGGGCATTTCAAAGACGGCATGTTTTTCTTAGTTTAAGTGTCTTCTGCAAATGTTTATAATAGATTAAAGATCAAATAAACAGACATTTGAACTGCTTGCTTAATATCAATAATCGCCAGTGGGAAAATGGGAAAATAATGTACAGTAATGAAGAAGTGGTAACACAAACAAAAGCATGGCAATTCTAGCTTACTTTTCATTGAATTCCAACATCCTCTTGTATTAAGTGGGGGTTACTGAAAACATCATTTCCAATCCTTTTTCACTTTTGATAAATTCCTGTTGGAAAGTAGGGCTTATGCTGCATTATCATTAAAGATGCATTGTGTAACCTTTCTGGCGGAGGGTCTGTCAAATACATTTCCCCATGGAGACGTTATTGCTTTGTCTGGAATGGTATTACACCTTTCTATCGTCACGGTGAGCAAACCAGACCAAGATACAGGTCAGATCTGTGTAGAGGCAACCCCGCTCAGTCAGAAATGCCTGTTTTTCAAGATATTTTTGAGCTATAAAACCACCTGTAATGGAATAAATGTAAGGTAGAGCTGTTTAATGTCATATTGTGGAACATTCCAGACAGAGCAGTGACTTATCCATAGAAACAAGCCAACCCCAACCACAAAGTTACATAGTGTACCTTTAACCATAGTTACTATTGTACATATTGTGTTTCATTTAGTATTTCACTCTGACACCAAAAATATTGATCTGAAATAGATGAGGTGATAATGGAGAGTAGGGCCCAACTGATATGGATTTATTTGGAGACGATATGATACCGAGGGTTTGGAGGTGCCGATAGCCGATGTAACAGCAAATATATTTAGTTATGTTAAAATTCACTGTGGATCTTTAACTGATTATAAAACTTAGGTTTGTCTCTATTAGATTATAAGTTGTGTTTGTTTAGATAGGTCAGCCTAATGGCATTTCTGCACGACATTTTAGCCTGTAAACATAGTAAAACTACCGCTATTAGCCTTTAGCGGTAAATGCAAGCGAACCATCTACATATCAGTGCGGGTCCAGTAACATGTATACAGCCACTATAGTCACTTTATACTAGGCCATTGTAAGAGGCTGTTTATGTGTGGTAGCTAACAGCAGCTAAGTGCTAACCAATGAGAAAGAATGAAAAGTAGCTCCAAAACTGACACATTTGCAACACACTGCTCACACAGGCACCTCTCAGATCACAGGACTTCACAAATAAGTGTACTTTTAAGACTCAAAACAATCATCCGTAAAAAGAATATAATCCAGCATGTTGACAGTAGCTGTGTGTGTCCTCTGTCTATAGAACAGTCCTCTCTTGTCCGCACTGGCAATTTGATAAAAATTGGCTGTTGTTTTGTTGTTGGCCTAAACTGCGCTGAAGTTAACTTTTATTTATAGTCAGTATTTAAAGCCAGCACCTCAGTGCAGCCTCAGAGCGCACTGGTGTAAACAAGAGCGCGTGAATCACATGTCTCATTCAGAGGCAGTACGGCGTGACAAACACAAACTAATTACTCCTCTAATAAATATTGACGTGGCCCCACATATTAGGACATTGATCTATCTGTAAATTGGATTAAATGGTCTCAATATAGAGAGTCTAAGGTCGTTTTCACACCAGGAAAGTCTGATAGTTCACTTGCTTTGGTCCGGACCAAATTTTTTTTAAATTGTGTTTATTTTGGTGTCGTTCGCTTTCACACTGCAGTTTTTTCCCAAGCGGACCAACATCTATAAACAAAACCACGTGTGCTGAGGTCGCTCAGCCATTGGACAGAAATGAGCCGTGTCAAAGCGCTGTGTCCAAACACGGAAGGAGGAGAATAATGGTGTTACGTGCTGTTTTCAATCTAGCCTTAGCGATATGGTTTGCTCAGTTTTTACAGTTCGTACAAATGTTTGAGCAGCATCGTGAGGTTTACACTATTGTACAATCAATTTCCAAACGACGAAGACACAGGGCACGACGACTACGGAGGACACCACTCATGTGCGCGCATCAAGTTCTGACTCTTGCTCTTCACGCAAAACGTAAGTAAGCCTCGAAGTTTCATTTCATTTCCTCTCGTTTCGTAAGCCTCGGTTTCCCATAATACTCAACATACGATGGGAGCTCGTTAAGTACAAAAAGCCAACTTGTGTCGGATCGAGTCCGGTCTGCATTCTCACCTCAAACGAACCGCACCAGAGTTCGAATGGAACCGTGCTGAGACCCAGCTTTTTAGGTGGTTTCGGTTCGCTTGTTTGCTCTGGATCGAGATTTTTGGTTGGTTTGGTTTGGTTTATTCACACCAGCCCAAAAGGTCCGAATCAAAGGAGCAAACGAACTCTGGTTCACAAGGCAGGTGTGAAAACGACCTAAGCTTCATAAGGAGGTATAACATGCCCGCATGACAAGATTTAGGCGTATAGCTGATATGTCTTCAAGTGCCCATATCGGCCAATATGTCGTTCATGCCCTAATAAAGATATGTACAATCAGAATGTTGCTTAAACCTATCATAATAAGAAAATTCTCAAAAAGCCCTAAAAACATCTGGTAAAATAAAAAAGAAACATTGCGTGTATACTGTATATAAAATGTATATAAAATAGAAGGTAAAGTAATATTCCTTGAGTTGCACTACCAATTACATAATCTGATTATGATTATCAGGGTAATCACAAAAATATCTACTCATGTCATGTCAGTATGCTCACCTCGAGTCTGAGTTGGGTGGTACACTTGTACAATGTGTTTGAGTCATACTATTCCATTCTATTACTTATTGCTTTTACTGGGTATCACCTTTTTCAAATATCATGTCTTTGCATTGTTGAAATTACACTTTTCCCCCCAATATGAAACCTCATCCAGCAGTTAGGTTATTTTAAAGACTCCCCAAGATTAACAGGAAAGAAGTCTACTGTGTAAGCCTTAAAATGGTATGATTTTACAAAAGAAAAGAAAAACCTCTGTTTGGCGTTCTACCTTCTTTTCTAATTGCTTCCTGGCGGTCGAGGTAAGCCGCTTCTCAGTACATAAATCCTGCTATTTCCATCTATCTTCTCCAGATGTTGATGAAACAATCCCCCTGCTGGATAATCATATTTCCTCTTTTCGCCCGCCTGCCAAGTACCGAAGAGAGAGCCCATGCACCCTACCTCCTCACTCCCCCGCCTGTGTAAAATGGCTCTCCTCTGCGTTCCAATTTGCACAATAATGCAAGAGGTGGAAAATAGCTGCTTACAGTGACAGGCTGCACTAAAGGGGTGATGAGTGAGCCCCTACGACCCAGCACAGAGCACCCGCTTCGTCTGTCACTCATTTATTTAATCATGAAATCAGATACAAGCGCCCAAGCCTGCCATTCAAGTCTTTCATGAAGTGGTTGGACAGTGAGTAACCAAGCCATCTCAGTAGTCTATATTATATTCATATGCCTATGACTTTAATTTAATAATAGAAGGCAGTAATAGAGGATGCCATCTTTCTCTCATAATCCAAAGATATGCTGATTACAATAGTGAATGGATTCCGTGTATACTGAGTGAATTTGTGAGTAGATAGCCATGAACTGTCACTCCTATGGCCCAAAAGAAAAAATACAAATGGTTTATTTTTTGTTTGCTTATATTGCTTTGTCTGGAATGTTTCACAGTATACTATTGCACCTTTCTAACTTCATGGAGACCAAACCAGACCAAGTTACAGGTCAGATCTGTGAAGAGGCAACCCCACTGTAACTGAATAAATGTAAGGTAAAGTTGTTACATGTCATAATATGGACCATTATCCATATAAAATAAGCAGGTGATGGACCCCCTACAAAAACTTACAACAAGTAAATGCTTATTTTTTGTGGTATTCCTTACTTTTCTAGACATAAAATGTTCATAATCTGTGTTGTTATTTCCTAAAGCTACATACCACAAACATAAGATCATTATTAGCTTCAACCTAAGAGAACCTTTATTTATTCCACAGTGGTGAAATTGTGTTGCAACACAAAATTCAGGAACAGTGGGGGGATATGCAATCAAAAATCAAGATAAATGTCTTATGAATTTAAATCTTACCAATCTAACAACAAAGATAACCCTATGCGCAGTTTCCTAGGTTCTATATTACTCAGAATTGACTCTTGAGCTTTAAACTATGTTAGAATGTTATTACCGCCTAAAAAACATACCTGAAGTTGTGTCACTTACATTTGAGTAAGGCTTTATTATTATCTCCTAAGCTCAAAATGCTCTGTTCCACCTTGTGATGTCATGTAGTGGTAGTTTTCACATTAACAGGTACCTTTTACCTTTAGTTCAGTCGAGACTGGCAATCCCAGGGATTAAATCATCCAAATGATTCTAGTGAAGGTGTGTAGAGTGTAAAGACACAGTGACATCTGTTTGAGAGAAGAACTCAGTGTAAATAGGCACGGTTTGTGTGAATGAAACAAAACACAACTCCAGGTATGTTTTGACGAGGAAACATTATATCATAGCTCAGAAAACATTGTAATACGGGCCCTTATAATCATTATTGCTGAACTTCTACCCTTATTCAGCATTGTAAAGTTAATGTGTAATTTCCACCACACCTTTTCTGATTTAGCCTTAAATGCAGCTTATTCACATTTCCTTCCTTTAAACTGCCAATCATGTGTTGGCCGGTAGCATTGCCTTTATCATTTGTGCAGGCTATAAATGTAACTGTGGGTTCCATACCTCTGGAGACCTTCCCTAGACTCAAACGCTTGGGGCAGGAATGTTAAAACCAAGGGCAGGCGAGGTTGTGCGCGTCAGTGAATAAAGATATACTGCAGCGGATTCACATGAGGAACAGCCGGCCTCACTCAATAGAGGTATCTGAGTTACTGAAGTACTATTTGAAAAGGCATTTATAAAGAGAGCAGCATGGTAAACATATTGACCTCTAATGTCAAGTAATTTCCACTGTATTCGCATGGGATTGTGGGAAAGTAAGATGGCGTGGTTACCAGCTTTGTCAACACGCTGCTTGTTGAGCTGCTTGTGGATGTACTAGCAGACAGATTTGATTTGTTGTCTTTATGAAAACTGTATTCATTCCTATCAGATCGTCTTTTCTCTAATGTTAATGCAGAAGTTGCTTACAATTAGAGGTGTGCAAAAATATGTAAAAATGTATAAATCCTGATACTATATGGTGATACAGTATTTTTAATGTATTGTTATTGGCATTTTTTTAGCAATTTTGTGATCACACTATAATTTTGTTGCTTATTTAGTGGAAGGAAACTTGTTTACGCAATACACTTGACCTATTCACTGTTTTGATCATGAAAATAAATGTATTTCGTATTAACTTTACACAAGTAGTGGTTTAACAAAGGTGTGTTAAAATGTATTTGGTTAAAAAAAAAAAAAGTATCATGAGCAATATATTGGTAAGATATATGCGTGAAAAGTCCCTCAGTCGTCCAGGTAGAATCCTTCCAGGTAGAATCCTTCCAGTCCAGGTAGAGAAAACTTCTCCTGTTATCATTGGTAAGATATATATATCGTGATAATATCGTATTGTGATCATATCATGTCGTAAGTTATGCGTCGTGTATTGTATCAAATTCCCAGCCCATACTTACAATCTGAACAGAATCCTGTACTTTTTAAGCATATATTTCAAATCTAGTCACAAGCTCAATTCTTTACAAAAAAGTGAGATCAAACCTATATAAAAGTTATTGGAAGTTATTATGATCAAATATGTAAGTTATTTGTTGGCATTATACATTATTACTATTATTATTATTACATTATTTGGGACTCGATACTTATTGTGTGTATAATTTCTTATGTTTTATTCTTTTATTTATCTGTTGCAGTAATACTATTTCAAAATGTTTTTTTCTGGGATTGCCTTGCTTTATTGTTTTGTTTTGTTTTTTGTCAATGGGATAAAGCAGTTTCAGTATTTATCATTTATTGCTATATCTCACCGTTGCAATATATCGAACTTCAAAATTTGTTATCATCACAGGCCTATTGATATCCCTGACCAATTTGAATCCGATCCCATTCTTTCATTGTCAAACCTTATAATAACCACACTTGTCTCTCCCCTAATACATATCGGCCTCATGACTTTCTCAATGATCGGAATCCAGCGCAGACAAAACGCCACAGAGCTCGAGTGTGGCTGGGACTGCTTTGTGAACTGCTGCCATTGTTTGCTGTACAGGCACAATGGAGTTTTCTGTTTAATTCCAGCACAAGCAAACAGTTGTGAGAAGCAGACGAGCACACACACTCTCGCACGTTGGGTTTCTGTGCTTTTTGCAGACATTGCATTGACTTTCTTCTTTTTTTTGGAGCCTGATCCTAACCTTAACCATACTTACTATAGTCTGTATATATATAAATGGACATAGCTGACCCGCTAGCTGCTGTTTTCCAAATAGGAAGTATTCATGGGAGCACTTCTGGCTTCATTGACTTTGACTTTATGTAGTCGCCGCTTTCTCTGTAACTGCTGCAGTGATCCTTCTCATTTTGGTCTTAAAATGTTTGTATTAAGCTGCTCTACATGCTGCTGGTGTTTTCATTTTGTCCATAAATAAATTCCTATTCCTTATATGGATCTGGTTCCAAATTCTATAACTGCTAGCATTGTGAGCTTTATTTGACTGGAGCTGAACACTGTGGCTGATGTTCTATGCTTACTACTTGACTATTCTTAACCTAAACCCTAACATTAACCAAATTTTACACAGTAAGGCTGATTAAATGAGTAAAATGTATAGGCCTAACCAGGATATTGGTGGAATTGTCATCTCTGAACAGATATCCGATCCAGCAAATGTTTCTGGATCAGCAAAGATTTACGATACCAATGATATGTGAACTTTAAACCGTGATATTGAGCTAATAATGATTTACATAAGGCAGGCAGGTCCACATGATGTCAGAGTGTGTACAATATTGTCCATAAACATTAGAGCTGGGCAGTAAGACCAAAAATTGATATCACGTTATTTTTCAAATTTATATCGGTGTCACGGTATTTGACAGTATTTTTTTTCATGTATGACTAGGTGCTAACCCCATTTCCTAATAATTGAGAGAATAATTACTGCAGTAAATTTGACTTGGTAAAACATATCTGGGTTCAGTGCTTTAATCATCTCCTTGAAGCTCCTTTCTCAACAGGACTAAGTGGTACATGTCTTTGGCTAAGTGGACAGTAACAGCGTTGGTAATATCATTTTACCGTTTGCTTTTCCTGTCGTAGGCAGTCCCCTTAGAAAACGCGTCTTTGAGTTACGTCGGAGTCGTGTTTTGTGTTGCAGCGCCAACTTGAATGTTACGATCTTAGTTTCATGCGTTCTTCATATTCCAGGACATGTTTGTGACGGAGGTGGTGAAGCAAATTGCTTGTGTTGCCTCCTGCCGCTACAACTTTAACCCGACAACATTTTACAGAATATGTTTGATCAGTGCCAGATTTTTTAAAGCCGAAGTACTTTCACACAACTGACATGGCTCCTATTTTCGGTGTAAGTCCCTCTGTGTCTGTAACATTTTCTCCACCCATGTTGGTCACTGCTCAACACACACTGTAGCCCTGTCCCAATTCGAGGGTTATTGATCCGTGGTGCGTGTTGTTAGCATTAGAGTTGGCAGCATGTCTCCGTTGCTGGGCGACGGGAGCGGCTCCGTGGGCTGGACCTGTCCCATTTCGACAACAGCCTTGCGGTCCGCGGAGGCTAGTTTGAGGGCTACAACTCCTGCAGCCTTCGGAGGGGCCGAAAAAGCAGCCTTCGGAGGCTGCAGATCTCAAATTGGGACACAGCTTGTTTGTACGCACACACTCACCGGTATTGGGGTATATGAAAAATACATATCATTAAAAAAAAACAAAAAAAAAAACACTGGTATTCGGTATGAACGGGTATACCGCCCAGACGTAATACACACACACATACATGCTAACTGAGCAACTCTGGTTAAGCCCACTGACAGAGAGCACGGGGATGTGTCAGTGTGGGGCTGCACCTCATTCCTCTTGATGCTGCTGTGCTCTGCTGCTATGCCACCTGTTTAACAATTGGATTATATAGGTGCAGCCAGGGAGAGAATACACAGGATCTGTCAAATCACAAAGCTGGGGAATAGCCTGATATACCGGTACTCAATGATGGATGTGTTTTGTGAAGCTGACTAAAAAGATTGTTGTTTAATTCTACTGTACAGTATAATATTTTGTGGGGGGCAAAAAATGTGGAAAAATATAGTTTGATAGTGTGTTGCAAGACTATTTATTGATTTAAGATGTTCTGTGCAACATTTTGATGACTTTCCCATTCAAAAGCTATAATATACAACTGTTAATTGCTATGGCAACAGTTCTAATATTTCACAATGTTGAAACCCAAGCACAGGACAGCAGAGAGACCAGTGGTGAACAGTATTAATTTTGATACGAAGATTTAATACTAAACCCTTAGTAGTTTCAGCCAGAAAATATACTTTAGTCTTTAAACTGCTCTCAAATATAAGGAAGTAAAACGTACCCACTGTAAAATACACTTAAGTAAAGTACAGATACCTCAAAATTGTATTCAAAAGTGCACTATGTAACTTTTTGGTTGGGGGGTCCGTCGCCTACTCGCTGTGGATATGTCATTGCTCTGTTTGGAATGTTCCACAGTATGCCTTAATTTATTAGATTACAGGTGTGTGTAGAATCCCCCAGTCGTCCAGGTAGAATCCAAGGCAAAAGGAGAAATTCAATTTGTCAACTGTACAAAAGTTTATTTGGTCAAATACGTTGTGCAGCTCATCCAAGCTGCTTCTTCAGTTCTTCAGAACAGTTCTTTCTCCTTTTGCCATAAATAACAGGAGGTTTTACAGCTCAAAAGTACCCAAAAAGGGTTGCCTCTTCACAGATTGGACCTGTAACATGGTCTGGTTTAGTCTTCATATGTATGTCTTTGCTTCAGTGGATTTGTACAGATGTGTTCCTTAGATGCTGAGTTTGTTTATGGTCTGGTTTGGGTTTTAGTTGACAGAAACATCTACTTTTAATCACAGTTTTAGTCCGCTAATATGTATGCTATTTTATGCCAACATGACTGAAAAGAAAAGTTAATACTGATAGTGAGATGGAGCACTGAAGGAAAGACAGGAGGCAGAGGTGAAGAAGCTCTTCAGAATCATAAAGATAAGTGGAAGTGAGTAACGGACATGTTTTGGAGAAATCTTCAAAAAGACGAAATTTAAATGGTGAAGAGAAATGTGACCGATTTAGACGCACTATTAGCAGACTCTGTGAGGTATAGTGTGGGAGTAGAGAATACTGTAGTGTTCGGTCATTTGCTGTGGCTACCTTTAAACAGGAACAACCAAAGATAAGACATGATGTATGAGCTTCAATGAATCTTATCTGATCTGTCAATGTCAGTGTTGTGTTAGGGCTATTTCTGTAAAAGATTAAGGCCTAGTCCCCACGACAACGTTTTTTTGAGGAAACGGGGAAGTTTGTGTGCGTTTGGGCCTGTCGCCCAGACGGCCCCGGAGTTTTTGGGGGTGAGAACGGTGTTTTTCAAAAACGGGTTCCAGAGTGGAGAAGTCGGAGAACGCAGGGGGTCGTGTTGCCGTGTGGCAGGCGAAAAATGCGACTGTTGGGAAAATTATGACATCGCGCTGCCGTAATCATCACGTGACCGGTGACCAGAAGGTAACCCTGCGCCTTCGGCAGGTAACTACCAGATAACAACAACCATGGAGGACAATGGAGTTGAGTTTGTTATGCGGACATTTCTAAGTTTATTTATACTATGCAGTGCAACCCCAGCGGAGACGCATGCACAATTACACACGTTGTGGCCTGGCAGTACGCACGACACACGAGTGTTTGCCAATTCAAAGCTAAACACGTATTTTAAAACTGGAAAGATCCCATCGCTGAAAAGGCAGATAGTGGACAATGAGGAGCCCATACCAATTTGAGTGTGTTGTGTGCTGTAAATAAAGAAAAAGAGCAACCATTTCTTGTCTTTTTTATTGAATGAAAATGTACCTTTTTCAAACAGGCACATGCAGTATCACACACAAAAATATATAGCTGCCCGTTGGTGATGGTCCCCGGTTGTATATTCTCGCCGAAAAGCCAACATAATGTCCGAGTATGTTTAACATTCCCGTAGTAAGATCCAAACAAGCATTTTGCCTAAATAACACGAGCAAGGTTAACGAGAGTTCTACTTGTTAATGTCTATCTAATAAAACGATAGCAAGTAATACTAACTATCGATTTATAGGCAAAAACTCTGCTCACGCAGCGCAAATCTTTGTTCTGTGGCGTCTGTCTATGTTAGGGACGGTCAGCATTTTCACATTACCGGAGTGAGTCCCTGCTACATTGGTGGAGCAGGGGGACAAAATAAATTTGCTTTTTTTGACGGTCCCTAAAGTACACGTGTTTGCTTGTTTACAAAAGAGAAAGGACTTTATGCGCATGTGCTCTTTGTAGTCTTGTGCTTCCGGCGGCTCTGGCTCTTTCCGGTTTACAGCGCCACTTATCGGTGTGACATATGTACTACATCGTTTTCACTCAGCGCTCCGTGCTCATCTTGACACGAATGTTTTCTGATCCAACACGTGTGTGGACGACACTTTTTTTCACCCCGGGTAAAAAAAACAAAACAGGAACGTTGTTGTGGGGACTAGGCCTAAATACACCCACATGCAGGCCACTGGTAAAAGTGACACCAACAATTTGCTGTGGTGACCCTAAATGGAAAATGAGATTTGGTTATTTACCTTATATTTAGGCTAGATTCACGGTTTGAGTTTCTTGTTCCATTTTAGCCTGTGAGCTAAACTGTCTGTAATTGTATTAGCCAATAATGACTGCTCAAAAACATGTCAAGTCAACATTTTAAAGCTTGCAGTAATGAGCAACAACTACAGTCAGTTTGATAGAATTGAATATACTTATATTAAAAATGCTAATTCAGTTCAATACCTACTTTTAATAGCTTAAACTGATTTTGATTAAAACAAAATGTAGCTGATTTTAAGTGATTCAGTTGATTTCTTAATTGTCCTAGCTCATTTTGTGTGTTGTGTTTTTGGTTTGCTCAAAGTTGGGACACTAACTCAAATTAAATGGGCTAAAAATAAGTCTCAGCAGGTCTCAAACCATAACGAAAAGTACTTTTTACTTTTCAGGCCAGTTAAAAAATGTAGTGCAGATGCATGCTCTCAAATGTAAGTAAAACAAAAAAAAAATTGTCCAGTCCAACATGTACTTTTTTTCATTGGTGACAGACAATAAAACCATCACACATACAGTGGAAAAGAACATTCACTTTAGACTTAAACTTTATTCTAAATAAGTAGCAAAAAGAATGCAAGAGACAGGTGTTAAATAAGGCATAATTATATAAATGTATATGTACAAGTCCTAATAAAATAGAAAAATAAAATAATATATAATATAATAAAATATAGCCATATGTGAAGAGTCCCTCAGTCATAGTCATAGGTAGAATCCATGATAAAAGGAGAAATTCAATTTGTCAACTGGTCAAATTTGTCCAGTTGACAAATTGAATTTCTCCTTTTATCAAAATATAGCTATATACAAGTGTTCATAGCTGATTTATATCTGGTGATTAATTAATAGATAACCTACTAAAAGTCCTGCCTTAAAACCCACGTAGTCCATACTGATTGATGATGACTGATGGAAGAGCCAGGCAGTGTTGGATGGACAGACTCACTTGTGGTGGAAACGCCGCCTGTTCGGTTCAGTATTTGTGGCTCTGTGAGGCAACCTGTCACAAGTGATCAGAGTACAACAGCAGAGGGCTAAAAGAACACATCCTCACTACACACACACACACACACACACACACACACACACACACACACGCAAGCACAAACACAGACACACGTAAGCACACACACAGACACGCGCACGCACACATACACACACACGCACACACACAGAGACAGACAAACACACACAGAGACACAGACACACACACACAGACACACGCACACATACACACACACACAGACAAGCACACAAATAGACACACAGACACACAAACACATGCACACACACACACACACAAGCACACACACAGACACGCGCACGCACACATACACACAGACACGCGCACAAATAGACACACAGACACACAGACACACGCACACACACACACAGAGACACAGACAAACACACACACAGAGACACACACACACAGACACACAGACACACGCACACACACACACACACAGACAAACACACAAATAGACACACAGACACACAGACACACAAACACACACACACACACAGACACACACACAAACACACACGCGCACACACACACACACACAGACACACACACAGACAAACAGACACACAGTCACACACAGAGACACATGCACACACACACACACACACACACACACACGCAAACACACAAATAGACACACAGACACACACACACACACAGACAAACACACAAATAGACACACAGACACACACACACAGACAAACAGACACACAGTCACACACAGACACACACACGCACAGACAAACAGTCACACACAGACACACACACGCACACAGACAAACAGTCACACACAGACACACACACACAGACACACACATGCTGGGTTTACATGTCTTATGGGGACTTAACTCTGACTTGCATCCTTTCCCTAGACTGATTCTAACCTTAAAGTTCCTCTTTTACGCAAAATTGACTCTTGTGAAGGCCATGTTATTTTTACCTCCTCAAAACTGGTGTTTTGTTTCATTCACATGTTATACTCTAGTTATTACTATTATTATTTTGTGTTTTATGTTTGCACCTTATCACCAGTTCCTAGTTTTGTGAATTGTGTTCACTTGACAATGGCAATAAAAGTCATTCTGATTCTGATTTTGAGTAACCTTGTATTATTATTCTGTCTACATCTCAAATGCTTAAAATGCTTTGGGCCCTTTAATCATAGTTAGTTCTTGCCTAAGCCTAACCAAAACCTTCATATCAACTTATTTTAACTAGGCCTCCTACTATTACTTTGGTAGTATTACTTTAGTCAGTTTTACCATTTTTGATTAATTAACTGGTCAAACTATTATTTCCATCTGTATTTTGTGACTTTTTAAAACGCATTTTAGCCAGATTAAGGCCGCACGAACAGTGCATTATTGAATAAAATCAGACATTATTTATTCTCTTTTGACATTTTGATTTAATAATGCCACTGTGTTAAGTCTCATGGAGTACATATAGTCCAGAAAACCAATAATGTTATGAAAATACAACTACTATTATTTTTTATAGTCAATCACACAAAATTAATCAGTTAATTGTTGCAGCCCTAATAAAGCATTCATATTGGGGACCTGTGCTTTGTCCCCATAAAGGAGACAAGTCTCCATAATACAAGAATGCGCAGGTTTGAGTCCCCAAAGTGTGATAAAAAACCTGTCCATAGAGACACATGCTGCTCTCACACTCTCCATGTCTCGGCTCATGCTGCTCTAAAACAAAACGAACAAATCATTCTTCTTCTCTTTAGGTAATGCGAGTAGGAGAGAAGGCGCGCTGGTAAATGTTGGCTACAGGCTTTTGGAGACTGCTTTAATAGGATTGGGTGCCTGAAGCCATTTATTCAAACAAGATGAACTGCTGATCCCGGGGACTACTTCTCTTTAGTCAGTGTTGCTACAATAATATGAGCAGAATCTGTTCCTGATGAGGGCTTTTTAATTCACTGCGTACATGTGCAGAATGTAATGAAGAGAAACTAGAAACTGAAAAAAAAAACTGGGGCTGTTCAAGTAATTAGAGTGCAGTAAAGATGGAGACCAAGAACCCATAATATTTGTTTTAAAAATTGAAATGGCAAATTTAGTTACAGCTGCAAGATTAATAGAATTCAAATCATAATTGAAGTTTGAATGGACATAATTAGCAAACCACAAAGACTGCAGTTTTTGAAGTACATACATTTTATCCACAAACAACAAAATATTCTGTTATTTGCCATTAAAACCAAAATCAGCACTACTTCTTCTCCTTTTGACCATTGCATAGACATGTTTATTGTCCATACCTGATGTTTGTGGAGTTTCTTATGTAAAAAGAGAGGAACAACATGAAGATAAGACAAATTACATTACATTACAGTCTCTTTAACTTGCTGCTTACATACTTACATGTGCTGAGTGTAACTAAGAGAAACAAAAGAAAGAAAAAAAAAAAGATCTTTTCCTGGACGGAGTTGAGAGCTAGAATTACCTCCAGGCAGCCGTCTTTTCATCCGTCTGCTCAGTGTTTTTGACTCTCGCAGTTAATCACAGCGTTGACATGACACTGATGGGGGATTTCAGAGTACAAGTATCGAGCTAAATGAAGCCTATTCAGCAGAGCAGGCATGTGACAAAATATAGACTTAAATATTCAGGCATTTGCATTAAAGCGTCACTGCTAGAAGTACCTTTTTCTCCTGTTTCTTGACATTCACCAGCATTGTGTATAAGGCGGACTTAAATGGCTGTCTTGAAGAGTTCAGTTTGTAAAGTTGTGAACACCTGCGTATGCATAAATTACTGCTGAGATACCGTATGAGGTAGAGTCTGGCCAGTTTTTGCACGATGTGTTTAGTGATGAACCAAATGTAAAAAGGAGGGTTGTAAAAAAAATGAGATCCTGTTATGCAAAGTCTACTTGTTAGAGATTTTAACCTGTGGTGGAATGTAACGAAGTAAAAGTAGTAAATTACTGTTGCATTTTGTAACTTTTCTAGTGGAGGGTTCGACACCTGCTTGTTTCTGTTGAGGTGCCATTGCTTTGCCTGGATCTACGTTACATTTATTTAATTACAGGTGGATTTATAGCTCGAAAATACCTAGAAAAACAGACATTCTGGCAGTGAGCTGGGCTGCCTCTCCACAGATCTGACTTGATCTAACTCTCCATGAAGATAGAAAGGTTTAATGCCATACTGTGAAACATTTCAGACAAAGCAATAACATTTGCATAGAGAGCATTGAAAGCATTTGATGGACCCTCCACCAGAAAAGTTACATGATGCACTTTTAAGTAAAAAAAAAAAAAAAAGAGATATCTGTACTTAACTTCAGTAAATTTTAAAGTGGATATGTTTTACTTTACTTTCCTAATGCTTATAATCTTTTCCATAAAACTATAAGCATTTGTTTTACCCAGTGGACCAATTCTATGAGTCTTCCCAAACATTGCAATAGTTCTTTTGGCTTGTAAAAACACATATTAATCATAATTTGTTCACTTTTAGTAAACTTGTGTTTATTGGGAAATACACCTAAAATAAACATAGCAGGATTTGGTGGAACGCTTTTTGAAATAATCATCTCCAACTATTGTATCTCGAAGCGCATTGTGTTACTGGCCATGCCCACATTAGTTCCATGATTTGTACTACATCTGTACTTTCTCTGCAGGTCTATGTACTCTGATTCAACCATGTCTTCTGTTAATCCCTAATCCACCTGCGATAGTGATTTGATCTCTGTAAATTGATCTAAATAACCTGTAGATGTCTGCTTGTCCATACACGGTACCGTGAAATAACTGAATGAATGAACAATACCCAGTCTAACGTGAGGCACAGCTTTTTGTATCTGTAAACATATTGTGTATGTGCATGTAATTGACCATTCCAGTCTCTCAGCAGCCTCAGATGCACCTCCATCCTTTTTAATCAGCTTGTATTTTCTGCCTGGGTCTAGGACTGCAGGTTTCCATTGTTGGATTACCCCTTTTATAGAAACACCAAAACACAAGTGATGATTTGCCATTGTTAAAAGCACATGTGGAGCTGTGATAATAATAGCCATAATGACAGAGGCAGTGGTAATACCCAGGATTTACTGTACAGACAAGCCTGCCTCTGTAGCCGAATCACTGGGGTGTGTTTGTTTTGTTGTTCCTCGTCATCTGGGGCTGGTTGCACTACAAAAAGCAACCAGGAATTTAGGCCCATTTAGCAGATGACTGGGTTAAAGTGGGGCTCTCCCTCTTTCTAGTGCTAGAGGACAGTGTGATACTTCATAGAAAAAGTGTATTCACAAAATGTAGGCATCACAGTTAAAGAAATTTACTCCTGTGAGCTTTAAGTCATGTTGCAATGTTATTACCTCATCAAAAACATGACTGGAGTTGTGTTTTGTTTCACTCGCACATGTTGGGGTTTATTATTACTCTGTCTACATCACCAAAGCTCGAAATGCTCTGTTCTAGGCTGTGATGCCATATAGTGGTAGTTTTCAAGTTAACAGCTATCATTTACCTCTAGTTCAGTAGAGATTGGCAATTCCAGGGATGGAATTATCCAAATGACTCTAGTGAAGGAGTATGGAGGTTAAAATCACAGCACTTCCTATATTACCGCATGACATCACAAGGTGGAAGTGTAATATGGGCTCTTTAAAAAATAGAATGGGATTGCTAAAAGTGAATGTGTTTTTGGTAGGCTATGAATGATATATTTACATTTTTCCATTGTGTCTATCATTAAACTGATCTCTTGAGAACTTTACTGTCAGCATGTCTGGGTTAATTACTGTTTTTGTTTCTGTGCAATGATGTCACATCCAAGATGATTTTAACATAAGAGAAAAGATTTATATACTTAACTTTTGTTTGTTTTATGTAGTTAACTTTGAGCTCGTTAGTATCTGAAGCTCATGCAGCATGACGGTTATCCACTCCTCTCTGTCTCCCTCTCTCCCACTCTCTTCTGTGCTGTGGAGTAAACAAATGTTCTGTCTTCTGTGTCCAGACTGACCACGAAGCATCATTAACTTCTCCTGTTCATGGAGAGTTCTGGAGATAATTTTGTTGAGCCTCCAAATCAATTTAGACCTTGTTTCACCAGCACCCCCCAACATGACTGTAGAAACCTTTATTCAAGTTAACGCATGAGGTAGCATGTTGTACCAAAGAGAAATCAGAATGAGGTTAGGAGAGGTAATGGGCATGGAGACATGAACAAAGAGGCGTGTGACCAGGTAGTTTAATAGTGTAGCAGCCCATAGTGCCATAGACAGGCTGTGGTCCTGCTGATGAACTTAAGATAACAATATATCTAATTAAAACAAATTCACATATCATCCACACTTAAACACAGATTAATCACAAAGCCTGTTTTTGACCAATCACGCACATACACTGTGCTTAGAAGTTTTATAAAATCAATGACTGGAATTGAAACTTAAACTTAAAGGGATATGCCACCCCCAGGTCAAATTTGGGCATCTCCCCACAGTCCAGAGACTAAAATAAGTGATGGAAAGCGTTTTCCTGCTCACCCAGCCATTGTCCGAGTCTGTCGCCACTGACCGCCGCGGTATCTGCAGCTCCTCCGCCTTAGACTGGAGTCTAACGTCGCCAGAGAAAGATTTCGGCCAAAAGGAATTAATTTGCTCGATGCGTTTCCCAATTACTTTCTGTGTAGTGCGCATTCATATCGAGTGGAAATAAATGTGCAAATCAACACGGAGAGCTTGACTTGGTCATTTTGGGTGGGAACTATTTTCCAGTGCGGAAGAATAAAGCCGAATCACGCACCACGCTGTGCAACAGGGGAACTCCCTTCCTGGTGCATAACAGGGATTCCCCTGGCAGCGTGCTGCGTGATTCGGCTTTATTCTTCCGCACTGGAAAATAGTTCCCACCCAAAATGACCAAGTCAAGCTCTCCGTGTTGATTTGCACATTTATTTGCACTCGATATGAATGCGCACTACACAGAAAGTAATTGGGAAAAGCATCGAGCAAATTAATTCCTTTTGGCCGAAATCTTTCTCTGGCGACATTAGACTCCAGTCTAACGCGGAGGAGCAGCAGATACCGCGGCGGTCAGTGGCGACAGACTCGGACAATGGCTGGGTGAGCAGGAAAACGCTTTCCACCACTTATTTTAGTCTCTGGACTGTGGGGAGATGCCCAAATTTGACCTGGGGGATATCCCAGGTCTGTGGCATATCCCTTTAAATTAAAACCAGTTAGTTGGGCTTTAAAATAATTAATTTAAATTTGTGGAATTAAATATGAGATTTTTATAAAATGCTTCAAATTAAAAAGTTTGAATTACAACATTAAAATCAGCCACATTGAGATTAATGGGGATTAATCATATTTCAAAAGTGCGATTAATCTGATCTACAATTGTTTGACAGCACTAAATCATATGCTGTGTATCATACACAGCCACCCACACACACACACACACACATATATTTTATCATAAGTTAATATCTCTTGAGGTGGTCACTGCTTCTCAGTGGTCTTCAGAGTAGGGCTGTACACATTTGGATGAATAAATTATGGTAATTATGATGTTTCCAAATATGATTAGATTTACACATTGAGATCACAGTGAACATTTTTTCCATGAGAAAAGACTGAAATATGAAGTGCTAAACTAATTCAAGGATTCTATGCATTTCATTTAAACTTCAGTGAAACGCAATTGTTTATTTAAGCCTGCTTCAGGATACTCCTGACGTTTTCCAATTACAGCAGAACACGTAAGGTTTACAGCTATTTCATTTTTCATATAAAAATCTATGTTATTTTACCACTGAATCCCAAAAGATAATTTTTGACAAAACGAAAATATAAATACAAGATATAATTACACACAAATGTGCTTTTATCATATTCACACTGGCATTTAACTACCCCAGCTCTAACCCCTGTGTTATTTATGAGAGTCTGTGGAGCAGTAGCCACTGTTAAAAAGGTCAGATTACTTTATGCTATGTGCGATATGTGGGAGATGAAGAGGCGCACTGATAGACTACAACAGCAGGTGTAAATCTTTATTATCCCTGAAGGGCAATTTAGTTTACAGCACGTAGTCATTAACAAGCAGCTCTGATGTTACAAGATACAACCCACCTCTGTATAAGAAGACAGGGCACTAAATATGAATGTTTCTATGTAGGCTGGAGGGTATACAATCACTATGTACATATTTATACTACATAGTAAAGAGCAGATGGTGCATAAAGAGATTTTAATGTAGATATATTGTGTGTACTATTCATAAGGCGACTCTGAACATAAGATGTCTCAAGTTAGGCAAAAAGCACAGAAGAAGGCTGGATGCATTATTAAAGGCACTGTACTTGATTTTTTATTTATTTATTTGTGTTTGTTTTTGCTTGCAAAACAGCTAGCTTATTTTAAACTGTTTTGCTAGCTTCCTAATTATTCACCACAATGCATTTAGCTTTTCACAACTTTAGGGCAGAGTGCAGTTTCGGTGTCATGGTGACAACAACTAACAACTAACAGCAGCTCACTTCCTGGTTCACAGACAATAAAACAGATGCAGACGGCACTAGGCCTATCTCAATAACAAATTTTAAAGCAAAATATGTTGCTATAGTGATATACTGCTACAGACGATAGTATTGAAACTAGTGCTGTCAGGTGATTAAAAAAGTAATCTAATTAATTACAGGATTTGTAATTAATTAATCTAATTAATCACATTTTAATCTTGTGAGAGGGAGAGAGATTGAGAGTGAGAGAGAGAGTGAGCGAGAGACATGAGTTTGTCAGTTTTTCTGTGGTCACTGTTCTCATTCCTTTCCCAGATTTTGTGAGCGTGGTTTGGTGCACTCACGCTCGCACTATGACCGGAAACAATGGAACTTGTATGGACATGTTTAGTGTTCAAATGATCCGTCAGGCTGGAGCAGCTTCGGTGATCGGACAATTCTTTTTTACAAAACCTGTAAATCACTGCGTTCTTGTTGATAAAAAAGAATAAAGAATATAAATAAACTTGCCATTCAAAGGCCCTGGCAGCGATTTGCTCGCCGCATGCCAAATTTAAAATGTGCGCACATTGCCACTCATAATTAATTGTGCAAATTTTTATAATGCATTAATTTGCATTGTAATTAATAAATCTAATTAACGCGTTAAACTGACAGCCCTAATTGAAACTACTTTATAACAATGACACAAAGTGTGATAATCCCAGTAAACAATTTTTTAAAGAGACACTATCATTGAAAAGCCTGAGCTGCAACAAATAAATGACAGAATGAACTGATAATCAGTCATAGCACTTATTTATTTTACCCTACCTACAGCTCAGATCTTGGCCAAAATGTCTATAAATACCCAAGATACAGTATATATTTAGCCCCAAAATATATTGTTCCAGCTTTCATATATAGTGTGTATATTGATATTGTAATTATTGTGACAGGCCTAGACAGCACACAGTAGTTTCATTTTGACCCATAGACTGTATAAAGACGTGGACGAAGAGAATATGACGTCACCCATAGCACCCATAGGAATTGATTTACAAAATAGTGAAGTAAAAACACCAGGGTCAAGTAGAGCGGGGTAATACCAACATTTGGTATAAACCGAAATGATGATGCTCACTACAGCAGTTACAGAGAGAGGGGTGACAATTTTTCAGTACAAAGGGAATTGGAGCCAGTGTTGAGCCTGAAGCTCTTCCTATTTGGCTGCTGGCAGGTTAGCTATGTCCATTCATTATATTCATAGTTATGTCCATTCATATATACAGTCTAGACCCTGGTTTTACAATATATACTTGGGCAAAACAAATTCAGTTAAAGCTCCTTTAATTTTGTTGTCTAATATTTTCACTCACATAAATCAGAAATGAATTTTGAAATAGATTTTTTTTTTTTTTTTTTGCAGAAGAATGTTTGTTGCTTGAGTAATAGCACTAGTTGAACCTGTGGTTTTGCAGGCAGTACAGGCCCATAGCTGTGGGCAGGTATCAGGCAGATAGCATCAGGAGCAGTTTGATTTGTGCAGAGGGGCAGACAGAGATCTCTTGTGTTGACTCACTTTTCATTTTGGCTAATATTTCTCTGGAGCCAATAAGATAACAGCCCCACAGTCTGAACTCCCTAATATTTGGGACCCACAGCGAAGTTTGTCATTTGTCAAAAGGGAAGACATTCTTTAATTGAAATGTATTTGCCCTACCACCACCATAAAGTGTGTTAACTGCACAGGAATGTAGAGGGGTGGGACTTGTTTAAACTGTAAATAAACCTTTGTATTTATTCAATATTGTTCAGTTAGATTATATTTGTATTATAACTTGGAAAGCCATTAAAATAATCCTTTCTATGGCTACCATGCTTGCATTGTAAACTAAGGTAGCAGTATCATTCACTGGTCAGGAGGTTGTCAGTTTGATCGGAGCTGTAAACTTGCACCCTTGGGGAAGACACCATTATTATATGTATGAATTATGTTTTTGTGTTTGTTTGACTGTCAGATATTCTTTAGGTGCTGAATGGAGTTCTTCTCTCAAACAGAACACACATGACATCACACTTGTAATGTCATGTGGCAATACAGGAAGGCTCAACCATGTTTTGTTTTGTTTTTGTTTGTTTTTTTACTTAGAGAACGGCCCACAATTTAGAGGAGGCAGCCTATTGGTCCATCTTCAATATAGAGAGTGGACTAAACCAATAGTATATAGAAGCCTACGTGAGCGCTCCCACCCCTTTCTCTGTGCTGATCCCCGCCAGTTTCATAGTGTTGAGCGTGGAAACATGGAGAAGCGGCAGAAAGGGGGTGCGGAGAAGTTGCGAGCTAAAAGGTTTTAAAAATTTCGCTATAGATGTTGCAAAATGTTCTAAAATAACAGACATATTCTCTGGAGGGGCTGGAGCCTCCACGTCCTCTGCAGCCCAGGTGGACAGGTGGACAGGGAGAGAAGCAGCCAGAGACTGTGGACAGGGAACCCGAGGGAACCCGAGGGAACCCGAGGGAACCCGAGGGACCCCGAGGGACAGAGTGACCAGGAAGTGTAGCACAGGCAAAGCAGGTAAGCAGGTAGTATTGTTAGGATAATACTGGGATTTTTAGGTGATGGACAGGCATGAAAATCGCTCACCTTTCGGCCAGCCAACGTGCCTTGACCTTGTGCGCAAGATGCATTTTAAATAAACCACTGAATGTGTATTTACTGCGAGTTTGCTGGTGGTTTTTGGGAGCTGAGATTTTTCCTTTAAATGTTGCGCCCTGGTTTCCCCTTAGTCAAGACGTAACAATAGTAAAATACTTTGCTTCGGGAAACACATACATAAATTAGTCCGTTGTGTTCCGCTAAGTATGAGGGGCTGGTCTAAGCCAAAAATGCCAGGGCTGTTTTTTTTTGTCCCAGTCCAGCCCTGACTCCAGGTATGTTTTTGATGAGGTAACAACATTATTACATGGCTTAAAGCTGCAATTTATGTAATAATGGGCCTTTAATTGTCTTTTGAAATTAATTATTATAAGCTATTACATTTGTGTAGACTTCATTCAACCTTAACCCGATTTTGTGTGCCTTGTCATGAAACTATACTCTTTATTAGGATTCTGTTATATGGTCAAATCCGTTCAAGAACGAAGTAAACAAAAGATCATATTTCTCTCTCTCCTCTGTTCATAGTGCATGTTTGACCATGTTTACAATCTCTTCACAATCGCTCTATGCCGAGTTACTGCCCGTATAAATGTGTGACAAGCCTTTTGTTGGTTGTATTTTAAGAGTACATTTAACACCTCCTGGTCCCGAGGGAAGTGCTGTTTTGTGCAGTTTCATTGTTGTTCTGAAGTTATGGTGCAAGGAAATCCCCTTCAGTAAATCAACACAAGTATGTATTCTCTCTTCTCATGTTGCCGTGGAGATGACATGTGGAGCATATTTAGGACCACTGCGGCTTTAGTCCACATTTTCATTAGCTTGTCTTACACCATAATAATCTTAGCGTTGACATGATTCATAGCTTTCATGGTGTTATTGTTGAAAACGGTTTCGCCAGACATTACAATGGGTCTTTCTGCTGAGCGAGGAGCACTTTGCAGAGATATGCAGGCTGTAAGGGTTTTGTGGTTAGAGTGGTTCCTCTTCTGTCTGCGTAACAGTCTTCTAACGGAGATGGGGTCAGATGACAGGGACAGTTATAGAAATGGCAATTATAAAAGCAGACTTAAGACTTAGACTTAAACTTATACAAACTGTATTAATCCACAAGGGAAATTATTTAGACACAGTAATTCACAATAATATAATACAATAACAGAGTGAAAAAAGATAAATGTTAATAATCATTTCTAAATAAGTAGCAAAAATAGCAAGAGACAAGCAAGTAAAGTAAAGAAAAAATAGAAATATAGTAATATAAATGCAGCATATCACAGTTGTAAGGAAAAATAGTGAGAAGATGATATAATGATTGACAGGACATATCTGTTACGTAAGGATGAGTTTGTACAGTTTGAACAGTTGTACAGTATGAATGTAGTCCTTACCAAAAAAAACTTGCAAAAGTGAAAGATTATGAATGGTCTTTATGTATATTTTCTAGTCAAGGGCAAGCCGCTTACTTACGTCACCATGGAGATGTTATTAGTTTGCTTGTCCCACAGTATGGCAAAACATAACTGTTCACAGGACAAGCAGGTGATTAACTAGTTACAAATCAGATCTGTGGAAAGGCAGCCATACTCACAGTAAGAAAACAAGGGCTTTCCCGTAAAGCAATTAAGTAAAGTTACATAGTGCATCAAAACATTATTACTTATCATATTCAATCTAATTAGAATATAAGTACCGTATTTTTCAGATTATAAGTCGCAGTTTTTTCCCCAGTTTGGCCGGGGGTGCGACTTATACTCTGGAGCGACTTGTGTGTGAAATTATTAACACATTATTATATCATTTCACGTGTTATTTTCACACTAAACCGCAAGAGGGCGCTCTAGACCTGTGGATTGAAGATTTCATTGGATTTAGTGACACTAAGGATTTGGAGTGACACTGATGGTGTCTTGTTAGCATGTTCTTTATGCTATAGTTATCTGAATAACTCTTAATATGTTACGTTAACATATCAGGCACGTTCTCAGTTTGTTGTTTATGCGTCATGTAACGTTAGCATACCGTACACTTATTCAGCCTGTTGTTCTCTATTCTATTTTTATTTTAAATTGCCTGTCAAGATGACATGTCTGTTCTTGGTGTTGGATTTTATCAAATAAATTTCCTATTATTTTATTATTTTATCAAATAATACTCCAGTGCGACTTATATGTTTTTTCTTTCTTTATTATGCCTTTTTTTTGCTGGTGCGACTTATACTCCGGAAAATACGGTAAATGATGTGGTGACATACTGATTTAGAGATTGTGAACTGACTACTTTCTGAATTACTGTACTGTCTTGAATTGTAAACTTATAATAGATATAATTAGTAATATCATTTGTTCAAATTTAATTAATTAATTCACTTGAATAAAGTATTGCAATTTTGTATTTTTCCCACTACTAACTGATTTTCATTTCTTATAATCATATATTATGGGCTCCTGATAAGTGAAAAGTGTTGCAGCTTATTCAAGTTACGCACATAGTTAAATACAGTTAGTTTGCATTGTTGACTCAGAAATATAAGAACATACACTCATTCCTGCATGAATTCATAAATAGACAATTTATAATCACCAAATGGGGTTGTCAAAAGTATCAAAAATCAAATACTAAGTGATACTAAAACTAGTATCAAAACAAGATACTCATTTGACCGTATTGAGTATCAACTCTAAAAAAGTCACATTCACAAGACAGAAATGAAGCTTTCCTGAATATCTTTAGAAGGATCTTGAGCTGTATAAGACTCAGTGGTGAAAGTAAAGCGGTGTGCACCGGAACGCAGCACCGGTATAAAATTCACAGCCGGTACACAGCACCGCTAAGAGAATATGGTTAAAGGGATATGCCACCCCCAGGTCAAACTTGGGCATCTCCCCACAGTCCAGAGACTAAAATAAGTGGTGGAAAGCATTTTTCTGGTGACCCAGCCATTGTCCAGGTCTGTCAGCACTGACCGCCGCGGTATCTGCAGCTACTCCGCGTTAGACTGGAGTCTAACGTCGCCAGAGAAAGATTTCGGCCAAAAGGAATTAATTTGCTCGATGCTTTTCCCAATTACTTTCTGTGTAGTGCGCATTCATATCGAGTGCAAATAAATGTGCAAATCAACACAGAGAGCTTGACTTGGTCATTTTGGGTGGGAACTATTTTTCAGTGCGGAAAAACACAGCCGAAGCACACACCACGCAGGGTGTGCAAAACAGGGGAACTGCCTTCCTGGTGCGTAACAGGGATTCCCCTGTCCCCTGTTCCACCACTTATTTTAGTCTCTGGACTGTGGGGAGATGCCCAAGTTTGACCTGGGGGTGGCATATCCCTTTAATGGTGGCCAAAACCCACATTTGAAAAAAAAGGTAAGGTGCGCTATTTAAGTAGAAAACACAAACAACCACACTATGCCATTCGAGAATAACTGAAAGCTACCCAAAACTCTCGTGCAGAGATATCTGCAGTCTGTTAAGCAAGGATTGTCAAAACTTATCTGACTGTAGCCGTGAAAGTAGCCTAAAGCATTGCGAGGCGGTGCTGCACACTGGTAGAAGATTTAAGGCCAGCGCGCTGCCTGCACCTGTAAGAGAGGGTTTATGCTGACAAAAAAAAAATGAAATAATTAAGTATATTTAAAAAGTTATTTATCTATGAAAAAGGTGTAAAACGTTTAAAAAAAAAAAAAAAACCCGGGTAAAACAAGTTTGTTTATTTTTTTAACGGTAAAGTGATGCACTGGACATTATAGCACCTGTAAGAAATGAACTACTTTCACCACTGATAAGACCACATAGACTAGTATAAGCCCATGGACAACTGTGGAAACTACCTGGACGACTGAGGGATTACATGGATATGAGACCAAATGGTAATATGAAAAAAAGTACCCTCATTAAATGTTGAAAATCACATTCTATTGTCTAAAGAAAGATTGTTTTTATTATCATTATGATCAAAATCAGCATTTAGTATTGAGTCAGTCCCCTAGTATTCAAATTGAATTTGAAATTTTAGTATTGTGTCAACACTATGACTATAAATAAGAATTCTGTTACATTTATTCTTGTTGATTTGTGTGAACTGCGTTATTATCTTTGAGGTAAATAAATACTAAATGCTTAAATAACTGTGAGATACATAGATTAAACAGTTATTGCCTGAAATACTTAGTGAGAGTTCAACAAAAGCAGGAAGTAATGCAGCCCCTCCCATATCTCCTCTTTATCTCAAGTGTACAACATAAACATTCCCATATGGACAACAGCAGTATTCTTATCACTAGCTAAATGTTCTAGCATTTCTCCACTCCACTCCACAGACTCAACTTCTTCCATACAGCTTCCTTCCTCGTCAGTTCCTCCCCCAGATGATTCTTTGGAAAGAAGGGACCAGGTCAATAGCTTGTCTCTGAGCCTTATAAATAATGTGAGTCACCCGCTGACAGTGTATGCGCTTGGATGGTCGAGATGGGGATAAAATAGCTGGGATGTTTTCTTTATCACTACACCACCCCCCGAGCCATCTCACCCCAGGCTCGACTTGTATTATGCAGGTGACAAATAGCCGTCTGACCTTGCTGCCTGGTGTTTAGAGGGATTTTGCACTGGTTGTTTCCTGCATCACCACTGACATTTGTAGCTGAGTAAAGTAGTGTGAGTGTAGTGCAAGAGCCATGTAATCACATTAGCTCCCACATGTGCTGTGATTTAGAAAGTCTATGTTTGTGAGGGTGTTGGGGAATAGAATGAGGTTGCTGATTGTAAAAATGAAGAAGATTGCAAATAAAAACTAATTTGCAGTGAAAACTGTGAAATAAGAGTATAAAATTATATTTCTGTTCATGTTGTGAGATACATAAGGGTCCTATATTACGCAAAATTGACTCTTGTGTAGCTTTAATCCATGTTTTAAAGTGTTTTGTTTCATTCACATGTTAGTCTGTCTTCATCTCCAAAGCTCAAAATGCTCTTTTCCACCTCATGAATAAAGCGGTAGTTTTCAAATGAACAGCTAGCTTTTACCTTGAGTGTGCATGGACACAGTGGAGCACTTCCTGTATTACTACATGACATCACAAGGTGGAACAGACGTTTGAGAGAGGAACTAATATGATAAATATGCACGGTGTAGGTGTGTTACACATGTGTGAATGAAACAACTGCAGGAAGCAATTCCGGCTTTGTTTATGATGAGGAAACATTATAAATAACATGGATCAGAAAATGGAGTAATAATATGGAATACTGGCACAGTTTAGCACATTTCTGATGGATTGCAATAATGTTGGTTGAATTTTGCCATCAAGCTTCTCCCCAAAAATGAAATGTATAATTAAAACTGTAGCAATTAAAACCCTAAAGTAGATCTACATTAAGGACTGAATCTGGACGTTAAGTTTTATTATAGCACATTATTTTTTATTGTTTTGATCACTGACAGTCAAAGTGATTTTTTTTTTTATCTGGTGGGATGTACTTGAAATTGAATTATTTAGTCTGTTGAATTTGAAGTAACATATTATATCATTTGGGCAATATATCAGGCCGATTTTAGCATATGGGCTATTGGCCTTAAATCTCATTAGTTTTGGCCGACAAGCTGTCCAAAGAATCCATGCAAATTTTATTTTTTTTATGTTAACACTTTCATATTAAGTGATAATCGCACAAAACTACACCACTCTCTTTAAAGTTTATGGTTAAAAAAAGGGGTTCTTGGTGAGATTGTAGTCAAATTAAACTACAGAATTTGGGGAAAATAATTTAAATCGACCCTATATATTGGCTCCAAAAATATCGGTAGAGCTTCTTGGCTTTCAGCTTCTCTAAATCCTAAAGAATCAGCATCAGCTTTGGCCATGAAAAAAAGCAAAAAACATTGCGGATCTCTACTGTACAAGCAAGACTGACCATAACTAAACTGTGAAGAGGTGTTCTGAGTTTGTCTAAAACTACTTTTCACTTGGGGGATATTTCTAGTCAGCAATGATGGACTATTTGCTAAATAAAAGAACAGTTGTATTGCTGTTTTCAACTGATTCATCATATTGTGCGACCGTAGAATGAACCAGTAAACTCTGTATGATTTGCTCTTATGCGTTGACATCTTCTGCATACACACGCCTGAACTATTGCTACTGTTTGTGTTTACATTTGCCTCTGGGTGGGGGGGGGGTGAGATTTCCTGCTGTAGGGTTGAACACGAGGGTAGAGTTACAGCTCACTTCTGCATACACGCACATTGAGTGGATGCAGTGATTTCCCTTTAGTTTGTAAGAGTAGAGCGCTGAGTGAGTTTACTGACTGCTGCATGGGCAATTGTACACAAATAGAGATCTGCCCAAGCGCACCCGGCGGAAATGAAATCCCAAAGCAGCAGCTGAAATTCTATCCAGTCATCTGAAGCAAATGTGTCTGTTAAAGTGCCAAATGCTGGGGAGATGGCTAATACAACATTAGGAGCAGGTTTGTGTATTTTCCTGGATAAACCAATTCCAAGATCTTTCCGAAAATTCTTTTAATTCTGGATATCAACCTTCCAGACACTAATTTTGCATAAATCTGAATACCAAATGAAGGTCAATTAAAGAAAAAGAATAACAAAAATGATACGTAAAACATATACAGTGGTCCCTCGCTCTATTCGCGGCCTCGCTGTTTTGCAGATTTTTTTTTTTTTGTGTGTGTAACATTTCTTTATAGTGTAACATTGTGTTCTGGGTCCTGATTGGCTAAGAGACTGTAGACCTTTGCTGATTGATAGATCGGGGATGCAGGGGGGACTGGGACTAGACCAGGACTAGACCAGGACTAGACCAGGACTAGACCAGGACTAAACGTGGACTAAACCAGTTCTCAGGGATGAAAGAGTTCCGCCTTTTAGCGGATCTCCGCTTTTTTTTCCAGCTGCGGGGTCTTTTTTTTTTTTTTGTTTTTGTTTTTTTTATGTGTGCAAATTAGGGATGCAAATTATCGGTTAATTCATTAACTGATAGTTGATTGACCTTATCGATCGATTAACGATTAACTGATAAGCAGCGTTTTTCACCTGAATTTGAGTGTTTCAATAGGGTCTTTAAGAATATAAGCTATAGTATACATAACACTGAGTCAAAAATATATCATAGTATTATTATATTGTATATTCCTCAATTAATTATTCCTTAGTAAAAAGCAGACAAATGTATTGATGCTGAATAACAAAATACAGTAATCCCTCGCTCTATCCAATTTTTTTTTTTTTTTATAGTGTAACATTGTGTTCTGTCCTGATTGGCTAAGAGACTAGACCAGGACTGAACGTGGACTGGACCAGGTCTGAACCAGGTCTGGACCTGGACTGGACCGGGACTCGACCGGGACTCGACCGGGTCTAGACCTGGACTAGACCAGGATTAAACCACCGTGTGCTGCTGCTGATTTCGCCGCGGCCCGCGCTCCGAGCCACAGGCCAGCCGCGCGGGGCTCGTGGCGCGGGCCGCGGCGAAACCAGCAGCAGCGGCACGCATTCCGGGTTCGATCTCGCCTCGTGCGTACACCCGGGGCTGCTGAGCAGTGCCTTTGGCGCCTGCGGTCGGCTGTGAGTCGAGCTTGGCGCAGCGCGGTTGCCTTGTTTCATGACCGCGGGTCCGCGGTTAGCGGTTAATTACAATTAATGCATTTTGATCGACCAACGTCTTAATCGACAATTAACCGTTAATCGATTAATTGTTGACATCCCTAGTGCAAATTCTTTGAGAAAGATTTTGGGTGTATATATATATATATAGTTGTGTTTAGGGTCGCCAAGCGTCCCTTGAAAAATGGAATCGTCCTGTATTCAGAACAAAAGTACATGTCTTGTATTAAACTTCTACCGGTGTGCGGGCCGGGCGAGCCAGTGAGCGCGCGCAGCTCTTTCACAACAGCGTGTACCTTTGCATACCAAACGTGTATCACAGAGCAGGTTAAACTTTATAAAACATCCTACCTCATCCTACCTGCCCGTGCCTCACTTAGCGCACCGCTCCTCCCCTTTTCACGCTGGATGGGGGGGCGGGCACTTGGGCACTTTCATCCCTGAGGTCTAGACCAGAACTAAACCAGGTCTAGACCAGGTCTAAACCAGGTCTAAACCTGGACTGGTCCTGGACTAAACCAGGACTGGACCAGGTCTAAACCAGGATTAAATTACCCCGTGTGGCTCTTGTGTTTGTTTGCGTGTGTTCGGTTTGTGGCTCGGGCTGCGAAGACGCGGTCCTGAGGGGGAGGCATGGTCCGGGCACCACGGTGAAGCGTGACTATTACTATTAATACTCACTATTACTCACTATACATTTTGTTGAAAATCTACGAACGTTTGAGTGTTTAAACGAGAAAGAAATGTGAGGAAACGTTAATTCTAGTGTTTTAAGGCATTTACAGCCTTAACGGGTTATTTCTGGAACCTAACCCCCGCGATAAACGAGGGACCACTGTAGTGCTTTTTTGGACAAAGATGCTTTACAAACAATAGGGAACCAGTACAGTAGCAGTATGTAACTTTTCTCGTGGTGCGTCAGCCTCATGTTTGTCTCCATAGAGAGATGTAATTGAGGTCCTTGGAATGTTCCACAGTATGGCATTAAATCTATCTCCATGGAAACAAGTAGGTAACACTACCACTTTACAGGAACGCGTAATAAAAACACTTGCTTTTCCAGATGTAGCAATAACATTTCCACTGAGACAAGCAGGCTCCTTTCTCCCTCCTTCTGAAAAGTCACACAGTGCACCTTTAATGACAAATTTACTCTTTATACCAGCAAGATTATAGCAAAATGGTATCTGGTACAAACGCCATGCTGAATTAATATTATGCAACTCTCTAAATTGCTATTGAACCACTGGAATGTATCTCTTCCCCATGCTATTTTAATTCATTCACTTGTTTGCACTGATTTACAAACACATGCTGGCTCAATAATATAAACTCACAAAATAAAAATGTGTTCACTGAGAGATAGCAAAGCCTCGGAAAGAAGTGCCTGCATCAACATTTCTCAAATACAAGATAAGCAGCCGTGAATGGGAAACTGTATTTACAAATGCACTCACATAGCATTCAAGCACAATCAGTGGAATCCATCTGAACAGCAGACAAATCTATCTTAGCCCCTCACTGCCGTTTTTTTTTCTGTGGAAAGTGTTGCCATAGCGAGCGTATATAGTGTGTGATTGAACGTCTGCTTTGCTCTCTGTAACATTTTAGCTACACGGTTTGAAATGCCACTCCAGCTCCAAATTGACTCTTCAGGGTTCCTGCGCTCTTCCTATCTGTCATTCAGCATTAAAGCAGAGGCATAGACCCAGCAGCTCTGCAACCGCCTGTCCTACAATGGGAGGATTTAAATGCAAATTCTCCACTGCAAAATATATGAGCTTATTTTGGGCTTTTGGTGTAAGGTTAATGAGCACATTTGTTCTCAGGTCAACATTGGAGCTTCAGTGCAAGAGTTGTGGTGCTTAGTATTGTTGGTATTGCAGTTTAGATCTTTAAAGGAGATATTTATTCCTAAATCTACTTTTAAGAGCTTAAAGTTTTTTGACTATTTTGAGTGATTCATGCACGCTATGAAAGTTCTGTTTTATTCTATTAAGTTGTTTTAGATGATATAATTCGTGTAAATGCAAAATATGAATCTACATGTTTTATAGATTATACTAATACCAGAAAAGAAAAATATGTTAGTCAGATAACACGTTATAATGAACATTTGTGTTTTTATGGCATTTTACAGGCAATTATAATGTTCTATACAGTTTTGTCTTTTATTTTAGGCTACAAGATTCTTTTTAACTATAATATTAGCATTTACATAGTAATATTTACATAGTAATATTAGCATTTACCATAATTTCCGGACTATAAGCTGCTATTTTTTTTCTCCCACCTTGAACCCTGCATCTTTTACAACGATGCAGCTAATATATGGACGCATTATTTGCTTATCAACATAGCGGATACGCACGTAGCCTGAGAGCAGAAAGCACCGCTGTTTGTGCGGTTAACATGAAGTTACAACACTAGCAAGTGCTGTTGTCAGTGCACTAAAGCAGTTTATCGCCATCCGATAAAACAAGTCGTGATGCTGAATGAACATTAGTGAGTGGGATATGACTTAACGTATGCGTTAAATGCAGATGAGTGCGTAAATGACGAGAAGAAACGTCTCAAATTTCAGTCGTCGGACATGGACTTGATCTATACACCTATCCCCGCCCGCTGGGAGAGCCTGAAATCTGGTGAAATCCTACAAGACTCTGACATGATCCCAGACAGTGACATGGTCCAGACAGGACAGTGGCTCTTTCTGCAGGAGACATGCGCAGTAGAGCGCCAAGTGACGGGGTGCAAGAGACAGACAGGTGAAGAGACGATGCACTGAGGAAAATACAAGTTTGATTTAGTTTTGAACATTTTGCTCCTCATGGAAAACGCACAAAGAAATGCATATGATGCAGCTTTTAAGTTAAAGTCAATCGCTCTGGCTGTTGAAGAAGGAAATAGAGCTGCTGCACGTGAGCTTGGCATCGATGAGTTGACGGTGAGATGTTGGCGACGGTAGAATCACGAACTGACTCAATGCAAAAAGACGACAAAAGCTTTCAGAGGCAATACAAGCAGATGCTCCGAACTTGAAAATGTTCTTGAACACACTGCGGCTTATAGACAGGCGCGGCCTATATATGTACAAAAATACAGTGGCTTGCGAAACTATTTGGCTCCCTTGAACTTTGTGACCTTTTGCCACATTTCAGGCTTCAAACATAAAGATATAAAACTGTAATTTCTTGTGAAGAATCAACAACAAGTGGGACACAATCATGAAGTGGAACACACTTTATAGGATATTTTAAACTTTTTTAACAAATAAAAAACGAAAAATTGGGCGTGCAAAATCATTCAGCCCCTTTACTTTCAGTGCAGCAAACTCTGTCCAGAAGTTCAGTGAGGATCTCTGAATGATTCAATGTTGACCTAAATGACTAACGATGATAAATGGAATCCACCTGTGTGTAATCAAGTCTCTGTATAAATGCACCTGCACTGTGATAGTCTCAGAGGTCTGTTTAAAGCGCAGAGAGCATCATGAAGAACAAGGAACACACCAGGCAGGTCCGAGATACTGTTGTGGAGAAGTTTAAAGCTGGATTTGGATACAAAAAGATTTCCCAAGCTTTAAACATCCCAAGGAGCACTGTGCAAGCAATAATATTGAAATGGAAGGAGTATCAGACCACTGCAAATCTACCAAGATCTGGCCGTCCCCCTAAACTTTCAGCTCATACAAGGAGAAGACTGATCAGAGATGCAGCCAAGAGGCCCATGATCACTCTGGATGAACTGCAGAGGTCTACAGCTGAGGTGGGAGAATCTGTCCATAGGACAACAATCAGTCGTATACTGCACAAATCTGGCCTTTATGGAAGAGTGGCAAGAAGGAAGCCATTTCTTAAAGATATCCATAAAAAGTGTTGTTTAAAGTTTGCCACAAGCCACCTGGGAGACACACCAAACATGTGGAAGAAGGTGCTCTGGTCAGATGAGACCAAAATCGAACTTTTTGGCAACAATGCAAGACGTTATGTTTGGCGTAAAAGCAGCACAGCTCATCACCCTCAACACACCATCCCCACTGTCAAACATGGTGGTGGCAGCATCATGGTTTGGGCCTGCTTTTCTTCAGCAGGGACAGGGAAGATGGTTAAAATTGATGGGAAGATGGATGGAGCCAAATACAGGACCATTCTGGAAGAAAACCTGATGGAGTCCGCAAAAGACCTGAGACTGGGACGGAGATTTGTCTTCCAACAAGACAATGATCCAAAACATAAAGCAAAAGCTACAATGGAATGGTTCACCAAAAAACATATCAAGGTGTTAGAATGGCCAAGTCAAAGTCCAGACCTCAATCCAATTGAGAATCTGTGGAAAGAACTGAAAACTGCTGTTCACAAACGCTCTCCATCCAACCTCACTGAGCTCGAGCTGTTTTGCAAGGAGGAATGGGCAAAAATATCAGTTTCTCGATGTGCAAAACTGATAGAGACATACCCCAAGCGACTTGCAGCTGTAATCGCAGCAAAAGGTGGCGCTACAAAGTATTAACTCAATGGGGCTGAATGATTTTGCACACCCAATTTTTCATTTTTTATTTGTTAAAAAAGTTAAAAATATCCAATAAAGTGTGTTCCACTTCATGATTGTGTCCCACTTGTTGTTGATTCTTCACAAGAAATTACAGTTTTATATCTTTATGTTTGAAGCCTGAAATGTGGCAAAAGGTCACAAAGTTCAAGGGAGCCAAATAGTTTCGCAAGCCACTGTAAAATTCTTTGAAAATTTAGCTGATGTGTCTTATATTCAAGTGTGCTCAATAGTCCGGAAATTATGGTAACTCGACTGTACAGTATTTGATATACAAGTGATATATAACTTTTTCCTGTATGTAACTTTTGTATAGATTTTATTTTTGGTTTCATATCCTGGGCTCTTACAACTAATTACCAGCATGATTGAAGTCCCGCATAATTGTTGATTTTCTGTGTCTACTCTGCTTACACAAACAATATTATCTTGTTTTCCATTGTGGCTTAGATCAATTTGTACTTCTTGTCAGTCTTCTTCTCCCTCTCTGTCAGATAGGAGCTCTGTACCTGAGCCCTGGATGCTTGAGTGGACTGGCAGGCTCCTGTTGGGTTTGTATTGTCAGTTTCCTCCCAGTAGAACAGCTCTCCCAGTGTTAGTAATGGGCTGATTTACGTACTCTGAGCAGTCCTGGGGTGGGCTTTGCTGTGCTGCTGCTGCTGCGGCTCAGTGCACTCACCTCTGTCTGAGCACGTGGCAGGTACCAAATCCGCTATGAGCCTGTTTTTATCAGTGGAGCAGTGTGTAAAGGGGTGATTATGGATAAGGTGTGTGTGAAAGCAGATATAGTATGCTTTGAAGAAGATCGATAGAGCACAGTGGCACAACAGATGGCAAAAACTCTGGGGATGAACTGCTTTTGTTTTGAATGAACATGCGTCTTCCCTACTGTATCAAAAAGAAACTATCCTAATATGTTTTAAAGTGTATTTGAGGCATAACACACTCTTTACCCTGAGATGAGGTGATTGAGCTCTGATTGTGATAACTGGGATATTCATTTATCATGATGACAGTGTAAAAGCCCATGACATAAATTTACATTTTTTTTATCTATGCGTTCAGTCTTGTATATTACCTGTATTTTAATAATGTGGTTAAGTCCATTTGTTTAATCAGTTCTGATGTGCACACAAAGTGAATACATTTATCAGTTCCATTATGATTCAGTTTAGGGGATTTTGCACAACTGTGAGTTATTTACTCAAGAAAGAAATCCTCTGTCCAAACTTGAGATGGTCCAACCGCAGCCCCTACTTCATAGCACGTGCCAATCAAATGCAATTTCCCCCCCTTTTTTTAAACTTTTGGCCAGGTGGGTACCACAGTATGCCAAAGCTGAGGACACCACCAGTCCAAATTGCAGGTCAGATCTGTGGAAAGCCACCCCCCTCACAGTAAGAATGCATCTTTTTGAAGGCAAGCTAGGTCTGCTATATTGTGGAACACACCAGACAAAGTAATACCATCTTCGTAGGCCTGTCATGAAGTAAAAAAAAAAAAGTATTCCAAATGTAAGATATTATTAAATATTGCTGAGTTTTAAAAATAAATAGCAAAAATGTATTTCTTTATTCCAGAAAAAAGAAATACCACTACTACAAACAAGAAATACACATGATAAATATTGACCCTCAAAAAATATTAATTGAACAAACTCGATATAGTAATTATGACAGGCCTACATCTCCTTTAAAATATACACTGCCTGACAAAAGTATTAGGACGATGGCCTGATTTGTGATGCTGGGGAACTGAGCCAACTTTTCAATGTATCAAGCATTTAAATGTGGTGTACTTAATACTATTTCATCACATTTATTCAATTATATTATCACACGTTCTCATATTTTCAGATCATTGTGCGCAAATCCATTTGTGGACGAATATTACTCATGTTTTCATAGCATCCTTTCATTATGAAAATAATAGTTTGAACACTCAATTTATAATATTTTAAAATCAACTCATATCATAGAGTTCTCGAATCAGCCCATATGCATGACTGAAAGGACAGACAGAATTTGTGAAGCTGTGATTAAGGCCAAAGGTGGTTATTTTGATGAAAAAGCTATTTAACTTGATATTGTTACATTTGTGCAATAATATGCCTTTACACATGATGAAATTTGCTTTCATATATCAATAAATTGATTTGTTGTCATTACCAATACGTCTTGTTATCATTATTTATGAAAGTTCAGAAATACACAATCGTCCTAATACTTTTATCAGGCAGTGTAAAGGTTTATTATGAGACTTCAGTATACACCCATTAATCAGTATCCCTGTAATCTTTGAGTCTTGTCGTCTTAGCACAGCACAATAGAGGCATTCAGATCATGCAGATATATTTCCTGTTTCCTTAGCACAGGCGTGGATCCCATTTGAAACTCGGTGGTAGTGTGGGCTGATGTTTGCGCTGCGATTCATCTAAAACCCGGTGGCTGTGGAGACGCCATCAGATTGTTAACAGAGTCTTTGTCATGTCTCACAGCGGGGAGCCTCAAACACACGTCTCAATTTGTCAGCGAGCGGCTCTCTCTGTGAAAGGCACCGTTTGTCTAATCTGATGCCCCTTCACTCTTAAGTAACAAAGAGATGGAGTGATTTCAGCGCTGGATTCTTCTCATCTGTCAGTGTCGGGGAAATTAGTATGCGGACTGTCTGCAGGCCAATTTCTGCTGCTATTAAGAGATTGTGAAAGAATAGAGTAGGCAAACTAGAAGTCACATTTGATTCATTAGACAAATTAGTACAGTGATCCAAGATGATTAGGGAGTGATTTTTGTGTTATGTAACATTCAGTTGAATACCATTACATGCGTATTTACATAAGATTATACAAGAATAGCAATATAAGCTGGTATTTTAAGTTAGTAAGCTAAAGATGTGATTAAGACTTTATCGTGAGGCCTCTATGGTGTGTATTTGGCAGCATTTGGTACTTTTTTATAAAAAAAAATACACCTTCTAGTCCATCAGTTGCTTTTTTCCATGGATATGTCACTACTCTGCTTCACACGTTCTACAGGATGACATTAAATGGCTCTACTTTACATTTATTCAGTTACAGGTGGTTTTATAGCTTATATACATAGAAAAACAGGAATTTTGATTGTGAGCGTTGTTGCCTCTTCAGAGACCTGACCTGTAACTTGGTCTGGGTTGGGGTTCATGAAGGAAAAAAAAAGGTTTAATGCCATTACTGTACTATACTGTGAATTACTAAACAAAGCAATAACATCTCCATGGAGAAATGTATTTGACGGACCCTCCGCCAGAAAAGTTACACTTTTAGTTACACCTTTAATACCACATGTACAAAGCCTTAAATCACTGTACCTGATTTTTACTTCTAACACAAAAAAAAAACAAAAGTAGTGGTTTGCAGTGGCCCAAAGTTATTCCTCACTTACCATATGTATTCTGAGCATCCAAATTATTCACTGCGATGAATTTTTGATGCTTGTTTGGGGCAAAACATATTTAGGTACAAGAGTTATGTTTGGGGGATAATTAACAAGCTGCTGAGCCTAGTATTGTGTTATTTATTATTGTAAGACCTTATTCATGGTTTATTAAAAGGGTAATCAATATAAAGTGTTCTATAACTAAAGATATAATAGTGACAGTGATACACACAGCATATGAGGCTGAAATAGTGATATAAAGAGCATTGCAGTGTGTTGCATATAGAGAGTGCCTATGATGAGAAATATAATTGAAATATATCCTCCCATATATACAGTTTTGCACAACATTGTAATTTGCAACAGCGCAGGTTATGTCAAATGCATTTAGCTGTTTATTCACCCTGAGGACAATTTTACAAATGGAAAAACACACTACAGTTAATATAGATTATATTAAGTATTAAATAAGCATTGAGTATAGCAAGGCCAGGTTTATGTTGAGGTCAGGTTATTGATTTGCATAGGGCTTAATGTTTATACAATGAGGCAGCAGTAGAGAAAACAGCGGTCAGTGTCTTGGGTCCTCTACCAGAGGCCTGGGAGCTTGAGAGTTCTGCGCAGTATCTTTGCTGTTCCTAGTACTGCACTTTTCTGGACTGAGATGTCTGATGGTTTTCCTGGGATCTGTTGTAGCCACTCCTCCAGTTTGGGGGTTACAGCCACGAGTGCTCCGATCACCACGGGCACCACTGATGCCTTCACCTTCCAGGCCTTCTCCAGCTCTTCCTTGAGCCCCTGGTATTTCTCTAGTTTCTCGTGTTCCTTTTTCCTGATGTTAACATCACTTGGTATTGCACAGAACTACACAGAACTCTCAAGCTCCCAGGCCTCTGGGAGGACCTGAGCTGTATGTGTGTGTGTGTGTGTGTGTGTATATATATATATATATATATATATATATATATATATATATGCACACACACACACACACACACAAGAATATTATGAACTTTAGCACAGAGTGTTATTGATCTGTGCGTTCATCATTGTTAATAAAGAATTCTCTTCCTAATGTGGGTTTAGTGCAGTCATTTACTAAATGAATACACGGGGGGGTAGTTTTATGAAAAGGCTCACTGGTTTTATGTTGCCATGGAGATGCCAGCTGGTAAAATGTGGCTTTTGAAAAACGTTTGTTTGCTCTATGTTGGGGTATGGGTTGATGATGATTCCAGCTTTTTCTTTCTTAAGACAAATGATCCAAGCACGAGTCTTGAATTAGCGGGATTTCCATAGTTAGATTTTACATCAGCTGCCCTTCCATTTTTAACTCTCACCAACCACACACTACACAGTCATACACAGGTTTCTTACTCAGAGTACCAAACCACATTTGAACTTATGAAGGAAAGGGAACTGCTCTTTCTTAATTGTATAGTAAGTGTCTGTATATGTATTAGTATATGTATTTTGTATTATATTGTATATGTATTGTGTGCTCATTGCATTTTTACATCATGGCCAGGGGACTACAGATGAAAACTAGCCTTCTGGCTAATTCTGGCTTTTTTAACCATTTGTAATCATGTGTTTTATGAAACTGCACTGTCGCCTTTTAAATAAGTATGTTAGACCCATAGACTGTACAGTGGTCCCTCGTTTATCGTTTATCGTACAGTGGTCCCTCTTTTAGGTTCCATGAATAACCCGTAATAAGTGAAATCCGCCAAGTAGGACAACTTTATATTTTACAATTATTATACATGCTTTAAGGCTGTAAACGCCTCACCACACACATTATACACTTTTCTCAGACTGGTATTAACATTTTCTCACTGCAAAATATATGAGCGCGGGGGGGGGCTGCGAGCACGAGACCGAGGCCGACAGCACCCGGACCGTTCCTCCCCCTCGGGACCGCGTCCAACGACACAATCGAAGCGAACACGCACAAGAGCTGCACGAAACAAGGCAAAGAGCCGCATGCGGTGGTTTAATCCTGGTTTAGACCTGGTCTAGTCCTGGTTTAGTCCAGGTTTAGACCTGATTTAGACCTGGTTTAGTCCAGGTTTAGACCTGGTTTAGTCCACGTTTAGTCCTGGTCTAGTCCTGGTCTAGTCCCGGTCTGGTCCCAGTCTAGTCCCAGTCTGGTCCTCATGTCTTAGTCCCGGTCTGGACTTCCTACGGATCCAGTGACTCATGTCTCCGCTCCTCACGCATCCAGCGGGACTCGTGGAGCGGCCCCCCATCCCCAAGGGGTCCTTTTAACTGGAGCTGAACACTATGTGTGATATCACACCCATTTAATCCTTTTCTTTATACAGTCTATGGTAGAGCTGAACAATTTGAGAAAAATATCTAATTTGATTTTTTTTCTGACAAGCATTGTGATTGCAAGTGGATTTGCAATTTATATTTTAATGGGATTCTGTTCAAAGTTCACATTTAAAAGAGAATTGACAAAAAGACTGAAATAGAAACTGACAAATTAATTCAAGAATCACATTTCAGAACATGCTTGTACAGATCTAAACTACAGGGTTCCTGGTTTTTATGCAGAATAATTAGCTATTTGTGGAGGAAATGATGGTACTTCAAAAACTGCAGCCTTTCCAATTTGCTAATTGCATCCATTCAAACTGCAAATTTTGATTTGGTTGCAATTAATCAAACCTAACATGAGCCATAGTTACTTCAACTAAAATCTTGTAGGTTTAGAACAGGCATCTGATCCATGCTTTTCCCCATTTATTTCGCTGACGTGTCATTGGGCAAGACACTTAAACCAAAACTCTAAAGAGACGAAAAGTTCCTTGATGTAAAGCCATTTGGAATGTCTTGAAGGTCTGACTGTTGTTGCACTTTTCATTCCCATTTTTGACGTCTCTTTTTACTACTTCATTCAAACCACATAAAAGTCGACAAAGGCTCTTTTTAAATCCATGAAGGCCAGGGCAAGGTTAGTCACACTTATTTGATTTAACCACAGAGGAGTTCATTGTAACCACACCAAAAGCACAGACTGGTTGAATAGAAAGAGGGTAGGAATCCATCTGGCATTCAACAAGTCAACAAATCAAACTCTTGTTGAATAAAGTGAGTAACAGCTCTTTCTTTGGTTGTGAAAAGCCTGAGTGCTCACAGGAGGGAGAGGATGTCAGTGCAGGCTGGTTGTCTGGTACAGTCTGAGTGTCCTACTTGTCTTCAGAATGAGAGGTGACCTATTACAGATAATACATGAGCCCCTGTAGGCACTCAACTGTGGCTAATGCGCCGAGCTAGCCCTGTGGCCCTCAAAGACAGTGTTCAGCTAAAAGGTACATGGAAATTAAGAGTGATTTTTTAAGTAGTTAATAATTAATTGTTTTCCCCCGTTAATCCTGTTTAAATAATTTGCCTCTTCAGCTCAAAAAGGCCATACTACCTTGAGAGGATGCCCAATCTGATTTCCGAAGAGAAGCAGTTTCAGGCTGGTTTGTGCTTGGATGGGAAATTGCTGAGAAGTGATTTACCACCACAGGCTATGGAGTAAATTAATAATGCAATCTGAAGTGTCTAAAAAGGAGTTGTATAAATCCAGTGCATTATGGCTACGTTCACACTGCAGCCTGAAACGACCCAAATCCGATTTTTTTTGCCTCTATGCGACCTGTATCTGATCTTCTAATGGCAGTGTGAACGACACAGATCCGATTATTTCAAATGCGATCCAGGCCACTTGGATATGTGGTCCTAAATCCGATACATATCCGATCTTTTGACATGCGACTTCAGTCTGAACGGCCAGGTCGCATTCATCCGACCTGAGTGTGTTTCCTCCAATGAGAGTGGTACAAGTAGGCGTTTACAAATGTACACAAACGTTCTTCACGTCATGCGAAAATAGTATATGAACTCCGTATCAGTGAAGCGACGAAGCATGTAGTATTCCCACAACTCCTGGCTGTGACTCCGCACCAACACGTTCATTTCTACGGACTTTCATTGCTGCCGCTGCCCCGCAAAACGCCGTGGCCAAAAACCTTGTCCTTCTCCTTCTCCATCTCCTCCTTAAAACAAATAAGCTGTACATGTTCTGGCTCCGGTACGAAAGCAACTTTAGGCGACTTCCGTAAACACTGAGCGTGTCCGCTGCGTGTGACGTCATTGTGTCCTCCAAGACGCATGCGGGACACTTTTGGGGCGTTTAACGTTCACATTAGAGATCACATACAATTCGCATTTAACTGGAAATGTGAACGGCCTCGCAAAAAAATTGGATTTCACAAAAAAATCGGAATTGAGCATTAAGCCCTGCAGTGTGAACGTAGCCTATGATTATTAAGACCATTCATCCCCATTGGTATGATGTACATTAACTTGTGATAATCCATGAAGCTCCTCTGTGATTTTGAAGTCCGTAAAAAACTTTTACATGATTTATTCTTGCTCAATATACACAGCTCATTAACTTTAGCACTAGCACAGTTTCCAGTTTCCACAGGTGCACTTCTTGCTTACCCTACTGGTGTTTGAAATTCCATAAGGGTGCCGGATTGGTTTGTACATTTATTATCCTAAGTTAGTCCACATGCAAAACCAAGGTTAAGCAATACAAAGCAGTTTTACAAGCTTGCTTATCTCATTTGTTTATTTCGTCACAATAAAAAAAATGGACTCAATCGCTGTAACTGCGGGCTGTAGCGGGTTGGTCAGTTGCTTACATCTGGACACAGGCCAGTCAGTCTTCAGACTTACAAGTTATACATTGACAGATCATTCTCTCCCACATTTAATTACAGTGAGACTATGAAAACACTGTACTGGCTTATTTCATTTTATGTAATGTTTACAATTGGGCTCACGTTGCCACAAATGAATAATGCGATTCATACAGCAGAAAAATACTTGCAGCTCTATATAATTAGCAGCCAGCTATTATTACAACTGTGTTTGGATGCTATTGCTAAGTTGATCATTATTTTTGATTACAGACGTATTGTAAAAATGTATGCTTATTTTACGGCCTATTGCTGTGATTGCCATATTGGATTTTAGTTGCTCCATAAACAGAGAAAGATGTGAGTGTGACTATAGTGGAAAAAGCGTGGATTAAATGACCTAAAGACATTTATGTATTTGATTTAGTGTGTATGCCTGTGCAATGTGCAGACCGAGCAGTGTATCTGGTATCACTCCCTTGTTGCCACTCATTCTCTGTCTATAGCCCTGGCTTGTTCCTTCTCTCATATTGGAGCCTTATTGCACTGTATGCCAGGTTTGATATAATCCTCTATCGACCATTTTGCCGTATATTGTGTATAATCCATTTGTGCCTCCTGCCTGACCCAGCCAGCCCACATCCGACGTCTCCATCATAAGACACAAGGAGGCGATTATTGTAAGGGAGGGAGATTGGAGTTGAAGGCCAGGGGTGAGTCAGAGTCTGTGGATGAGAGGAGCACAGTGAGGTGAGTGCTCTGCTCTGTGTGGGAAGAGAGAGAGAAGCAAAGACCAGGATCTCAGTGAGAGGAGGGGGCGCACATACTGCTTGATCTATTTGGCATCTGAGTGCAGTGTGTTTTTCCTACAACTGCATTTAAATGCAAGAGACGAAGAAAAGTGTCACATGTAATGGCTATTTAAAACCACTGATTTAAAAACACCTTTTTTTCTCTTTTGACCAAAATTAGACTAAAATAACTGAGACGATAATAGCACTGACAAATGTTGAAAAATATGCTGGTTACCATGGAAATGTTGTTGCTTTGACTATAATCTTCCCCAGTATGACATAAAACATATTTATCATATTTATTGTTCTGAAGTATGGTTTTAACTTCTTAATGTGCATGGAATCATGTAGGTGACGTCCCACTGGCCGAAAGTTACACACTGTACTTAATACTATACTACTTTGCATTTCTGGGTCAGTTTACTGTTTATTTGAAGGGACAATGTACAGAGACTCTAAGCTCATGAAAATAGAAATGCTCTGCACTAGGGCTGGGCGATATGGAGAGAAAAAAAAAATCTCGATATGTGTTTGCTATATCTCGATATACGATATATATCTCGATATCTATGCAGGGGGAAAAAAAGGAAGTAGTAGGAAGTAGGAAAAACCAAGGAAGTAGTAAATTGCCTTATTTTAATTGTAAGCATAAAACCTGAGGGTAGGCAGTTCTTATGAAGTGCTTCTTTAACATTTAAGATAAAAGACAAAAAAAATCCCTCATTTCGTAGCCAAGTGAAAAAGCACACATTAAATTAATTGTTTTTAAATATAGATTAATAGATCCTCAATCCATGAATTCTCGTGTGTTTTGTGACTGTAGTACATTTTATATTTGTGTGTGTGTGTGTATTTGCTTTAACTTAGCACATTCTGCATGAATTTTTTTCAAATATTTCACTCACTGGCAACACACACACACACACACACAGAGAGAGACAGAGAGAGACAGATTAAAACTCACCGCTCGCCAAATGCAGCCTGTGCCCAAAACACTGCATCCTCAGCCACTGCTTGCTCTGTACCTGTACCACACTGACAATGTTGTGTTTCTGTCTCGCAAAAAAGTGGCGACTAGGTAGATTGTATCTAGGGTCAAGCGTTTTTAGCATTCGTATGAAGCCCGGTCGCTCAACAACCGCTATGGGCGTCATGTCTTTTGCGATATGGAAGGCAATGTACTCCGTAATGCTGACCCACCTTGCACTTGTTTTTCCATAGGGTAGACACCGGCGTAAAGATGTTTGGAGCGGTGGTGGAGTGGTGGTGGTGGAGCCGTTTGTTTTCTTTGGTATGAATTATCTCGTGAACGCTTCTGTGGCCGCCGCCATGTTGAATAAGTTATCAACAAACACACGCGGCTTACACGCGAGGGGAGGGGGAGGGGAGGGGGAACCACGAGACGCAGTGGAACGCAAACGCAAGAAGGAGGCGGGGCGGACAGCTCCACAACACAATTCAGGAAAATAAGCAGAGTGGCGAAATCTTATTCTCGAGATTTTCGATATGCCAAAATTTTAATCTATTCGATAAAACATCTCGAGATATCGCAAATCTCGATTAATCGCCCAGCCCTACTCTGCACCAGATTTTAGCTAAATAGTTAAGTTTCCATCTGCAGTTTCTGATTTGTGGGAATAAATTAAGACTTTTGCATGAAATTAGTGCGTTTACATGGGCATCAGTATCCCGGTTATTAGCCTTATCGTGTTATGACAGTTATGACACTTTTGCTAACTTAAGGCTTAACAGCCAAAAAAGAAGACATACATTCAAGTCGGAACATGAGACTGTGGAGCTCAGTCACAACTTCAGCAAAAGCTGCTTTAACTGTTGAAAAATTCAATTTGGTTCAAGAGCAGCACAAGCCACCACAGAGGTGAGCTTGATGTTAAAATGTGGTTGTATTAAACAGTAGACTGCTTTATTTTGTTTACTATAAAATATTATATTATTAATTAATATAGTCCTGGTAGGAATTTGAATCATTTTAGAAATGTAACTGCTCCTACCATTTTTGTAATTTCAGTTTGCACATGCTCAGAACAGCACCAGTTTTGAGAAATCAGGATACTGCCTCTGCATGCCACATTATCCTGGATACTCTCAGAAAAACCCAGCAAGTGTATTCTGTTTTTTTATAACTGGGATACTGGCATATCCAGAATACTGAAATCAGGATACTGCGTCTACATGGACACTCACAAAACCATGATTCTCAAAAAACCCAATCATTACCGGGATACTCGAGCGCATTCAGTGAATGACTGAAAATTCATTGCCCCAAGGGGGATTTGTCTTTCACATAACAGCACATAAAACCACTGCACAACGGCAAGGAAAGACAGAAACCACATAAGAGACAGCATTAGGACACAGATAGTTAAGATACAGTGTATGGGTCAGAGCACTAGGATCACAGTTTATTGAGCAGCTCAATACTGCGTGCCTCTCTTAGTCTTCATTTGAGGTGTCACAGACCAAATCAGACCAAATCATCAATAATCATGCCATTACCAATGCAAAATTCCAGGATTTTAATGTCAAGCATTACTGAACAGGAAAAAGTGGGCACTTATCCCAGTTTGGTCTTTGTTTGAGTCCAGTTTAACACTAGAAGTCCCGCGGAGGGGTCAATTGACCTTTTTACCTAAAAGACCCACAGAGGGGTCATCTGACCCTTTGGACCCCCTGTGGACACTCCTTTTGTTGTGGAAACGTGGCTGTTAGCGGCTCACAGCAGTCGCTTGAGTCACAGAGTCGCTTGAGCCTGTGTGGGGGAGGGGACCCCCAGGCAAGCGTAGGTAATGCGTGTTTTTGCATGTGTGTGTGTGTGTGTGTGTGTGTGTGTGTGCGTGTGCGCCCATATGGTGGATTTATAAACATATGGTGGATTTTTATGCAGTGAATCATCAGGATCAACGAGAATTTGGGATCAAAAACTCTAAACATTTATTGTTAAAAAAATACAAAACAAAACATATTTACAATGAATGCAAAAGCAACTGTTTTCCCAGTTTTTGTGTGGAAGGTTGTTGCAGAAGTAACTTATTTTTGTGTGCCAAAAATAGAAGAAAAAAAAATTACAAAGGAAAAAAGCATATTTACAAAGAATGCAAATGAGTGAAATACATTTGAGCAGTCACTAACAATTCTGGCACTGCCATTGCTCCTTTCGGCATTTCCCACATGTATATTTGTAACAGTCATCACAGCGTACTGTTGCACGATTGTCCTTGCATTTGATTTTAGCCTGACACTTGGCTCTTTGTCCGAGTTGTGGTGTGGAAGGTTGTTGCCGAAGCAATTGCTCCTTTTGGGCCTTTTTCATACCCACGTGGGAGTGAGCCAACTCTCTTGCCAGTTCAAACAGGAAATCCACCCGTCTTTCCTTTCTCCCAGTGCATAATTGATAGAGCACGTGGGCATTCAGTGCTGCAATGTCTATCATGTTGTAGAACACTGCTACTGGCCAGCGCCTTGTTCCTGTGCGGACAGTGTATTCCCGCACCATCTGGTCCATGATATCGACGCCGCACTTTGTTGTGTTGTAGAGTGTGATGGTGTTTGGCTTCTTTTTGGTGGTTTCCTGTGTCTGAATCGTGCTGTGCATGCTGCTGAGAATATACACAGTCTTCTTCCGCTTGGGTGCATACACAGTCAGTGTGGCACCAGTGGATGAAAACACCTGGGTGGTAAATTCATCGCGGTGCATCTGTCGAGTTGACGGTGGGATTTCTTGGCGAATCCTGTTGACTGTGCCGAGGATGGTTGAATTCCGGCTAAGTAGTCGTTTTGCAAGTGACAGTGATGTAAAGAAATTGTCTGTGGTAACATTTCTGCCCTTGTCCAAGAATGGTTCCATCAGCCTCATGACTACACTCAGACACTCTCTCCCCACGAGGTCGAGTGGGGTCCCTTGCCAAGATATGGGAGGATGTTGCAGACGTATTTGGTTTTCAAGTCACACGCCACCCAAAACTTGATACCACCTTGGCACCTTGAAGATTCCCCTCATGATGGTGATGGAAATAAATGCCATTAGTTCAGGTATGCCCATGAACCAATCCACATGCTCAGTTTGCTTCGCATGTTGAATTGTGCAGTCTCGAATGATGTCAAGCATGTCCGGAGTGATGAAACAAAGGAAGCTCTGAAGGCGACTTGTGATTGACCTCCTGGCCTTAGCTGTTGGCTCTCCATCTGCGCTGTATGGCGATGGTGGGGTGAAATGTGGACCGGTTCCCACCTGTTCTTCATGCCATACTGTGCCATCTTTTGCAGTCTCTCTCACATCAGTCGCCAGCCGAGCTCTCTTTGTTGGTTGGGGAGCACTCTCCTCACCTGTTGCGTGAAAAAAATGTAATAATGAGCAATGGGAAATTCAAATGATATCACAAATGCAAGTATAGAAGCTAATCACTGCAAAATTTGTTTATTTTTCTAGTTTCAAGTAATGTAGTAAAAATCACCTTGGAACTAGTATTTTTCAAATAGAAATAAAAACCTCAAATTAGACTATTTTTACTTGTTTTAAGAAATTTGCCGATGGGCAAGCATTTTTTTTACTAGGTTAGCAATATTTGCTAGCCAGTTTGCCAGGCAAAATTTGCTAGGCAAACAACATTTGCTGGAAATGAGTAAATCAAGTAAATCTTAGCTAGTAAAAAAGCTTGCCCCATTGGCACGCAAAAAAATACTAGTTCTGAGGTGATTTACTCCCTCACTGAAATGAAATGTAAAATGGGAAATAATATGAAATGAAATATTACCTGAAGACAACTGAGACAGGTCGGAGTCTGAATCCACCTGGAGATTGATGTCTTCTCCATCCGATTCGCAAGGGTCAGCTCCATCCAGGATAATTTCCAATGCCTGTTGAGTGCTGTCCTCCCCCCTGCTGATTCAACAGGTAATGGACGCATTTACAAATGAAGAGATGCTAATTGTGGCCATCAGAGCCATCAGTTTGGACTAAGGGTCTTTTGACCCTTCTCCAGGACTTTAGGGGGGCTGTCAAAATTCCCGGGACTTCTAGTGTTAATCCTAATGTGGACTTGGTTTGGTCCTGTTCTAGACCTGCTTTAATCCTGGTTTAGTCCTTTTTTTTTTTTGCAGGTATAGTCCCAGTTTAGACAAAATGTTGGTGTGTGTGTGTGTGTGTGTGCATGTGTGTGTGTTGTGTGTGTGTGTTTGTGCAAAAGGCAATGCACCCTACATCAAACAGACATAAAATGACTGATTCTGTGGGTATGTATTAAATAGTTTCAGATGTTGCAGAAACCTTTTATATTTTACAAACTTTTCATTTGTAAAAAAAAAAAAGAGAGAGAGATTCCACTTGATCTTGTGCAAAGTTGGAATCATGAAATATAAAACATTTCTTTCTATCTTGTTTCCCGGCACAAAATACACCTGTGATGTTTTTACAAAGGCAAACCACTTTCACCGGGTCCAAAAATGCAATCTGAGAACTGGAGATACCACCACAAAAGAAAAGCATGCACTAAGCAATAAATCACAGCTGCTGATGCGAGAGAAAAAAACATTTGTAGTCGTACCACATTATGCTTTAAAATACAGACCGCCGCCATTACCCAACCAGAAAAGCAGAGCCACAGAGTCCTGTTCTGTGTGTGTGGTTGAGAGGACCCCTGCTGCTGCCTGCCTGCCCCAAAGCCCCAACATCTGCTGAGTGCACCAAGCATTCGCGGGATAATTAAAAGCACTGGCTTCCAACTCATCTCCACCTCCCATGGCTGAGCAACATGCTGCTCCAAACAAGAACTGCAATTATTTCGTGAATTAAGAAGCACAAATCAGGACTACAGAAATCAAATGTGAGCAACAAGCAGATGTTTTTTATCCTTTGTTCTAGTAAGGCTTTCTTGGTTTTTGACTGCTTAATGGGAAGCCAAATAAACACTATTACACTAGAACAGTTTAAGAGGTTCATTTATGGACTAGCATTCCCTTGCGCTTAGTTTGGTTGCTGTAGGGAACCCACACTAGCTGCTTGGAGAGAAGCGTTATAATTATAGTAGGTGGTGTTTGTAGGTACAGTCATACACCTACTAACTGCTGTAACTAGGACTGCATACTGCTTTTGTGTCTTTGAGCCAATTCACCCACCTAAACGTTATTGATATGTGCAATTGTTTGGTCTGGTGCTAGAACCGGGCACAATGCATCTCTCCTGTTAAGGTTAATGTAGATTGTGCACTGTTCCTGTCTCATATATAAACTAAATAAATAACTAAAATAAATGGTGGTTTAAGAGTTGAGTGTGAAAATGCATTGTAAAGTGATAGAATATACTGTATCTTCTGAACAAAAGATTAAATGTGCACCACATAACATGTCTAATGGAGCACCTGCCACCTACTTCTATTGTTGTTTTGCCTGTAATGTTCATTGGGTGGCATTAAACTTCTCTGTTTTATGACACAACTCCAGATCTGCGGAGAGGAGACCTGACTCATAATAATAATAATAAATATTTTAAATATTTTTAAGTAAGAACATATTTGCTCAAAAAGAGCACCTGGAACTGAATAAATGCAAGAACAGTTTTAATGCTGTGCTGTGGAACATTCAAGACAACACAATAATCTCCATGGATACAAGCTGGTGGTGGACATCCCACTAAAAAAGTTGCATAGTGCATATTAGGAATGCGCTGATACTGGTATCAAATATCGGTGCCAGTACTAAAAAATTAGCTCGATCGGGTAGGTATAAAGTGGATATAATCTATTTCATGATATTGGGTAAGCCGATATCCTTTTTGGGCCTTTAAGTAAATGTAACAAGACTAGCTGATTTTGGTCTAGAACATTTCATAATGTTTGAGCTTTTATTCATACGAAACTGTTGAGTAGTTATTTGAAGGATACATGATTGTAGGGATGCACGATATATTGGCATTAACATCGGTATCGGCCGATATTGCAAAACTTTCAACATATCGGTATCTGCCCGATGTGTAAAAGTGGGCTGATATTAACTACCGATATTTGTCAGTACAGTAATCCCCCGAATTAACGTTTTCTCACATTTCTTGCTCGTTTAAACACTCAAACTTTTGTAGATTTTCAACAAAATGGCGTGGGGGGAAGGGGGAGGGCGGAGAAGTGTGCGCGCGGACACATGTGCTCACCGCGGTCCCAAGGGGGAGCCCTGCGTGCGAGCCCCGCCACGTGCGAGCCCCGCCACGTGCGAGCCCCGCCACGTGCGAGCGAGCCCCGCGTGCGGACGGCAAAGAGCCGCATGCCTTTGCTCTTTTCGGACTGCATGCCTCCCCTCTAGTCCTGGTTTAGTCCAGGTCTAGACCTGGTTTAGACCTGGTCTAGTCCTGATTTAGTCTAGGTCTAGACCTGGTCCAGTCCTGATCCAGTCCAGGTTTAGACCTTGTTTAGACCTGGTCTAGACCTGGTTTAGTCCGCGTTTAGTCAGGAAGCAGAATTCAATGTTACACTATAAAAAAAAAAATCAGGAGTCAAAACACGTTTTGAAAATAAAAGAAGACATTCAAAATTTTATTTTGCATGATTTTCAGTCTGTATAAAATGTTAAAAAAATAAATACTGGTATCGGCTAATATCGGTATCGGCCGATATCAGCAACATTAACTCATTGGTTGCCGGAGACGTCTATAGACGTTCGGGCGAACCCAACCGTTGATTGCCAGAACGTCTACAGACGTTCAACGCGTTTTTCAGCGGGGATTGCTAGGATACGTCCGGGAGCAACTTTTAAGGTGTAATTCACACCTCTCAACCTGTAGGTGGCGATCTTGTATCATTATTTGCCGATCAGAGACGCGGAAGAGAGGAGGAGGAGTGCAGTGTGTGTATGGTGTATTGGCCAGAGGAACAAGATGGCAAGGCCAGAGAACCCGGAAAAGCAGATAACTGCTGATGAGCGCCTATGGAGCGATCTGATCGCTCTTGGAACCCAGGATCCTGGATCAGAGGATCGCAGAGACAAGCTGGATCAAGCAGCGAGGTCGGTGCCGAGATCTGCTGGGGGCGTGTCAAGTGTGCGCTGCGCGGAGAAGGGACTCTGATCAGAATTACGACAGCGCCAAAGAAGAAGTTGCAGAAAGTGCAGGGGAAAAGGTAAACATTTTCTGTCCATACACTGGTATCACATAATATCGGATATCAACAGATATGTAACAGAAAAAGCTGGATCGGCGCATCCCTAGTGCATACATTTTCCTTCCATTCTCTAACAATGCAGGCCTTTACAATCCCGAACTCTTGGCTGCAGGCATATTTTTAATCAAAAGCCTATAGAGGTCAGAGTGAAGGATGTCTTGCCTATGTACTTCCTTGTTCCGCCGTCTCTGTACATGCACTTGACACTCGTAAAGGCCAGATTTAGTGATCTGTGAAGGCTCCAACTGACTCAAGGCACTGCAGATCGGCGCCTTGTTTTTCACCCTTCGCCAGTTCTTTTCAAGGGAACGCTCGGTTTAACGCTCCATCACAGAGAGGCGGTTGTTAGCACGTGTTTTGAGACCATCCACAGAAAGGAAATATCACATCACCTGTAATGACTATAGAGTGGCTTGGATGGCCATAATGAGTGGGTGTGAGAATAAAGCACTGGCTCCTACACTGGAATGTTAATACACTGTGGTTCACCAAAAGCTCAAGGCTACGCTCTGTCTCCCCAGCAAACGGCAGCACGAAGAGGAGCTATAAAAGTCGTGATTTCATTTAGAGAAGGAAATGAAGTAAAGGGATATGACTTCTTGGCGCATTTGAAAGATGCAACAATTTATTGGATATGATCTATTTTCTGAAAAGTAAACTGGCGCTCAAATTCGTTTTCACAGTAGTATGAATTACGCTTTCGATACTGAGTGCTAACTCGTGCGCTACCTTGCCAATAGATCTTTCCTTTCAATTTTCTCTGCACAAACGATTGATCAGGCTTTGCACGCAATCTTTCATTGATGTGGTTAGGAGCAGAAACTGTAGTGCAGCAATTATGTTACGTGTAAGTGAGAAAGGCGCTACAAAATACGCTTCTGTAATATATTGAAATGCTCGGTTTGATTGGAGTCAAAAGAGAAAAAGAATGTGTCATTAAACTGTAACGAATTCACAGTTAAGTAGTAAAACAGTGGAACACTTTCAAATGGATTTACTCCACAAGACCACTGCTACTGAGTGTAAAAACAAATGTAGTTGTTTTAGTGATCTGTATTAAAGTGTTAACAATGTGAAAAACAGAAGTAGGTATTCCTGACTTTTTCAAAGCTTTCCTGGCATCCTAATTAGTCATCACAATAAGGTTTATAAGCACTTTTCACAATTCTCAGAGGCCAGAGTGCAGTTTGCTGTTTGCTTAGTTTATTGGACTTCTTCTTGGACAATAAAACACTTAATAATTAAATGCAAACAGCACACTTCTGCTTTTACCATTTATCGGTGTTATTGATTCACGAGGGAAATAATTTGGACACAGTAGCTCACACATCACAATATATTATAATAAAAAGTGCAAAAATATAAATGGTAATAATACATTCAAAATAACTAGCAAAAATAACAAGAGACTGATGTCAAATAAAGCGTAATCTATATGAACTAGTAAAAAAATAGTAATACAAATTAGGGATGTCAACAGTTAATCTTACAATTAATTGTCGATCAAGACGTTGGCCGAACAAAATGCATTTATTGTAACTAATCGCTAGAGGGCGCTACTCTGGAATGTGAACACAAGATGCGAACCCACTCGCGAGAAAGACCATAGCGTTACATCTTGTAACCTTTTCCTCTCTGGATGTTGCCATACAACTCACAGTAGAGCTGGACCTAGAACCATATATTTTTGAAATTATAAAAGCATGTAACTTACATGTTTTTTAATTTCTTGATTGTTCCTGTAATGTTTCATGCTGTGTCCAGGGGCCCTGTGAAATTTATATTTTGTACTGTAACCCTTCACAGATTAAGGGAGAGAAATATTGTTGATGCCTTAGTTCAAAATAAATGTTGAGAATGTCCTAAAAATAGCCTGGATTCACTGGTTTCATCATAATATGTAGACTAAATAACATTCTGTTATTTAATTTCTTCTGTTCCTTTAAATTTCAAGATTTCCATGCTGCAAGTGCAACAACTGAGCCAGTCCTCAATTTATTTTCAATAAAGAATGTATTTTGTTATTCAGCATCAATACATTTGTCAGCTTTTTACTAAGAAATAATTAATTGAGGAATATACAATATAATACTACTATGATATATTTATGACTCAGTGTTATGTATACTATAGCTTATATTCTTAAAGACCCTATTGAAACACTAAAATTCAGTGCTTAACCGTAAGTTGATCGATAAGGCCAATCAACTATAGATTAATGAATTAATCGATAATTTGCATCCCTAATACAAATATATCTCAGTTATAGACAAGAGTTCGTAAGTAGAAACAGTGCAAAGATGAACTCGTGATTGTCAGGACATAGGGCTATCTGTTACATAAGGGTGAGTTGTTGTACAGTTGTACGGAGTAGTTGTAGTAGTAGTTTTTTTCCTCCTCTAAATATAATTTTAAAAAAAAGATCACATGTACTGTACATTGTACCATTTTCTGACTATATTAAATACCCGTGTACACTATTTGCTCAGAAAGGATTGTGTAACTCTTTGAGAAGTCACTGGGGCCTTGTTAGTCTGACTCTTTTAAACAGCAGTTTTGATCTGGATCTTGTCGGACGCCCTCCAGCTCTGAGCCCCAGCCCACAGCCCCAGCACTTGCCTCCTTTGTGGGGCACCAGTCATGTGGATAGGACCCCTAAAAGAGCCAGCTGTCCTCTTCCTGCCTAGTCATGTGCAAGTCACAAAGCGGCAGCCACACTTGAAAGCAAAAGCAATAATCAATTTTGCAGAGTTACCGACTGAAATGCGTGTTTTGTTCTCCGCGCTGAACGATTTAAGAGCTAGGGTCCAGTAGTTTTCTTTTTTCTTTTAGGAGCACAGTGAGCAGCATTGTCCCCATGCTGCAATCCAAATAAGTCAAACTTTGGATCTCTTTACTAATGATTTGTACATGTGAGCATTCACAATTAGCAGTTACACTATACCCTGTGTGCTTAGCATGTCTGTGAATGGGACAGTTCACCGCCCACTTGAGTTTACAGCAATTTGCCTGAAATTGGAGCCTAGATTGTGAGCAGCGCAGCAGACACAAACCAAAGCTCCTTTGTTAAGCTTGTATCTGTAAGTATTTATGGCTGCCACAATTGGCTTTTGTTGGCAAACACGGGGGAGCTGGGTGATTTGCACACTGGCTTTTAAAGTCTTTTGTCAGGACCAGAGGAGCATCAGTCAAGCCTGGCCGCCGGCTGCACTGGCTAAGACTGGCTAAAACACAGCTTTGCCTTTCCCTGGACGTGGTTTATGAGCTGGGGCTGCTGTCTGCATGACCACAGTGTCTGAGAGATTTGTACTTTGTCTGCTGCAGAGGGAGAAATTTGCTTACCTACACTCCTCTTTGCTCCTGGATCAGTGTCGCTGCTGTAAGCCTGTCCAGTTTGTGCCCACTTTGTCAGTCTATTCACACACACACAAAAAAACACCACAAATTGGGAATGCATCTAAAACAATTGGAAGTCACAAATAATGATGCCACAGTGTTTACAAATGCCTCACCTCAGGATTTAATCTGTCATATTTGCTGGCTAAACTAATGCAGCAAATTGCATTTCTTACTTGGACAGACTAGCCTAAGGTCTCATCGTCAACAGTCATTTTAATAGTGTTTGAGTTTTAGAGCCTTCACTAATTGTTATTTTACTGTCAAGAGAGAGACAACACACGAGACTGAAGAGATATCAAGGTTCAATGTTCAGGGAATCTTTATTATCGCTAGGCAAATGTGTTCATAACAATGAAGTAATTTACAATACATAAGACCTGTTAAAATACCAAGGGCAACTGGGATTAAATCATTTTTATATCTGTTTGACTTGCATTTGGGGAAGCTAGTGTGAAGCATCTTCTCGCATTCAACATGACACCTTTTTTTCCCAGACCATTTACAATGTACAGTATAACATTTCCATATATAGAGAGATTATAGATCTTCCCCCCTTGTACAGTATGACTACTACCGCTACTTCTGTTCCCAACCTCGACTTGAAATCCAAGCTTCTGTAATTAATCAAAACCAATTTCCGTGTACAGTATGCATCACAGTTAAATATACCTACCTCACTCTTTGCATAGATTTTGACGTCGCATTTTCCATACGATCTAGAACCCGATCGCTTTGGTTTTGTCTCCAGTCCCTCTGCCCTCCAGACATGTGCCCTGCCCCTAAGCCTGCTGGGAAACCACAAGCCACCGACCACAGACTGGCAACAGCAGCGCCACCTCAAATATCATTTTTGGGGTCATGTCCGCCCTTCCCCTTTGCCTCTGCTGCACTTGGGTTCAGTTAATATGCAGCCTGACCCCCCTGCACCTCCCACTGGTGATACTGTAGCCAGCCCGGATTGTTCTTTGGACTGCTTGGGCTCTGAAGATTTCCTATTAGTGCGATGAAAATACTCTCGGCGTTCCACAATGGCTCCATTCCAGGATGTGCCATGTACAATAAAGCTGAGCTGGGCTTCAGTATGATGGCTTGTGAGTAAGTGGGTCAAAAGAGGAAAAGCCTTACCTTTGCTTTGTGAGTTTTTCCCTGTGGTGCTAGTGCATGCATTGGACAGTGAATCTACAGCGAAAGAACTGAATCCAGCTATTGTCCCATTTTTTTTATGGAGTATTTTACAGGCACTTTAAATCAAGCCTTTCACTCATGTTTTCCTATTGTAGCTGGGTTTGTAAGTGTTCTTGTACACAGATGCTAAGAAAACAATTCTATATGTTTGCTCAAAAGGAAAACAAAAACTTTTCAAGCTAGACACATATTCCTGTGATCTAAAACAAGAGAAATTGGCATTTGATTTGAAGTGATAGAATTTTCAACACAACGTATGATCTTGAAGACATTTTATGCAGGCACTATGACCAGTAAAATCTGTAAATTTAGAACTTTTCTGAAGGGGTGTCCATCACTTGCTTGTCTCCATGGAAATGTTATTGCTTTGTCTTAAAAGTTCCACCGTATGCCATTACACTCACTAGTTATGTCAGTGTGTTTCAGAATGCATGTGTTTCAGGATATTTTGTTCAATAAAGCGCATGTAACGTAACAAATGCAAGATATATCAGTTTAATGTCATACTGTGGAACATTCTGGACAAAGCAAGAACATCAACATGAGGGCAAGCAGGTGACAAACTTTCCACCAAAAAAGTTACCTTAGACCAGTGCTTCTCAATTATTTTCTGTGACGCCCCCCCTAGGAAGAAGAAAAAATTTCACTCCCCCCTTCCTGCGCTCGACTATAAATAGTATTATTTGTCTAGAAAATTATGAGAACACCATTGTATCCTTTTATTAACATTATAAACAAAAAAAAGAAAGAAACTTACAACAAAGACTGCACTGAGGACTCAAATATTAATGTGTTTTTAATGCTTTGCGCACATTTGTTTACGTTTTACAGAAATGAAACTTAAAACCACCTCATTTGCATAAGCTAAAAGCACTGAAAAAAAAACCGCTCTCTCCTTGTGCCACTGATGCGTCAGCTTCTGTCGGACTAAAGGACACGACTCAGTGGAATATACGTGTTTTTTCTGTGACAGAGGATGTTCTGTTAATGGTGAGACTGTGCGTAAATCGCATGTGAGAACGCCACTGCCAACTACTGTTGTTGATGTGCAATTACACTTAGTTCTAGTACAGTACAGCAAAAAAACATGTTTCCCAGGGTCATACGCGCCCCCCCCTGGCATCACGCCACGCCCCCCCAGGGGGGCCCGTCCCACTATTTGAGAAACACTGCCTTAGACTTAGACAAACTTTATTGATCCACAAGGGAAATTGTTTTAAACCTTGTGAACCTTTAACTTTTGTATTAGGGATGTCAACAATTAATCGACTTACAATTAATTGTCGATCAAGACGTTGGCCGAACAAAATGCATTAATTGTAACTAATCGCTAGAGGGCGCTACTCTGGAATGTGAACATGAGATGTGAACCCACTCGCGAGAAAGACCATAGCGTTACATCATGTAACCCTTTCCTCTCTGGATGTTGCCATACAACTCACAGTAGAGCTGGACCTAGAACCATGTATTTTTGAAATTATAAAAGCATGTAACTTACATGCTTTTATAATTTCTTGATTGTTCTGGTTTGAGGCCCTGTAATGTTTTATGCTGTGTCCAGGGGCCCTGTGAAATTTATATTTTGTACTGTAACCCTTTACAGATTAAGGGAGAGAAATATTGTTGATGCCTTAGTTCAAAATAATTGTTGAGAATGTGCTATATAAATAGCCTGGATTCACTGGTTTCATCATAATATGTAGACTAAATAACATTCTGTTATTTAATTTCTTCTGTTCCTTTTAATTTCAAGATTTCCATGCTGCAAGTGCAACAACTGAGCCAGTCCTCAATTTATTTTCAATAAAGAATGTATTTTGTTATTCAGCATCAATACATTTGTGTGCTTTTTACTAAGGAATAATTAATTGAAGAATATACAATATAATAATACTATGATATATTTATGACTCAAAGACCCTATTGAAACACTAAAAAAAATCATTTGGCGGCACGGTGGCTGAGTGGCTAGCACTCACGCTTCACAGCAAGAAGGTTCCGGGTTCGATCCCCAGGTCGCCCAGGCCTTTCTGTGTGTGTTCTGTGTGGAGTTTGCATGCATGGTCTGGGCTCAATCCCTGGGTTGTCTGAGCCTTTCTGTGTGGAGTTTGCATGTTCTCCCCGTGCACTCCGGTTTCCCCCATCAACCCAAAACATGCACGATAGGTAAAAATCCTCCAGTCCTGACCAAGCCGAAGCAAGAAGATCATGGAGATGGTCCCCGGGCGCAGTAATGTGCTGCCCCCTGCTCCTAATAAGAGGATGGGTTAAATGCAGAGAAGAATTTCTCCAGTGTGAGATCAATAAAGTTGGTTCGTCTTCTTCTTCTAAAATTCAGGTGAAAAATGCCGCTTATCAGTTAATTGTAAGTCGATCGATAAGGTCAATCAACTATAGATTAATGAATTAATCGATAATTTGCATCCCTATTTTGTATCCAATCTAGTACCTGTAAAAGACGTAAATGTTTGCTCTGAACTTGCCAATTGAATTTCAGTATTTATTTACCCTTATTTACTTTGGTTGTCATTACTGGTAGATGGGCTGAGACAAGGTGCTAGTTCTAAAACAAGGTTGAGTCCTACATTCTCATCAGGAGTTCCTATTTCCTGTTGTCTTCACATATTTTATCTTGCACTGCAGTATTCTCTGTTCTTTTCTGTACAAGCTGCTCAGTAAATCTCCAAATATACGGCGGTCTCTCTTTGACTGGCTCGGTGTGGACTGCTGATTTAGTGAAATGCATATTTAATGTCTTGTGTAGATGGAGTTAGCCATCCGTCTTGTAGTTCAGAGGCTGAGCTAGTCCTGCTTAGTGATTCTGATAATCCCCTACCTGCTGAGTTGACCTTTTTAGAAACCAAACGCTGCTTCAGTCAGGCGGAGGGGAAATAATATTGCAGTGCTCTTTTCATTTTGACAAACCTCTTACAAACACTCCCGGGGAATTACTCACACACATATTACACAGCGCCTTCGCCTGCTGCTGTCCGAATAGTTTGAAAGATAAGATCAAGATTAGATAAGAGACACTTTATTGCTATATTTATACATCACTTGTGACTGTTTTGACAGAGAGAATAAGCACTGAAACAATGTCTCAAATAGAAACAAAGAACACTTGTATTTTAAAATGTCTATGGCAGGTTAGACTACTCATTTTATTATATATTATTTAGGATTTTGCTATTTATTTCCCAGTCTGGCCATTTTTAAGGTTTAAAATTGTACTTATTTTTTTTACTTACTATTCCAAACCTCCTCTAAAGTAGAAATTAATATTTGATGAATAAAAATATAAGAAAACACCTTGTTTAAATAAGGTTTAATGCATCAGAAAAACAATGTCTGTTTATTTGTGTAAATTGTGCTGGACATTTTGATAGCATTCTCCCCCCCCCATGTGATGTTATCTATGTTTTAGGGCTCTACTTTGTGTAATTTTCAACATATTTTTCAGTTTTTCATCACAAACCGCTTCTTGATTGGTGCAACATTATACCGGTAATTTATTTTTACAAGTATTATCTCACCAAATTAGGTGTAAATTAGAAAACATAAAAACCTTCATATGCAAATTACTTCTAACATGCTTAAAGCTGCACTATATACCTTTTCTAATGGGTGAACTTCAGCCTTGTCTCCTGCTTTGTTCCATGGTATGGCATTAACATCGCGACCAGGTTAAAGTTACTTTTAGGCAAAGAAATATCCCCAAGGTGTTACCCAGGTAGCAGACTCCCCCACCAGAAAAGCTGCATATTGCACCTTTAAAGTATAGTATTTGTCATGTTTGAAAGTATCCAACTAAGTGGAGTCTGTATGGCCTTGATTTCTTATGTTCAAATGCTCCAGTGCATGTGTTCGGTGAAATGAACCTAAGGTAAAACGTAGCTATTAACTTTGAAACGACCATTACATGACATCACAAGGTGGGACAGAGCATTTTGAGCTTTGGAGATGTAGACAGACTAATAAGGCTTGCTCAAACATGTGTGAATGAAACAAAACACAACTCCCGGAATGTTTTTGATGAGGTAACAACAATATAACACCAACGTCTGTGTAATGTAGGACTTTGAAATGTGAGAATTTCTGGTTGTTTACATAATTTCAGACTGCTCTCCAGGACATACCATTATAAGGCCCATATATACACTTGGATATAGTTTTTGTTCTGTTTTGTCCAATTATATTTGCTGCCATTGTATATTTAGTTTGTTTTTTTATAGTACACTGTCACCTTTTATTAGCTGTATTGTTTGGTTTGGGAATTCAGTGCTACAAGGACAGATTTAGGTGGATAATGTGTTAGAGCATCTCTCTTTGGAGCCTTTTAAGTAACAGTGGAAAAAGTGTGGGTGTCTGCATCTTTACCCAATGAGTCAGCAGTGTGTAAAGTCTTTACAGCATAATTCGGTCTGATACAAGAGAAAGAGGATGTGCTGCATACGGTATTTTACATCAATAGTTTCATTGTGCTGTTTTGTGGTGTCACTAAGGATTGTATAGGACTGCAACTTTATACGGCTCAAAAAGCTGGGAGGAAAGAACAGTTTTAGTTTTTTTCTATGGATGCACCGATATTGAAAATTTGCTGGATCATATATCAGTATCCAAATATTGGTTATTCAATATCCTGATTGGACATATGTGATGCTGTAAAGTTTTGAATCGTTGGGTAGTTAAAGGAGAATTAATGGGTTTTTTTACAATCTGAGCCTTATTTCGGTAATAAAACAAGTTATTTTACTCACCCATAGCACTTTGGTGTCATATGGAGCACTTCTAGAGATGTTTTAGATTAGCGATAGCCATAGCTCTAATATATGCCCCGAGCGGTCTCCAAATAACACAAACTTTAGCACTTTTCAAATCATAAAAGCTCGATGTCTTAGTCTACGCTTTCATTTGTGTCAAAAGTGGCCTGTAATCCGAGATTTATCCATAGTTTCGAGTAGATGAGGAGGCCAGTGCGCATGTGCGGAGTCAAAGTTTATTTTGCTCTCAGCTCCCGGGACCCAAACATGAAACGCAAAGCTGTAAACTATGGATAAATCTCGGATTACAGGCCACTTTTGACTCAAACGAAAGTGTAGACTAAGACATTGAGCTTCTATGATTTGAAAAGTGCACACAAACTTTAGAGTTTGTGTTATTTGGAGACCGCTCGGGGCATATATTAGCGCTACGGATATCGCTAATCTAAGGCTACGTTTATACGGCGACGATCAAAACAGAAGACGCAAAAGTGGCGTCTCGTCTTCAATTTTTTATCCGCGTTTATACGAAGACGCAAAAGTGGACGCAAAAGCCAGCGAAGGGAGGCGCTGGACTGAAAAAAACAAAACAAAAAAAACAAAAAAAAAACCATCACAACAGCGTCAAGTTACATTTCTAACCACGACTGTACCGGCTGTGGGGTCTCCCCTTACACAAGTGTGGAAGTCTGAAAAATTGAACTCTGGTAATATCCACCACTTTTGAACAGGCTGGAGTCCTGGTTCTCCGGTGGCCGGTGACAGAGCCTCATGAGCGGGGAGAAGCCGCGGGGTTTCCCCTTACACAAGTGTGGAAGTCTAACGCATGACATTAGCGGACTATGTAGCCCGCTTAAAGAGCTCGAACGATGGGCATACGTGACCCGCCATCTCAGGGCCCCTGTCTGGTTCTACCCACGTCAGACGGCTCCTGGGCACTGCGGGTCCGAGTGCTGGTAGCTCGGTGCGGCGCGGGCCGCTCGCGCTCGACCCCTCGGAGGTGAGACCGAGACGAACCGTATCCTCCCCAGTGGCCTTATCACGGAGCCCCTCCGCGGGGGTATGGCAGGCGACCGTACCCCCTAATCCCACGGACCGAGCGGGGGCCGGCTATCGTCAGACACTATTTCTCAAAGCTGCCCGTAAGAGACTTCCCCCTCCCCGGGGTCTCGAACCAAGTATACCGGAGCCGGGGCAACTTCCCCGTCCGGTCCGTGCGGGAGGCGCGGCGGCACGCAACTACCGGTGCTCACGACCCGCTGGAGCCGGTAGTGGTGGCCCACCGGTGCTCAGGACCCGCTGGAGCCGGGTAAGGGGCCGGTGGTCCTCCTCCGCTAATACCACCACCGGTGCTCAGGACCCGCTGGAGCCGGGATAAGGGGCCGGCTCCTGCCCCTTATCCCGGCTCCAGCGGCTCCAGGACCCGCTGGAGCCGGCCCCTTATCCCGGCTCCAGCGGGTCCTGAGCACCGGTGGAGCCACCGGTGCGCTGGAGCCGGGATAAGGGGCCGGTGGTGGTCCTCCTCATTGTATTGCCGCATCTATGTGACGTAAACGTGTACTGACGTGAGCAGATCTGACCAGTTTTGCGTCTTGGGCACTTTACACGGAGACGCTACAGCGGAGCGTATTTAACTTTTCCACTCTGGAGGGTGGTTTCAGATTTTTGCGTTTTTAGGCCCCAAAAACGCCGTCACCGTCTAAACGAAAGGCACTTCCGATAAAATATTTTGTCGTTTTTACCCGTAAGCGTCCTCGTGTAAACGGGCCCTAAAACATCTCTGGAAGTGCTCCATATGACACCAAAGTGCTATGGGTGAGTAAAACAACTTGTTTTATTACCGAAATAAGGCTCAGGTTGTAAAAAAACCGTTAATTCTCCTTTAAATGTTTCAGACTTTTTGTCATTTCTTGTTAATTCTTCAGAAAGTGTTTAAAATGCACTCATGGTAAATCTAATCACAATCACAATGCTTATCAGAAAAATCGCACTTCAGTATTTTTCCCAAATTGTTCAGCCCTAAGATCTTCATTTGTGTGAGCGCAGAGGAAGACCAAGGTGCCAGATGTCAGGTGCAGCAGTTTATCACAGAGGTGGGTGGGGGTGGGGAATGGAGTGGAGGATGGGGTGGTGGTGGTGGGTGAGTTTTGGTCCTCAGGGAGTGCTCCTTTGGCGGCTCTGATCTTGTCTGTGTCTGGGTAATAAAAGCTTTACAACATTACAGAATGACTCAGACTGGAGCGGCCTCTGTGCTCGGTCTAAGCCTTCACAGCTGCCACTCACACAAATGACCACTGACCCACTGACCGGCCACTGGGGCAGAGATGACTTTGCCAGATTACTGCACTAGCGTTTTTGAATGTTCAGAACCACAAGGATTTGTCCAGCTGGTTAAGTAATTCTATTCCAAATCCCAAAGTATGTTTTTATGAGATTTTTTTGAAAATGCTGGACACTGGGCATATTATATTTGGTCTCTTTTTAATATTAAACAAAAAAAATTTTCTTCAAAAATTTCAACTAGCATAGCCAATTGTCTGATACTGTGCAAGGATTGTCTTGTTTTTCTTCTTATTTATTATTATTTTTTAAAGTGGACTTAAAGATTATGTAACTTTTCTATGTGGATGTATTTAAACTCATCTATTGTGCATGTAATTACAAAAAAAAATACCTTGGAAAAACATATATTCTTACTGTGAGTGGGCATGCCTCTTGGCCTGAAGGTGTAACCTGCTTGTTTTGATGGAGATACTGCCATATTGACGATGCATGAAGAAATCGAAGGAGAGAAGCAGGTGGTGAATTCTCTGCCTGAAAAGTTACACTGGCCACTTTTAATATAATACTTCTCATTTACAAGCTACTATGTGACCTTGGAAAAACATGTGTTATGTCCAGGTTTAGCAACGGCTCAAAGACTACATAGGCACTTTCAGCCCAATATGGCTCGCAGACCTCTGTAAGTTACCCAATATATCCATATCAGGATATGAAATAAGGAAAGAGCTCATCTACTAGAACATAAGTATTTACCAGAAAAAAATATAACACAAAGTCACAAGTTGTTATTGTAAATGGTTTAGATGTTTCTACTTGTTGAGTCTTTAATATTAATAAGAATCAGAGTTGTGTTTGAGGAGTCACTTCATTATGCAGCAGGAGTCCATGTAATATTCATTATGGGGAAAACTGCATTTGTAATACAGTCTTTGGCATTTGACAAGATAACACAGTACTTGATGAATATAAATGATGTAATAGCCTGGGTATCGCAGTAAACATCAGTGGACTCTGTGCTTTTGTAAGAGGATTTGTCGGGTAGCCTTAAGGACCTTACTGTAGTAGTTCTGATAACATCTAATCATGCTGAACCTCCTTTTGGCTGATCACTATCTGCCCAGTGCTCTGTGCTTACTCCACATATGTACAGTCCCTATTGACTGCAGACAATTTAAGGAGTAATGTAATGTTTTATACAGTAAACATATATTGGCTCTTTTCCTTTCTTGCAACTAAGAGTACTATAAATTGGCTCGTATTATTTCTTATAAAAAAATATATTAATTCTACAATATACAGAATTTGCTTTGAGTACATTTACATTGCACTTTTCTTCCTCCATTGAGCACTCAAAGCACTTTACAACAAGATCCCCTCACCCATTCACATGCACATTTTAGGCAGACACTGGAGTCAATGTAGGTTAAGTGTCTTGCCCAAAGACACAAAGTTTGTGTGGGACTGCTGACCTCTGGATCAGTGTGTGATTGCTCCATCAACTGAGCTACAGCTATTATTCTGTCTACTCCTATCTAATAAATAAGCCTGTAGAATTGTTTACTCTTATTGAAAAGATTCAAGGTTTACATTCATTCCAATAATAAATTCCCTTTCATTTTCTTTACACAGTAATGAAATTGTCCGTAAAGCTGAGTGGACAGTATAGCAATGGTTTCTAATCTATTTTTGTCTTAAGTAGTTTTGTCTCACAGTCTGAGTACCCCTAAATCCGGTACTATATGCAAATACATACAGTATGTTTACTATAGTATTATTTCGTCAATTATTGCTGGCCTATTACATTTTCTTTTTCTTATTATATTGATTGGAAAAATCATCTAAAACATGCTTAAAATAATGTACAATTTAAAGGAGAATTAACGTTTTTTTACAATCTGAGCCTTATTTCGGTAATAAAACAAGTTGTTTTACTCACCCATAGCACTTTGGTGTCATATGGAGCACTTCCGGAGATGTTTATATCCGTAACGCGAGTTCTCGGGGCATATAATATATGCCCCGAGCATATAGTATATGCCCCGAGCGGTCTCCAAATAACACAAGCTTTAGCACTTTTCAAATCATAGAAGCTCAATGTCTTAGTCTACACTTTCCTTTGAGTCAAAAGTGGCCTGTAATCCAAGATTTATCCATAATTTACAACTTTGCGTTTCATGTTTGGGTCCCGGGAGCTGAGAGCAAAATAAGATGTGACTCCACACATACGCATTGGCGTCCTCATCTACTCGAAACTATGGCTAAATCTCGGATTACAGGCAACTTTTGACTGGAACGAAAGCGTAGACTAAGACATCAAGCTTCTATGATTTGAAAAGTGGTAAAGTTTGTTTTATTTGGAGACCGCAAACATGTGCCCCGAGAACTCACATTACGGCGATCGCAAATCTAAAACATCTCCGGAAGTGCTCCATATGACACCAAAGTGCTATGGGTGAGTAAAACAACTTGTTTTATTACCGAAATAAGGCTCAGATTGTAAAAAAAAATGTAATTCTCCTTTAATACAAAGAACATTTTCATTCAAAAACTGATCAATAGCTACAAAACTTTATTCTATAGATGTTTGCATATTAGATCAGCATGGTAATCGTACTATAACCTCACTTTCATATCTAAGTCTTGCTGAAAATCCTTGGATTCCTGAATGCTCCTGGTTACACTGTGAGACAGCTCCCTCCATGTACTCTATATTTAACAGCAGCACATTAAATTTTCAGTGCAGGCCTTGATTGCTTACATTGTATGTGGCTCTCATCTCCTTTCGCAAAGATGCCCTCCCCCAGATAACATGTCCCTCGGTGTGAATAAGAGAGGATGTGGCTGTGGCTCAGTGGAAATGAGGAAGATGGAATGACAAAAGAGGATGTGGGCAGGTTTTCGGTAAAAACTGAATTTGGAAGTGTATATCTATAAAACTGTTGCTTTAGTGAGTGGTTGTGAGTGATTTTTTTTTTTTCCATTTATATTTGTCAGTCTTTTTTGTTACGTTTACTTGTGCTACTTGATGGGAAAAAAACACAAAATGCTTACACGCTTTATTGCGATTTATTCATTAAAGAGAATATTATATTATCCAAAATCAATTTACTGTCATAATGTTGTTCTCTCATCAAAAACATGCCTGAAGGGTCTTTTTTTTTATGTCATCCATGCATGTTTCAGTAATTTAGCAATCTCTCCCGGGCCATAGTCGAACTCTCCTTACAGTTAGCAGTACGATTCTGTTTTACAATTATATTCTGACCTTGTAATCACAGTTATCCATTAACCAAATAATCTTAACATCCCATACTCTCACTCAGATCAAAGATGTTAACCACTCTGCCATGACTGCTATATTTAAATACATCCTTAAAGGGTATGTGTGTGACCACTTGCATAGAAATGTATAGAAACATGTTGTCAAACTCCAAATCTGCTGTAGTAGGAAATAGGGTTGTCAAAAAAAAAATAATCGAAAATCAGATACTAATTGATATTAAACTAGAATTGAAACTAGATATTTATTTAATTATTATTGATTATTTTGATTAAGAATGAGCTGTATCAGAACAAGTATAAGACCACATATATCAGGTGTATCAGTCTGGTATGGGTGGATGTCCGGCTAGACGTTTCTTCTCGTCATTTACGCACTCATCTGCATTTAACGCATACGGGTTGTTAAGTTGTATCCCACTCACTAATGTTCATTCAGCATCATAATTTATTTTATCACGTGGCGATAAAGTGTTTCAGTGCACTAACAACAGCGCTCGCTAGTGTTGTAACTTTGTGTTAACCGCACAGACAGCGGCGCTTTCTGCACTCAGACTGCACGCATCCGCTGTGTTGATAAACAAATAATGCGTCCATACATCAACCACATCACTGTAAAAGCTGCACGGCTTAAAGTGTGAGAAAAAAGTAGCGGCTTATAGTCCTGAAATTACGGTAATCACAAAGTTGAGAACTGCATCCTCCCGAGCACCTCCGTGAACAAGACTCACACTGGCTTCTCTTGTTGTCCGTTCCTTTTAGATGTAGCTAGCTCTGAAATCCAATCCTGTGATCTTAAAAACAGCTAAGTCTATAACCCTCTGTTAGGAACTTCCCCTGTTTTATTGTGTGATTTCCCTGACATCCTGGACCCTGGCTTTACTCTGCCTGTCCATATGCAGCCAGTTCAAGATGACAATACCATATGATGGGACAAATTGGATAACACTGAAGTGAATGGACAAAATCATGGGTAGCACTTTTTCTGTTACACTGTGGAATAACTTTGTAACTGTTTATAACTGTTTATAGTATGTGGTTGCCAGCTTTACATACAGTATATCCTCCTGGGACCTGAAGAAAAAAGTGTATCTGAATTATTATTATTATTATTATTATTATTATTATTATTATTATTATTATTATTATTATTATTATTATTATTATTATTATTATTATTATTATTATTTTGATGTTCTATTTGGAGGTAAATGAACACCTTAGCATTTACATTTTGTTAATTTTATTTGTATTCATAATATTTGTAACGTGTCCTGCGTAATGGACGTCAGGGACATTTTGGTGTTAAATCCATGTGAAGTTAACAACCTCACAAAAACTTTTTTTTTTTTCTTTTTGACGACCAACATCTCTGACAAGCTTCTACAGTCACGTCAAATAGTTTTTAGTCTCCCTTTTAATTTCTTATTTATGTATTTATGTATTTATTTTTTTATGTAATATTTAATTTGTATTCATTTATTTATTTTTATTTATTTATTTTAGTATTTTTTTTTATTTTTTATGTACTGTATTATTTATTTTCTATTTATTTGTATTTATTTATTTATTTTAGTTTTTTATTTATTTTTATATATTATTTATTTTCTATTTATTTTTATTTATTTATTTTAGTTTTTTTTATTTTTTTATTTATTGTTACTTTTATGTATTATTTATTTTGACAGACTGGTTAACTCAATGTCCACTATAAAGGACACAAATGAATGGGCGGGTCTCAGGAGGAGTTCATAATGGTGTGTGTATCTGTTTTCTTATCAGGTAACATTCAGGTTAATTGCTACTGTAAATTATAGAAAATTATGTATAATTATTGTATGTGTATAGAAATATCCATACACTTACGCCTTGTAGAGATAGTTTTGTTTTGCAAAGAGTATATTGCAGCTCTTCAGGTAAACATCAGACCATTGTGCGACGTCTACATTTAAAGGTCCTATATTACGCAAAATTGACTCAAAATTGAATTGTTACTCATGTTATAGTGTTGTTACCTCCTCAAAAACATACCTGGAGTTGTGTTTTGTTTCAGTCACCCATGCTGGAGTAATCCTGTATTATTACTCTGTCTACATCTCCAGTGCTCAAAATGCTCTATCCCACCTTGTGATGTCATGAAATGGTTGTTTTCAAGTTCAGTATAGATGGGCAATTCCAGGGTTGAAATGATCCAAATGATTCTAGTGAATGAGATGATTTTTGTTTGAGAGATCTCTCAGGGTTTGTCTGGTAAACATGTGTGAATTAAACAAAACACAACTCCAGGGAAATATTTGAAACATTATAACATAGATTAAAAAAAAAAAATTGCAAAATATGAGCCCTTTAATTATAAGTTCTTTTCACTGATTGCAAACCCTGATGTAGTGCTGGTGAGGGGGTAGAAGACTAGCTGTTGTTAGTAGTGGCATAACACCAGAATTCTGTGTGCGTATAATGATCTCAGTGAAGAAATTAGATGTTAGGAAAGCATTTCAAGGGTGAGAAATTAGTTTGGATACATTAGAATAGCTAAAACTGTAAAAATTGGGTACAGCGCCTTTAAAGAGTTACGTATTTTATTCAGCAACTCCTGGTAGAGCAGTTATGTTCTAGAAAACCCTTTAAAATAGTCTCTACATGAACTGGTCACATGTATCTGACGGTGGACAGTTTAAAGATTTATAAAAAACATATAAGCATAAAAGAATAAGACATAAAAAATAAAAAGCTGTAATAACAGAAATACAAAATGTTGATCATATTGCCATTGCAGGATAAAATGTAATCCGCTAACCCCGTGTTTTGCCAGGTGATGTATCCTCAGCCTGGTGTGGTTGAACTCAGAGTATTGCCAAAGCCTGTAAAGCTGCTTAAGACCAGGAGCAGCCCGACAGCCCTCATCACTCTCTGTCTGTTTCTTTCTCTTTCTCTTTCTATCCCTCTCTCTCTCACACTCTGTTTGTCTCTCTCTTCAGCATTTGACAAAAAGCCACAGGAAGCCACTGGCAGCCTCCTCCTCGGGCCCAATGCACGCCACGCAGGAAGTAGCCATCAATCCCTCCTCATTTCCTCTGCTCTCTGCTGCTTTCGGCTTAGGCTGTCCCCGAGCCGCACCCCATCAATATGCCCTAATGATAGGAATTAGCGAAGAACCACTGGACGCTAACATCAGGCAAATCAACACAATGCTTGTTCCTCTATTTAATGCCTCATGTCATGCTGCAAGGGCCAGAGAGCTGCTCAGATTAGCGGTGGATTGAATTAGCTGTGGCTGCGCCGGTATGGGAGAAGCCTTTAGTGGTTAGTGCGGTGTCAGAGTATATGTGGTAAGGCTTAGACATTTGAGTGGCATTTTTTTCCATGATCACCTTTTTCCCATTGTGAACAAAGGCAGGAAACATGACTACAAGATGCATTTAAAATACAGCCACCACATGTTAAAGGGATATGCCACCCCCAGGTCAAACTTGGGCATCTCCCCACAGTCCAGAGACTAAAATAAGTGATGGAAAGCGTTTTCCTGGTTACCCAGCCATTGTCCGAGTCTGTCAGCACTGGCCGCCGCACGCAGCTGCAGCTACTCCGTGTTAGACTGGAGGCTAACGTCGCCAGAGAAAGATTTCGGCCAAAAGGAATTAATTTGCTCGATGCTTTTCCCAATTACTTTCTGTGTAGTGCACATTCATATCGAGTGCAAATAAATGTGCAAATCAACACGGAGAGCTTGACTTGGTCATTTTGGGTGGGAACTATTTTTCAGTGCGGAAAAACAGAGCCGAAGCCCACACCACGCTGCGTAACAGGGGAACTCCCAACGTGGTGCGTAACAGGGATTCCCCTGTGTGCTTCGGCTGTGTTTTTCCGCACTGTAAAATAGTTCCCACCCCAAAATGACCAAGTCAAGCTCTCCGTGTTGATTTGCACATTTATTTGCACTCGATATGAATGCGCACTACACAGAAAGTAATTGGGAAAAGCATTGAGCAAATTAATTCCTTTTGGCCGAAATCTTTCTCTGGCGACGTTAGACTCCAGTCTAACGCGGAGTAGCTGCAGCTGCGCGCGGGGGTCAGTGCTGACAGACTCGGACAATGGCTGGGTGACCAGGAAAACGCTTTCCACCACTTATTTTAGTCTCTAGACTGTGGGGAGATGCCCAAGTTTGACCTGGGGGTGGCATATCCCTTTAAGGGTGTTTTCATTCAGTGTCCATGCCTTTTAGATGGAAACACTCACATCAAAATTTGAATACACTCACTCACTGAAAACTACTGCTGAGCAAATTGCATGCTTCGTAATCACATCAATCAAATCAGGCAGTTATGCAGATGCTCAGACTGGGACCAAAATAATAATTGTGTAATTGATTAATATTTTGCTGGAATAATGACTGTATGCCAAAGGATATTCTTGGACAAGGAACAAATATTAAATATAGTTTAAATTGATATTTAACACTGAATCTTTGTTCCTTTTGTTGCTAGGGTCTAAATATTGTCTACTGTTTGTAGTCTTTATTTTCTATTGAAAATGTGTGGTCTAAAACAGCATGCCGCTTGTAACATCACATTGCAAAGCATTATGGGATACCTCACAAAAGCTAAATCAAAGCCGGTACAACGTCCTCATTTTCACTTCTAAAGTTCTGTAATGTTAACTTCTTTTTCATATGTAATTCATGCTCTTACAGAGTGTTTTAATGTACAATGCATGTTACGTGCCAATTTCTTTATCTGTAAAGTGGGCTATTGCCACCACATTTTAAGAATTTAAGAATTCTGTGACTTGACAACTGGACAAACTGACCTGCTGCCCTATTGTTTTCTTTGTTTTGATTTAGGTTTGAGGATTGAGCTATAAATGGGAGACAGATGATGTCTGAGACCTCCATTGCTGTTCAAAGAAGGATTCTCTTTCTTGACAAAAATAGCCTCTTTAACTCCCCTCTCAAACCAGTTCTTTTCTCTGGCCAAATTAAACAATAGGGTAGCAGGTCAGGTCCAGAGGTGTGAAAACACCCATTATGGCCCTGAATGGTTCTGCTAACCAGACCCCCACTCCACTCCCACTGCATATTGAATAGGCTTACCTAACTAACAGAAACTGTAAACAGAGGTGTGATAGTTTCAGAGTAATTTCATTGTAGTTAGCTCCTCCCTGCAGCTAGTTATAAGCAGTGTCCATCAACACTCTAGCAGTTTGTAGACTACAAGACTACAAGACTTTTGTAGACTACTAGTTTACAACTACAAACTGTGATGAAACCTGATTGCACAATGCTCCTGTGCAGCACTCACAAGTCCATATTCAATTACACTTTTTTAGAAGCTCAGGCCAAATATACATGCCAAAACACAGTGATCAAAAAGAGCAAAAGCATCGCTTAGACCTGAGAGCACAGATTAACCTTTCTACTCTACAATGATAAATTAGTAAATAACATTTAGTCTCTGCTCGTATTTCTGCAAGCTCAGTGCTCCTAGTGATTATGCCAGCTGTCCATCATCCGGGAGCCATGACCCCGGGATGACCTCTCTGGCTGGGGTGGATATTGTAGACTGTCTTGGAGCAGGCAGCGATGAACAATTCTTTTTATTTAGTTTGCTGGGTAATATCACCAGAAGCCCTGGAGGTACAACTGTAGCAATATACCTGTGTGAATTTGACCAACTGGCTATATTTCAACAGTGTAAACTTTTTATCGCTCCAGCCGCTATTATGTTTTTGGCTTATCTGTTCTGGCAGCCCTTTTAGTTGTATTTTCTTGCTTTGCTCTCCGTAAATGGCCCATGTGTGGATCCAATAGAAGCAGTTTTGAGGCAGCTGGGATTGATTACTCCCGACCGCAGCCTTGTGTTCACCTCTTTTACTGGGCGAGCTCTGTGTTTTCTGAAGTGCAGCTCGGTTTCATCGTTAAAATATCTGTGGCATTTAGAAGATGTTAAAGTGGCCAAATGACACATTTTATAATATAGTGCAAGAATGTCAAGGGCTGTCTTAAAGATGTACTATGTAACTTTTTGGTCAGGGATCCGTCACCTGCTTGTTTCTATGGATATGTCATTGCTCTGCCTGGAATGTTCCACAGTATGAGAATTACATTTTGTGTTGAATACTCTTGTGTAAAAAGGGCTGTTTTTAATAATTTTGGTGTTGAAATCTGTATTGAGTAGGAAGCCCTTCGCCGAGTAAAAATTGAGTGAAGTTTTAATATTGCGGTAACCCTACACTGGCAACAGATGGAGTATTTGTCTCTATTTAAATGTGAAAACGTATTTGTTTAAGTGTAAACATTCAATTCATGATCTCTCCCTAGTTATGTCCTTGTCCATATATGCATATCTTAAAGCCCCAGTGTGTAGGATTCGTGGCGCATAGGTGGATGGTGCTATTGCACTTTCTGTTTTAGCTACGGCAAACCTCGAGGGTCACCCAGGCGCGCGCACGAGCCGCGCGCCGCTACTGTATAAATAAAACGCGGCCCTGTTTTTTTTTTTTTTCCTTCTTTTCTCATGAAAACACACATTCCCGATCATGTACCATGACACTCTACACATCAAATGAAACCTTACAGTCTCCTCTTTTTGACTATGCAATTCATTTCCCTGCACAACAAACACTCCCCGAGCACATGGGGCTTTTATACGGAAAAGCACAAAACGAGGTTAGCTTACCTTAGAATGCTTTGCACAGGTCAAACTCTGTATTTCACCATAAACTTGCTCTCAATTTGTCCATAAGGATCCAGCGAATAAAATCCAGTAAAACAATTTAGTCCAAAACACGTGTTAGATCCATTACGATGTCTGATCCGGCAGCATGCTTGTGTTGTTTACCCAAAACCACGAGCCTTGCCGAAGGCGAAGGCGGAGCCCAAATGTCCTTCTGCGGCTCTCGTATTCAAAATGGCTGCCTCTGCATGGGGAAGATCCCCCTTTTATGTGACTATATCTAAGTTCAAAAGAATACTTTGATTTCATGATGGAAGTGAAAAGGCTTGGAAAACAATGTATTTTTGAATGGGTATCTTCAATTTCAGTAATTAACGGGTAAAAATCTTACACACTGTCCCTTTAAGTGAATTTGAGTTGGGCCCTAGACGAGATAGTTTCATCTTTTTTTCCACACCATTACAAGTTGCAGTAGTCTTATGCATTTATTAGCACAACATTTGAGCACTACATTTTACTCCAACAATGCTAACTTCACCAAAAATCTTTACCTCTGTTATCAAATCATGCTAATTATGTTTTTCATCTTTATAAAGGTCCTATATTATGCAAAATTGACTCTTGCAACCTTTAAGCCATTTAGAATGCTGTTACCTCGTCAAAAACATAACTGGCGTTGTGTTTCGTTTCATTCACACATGTTTATTATTAATCTGTCTACATATCCAAAGATCAAAATGCTCTGTTCCACATTGTGATGTCATGTAGTGGTAGATTCTGAGTTAATACCTACCTTTTATCTTTAGTTTAGTATAGATTGGAAATTACAGAACTGAAATTGTCCAAATGATTCTAATGAAGGTGTATGGACATGACTTCATTGCTTTTATTGAAGAACTCATCGTAAATATGCAGGGTTTGTGTGTTAAACATGTGTGAATAAACGAAATATGTTGATTTTGTCTTATGTACTTTAACTTCTTGGGTTCTTTCAATACAGTAACATGTATTTACCTTGTTGACATGTTTCGGCTGCTAGCTGCAAGCCATTTTCAGAACTGTCCACGGTGTTGTGGTGATGTGTCGTACATCAGCTGTTGTTACTTCCTGTAGGCGTGGTCAGCCTGAAGAACCTGGCAGGTCACTCAGACTGGCCACGCCTCCCGTCGCCCGGTGCTCTCTGGAGGAGGTGTGTGAAAGGAGGAGCGCTCCGTCCTCATGGTTAATGCTGTCAATGCCTCGTTTCCTGATTTCAGTGGCCTCCCTGATCCAGCATTTGAACTTGTTGTTTCCGATCCAATGACCCGTGCTCCATCCCAATCCATAATGTGGTTATTTCTTTTACAGCGGTCTGATATGGCGGCTTTTAGGTTTTCTTGCTCTGCTTTGTCTTTTTGTGTTCTGGTGAGTCTCCCTGATGTTTCCTTTCCACATTACTTTTTTCCAAAAGGAATGTGAAAAGGAAACATCAGGAAACACTGAACGAGGCATGGACAGCATTAACCGTGATGATGGAGCGTTTCTCCTTTCACACACCTGGGACACCCTCCTCCAGAGAGCACCGGGCGACGGGAGGCGTAGTCAGTCTGAATGAGCTGCCAGGTCAATCAGGCTGACCATGCCTACAGGAAGTAACAACAGCTGACCACGCCTACAGGAAGTAACAACAGCTAATATACGACACGTCACCACCAACACCGGTGACAGTTCTGAAGATGGCTTGCAGCTAGCAGCCGAAACATGTCAACAAGGTAAATACACTTTACTGTATTGTGTTTAAAAAAGAACCCAAGAAGTTAATGCATGAATGAAACAAAACACAGTTCTGTGTATGTCTTTGATGAGTAAGCATTATATCATAGATCACAAAATACCATAATATGATCCCTGTAATCTCGATCAATGAAAACAGTCTTTGAATTCTTGCTGTCTGCCTTCAAAGCCTGTTCCCCCTCGGTCTATTTACAATGAGAAGATTGTCATTTCTGTCAGGAGGCTGCATGCATGTTGTTTGTGAATACCTTATGACCCACTTCAAACACTGAAGAAATGTCATGCATTTGCAGCTTATAGCATAGAGATGGGATCATTCTCATAATCACATATCATATAGAAACAATACAGTCATCTCCCATGTGTTATTTTGCATTGAAGTCCCCGAAGAGCCACATGCAAACACATTGTCCTCAATATCTTAGAGCGGACTGATGCAACATTCTTCTGACAGACTGTTCTTTTCTGTACATCTTTTGCTTTGATAATTCAGTCAAATTTCATATTTTTATTGCTACAAAATGTTTTAACTTGACATTGTAGCTGAGTTGTCTTTTTATATTTTTATCACAAGAAAATACTTGCTTGAGTCTGTTATATAGTTATAATCTATGACAGTGTTTCCCAACCAGGGGTACAAGTACCCCTAGGGGTACGTGAGCACACTCCAGGGTGTACTCGGCAGTGTCGCTGCCAGGCCCAGGGGGAGCTTTTTTGAATTTTTAAATTCTAATTTGAGTAAATTTGAGTTAAAGAAAAGAGAAAATGTCTGAGAATTAAATTTTTAAATTAAGGAGATGAAATAAAATGATTTTCATTTAATAATCCATTGTGTCACGTTCTACTTTTGGAGAATTATCAACACGTATGAGTGAGGGGGTACTCGAGGTATGACAAAAAGGCTCAGGGTGTACACAAGACAAAAAAGGTTGGAAAACACTGATCTATGACACCTGTGGATCATTATGTCACAATATTGATCTAAAAAGACTTAATAAAAGAAACAAGTCCATTGAGTTAGAAAACAGCGGTGCCCAATGACAATGAGGGCTGAAGTTGCTATAAACATCATCATGACAAAGAGCTGGGAAGTTGTCTGCACCTCCTATGGATAGCTGCTGATAACTAGCGATTCATTCATTTGTGCAAAAATACCTACACAATCCTGCTCAGTCCTACTCGTATCACAGATTAAAATTAGAAAATAAAATTGGAGAACAAAGTACTGTAATTGGTGTCATGGTGGCTGAGTGGCTAGCACCCACGCTTCACAGCAAGAAGGCTCTGGGTTCGATCCCCGTGTGGCACGTTGGTATGGCCGTAAGATTTCGGTCATCCGAGCCTTTCTGTGTGGAGTTTGCATGTTCTTCCCGTGTCTCTGTGGGTTTCCTCCGGGCACTCCGGTTTCCCCCACCAACCCAAAACTTGCTCCAGGTAAAAAGCTTAGGTCCTGACCAAACCGAAGCAAGAAGATCATGGAGATGGTCCCCGGGCGCAGTAATGTGCTGCCCACTGATCCTAATAACAGGATGGGTTAAATGCAGAGAAGAATTTCTCCTGTGTGAGATCATAAAGTCGCTTCTTCTAAGCCGCTACTTTTTTCTCACACTTTGAACCCTGCGGCTTTTACAATGATGCGACTAATATATGGACTGATTATTTGTTTATCAGCACAGCAGATGCACGCAGCCTGAGTGCAGAAAGCACCGCTGTCTGTGTGGTTAACACAACACTAGGTAGCGCTGTTGTCAGCACTAAAACAGTGAGTGGGATATAACTTAATAACCCATATGCACTAAATACAGGTGAGTGTGTAAATGACAAGAAGAAATGTTTCAAACTTCAGTAGCCAGACATCCACTCATAGCTGATCGATACACCTATCCCCGCCCCCTGGGAGAGCCTGAAATCTGCTGAAATCCTATGAGACACTGACATGATCCCAGACAGGACAGCAGCTCTTTCTGCAGGAGACATGCACAGTAAAGCGCCAAGTGACGGGGGGCAAGAGCGAGACAGACAGGTGAAAAGACGATGAGACAAGGAAGATGCTAGTTTGATTTTGAACAGTTATTTTGCGCTTCATGCACACACCCTACTCATGGAAAAGACACAAAGAAATGCATATGATGCAGCTTTTAAGTTAAAGTCAATCACTCTGGCTGTTGAAGAAGGAAATAGAGCTGCTGCACGTGAGCTTGGCATCGAGTCGATGGTGAGACACTGGTGACGACAGCGTGACGAACTGACTCAATGCAAAAAGATGACAAAAGCTTTCAGAGGCATTACAAGCCCGAACTTGAAAATGTTCTTGAAGACATGGACACCTGCGGCTTATAGATAGGTGCAGCCTATATGTACAATTTTCTTTTTCTTTTAAAATTTTGTTGATGCAGTTTATGGCTTATTCAGGTGTGCTCAATATTCCGGAAATTACCGTAAGCATTTACCAGTAGTGGAGAAAACTCTGGTTCATAAATACAACTTCGCGAGGGTAAATGAGAAGGGGAAACAACTATAACATGGTTAACATAGCTCTAAAAAGTTGATTTTGCATAATAGGTCTGGTTTAAGATGCCGATTACTACTTCTACATTACAATCTGACAGAGGCATGTCGGTCATTTTGTCCCAACCTCGACCATCCTATACTGACAGTTAAGCAGATGCCAGTGTCAGTGCTGGAACCTGTTCTATAGTCTCCATAATATTTTACACAGAGCTTAACATTGTGGCCTTTTATTGCAGAGCTTGTCGAGGAAAAGAGGAAATGTCTTTTTTTGGAATAGCCCAGGGGAGGGAGACCATGAATGGTGAAGCAGTAGTTAAAGGCCAGTATCTGCTCACAGATTCTCCAAGCAATATTTTCTTTTATGAACAGGACAGAGAAAAATGTAACTGTAGAGTATTTGTATGTATTTATTTATACAGTACGTTAATTTAACCAGTAAGGACCATAGTAGAGGTCACTAATGTTGATGTATTGTTACCCATTATTTATCTTATATTTATCTTAAAGTAGCAAAAGCTCTCAAACTGGTCATTTCATCTCTATGATTTGACCATGTACTGCACTTAAACTGCTTCAAGTGCATGTGAGTTCAGGCAAAATAACTATACAGAAAACATGTATAGAAAAGTAAATGGAAAAAGTTCATACGTATAGCCTGTAGTTCATAGGCAGTGTTGATTAGGGTTGCTCTGAAGGATGACCCAAGTCATAGTCATAGTCATAGTTTGCTTTATTGTCGAAAAACCATATGTACATGTACATTGAGTAAATTCAAAATTTTGTTTCGCACCGCAGACTCAGAGATACAGAGTGGAAAAGACACAATTACAATCAATGACATTTATTCACAATAAATAATGACAGAAAAACAATTGGACAGGTAACATACGGTGTTTTTTTCTTTGGCGACAAACGGAAGGGTAGGGCAAGGGAGCAGATCAGAAATCACTGAAATTGATTCAAAACTGAAGTAGAGGCAGACATTCCTAAAAATAGACAGGGCAACGTGTTTACATAAATACATGTCAGTGTGTCCGAGATTAGTGTGCCAATGTTTTTCTAGAGTGCCGTGATAACAAGCCGCATCTGTGATCTTGGGAGTGTTCATCACAATGGAGAGCCACCATCGTGATGCCACGCCCATGTCACCCTTTTTAGTTTTCTCTGTGTTCCTCATTTTGTTTGCTTCCCCATCCAACAGCTGACCTGATGATCTCACCCACACCCGCTCCACCTGTTTCACTACCACGTGTCTCACCTGAGGTACAAGTGTCCACCACTGCTACTGCTGACAGTTCAGTCTCGCCTCACGGGTGTCCACTGCATTTGGTCCCACACAGGTAGTGGATTATGGAATACGTTTATTGTAATATAAATGTTTCTGATGTTACCGCTTTGCACACAGACATGGATTAAACTATTAACACATGGGGCGGGTGACTGCATGACCTGCATTTGCCCTGCACAAGTGACTGATATGCGCTTGATGAGCATCCAGAACAGGATGCGCAGGTGTCTGTACAGATATAGTGCTCATGTGCACTATATGTCTCTTGAGCCACTGTACAAAGCCACTGTACACTGTACGAGACTTTCGCCTGCTCTGCTCCGCTGTCACAGCCCCAAGCTGTCACTGAATGTGCGCACTGATCTCTGAGTCTGGTGTCTGTTCCAGTTCTGATTGTAGCCTACCTAGTAGCGATTAACGTTATAAACTAACCAAAGCGGCACAATGAGAATAATTTGGTCATGAAATTAAATGGAAGTGATGACAGAAAGGGTACGAGGATGTGAGGAAATCTGACATTGCAGCATTAGAACCACAGACAAGGTAAGAATACACACTTGCTGTAATAGTACTCTAAATGGCCTCATGAAGGAGCAGCTTTTGTACAGTTCCAGATCAAACCAAACTATAGAGCAGTGCTACGCCGATACAGGAAGCGGGTGAGGGGCTGTGCTCTGCTACCAAATAAAAGAAGTCTTGAGCATGTTACACATTGGCAAAAGGAGAAATTCAGTTTGTCAACTGGACAAAACTTTTTGGTTAAATACCTTTCGCAGCTCATCCAAGCTACTTCTTCAGACCTGAATAGAGTACTCTAATTTGTTACAAAATACATTTTCATGCAGATATTCAGTATTCTGTAATAATTAGATACAGGTATGCAGGTCTGAGGTATAGATCAGAAATACTGTAACGAGTTCGTACCTCTATGCTGCTAACACTATTGTTTTCAAAAGCAGTAGCAGTCAGTTAAAATATATTGATTCTTTTCTTCGTCTTTGCTCTTTCAGTAGGACTTAAATCTGCCAGCGCTGTAATTAAATCATTGTAAAAGAGTGCTTTTTATAAGTTGTGCTGCATAATGCTTCTCAATAGTCTGGTGTGATCTGAACAATGGTGACGTGACGCTGATTAGAGAGCTCTTATGAGAAGTGCTGTGTGCTTTGCCGATTCCTTTGTTGTCATTAAATGCCCCATTATTGCCCTGCTTATGGAGGATTTTCATTTCTCTTTCATGGAACAAAATGCCGGTGGCCTATTTTCAGCTAATGTACTCTGGGGTACTGGAGGTCTTTTGTGTTTGGGGCACAGTCTTTTTAGTTACACAGCCTTTTGCACTGATTATATGGCTCCTGTTCGGGGCGTGGAAGCTGTTGTCACTGAGAACTCCTGGAAAAAAGAGAGGTTAGTGTGCCAATGGTGGAGCAAAGACTTGACAGTGTTTGCATATCCTTTTTAGTTTGACATTCTGGTGAGGGATGCAAATGATCGATTAATTCATTAATCTATAGTTGATTGACCTTATCGATCGATTAACTGATAAGCAGCATTTTTCACCTGAATTTTAGCGTTTCAATAAGCTAATAAGAGTCAAAAATATATCATAGTATTATTATATTGTATATTCCTCAATTAATTATTCCTTAATAAAAAGCAGACGAATGTATTGATGCTGAATAACAAAATACAGTAATCCCTCGCTCTGTCGCGGTTCGCAGATTTTTTTAATTTTTTTTTTATAGTGTAACTTTTTTTTATAGTGTAACATTGTGTTCTGCGTCCTGATTGGCTAAGAGACTAGACCAGGACTAAACGTGGACTAAACCAGGTCTAGACCAGAACTAAACCAGGTCTAAACCTGGACTGGGCCTGGACTAGACCAGGTCTAGACCTGGACTAAACCAGGATTAAACCACCACGTGCCGCTGCTGGTTTCGTGCGGCTGGTTTGTGGCTAGGGCTGAGACTACGCATTCCGGGCACCGCGGTTCGATCTCGTGCTCAGCAGCCCCGGTGTACGCGCGAGACCGGGCAGTGCCGTTGAGTGAGCGCGGTGCGCGGTTGCCTTGTTTTCGTGACCACGCGGGTGCGTGTGTCCGCGATTAGCGATTAATTACAATGAATGCATTTTGTTCGACCAACGTCTTGATCGACAATCGTAAGTCAGTTAATTGTTGACATCCCTAATTCTGGTACTTTTATACCAGTAACAGTAAGGACCAACCAAAAACAGGATAAAAAGTTTGTCATGACTGAATTTGGATTAAATTTGATAGAGAAACATTTAACTGGCAACTAAATCGATGGTAGATTAACACGGAGTACACCTGAAAAGGATGGGTATAAAGCAGAAATGAACTAGGGTTGTTCAACATGATAATAGAGAGTGATTGCATAAGTGGGAGTTATCAGAAACACCACAGGCAGTATTCATTGAGTATCAGACTACAGTGAAAGAACAGTAAAGTTCTTGCTTTATTTCCTTATTTGTAAGATTATGACTCAAGTTTATTTATTTTTAGCTCAGCTTTTTTTGCAGCACTTTATTATAAATGGTATAACCAATAATAAAATTGTGCCTATTTTCAAAACAACGTGGTAATATTGACAGTTCTCTATACAGCATATATCATCGTCTGAATCAATTCTTGTACACAATTGCTCTTATACAAAACCAAAATTAGGGCTGAACTGGGACCAAATCTGAAAATAATCCTGGACCAAATAAATGCTAGTGTGTATGCTAGTATTCTAAAACAGGGGGTATTGTGGAAAATGTATTTGTTTTCATCAAAAACATGCATAAAGGTGTTTTGGGTGTCATCCATGCATGTATAACTGTACACAACAACTTGACAAACCTGATGCGGTGTGCAGTAGTTTCACTAGTGAAATGCACACTGATTGTGTTGTGATAGTGGTCTGAAGGGGCAGAGGCAGAGGGAGGGGAGACACAGCATCAGAAATGAAAGAAGAAAGAAATGTTGATATGATGTTTTTGGCGAATATAGCATTTTCAAAACAATGCAAAGTTTACATGATGATCTAAATATGTTATGTGTTAGCAGTTAATATCCCATAGAAGTAAAATACATCCTTTTCAATGAATTCAAAGCTCCGTGTAAATCTGGTAAAACATATTGCTTTAATTCCTGGTGATACAATTTTAACAGTAAAGCCTCTTCACTTCCCATATGAGCTCCTTATTGTTTAGTAGCAAACTTGTGCTGTTAGCTGGTGTGACATGGAGGAGGCAGGCTGACAGAGGAGGAGAACATTCTAAACAGACTGCATTATTAGGTACACAGCTGGAAGTGCACAAGCCTCTCATTTGTAGCGCCGCGATGGGAGCGTAAACAACGGTGTAATCTGCCCAACTTCAATGATGTAATCAGGGGTAAAAACTGGCAATGGTGCAGTGAAGGAGCCGGCTGTGGCGCTGATGCAATATGGCTTCCCGGGTGGAGAGCTCAGCTACAGTCAGCAGGACTTTCACTGTGGCTTCCTCTGCTGTCAGTGTGCAGCTCGAATATGGTTTACGACTAAAAGGGGCCCAGCAACACTCCCCGCTCTGTGCTCGGGGTCATTGGAAGTATGAAGACACAGGGTTTGGTAGGCCTGTCACGATAACTAATTTTGAAATGCGATATATTGCTAAGTAAATATAAACTAAGCTCACAATTTTGAGTCAATTTTGTGTAATGTAGGGTCTTTTAAAACATTTAGTTAGTAATATATAGTTAGAACATGTATGTTTTAAATAGATTATCTTGAAATCTAAATTATTTTCTTTGGATCTACTTAAAATTCTAAATGGACAAAGGTAAAATAATATTACTTTGGGGGCAACATTTGTGACCCGATTCAGAATATGGTTGTAAATAGGCGCTTTGTGCTACAATTTTGTATGAAAAGCGCTTTATAAATATTGTTTGATTTGATTTGATTTGATTTGATTAAATTTCTCAGATGAGTGGGTTTTCATTGCCTGTCTATGTGTGTGTGTCTGAAGTGTCCCAGACTATACTATATACCTATATACCTACTATACCTATATACCGCTAATTTTTTTAAATGTATTTTTTACTTTTATCTTTATTCTTTGTCTCTTTTTTATTTTACATTGTATAATACATTTCATATTGTGTTGTATTAAATTGACAATACAGGTGGCTTTGACTTAACATATTATCCTGAGTATTATTAAATTATTGAATGATTATATGGGTTTTTTGTTATAAAAACACAAAGTACCTTCTAATTCTGACCTGCCCTGAAGGCTAACACCACAGTGATAGATGATCTGCAGGGGGAGTGCTTTGCTTAATGTCATGCTAATGAGCACCTTTCTGCCAATCAGCCCTAGAGTGAGTCAAACGTGAAAAGTTTTTTTCTTATCTTCCTGTAATCTCATGTGCTGCTTTCAAATGTCTACAAATTCTTCAAATATTGTCAGATTTCCATGTGTAGGGCGTCGTTGGAAATCTACACTTTCAGAATTTGTGAATAACTCAATACGCCTCCGGGACGACTTGTGTCTGGTTTTGCTGCGGTCGGTCACATATGTGTACACTTTTGAAGAAGCAGTTCATTTCAAACACAAATACAAACACCTACAACTTTCAGGTTTATAATCCTATTTAGCTTCAATTGAACATTCCTTGGGTAAGTGGAGCTACATTTTTGCAGATTAGGCACAGCCTGGAGAATGACACAGGCCCCACAGAGCATTATGGCTCACATGTTTACACACAGGCACAGCACATGCACAGCACTCTCATTCCTTATGTGCACACACCAGATCCTTGACCAAGGTGCTTGTTTGAAAAACCAGAGGTCAAATTGTAAAGCAATTACACTGGCAACTCATCAACCACGGGTAGACAGCAATACAATTACCCCCAGTCTGAGGCAGCTAGAGCAGAGAGAGCCCTGTGTCTGAGGCTGCTGTGAGGTCCATATATGCTGTAATAGTGGTGCACTGAGAGCACTTTAATCCCATGTTTAACAGGTAAGAGGCATGCTGAGGGGGAGGGGCTGATGAGGGGCTGCTGGGGTAGCCTAAGGCCTTGGCATCCAGTCACAGGGGGATAGAGAGAGAGAGAAAGTGTCAGAGAACACACAGCACATGGCAATGTCCTCAGACTCAAGGCTAGCCATAGAGCGTCTGACAGCTTAGTCCTCAGGGAGGTGAATAATTACAGCAATGAGAGAGCAGCAGGGTCTGCATGTACTGAGAGATCCCGAGTGTGAAGTCTTCTACACTGCTTATGAACACAAATACAGGACAAATACTGGTAATGAGCCAACAAAAACTGCTTAATATATATACACATATAACGGTATATATAGTTTGCACTATAGTAAACCCTGTGTGTGAGAACATTCAACAACAAAGGGTCTAAAGATGGCTGTGAGCGCTGTCCAAAGAGACCAATGATAAGAACCCCTTCTATCTCACTAACTCCATCCAAATGTCTATGTTCTGTGTACAGCATATTCAGTAAGTGTCCCCTCTGTGGTTCAGTGGGGCATGTAAAATACAGGCCAGTGGCCCCACACACAGAGTCCAGTGAGACAGGCTGATGTTTGATCAGTGAGAGCGTTGTCAGAGAAGTGGAGCGAGGCGGAGCGGCTCAGGGCTCTCAGGTGGGATGTGTCTACAGACCAGAGCTGAGCTATACAGTATGTACACACAGTACAGCAGGACAGCGGATGCACTGCTCATACACACTGAGAGGGCCTTATATACTGCACTGTGTGTCAGGGGGCAGGAGTCTTACATGTGAACAAGTCCACCCATACATGTGGATCTATATATGTGGATCAGTATATAGACTATATTGCCAAAAGTGTTCATTTACCTGTTCAAATAATGGAAGATCACTTTCATGGCCACAGGTGAATAAAATCAAGCACCTAGATCTGCAGACTGTTTTTACAAACATTTGTGAAAGAATGAGTCGCTGTCAGTGTATTCCAGTGTGGTACTGTGATAGGATGCCACCTGTGCAACAAGTTCAGTCGTGAAATTTCCTTGCTTCTAAATATTCCACAGTCAAGTGTTAGTGGTATTATAACAAAGTGGAAGCAATTAGGAACGACAGCAACTTAGCTGCAAAGTGGTAGGCCACGTAAACTGATGGGGTGGGTCAGCGGATGCTGAGCCACATAGTGCACAGAGGTTGCCAACTTTCTGCAGTCAATCACTACAGACCTCCAAACTTAATGTGGCCTTCAGATTAGCTCAAGATCAGTGTGTAGAGAGCTTCATGGAATGGGTTTCCATGGCTGCGCAGCTGCATCCAAGCCAAACATCACCAAGTGTAATGCAAAGCGACGGATGCAGTGGTGTAAAGTACACCGCCAGTGGACTCTAGAGCAGTGGAGACGTATTCTCTGGAGTGACAAGTCAAGCTTCTCCATCAGGCAATCTGATGGACGAGTCTGGGTTTGGCGGTTGCCAGGAGAACGGTACTTGTCTGACTGCATTGTGCCAATTGTAAAGTTTGGTGGAGGGGGGATTATGGTGTGAGGTTGTCTTTCAGGAGCTGGGCTTGGCCCCTTAGTTGTAGTGAAATAAACTCTGAATCCTTCAGCATACCAAGAGATTTTGGACAATTCCATGCTCCTAACTTTGTGAGAACAGTTTGGAGAGGGCCCCTTCCTCTTCAACATAAAGATATGAATGAGAGAGTTTGGTCTGGATGAACTTGACTGGCCTGCACAGAGTCCTGACCTCAACCAGGCCTTCTCGTCCAAATGACCTCACAAATGCTCTTCTGGAAGACACATACTCCTAAACCTTGTGGACAGCCTTCCCAGAAGAGTTGAAGCTGTTATAGCTGCAAAAGGTGCCCAACGTCATATTAACCCTATGGATTAAAGATCCCATGACATGGTACTTCTTGATGCTTTTATATGGCACCTTAATGGTTCCCTAATACTGTAAATGAATCCTTATTCAAAATCAAGATGACTCTGACTGTCTTCATGAGGCTAAATACACTCAACAAAAATATAAACGCAACACTTTTTGTTTTTGCTCCCATTTTTCCTGAGATGGACCCAACGATCCAAAATTCACTCCAGATACACAACACTATCATTTCTCTCAAACATTGTTCACAAATCTGTCCAAATGTGTGACAGCGAGCACCTCTGCCCCACCGAGACAATCCACCCCACCTCACAGGTGCGCCACATCAAGATGCCGATCCGACATCATGACCAGTGCACAGGTGTGCCCCAGACTGCCCACAATAAAAGGCCACCCCGAAATGTGCATTTTTTTTTTTTTTTTTTGCTTTATTGGGGGTCTGGGGACTCAGAACCAGTCAGTATCTGGTGTGACCATCATTTGCCTCATGCAGTGCAACACATCTTCTTCGCATAGAGTTTATCAGATTGTCAATTGTGGCCTGTGGAATGTTGGTCCACTCCTCTTCAAAGGCTGTTATGGACGAAGAACACAGGTGCATTTTATTGATGGCATTTTGAATGCACAGAGATACCGTGATGAGATCCTGAGGCCCATTGTTGTGCCATACATCCATGAACATCACCTCATGTTTCAGCAAGATAATGCACCGCCCCATGTTGCAAGGATCTGTACACAATTCTTGGAAGCTGAAAATGTCCCAGTTCTTGCATGGCCAGCATACTCACCGGACATGTCACCCATTGAACATGTTTGGGATGTGCTTGACCGACAGCGTGTACCAGCTCCCACTAATATCCAGCAACTTCGCACAGCCATTGAAGAGGAGTGGACCAACATTCCACAGGCCACAATTGACAATCTGATAAACTCTATGCGAAGATGATGTGTTGCACTGCATGAGGCAAATGGTGGTCACACCAGATACTGACTGGTTCTGAGTCCCCAGACCCCCAATAAAGCAAAAAAAATGCACATTTCGGGGTGGCCTTTTACTGTGGGCAGTCTGGAGCACACCTGTGCACTGGTCATGATGTCGGATCGGCATCTTGATGTGGCGCACCTGTGAGGTGGGGTGGATTGTCTCGGCGGGGCAGAGGTGCTCGCTGTCACACATTTGGACAGATTTGTGAACAATGTTTAAGAGAAATGGTAGTGTTGTGTATCTGGAGTGAAGTTTGGATCGTTGGGTCCATCTCAGGAAAAATGGGAGCAAAAACAAAAGTGTTGCGTTTATATTTTTGTTGAGTGTATGTCTCTGAAACGCTTTATTTTGGGCGTTGTTGCTTGAATGCAAATGAGGAGGACAGAGACAGGCCAGTGTAGCGGGTGGGTTGTAGCCAAATACGCTGCTGTTTCCTTGTTTAGCGGTGCGCTGTTAGCCACTTCCGTGTTTTAAGAGCGGAGGAAGATATGAGACGCTTTCCATTTTAAAAAAACACATTTCCACAAAAAATAAAATTAAACCACTGCTGTTTCAGAGGTTCGGAGGCTCGGATAAAGGACATCCGAGCCTGGAAACACTCTCATATGTTTCCAGGCAAATAAAAAAATGCATCTCGCATTTCGTAGCTCGTTTGCGGTCCAAACTCTCTGGGCGTGATTTCCAGAGACGGTGGGTAGACATCCAGACGGTGGGTGGAAACCTTTCCGCGAGTGTGACGTCAGAAAGTTCCCTTGTTGAGAATTGCCCGTTTGGGCTGTCTTTTTTTCAAACGCGGAAAAGGATCGCAAATGCTCAGTTAACACATTTCGCAACTTTTAGCCACGGGGTGGAAGGGGGCCCTAAACAGGGTAGGGGAGCTCACATTAACATTCAAAAACCTCAGAAGGTGAAAATTTCATGCCACGGGACCTTTAAGAATGGGATAAGCTCATATGCGAGTCAAGGCAGGTGAACGAATCCTTTTGGCAATATAGTGTATGTGGATCTGTACATATGTGGATCTGTATATGCTGTATGTGGATGTGCATGTGTGCATTTGTACATATATGTGTGCTTGCTTCCCACCTGCTCTGCTCTCTCAAACAGAAGTGCAGCGCCTCTTGTCTGGCTGACTTCCTGTAATGAGGAGTGATCCATTCGTCTCCTGCCATAGAACGACATGTTTATACAGCTCGTGCTCACAGCAGCCAGAGCAGGGAAACAGATTACAGAAGCACTCTGGTCAAATGTCAACACAACACTGCATAAGGAGCAAAGAGACACATCAAACGCACCAGCAGGAGTGTGAACAGACGGCTAGTGCTTAGCAAATCAGCTCAAAACAAACAAACCCTTGAGTTTACAAATAGAGGCATTTCCTCTGTGCTAACCTCTCCGTGGCCCTCCTCAGAGAGCTCCTTTCTGCCTTGTGGCACTTTGAAATGGGAAACTCCATCAAACCGGCACCGAGTATCGGCTTTGACACATTTGCAGAGCTGCACAGCAGTAACAAAAGGTACAAGTGAAAGCTGCCAACTCATCAACTGCCTGTGACAGGGCACCAGTTTGTAACAAGGGTAGTCCCCCTCTGTGAAAATGAAGAGCAGAATCAGAACACAGGAGAGCACAGGCCAAACTGCGATTCATCTGCTGCCTTTTTATTGCCTGCATGATGAAATAATCACAGAGAATAGGCACTCGGGCACAGTGGGAGATCAGGGAGTGTGTAAGCTGCAGGCCAGGACAAGTAATTGGCAAACATAGGCTGAAGGGGAAAGCTAGCCCACCTGCTGTATCACCAGGTCAGACTGAGGCCCTGTCCCCACGACAACGTTTTTTGGAGGAAACGGAGAAGTTTGGGTGCGTTTGGGCCTGCCGTCCAGACGGCGCCGGCGTTTTTGGGGGCGAGAACGGAGTTTTTCAAAAACGGCTTCCAGAGTGGAGAAGTCGGAGAACGCCCCCCGTTGCGTTGGAATGTGGGCGGAAAAAAAGCGCGGCAGGTGAGAAAATGATGACGTCGCGCTGCCGTAATCATCACGTGACCGGTGACCAGAGGGTGGAACCCGGCGCCTTCCGCAGGTAACAACCAGATAACAACAGCCATGGCGGACAATGGACTTCAGTATCTTTTGCAGACTTTTGGAAGTTTATTGGCAATGCTGCATCAAACTCTGTTCATATGCAATGCATTGCGACAACAGCAGAGGACCATGCACAATTACGCCTTTCACGGAACCGGAGGCAGAGGAGCTTGTTTCGGGCTTCCTCCGTGTGCATGACATGCCACAATGTTTGGGATCGATCGATGGGACACATCCCCTCAACATACAAGCGGTGTGTGACTACAGGTACCGGTTTATGGACGTTACTGTGAAGTGGTCTGGCAGTACGCACGACGCACGGGTGTTTGCCAATGCAAAGCTAAACACGTATTTTAAAACTGGAAAGATCCCATCGCTGGAAAGGCAGATAGTGGACAATGAGGAGCACATACCAATTTGAGTGTGTTGTGTGCTGTAAATAAAGAGAAAGAGCAACCATTTCTTGTCTTTTTTATTAAATGAAAATTTACCTTTTACAAACAGGCACATGCAGTATCACACACAAAAATATATAGCTGCCCGTTGGTGATGGTCCCCAGTTGTATATTCTCGCCGAAAAGCCAACATAATGTCCGAGTATGTTTAACATTCCCGTAGTAAGATCCAAACAAGCATTTTGCCTAAATAACACGCCCAAGGTTAACGAGAGTTCTACTTGTTAATGTCTATCTAATAAAACGATAGCAAGTAATGCTAACTATCGATTTATAGGCAAAAACTCTGCTCACGCAGCGCAAATCTTTGTTCTGTGGCGTCTGTCTATGTTAGGGACGGTCAGCATTTTCACATTACCGGAGTGAGTCGCTGCTACATTGGTGGAGCAGGGGGACAAAATATATTCGCTTGTGTTGACGGCCCCTAAAGTACACGTGTTTGCTTGTTTATGAAAGAGAAAGGACTTTCTGCGCATGTGCTCTTTGTAGTCCTGCGTTACTGGTGGCTCTGGCTCTTTCCGGTTTACAGCGCCACTTATTGGTGTGACATATGTACTACATCGTTTTCACTCAGCGCTCCGTGCTCATCTTGACGCGCATGTTTTCTGATCCAACACGTGTCTGGACGAGACTTTTTTTCACCCCGGGTAAAAAAAAAAACAGGAACGTTGTCGTGGGGACAGGGCCTTAATCAAACTTCCCGGGCCTCAGTAAGAACATGTGAAATTAACAAGAGGGACTGACACAAAGCCAGTGAATACCTGCTAACTCTACTTGTCCTCAGTCAATATAGGCTACTCATCCACTGCTGTGAGGTAAAAGTTCTCCGACAGATGAGAGGAGCAGGCAGCAGACACAGCAGAGGTGCAGCAGAGCCAGAGGTGGAGCTTTGGCCAGGCGCCAGATCACAGATATCCAGCCGTCACTGTAGATAAACACAATAGCTGCTCTCTCTCTCTCTCTTCCTCTCTGTCTGTTTCTCTCCAACAACAGAGCCTCCTAATCTGGAAGTGACAGCTGACAGCCTCTCCCCTCTCCAGAGCCAGTGCTGTGAGTCAATTAATTGAAAGAAATGAAATTCTCCATATGTGGCTCTGACTGAGGGAGGAGCTGAGGATGGGAGTACAGCAAATTCAAAACACCTTCACTAGAATAATTTTGTGCAATAGCGGCAAAACATATTATCTGTACTCAGAAAGCGCAGTACTCAAAAGACTCTCCTATCTGAGGTGCTTTGTTGTTCCACAATGAAATATTGCTTATAACCACATGGAGGTGAGAACTCATCCACTTAAGTACTTTTACTTGGGTGACTACATAAAACTACTACTTAAAATGGTACTTTCCAGAGTAGTTTTCAGACGCCATACTTTTACGCCTACGTACACAGTGTATTCTTACTTGGTTAAAAGTTTTGGTTATTTGGAAATTATTTGAACATTTGTAACTTGTTTAAATATTTTTAGTTTTCTCATTTGTTGCCACTCCTTTAAAAAAAATGACAGATTTTTTGCATTATTACAGCAAGACAATTACTTGAGTAATAGTTTCCCCAAATATCTTTTTTATTTTTTGATGAGTAATTTCTTGTACCAGTGAGTAATATCTTTAAACAATATTTTCCAAATGACTGTAATCAGGTATACAGATTAGAGATAGACTGATATATCGGTTATAAATCTCCAGCATAGGTCAGTATTTTGTTTTGGGGAGTCTACTGCCTAAAAAATATAGACAAAGCATTATATTTACACTTTAATATGAAGATGTAACTGCACAAAATGTGACTGCACATCTCTCTTATAGGTTTGGGATTTAAAAAAGGCCTCTGAGTGAGTTTGTAGTAAATTTAAATTACATAATTTGGGGAAAACAATCAAAATATATTGGCTCAAAAGGAGCTTATCAGCCATTGGTTGGTTGCGGCACGGTGGCTGAGTGGGTAGTACTCATGCTTCACAGCAAGAAGGTTCCGGGTTCGATCACCGGGTCGCCCAGACCTTTCTGTGTGTGTTCTGTGTAGAGTTTGCATGCATGGTCTGGGTTCGATCCCCGGGTCGCCTGGGCCTTTCTGTGTGGAGTTTGCATGTTCTCCCCGTGTCTGGGTGGGTTTCCTCCGGGCACTCCGGTTTCCCCCACCAACCCAAAACATGCACCATAGGTAAATCCTCCAGCTGAGGTCCTGACCAAGCCGAAGCAAGAAGATCATGGAGATGGTCCCCGGGCGCAGTCATGTGCTGCTCACTGCTCCTAATAACAGGAGGCATAGCTTTCTTTCTTTCTTTCTTTCTGTGCTCTAAACCAGTGTTTCCCAACCAGGGGTACTCGTACCCCTAGGGGTACATGAGCACACTGCAGGGGGTACGTGGCAAATTAAGGACATGAAATAAAAAGATTTCATTTAATAATCAGTTGTGTCACAAGAGTTAGATACAACAAAGAAAGATTATTTTGATTTAGTATTTATTTGGGTAAATTATTTTCAAAGAAACATATTCATTATTTTTATGTTTAACTAATTTGAGTTAAAGAAAAGAGAGAAAATGCCCGAGAATTAAAATTTCAAATTAAGGAGATGAAATAAAATGATTTTCATTTAGTAATCTGTTGTGTCATGTTCTACTTTTGGAGAATTATCAACACGTATGAGTGAGGGGGTACTCGAGGTATGACAAAAGGGCTCAAGGGGTACACAAAACAAAAAAGGTTGGGAAATACTGCTCTAAACAATCGATATCAGCCTCTGCCTTTAAAAAAAAGCACATTGGGCGATCTCTAATACAAATCAGTGTTATTGATTTGCCTTTATGTGCACATCTGTTGTGATCAGACAAAGCTATGTCTTATTCCCATCCATTGATGTTGTCCCTCCATCAGAAGCAGCTTGTACTTCTGTCTGCACAATCACGTTATGTGGAGAAATATGCCTCCTCAGCCGCCTGCCGTGCAGCTTTAGATCCAGTGTTTCCATGGAGCTTTATGGGCATACTGCTGGATCATCTCTTTGCGTGTTGTCACTGTCTGTTTAGGTTTTCACAGGGAGAGCTAGCAGGCGGCGGGGCATCTGGGCCTGCCAACACAACCCCGAGCCTTAGCTGACCCGGATTTGTTTCTCTTCGCACAAACTTTTTACAGCATCCATAAAAAGCCATATCGTGCACGTATACTGCAGCCCATGGACCATCATTTATCTTCATGGGCTCTCAAGGGGAGGACGCTCTCTCTCTGCTACTCTCTGTTAATGACTTCGGGGCATAGACTTAAGGAGGTCTGTTCCTCTCTCATGTCCAGGCTTTTAAAAGTGCCCTCATTTCTCTTCAGCGCTGCCTTATTTTAGCACAATTACAGCCTGCTGGGTTAGGCTCACACACAAACTTCAACTAAGTCCTCTCTGAGGATATCAGAGGCAGCCAGCCAATTCTCACAGCGTTTCATCATGCCATTATTTTGTCATTGAGGAAGGCACTTCACTCACATTGTCACCACAGTTGTCTGCTTGTGGTTAGTAAGGCCATAAGTTGGTAATGGCTAGCTGTAGTAAGTACACTCTCGGCTCACAGCAAGAAGGGTCTGGTTCTTAAAGGGATATGCCACCCCCAGGGCAAATTTGGGCATCTCCCCACAGTCCAGAGACTAAAATAAGTGATGAAAAGCGTTTTCCTGCTCACCCAGCCATTGTCCGAGTCTGTCGCCACTGACCGCCGCGGTATCTGGTGCTCCTCCGCCTTAGACTGGAGTCTAACGTCGCCAGAGAAAGATTTCGGCCAAAAGGAATTAATTTGCTCGATGCGTTTCCCAATTACTTTATGTGTAGTGCGCATTCATATCGAGTGCAAATAAATGTGCAAATCAACATGGAGAGCTTGACTTGGTCATTTTGGGTGGGAACTATTTTCCAGTGCGGAATAATACAGTCGAATCACGCAGCACGCTGCCAGGGGAATCCCAGTTACGCACCGGGAAGGGAGTTCCCCTGTTGCACAACGTGGTGCGTGATTCGACTGTATTCTTCCGCACTGGAAAATAGTTCCCACCCAAAATGACCAAGGCAAGCTCTCCGTGTTGATTTGCACATTTATTTGCACTCGATATGAATGCGCACTACACATAAAGTAATTGGGAAACGCATCGAGCAAATTAATTCCTTTTGGCCGAAATCTTTCTCTGGCGACGTTAGACTCCAGTCTAAGGCGGAGGAGCTGCAGATACCGCGGCGGTCAGTGGCGACAGACTCGGACAATGGCTGGGTGAGCAGGAAAACGCTTTCCACCATTTATTTTAGTCTCTGGACTGTGGGGAGATGCCCAAATTTGACCTGGGGGTGGCATATCCCTTTAAGGTAGTCCTGACCAAGCTAAGCTCAAGATCTAGAAATGGGTCTCCAGACACTCTGTTGAGGTATGAGGATGGGTCAAATGCAGGGAACTAAGGAGGAAAATAAGCAAGTGTAACTTAATAATATTAGTTGTATGGCAATATTGGTAAATGGACACATTTTTATATAGCACTTTTCCACCTTCAAGGCACTGAAAGCATTTTACATCAAGGAACCACTCACCCATTCACACACCAGTGTACACAAACACTAGCGACAAGGTGGGTTAAATGTCTTGCCCAAGAACACAATGACAACATTCATTTGTGGGAGCTGGAATCACGCCGCCAACCTGTGGGTCAGTGGATCTGACTGCTCAACCAGTAATGTTTATGTTGAGAGTGAGATTTGAACTGCCAACCTTCTGATCAGTGGACAGACACTCAAAGTACACATACGCACACTTATTCAAAGCATGGTGAGTTGTAGAAGCATTAGTAGCAATAGAAGAAAGCAAGCACTATCAGCTTACGGTATCTTTTATTCAAGTGACAGGTAGTAATTATTTAACAATACTTTTATTCCCATTCAAGTCATTCTTTCACCTCTCCAAATCCTCCCTGAGTGAGTGTGCCACAGCCTCTCTCAAACTGAAAAGAGCAGGTATGTAATATTGATTGCGCTTTGTCGACACAGGAAGCTCTAAAGCTTGACCTTCCCAAAAGTTAATAACCAAACCTCCATTTCTTTCCTGGGCACAGCTTAATCCTGCTGATAATTCACACGGCTGCCCCGCTCTTGTTCTCTGGCCTTGCAAAAAGCCCGTAATAATCACATTGATCCTAGTGGAATATAAGCACTCAGAAAGCAAATCCCCAAACAAAAAAACAACTTAACCTTCCACTCGTCTCTTTATGGATCGCAGGCAGCTGACATTACAGTGGCATTTAACTCCGGCAGATCGCACACTGTGCTTTCAGCAACACACTTCTATATTCTTTAAATGTTAGCACTTTTTATGGACAGGTTAGGCACTATATACTCTTGTATCACCCAGTCAAGCGCCAATGTGTGACAGACTAAAAGAATATAAATATATGTATTTTTTTTATTATTATTCACTGTCTTTATGCACTTATAAACTCAGATAATGGATGAATTGTAAAGCAGCGTTGTCTGGAAATGTGCTATACAAGATGAATGCATTAATAAGAACTGCTAATACATATCTGTACTGGGGAGACATTTTGCTCAAACAAACTGGAATAAATTGAGTACAGGAACTTTCATTTTCAGTAACATTTTAAGCAAAGATGACATACACTACTAGACACTACAAGTTTGGACATGCCCTCTCATTCAAGTCATTCATGTTTTGTTTTTTAACTGCTTTCTACATTTACATACATAGGAAAGCCATCAAATTTATGAAGTACATATTTTCAAATAAACTTTTGCTTTTGTTGAAAAATACTTAGTACTTATTTCACCTTTTTTCTTTACATAATTCCATATATCTTGCTTCATATATTTGATGTTTCCAGTATGTATCTAAAATGTAGAAAAATAAAAAAAATAAAAGCACTGAATGAGAGAGTGTGTCCAAACTTTTGACTGGTAGCGTATGCAGTAGTCGAATTTTAAAATGAAACCGGGGGGATGGTGAAATTTTTAATTTATGTGACATATTTTCCAGCGGGGAGGGTCCATATAATCATTCAATAATTCAATAATACACAGAATATATGTTATCACACACGTACACACACGCACACACACACTCTGGTTTAATCCTGGTTTAGACCTGGTTTAGTCCTGGTTTAGTCACCCCATAAGAACACGGTCAGCTCCGTAGTTTGCGGTGTTGTCCGATAATTCGCGTGTCCACGTGTATGCACGTTTAAACCGACATAATTATCCCGAGTCCCGAGGCGAGAGTTCCTTCTTACGTAGCATTAACGTACATATTAACGGAGCTCGCTCACAGCTGATCAGCGAATACACTAATCGTCATGATTGGCGGGAGCGCGATTGGTGGGTATGCTGCAACTTAGAAAAGGGATGATTTTGACTATTTTTACCCCCAGGGGGGATGCCGCCCCCCCCCCCCTTAAGTTGAGTACTGAGCGTATGTGATTATGCTATGGTCAAAATATTAAATTTACTATGTTGGTTTATTTAAAGCTGCACTATGTAACATTGCTGGTAGCTCAACAAACAGCCCTTTCAGCAACACGCTCCTTTATCCTTAAAATGTGAAATGTAAAATGTTTTTATGGACAGGTTATGCACTATATAGTCTTTTATCACTCTGCTCAAGTGCTGATGTGTGACGGATAATGTGTAACACCATGGCCGGGAGTTAAGAGTGCCTTGTTAAAAGTGGGTTTGATGCAACATGACTGGACTTCACTGTGCAAAGGAAACACACATAGAATGCACTAGATGTTTGCTCAAGAAAAGAACATCAAAGTGTTGTAGAAAAGGTCGCTTGTTCTGTGGGTTGACTGGATCTACAGTACACTGTGTAAAAACAGTAATGTAAGATATAAGAGCAATGTCTGTGGAATCCCTCAATCCCCCAGGTAGGTTGCACTGCAAAAGAACATTTATCCATAAGGCTATTTAAGTTTATATAACATAATGTAAGAGCCATGTACAAAATTATATAACATATGTTAATGTTTGCATAATTTGAGCAAAGACAGTTTAGCCTCTGTGATTACTTCAGGGTCAAAATAGTAGATTTACTTTTCTGGTGAAGGGGATATGTTTCCATATAGTCATAAATGCCACAGTATAGCAATTTAGTTATCTACATGATCTCCATGGAGATGGATAAGTTTAATGTCATACTGTGGAACATTCTAGGCAAAGCAGTAACATCTCCATATGAGACAAGAAGATGGGGGACCCTCCATCAGAAAAGTTAAATAGTACCCCTTTAACTGGGCCACATACAGTGATTTTCAAATATTAAGACTCTAAAGTACCACCAGATCTATAACAAGTATATACCAGGTCTAGACTAGGGCTGCTAGGTCTAAAAGAGCTACAGCATGGCTCTAATGCTCGATATGGCATGCTATTTAATGTTGTTTAATTGTAATAAATCAGAACTAAAACATGGTGGTACCATTGCCGTAGTGAAGGCTGCTCTTGGTAAATCGAATGCCCGCTGGAGAGAGTTCATATGATCACATAAAAATAACATGATCTTGATGATGGGAGACAAATTGACTTTGATGTGACAGCAGAGGTCAAAGGTCACATCCTGCCTGTCCATCAAAGTCAGTGTCCACGTGAACATGTAGTGTTTAGTTTACAGTGCATGTGTCTTCAGTCTCTGGGCTATTCTTATCATTTGTCAACTCTCCAAAAGGTAATTACTGTTTCAAAACATTAACTCACTACAATATAGAGACAAATGGCATGTCTGTTCAGCCTCAGTCAGTGACAACATAATAAGACACCATCTGCCCCCACCCACACTCACTGTGTACTATACGTTTATCACAGACCGTGTCAAAGAGAGCTGTGGCACAAAATATAAAAGATGCACAACACATATTGAGTCCATTACATAATAAAGATGGTGTTATTAATCTGTACAATATTTTCATTGGATGTCCACAGTGAGCTTTTCTTCTCTAGGACGTCTGGTCCAGTAAAGATGTCCTATAGTAAACATGTCCTATAGTGATGTGCATGCTCTGGTGGAGAATATATAGTATGTCCATGTGAGTTACACGCATATGTCAGCCCTCTGTCTGTATCCTGACGGCAGATCTGTCAATCAGCTGAGTTTAAAAGCAGACACACTGAGTGGGAGCAGACATCTGCCTGTGCCTGCTCTGTGTATGTTTGTGTGTGCCATGCTGCCACTCACAAGGCTCCTCTCCTTTAGGAAAACCTCTAAGTGCACAGAAGGGCTCCTACAGAGAGCACTGAGAAACTCCTTATCTCTGTGGTCTGCAGCAGGCTGCTGGGGTCTGTGTGTGAGAGAGTGAGAGAGTGTGAGAGGAGTGATAAGTTGCCCCCGGGGCAGAGCTGCACACCTCTTACACTGCACTGATGAGGGCTGTTGCAGCTTCTGCTGGGACAAAAGCTCTACTCTCACAGCTCAGCACCAGAACTGACTGTGACGTAACTGTAGGACAAACCTCACGAGCAGAATATAACCACCAGGTTCAAACAATACCGCACATGACGAGTAGCAGTATAACTATTCTGAAACTTTCAGAGCTTGTGCAATTCACTGTCATAGAAACTTGATAATACAATCAGCCAAATCATAATATCATAGTTATGACCATTTACATGGACTGGCATAGCAGGATTCCTCATATCACCTGTAAACTGATGCCAATAATGCTTAATACATTCTGCCAATGAAAGCTTGATTTGATCGTTACCAGAAAATAAGATCGATGAGAGATTCTTCATATAATTGTACTACACAAACACATACTTGACATGACTACTGCCAACTTACACTTGAAACAGAGTATTTGTGAAATGAGAACAGTGATGTGAGCATCTGTGTTTGTACAGTGTTTTGGAGCGCACACACAAGGACAGCAGCAGGTTAATGAGCTCTGTGATGGGGCTGTGGACCAGTTCATCCTTTATTAATATGAGACTTGTGTTTGTTCAGGCGGCTCAGTGAGGCTTTACACACACACACACACACACACACACACACACACGCACACACACTGGATGTATTCTGTTCATCACCCTTATGAAAAAAATGCAGTGTATAACAGGAAAACTGCTGTTTTTCCTGTCCAAAATATTGCATTAATGCAGCACAATGCATCAAAATGAACTATTTTTGATACTCTACTGAAGATAATTGCTTTAAGTGACTGGTCCTTTTAGCACCTAGTCTAGGTGCCTGTTAGCATTGCTTGAATTGACAGTGATGCTAATGATTTAGCAACAAGTACTGCAGTATCTGCAATTACTTAATCACTAGCACTTCACCCACTAGTCTAGCAATTCAAGCATTATTCACATTAATCGCACATCACAAATGAAAAGTATACTGTAATGGGCGGTTTTTGGCTAGTAATATGATGCTATTGTTGACAATTACACAAGCCCCCTGCTTTCAGCTAAATATCTCCCTTTGATGCAGAAGTAATATGACCACACAAAAGCTGAATTAGTATTTAAACATGTCCTAAAGACTGTAGTGTCAAAGTTTAGAGGCACTTTACTCACCCCATAAGAAAGAGAAATGTGTTCCTGCAAACGTCATCGGGGACACTTACTTTTTTGTCGGGGGCTTTTTGTTGGATGCAGACACCTCTGATGTAACTACTGTTTGCCTCATTGTCCAATTACTTGCGTATCCTGCCACTGTCTTTTGGCAGCTAAATAATCCGATCACATTCTTTACATAGCTGCAAATAAATACCTGCAAACTACTAGACTGAAACTATGATAAAAAGTAATACTTTGAAAAACTTGGAAACCTGTTATGCACTTAAATCAATTCAAATCACTTAGATGGAATGTTTTTTAATCATGCTTTCTTCTTTATTTTATTTTTTACCTGAAAACTTGCATTTTTACTGTGAGTGGGCTTACCTCTCCACAGATCTAATGTGTAACTTTGCCATGTGATGTCATCTCCTGTCTCTGTAGAGATAAATAAGTGTAATACCATACTGTGGAATATTTTAGGCAATATCCCCATAGAGAGAAGCAAGAAAAGTTACACAGTGCCCCTCTAATCTCTTCCAACATACAACTTTAGAAATTGATTAAGGGTTGTTAAGGGTCAGTTTAACTAGAATCTGAGTTTGGTACGTACTGTATCACCCACAACCCTTAGTCACTGGTCTCTCTCTATTGCTTTAGGGCGTTTCAGGGAAATCAGTTAAACTCTCTCAATGTTCATTTTTCAAACATCACTTTCACACAAGCTGCGAAAAGTTGAGTAAGATTGCTCATATGAGGAACCATCAAAGCGCTGCGCCTGCTTCATTATGCAGATATTGCTTTGGTTTGAGGTGTTGAAAGAGTAGACATATCTGAAGTTTCTCCTCCATGTTGGGGTTCCTTCGCTCTGCCAGCCCCCTGCCGAGAGAAAAAAGTTAGCTCCTTACACCAGTTCAGAACACAGCAGGAAGCTCGGAGGAATTTTAGCTGACGTCAAAACATGTCTGCCGTCTCCCAGCAAAAGTTAAGGGAAGGGAGATGTGAACTGTATTTTGTCTTATAATGATCAGGAGTGTTCCTTAAACAACTGTTGGCATCCCCAGAGAAACATGTTAGAATGGTTTATCGAGATTTGAATTAAAGGCGCTCCTGATTTCCATTGTTTTAAAAAAATGTTCAAAAAAGATGCACTGTGTAACTCTTCGGGTAGGGGGTCCGCCACCTGCTTGTTTCTATGGGTATGTCATTGCTCTGCCTGGAATATTCCTCAGTATGACATTAAGGAGCTCTTCCTTACATTTATTCAATTACAGGTGGTTTTATAGCTCAAAAACAAAGACATTCTGACTGTGAACGGGGTCACCTCTCCACAGATCTAACCTGTATCTTGGCCTGGTTTGGTCTCCATGATGATGGAAAGGTTTATTGCCGTCTAGACAAAGCAATGACATCTCCATGGAGAAACGTATTTGATGGACTCTCCACCAGAAAAGTTACATAATGCACATTTAATACATTTCAAGCATCCTGAATAGGGATGTCAACAATCAATCGACTTACAATTAATTGTCAATCAAGACGTTGGCTGAACACAATGCATTAATTGTAACTAATCGCTAGAGGGCGCTACTCTGGAATGTGAACACGAGATGCGAACCCACTCGCGAGAAAGACCATAGCGTTACATCATGTAACCCTTTCCTCTCTGGATGTTGCCATACAACTCACAGTAGAGCTGGACCTAGAACCATATATTTTTGAAATTATAAAAGCATGTAACTTACATGCTTTTATAATTTCTTGATTGTTCTAGTTTGAGGCCCTGTAATGTTTCATGCTGTGTCCAGGGGCCCTGTGAAATTTATATTTTGTACTGTAACCCTTCACAGATTAAGGGAGAGAAATACTGTTCAAAATAATTGTTGAGAATGTCCTAAAAATAGCCTGGATTCACTGGTTTCATCATAATATGTAGACTAAATAACATTCTGTTATTTCTTCTGTTCCTTTTAATTTCAAGATTTCCATGCTGCAAGTGCAACAACTGAGCCAGTCCTCAATTTATTTTCAATAAAGAATGTACAGGGGGTCCTCGGGTTACGACGGTCTCGGGTTACGACGTTTCGTGGTTACGAACGCGCCCCCATTAAAAAAAATATATATATATTACGCGTCATTCCGTCTTACGCGGTTTAGCGTGGTAAGAGATGTAAACAAACGCGAACGGCGCGCGGCGCACGGCGGAAGAATACGCTCTGTTGTGGTTGTAGGGAGAAGAAGACAGCCTCGTGTGCGTGCCCAATGTGGGCGGAAGTACCTGATGTGGGCTCTGATCTGCTCCTATGAAAGCGGCAGTGATAACCAAGCAGCGTAGTGGTCTAATTATTGAGATGGAAAGGTTATTGGTGCTTTGGTTGGAAGATCAAAGGCAAAATCCGGTTTACGACGAAATTCGGGTTACGACGCGTCTTAAGAACGGATCAACGTCGTAACCCGAGGACCCCCTGTATTTTGTTATTCAGCATCAATACATTTGTCTGCTTTTTACTAAGGAATAGTTAATTGAGGAATATACAATATAATATAATACTATGATATATTTATGACTCAGTGTTATGTATACTATAGCTTATATTCTTAAAGACCCTATTGAAACACTAAAATTCAGGTGGAAAACGCCGCTTATCAGTTAATTGTAAGTCGATCAATAAGGTCAATCAACTATAGATTAATAAATTAATCGATAATTTGCATCCCTAATCCTGAACCACAATGAACACTTTTCACCACTTTCAGAGACAAGAGTTTTGCTGCCACGATGCAAACAAGAATTTTCATGCTAACACAGCTACTTCCTTGTTCATGGTCGATAAAAGATGTTGACAGCATAGTGGTCTCATTTTGACCTGAGAGCTGATTACAATATTTCTCTAGAGCAAAACAAATTTTCCTTTCTAAATTGGCTACAGCCCCTTGAAGCTGAGTAATGTCAATAATCTTTTCAGTTTAAAGTTATAAATACACAAGGTTTTGCTTATTTCCATTGTAGCAACATTTCTCAGAGCAATGACTAATTAGTTCAAGAAATATGAATCTTTTATGGTGTTTTTCACTTTGAGATCAGTTAAGTTTCTGAAACAAGGTAATGTATTCTGAAGAGCCATTTTAAAGGCCAGGCACATCACCACTCTTACACAGACTTTAGTACAGCTTTAAACAGGTGTTTTATCTGCAGATCACTGACAGAATGAGTAAAAAACTCTTGTGTGTGGAGAGGATAGTGGCTGTTTCAGTAGAGTAGTGGATGCGTTTCCTTGCCCCTTTCAAACTTTACAGTAGTCCTTTTGTCAGTCACAGCAGAGACCTGTCTTTATTCTACAAAAGTGCAAAAAGCATGTCTCCTACTCATCGGTTTCAGCCTCCTGTTGCAACATTATGAGGACTTTTTCATATTCATTGCTAAGGCAACGTCCTAACTTTTTGATCATTCTGAAGCCCATGGATAGAAAAATGGGGATGGATTTTTTTGTTGTGCGTTAAAGTGTCTCAGTGTGTTGCCCTTAATGCTATATATTGATGATATATATATATATTGAAAGATCTGTTGTCCCAATTAAAGCAGTTACCCAAGTAAAAGATCGTTCAATTTGATCATCACAAAAACTAGTGCCTCTAGATTTTACATATTTGTTCCCATTCTGTCTTATAACACACTTAGTGTTGCTTACAAAATATTCTTGTAGTTCATAAATTGGTTTATGAAATCTTGGTTGAAGTTTCTATTAGTCGACTAATTACTTTACTGGGGTTTTAAGGATTTAGATCACGGGTGTTCAAATTTTATCCAGGGTCACATATCAAAACACAAACAAAGCAGAGGGTCGATTGAGGGCCACGGACAGCGGTCAATACAGTGAATAATTCACATACGTACACGTTAGCTCATAGGACACACTACAAATTTGATAATGGCTAGAAAATTAGATGCAGTATACAAAAAAAGTACTACTTAAGGTAATAAGGGCCAATTCACCTGGAAGCCTGAGGCCAAAAGAAATGGATCTGAGGGCCACATTTTGCCCCTGAGCCATAGTTTGGACATGCCTCAGTTAGATGGACCACAGCATAAAATTAGTTAGCTGGAACTTCTTTAGTTGACTACAGCCCTGATGTCTTAACCATGAACACTGGGATTGTACTTTTATCTGTGACACCATAAAGCAAATACAGCCCTCTGATTTGTTGACAATTTTGGCACTATCATATTTACAAGCATTTATTTACTAATCAGTCCCTCCAATGGAAATGTGTTGCTGTGGTTACACTTCCTGCCTTGAAAGTGGGAGGAGAGGAGCAGCCTGAGGAGTAGCGCCCGGCTGTATTCTGAGCTCCTGTGTGGGCTGAGCAGAAGATAGCTTCCTGTAACGGTGGGCGGAGGAGGTTCACGGGATAAACACGGAAATACTGATTAAACTGAAACCAGGAACTGATGCTAAAGATCTGCTATGACGTTATGATTTTCAGAAAAGAGCTGATGAAAACGTCAGCAAAGATTTTTTAAAGCCCCGCTGTGTAACTTTTTAGCCTAAAAATATGGACTAGACTTTTCATTTTGGTAGTTTTTATTGCTCAGCTAAACAGAAAAATATAGTGAGCGGGCTTGCATCTCCACAAAACTGACATTTAAAGTGCTCAGAGGCTTAGGGGATTCCCATGTAATCACACTCCCAGAAAGTTGCAGTGTTGCTTTAACATCTACAGTGCAATGTCATTTAAGAAATAAATTCTGTGTAAGGTTTTGGAGGTATACAGAATTGAAAAGCGCCTTATAAATGTTTGATTGATTGATTGATTGATAATGTGGAAATGAATGTTTCTATTGAGGGATACAGTGATATTTTTGTCCTTTTGGTTCATTTAAAGGTCCAGTATTATATAAATCTGACTCTTGTGAGCTTTTAGCTTGTTGTAACGTTCTCATAAACAGGAGTTGTGTTTCGTTCCATTCACACATGTTTGAGGAACCCTTTATTATTAGTCTTTCTACATCTCCAATGCTCAAAATGCTCTGTTCCACCTTGTGATGTCATGAATCGGTAGTTTTCAGGTTAACAGGTACCTTTTACCTTTAGTTCAGTAGAGACTTACAATTCCAAATTTGATAATATTATCCGAATGATTTTAGTGAAGGTGTATAAGATTTAAAAACACGATGGAGGACTTCCTGTATTACCACATGACATCACGTATGGAGTGTCTGTTTGAGAGAAGAACTCCTAAATATGCAGGGTTTTTGTGTTAAACATGTGGGAATGAAACAAAAACACAACTTCAGTTTCTGTTTCTGATTATGAAACAACATTATAACATACAGTAGATCAGAAAATAAATTAATATGGTGCTTTAATGCTAATTTTGCAAACTGTATGTCATGTCATGAACTTGAAATTCTTGTAGACAGTTGTTCTTAAGATTGCCATCAATACCTCAAGTCTGGGAGCAGTAATGATATAATGAGACAGGCCGAAGCATGAAAGCAGGGGGTCTAGACAGCAGCAGCCAACTGATCCACTGTAAGGAAGACCATTTGACAGCTAATAAAGCACTCAAATATGTGTAACTTACTCAAGCAGACGGCCAACCTGGCAACCTTGACTCAGAACATATTTAAGAAAGTTATATGTACATATGAGGTTATTAGGACTTATATTTTGATTTGTACATTGTTTTCAGTACAGTTTTTAGTGCACAGTTCTCAGCATTTCCCTGGATAACTGTAGATCAAGATTGCTGTCATCACTGTCTGCTGCCACACTCCAACGAGACAGACATAATTTCCTGTTCCACTTCTGAGACATCTTCTGATCCATCAATAGCACTATATTTTCCCCACAGACTTGCGCAGAGATGTGTAAGTGATACTGTGTGTAGTGTGCTCTATATAAAATGTCCCTCCTCGGTGTCACTGTCGGATTGGATCTAATCCTAGCAGCGAGAGACTTTATTTTTACGGGGGGATTAGTTTGCTTTTACTGTATTTCCAAATGAGAAAACGTACAAGCAGTTGTGACAAGAGGAAGCGTAATCAAATTCTCGATACACATGAGAGTTACAAGTGAAGCAGCTGTGAATTGTCTTTGCGGCTTTCATACAGACATAAAACTGTAACATCCTGCATTATGCATTATGTAACTTTTCTGGTAATAGTCACCATAGAGATGTTTGCTTTGACTTGAATGTTCTACAGCATGGAATTAAATTTATCACCTGGTATAGCACAGAAATACCTTGAAAACTGTGAGCGTGACGCCTCTCCACAGACCTGATGCGTATATTTTCTCCATGGAGGTTACATTACACAAAATTGATTCTTGTGAGCTTTTCTAATAAGTCATGACATCACAAGGTGGAGTGTTTTCTGTTTGAGAGAAGAACTCCGTCTAAATATGCAGGTTTGTGTCTTAAATATGTGTGAATGAAACAAAACACAACTCCAGGTATGTTTTTTGATGAGGAAACGACACTATAACAGAGATCAGAAAATAGTGTAATATGAGCCCTTTAATATTCCAGGTAGCACAAAAATATTTCTGCCGAGAATAGCAGTTACAGCTGGTGCATCTTTTAGTTTGAGGTATTTTTAGTAGAAATTTTGTATCTAACCACCCATAGTGAATTAATTTTAAAGTTACCAAATTAGGATTTTTTGTATTCATATATTTTTTTTTCTTCCAATTCTCAAGAACCATTTTGTAGCTCATATGAACAGACAAATAACTCTTGTACAATACCAATAGCCACCATGACAAATCTCTCATTCCCTGCCACATGTTGATAAGTGACTCTACCCGGACTGCACCTGTCCCTCCGTGTATCTTGAATTTCTTTGTCCTCAGTGGGACTCGCAGGCTTCAGTATTGGCTTGTTTTTTCCGAAGGATTTCTGAGCTGTTGAGCAGATTTTGAGCCGTGTTTATCGCTGCATTCTTCTCCCCACAGAGCCCGCTGGCCAGATGGTGTCACTCCAGGAGCCAATTCACTCTCTCACAAGCAACACAACAAACAAACATGGACTTGTAGTGGATAGATGCTTAGACAAATACTAGTACATACACATTTGAGAGAGTGGTGTGGAGACGTTAGACGGCTGCCAACTAGAGGGCTATGGATTTGAATGTGATAAAAGTAAACCTCACTATAGCCACTGTTTGGGTACATCTGCTTATACTAAACAATTTAAAATCTACTACTACTACTATCTACTACTACCTCACTGTAAATGCTACTGTTACCTGTGCAATAACCTGCTTCATAACCCACGTGCAATACTTATACTACACTATATTATGTGCAATCTGTGAAATACTCTACTTACACCTTATTTAATCCTACCTGTACCTTTGTATTTTATATTTTATTACATATTTTTTATTATATTGTTTACCTCTTCCCCTGCACTTTTTTACCATGTACTATTATTGCATGCTATTAGTACTTCTTGACCATCTTAGCGAGTCAACGGTTCTTCTGATCCTAAGCATTTCATTGCATTGTTGACCTTGTGTTGATCCTGCATATGACAAATAAACAATCTTAAATCTTGAATCTAGGACCATTTTATGGCAACCTCAAATACTCTGTGGCCATCTCCCACAGGAAAGAAAACACCTAGAGCCACAAAGCCCAAATTAGTGCTAACCAGCAGCGGGAACTACAGTCAAAACTGCTGTACAACTCCCAGAAAACGGACTACAACAACCGCACCCTGCTCCACTACAGAGTCTTATCACAGTACGGTAGCCAACATAAATAAAGTGAGTGGACGTGAGTGAAGTGACTGCTGCTAAATAAAGAACTGCGCTGCATACATACGACCTGCACACGTATGACCTGCAGACGTATCATCTCCAGGGTGATAGAAGCACAGAACAGACTCACCATCAGCAGCACATCCTCTGTCACAGAAAGAACACAAATATTCCACTGTGTCCTTTAGTCCGCATCAGGCACAAGGAGTGAGCTGGGTTTTTTTTTTCAGGCTTATATTTAATGCAAATTAGCCATGTGGTTTTAAGTTTGCTTCTGTAAACGTAAACAAATGTGTGTAAAACTACATCAAACACATTATTATTTGAGTCCTCCTCGTAGCAAATAAAAATCCAAACTTAAATTATCCATCCGCAGCGAACCAAAAATGCCGTCTGCCTCTGTGTTCCGTCATCATTTTATCGCATGTAGTACCGCGTGTACGAGTCTCAGCCGTGAAAGCAAATGAATCTGCCCACGAAGCATTAAATGTTCTTCTTCCGATCCATCATTGGGCTGAAAAGCTCAATAAATAATTTTTCTGGTGTAGGTGCCGGTAAGTCCAGGCTGCCAGATATGTGCCGGGTGTCGCACATCGGTGGCTTTAACACATATTTTGAGCGACAAAAATATTAAAAACCTTTTATTTGAATGTTACAAAATTGCCATTATCTACAAATTTAAAATTAAATTTAAAAATGAACAAACTAAAATAAAAATACATTATAATAAAATACTCATTATTTATTTTTCAAAGTCACAAGGAACCACAACAGGATGAGCGGACCCCTGCTCTATACTAGTAAGTGCTGAATTCTGCAGACTGCTTTATTGTGAACTAGTGGAATTGCACTTAACATTCTTTCTTGTGCATCTTTTTCATGGATTCTGTATTTATAGAGGTTATGCTCTTTATTCATTTTATCTGTTGCACAGTATTTATGGCAGTATAGGTGGATAGCCCAAGACAAATTTCTTACTAGTGCGACAGCAAAGTTAAAGTTAAATAAAGTGAATCTTGAAAGTGCAAAAATCTCTAAGAAGGAATATCACCAACACAGGCCTGAGACAAAAAATTTAAAGTTGTATATTATACATCTGTATCTATTCTCTCTCTCTCTCTCACACATCTTCATAAAGTATTGAAGAAGTGTGTATTCTGGATCACAGGCAATTTTACCCCTGGATACATTGGCAACCCTAACATCCTTGTCTTACTTTACTGTCTTATAACGAATATAGTTATTATATTGACTATATTATTACATTTATTTTATATATATATATTATATTTTCTTGTTAATAAAGACAACTGTAATTATTATAAAATACTTTTTTTCATATCTAGTTAATCTATCCATCTGTCTCTAATATATCCCATACATATTACACTAAAGTGTTCAGTAAAGTGTTCTAATCTGTGTTAAAGGTGCATTGTGTAACTTTTCTGGTAGAGCTTTCATCAGATGCTTTTCTCCATGGAGATGTTATTTACATTTCTGTCTTTTTGGAGACCAAACCAGACCAAGTTACAGATCAGATCTGTGGAGAAATGACCCCGCTCAGTCAGAATTCCTGTTTTTCTAGGTACAGTATTTTTGAGCAGTAAAACCACCTGCAACTGAATAAATGTAAGGTAGAGCAATATATTTAATGTCATACTGTGGAACATTCCAGGCAGAGCAGGGACATATTGATAGAAGCAAGCAGGGGACATATTCTCCAGCAGAAAAGTTGCACAATGCACCTTTAATGACTTCAGTCATAATTTTGTGGAAAAACTGGTCTATTGCAATTGAATTAGATTTTAATTTATAATGCAAATAGTGTTCCAGGCTCACTAGTCAAAACTAGTGGTCTATAGAAATGACTATGACTTTACCATTAGTTTCACAGTATGCATGACCTACTTTTATTCTGCGTACCATCCACACATTCTGCTGTCACCTGTGGTTGAGTTGAAACTGCTCTATTCACATTTTATTTTTGTTGTCCCAACCACATGCTTCTAACACAAACAGTTCTCTCTCAGATTACACAGATTAAGAGACTAAACATTTTATACCCACTGTTGTGCCTTTATTATAGCCTTTTGAGTATAGAAGGAGAACTGGCAACAACAGAGCAACTGCAGAGAAGACAGATATTAAAACTCACACATTGCTTTGGCCAATGTGAAGTGTGAAAACCTCATGCATTGTTGCGCATTCAGACCTTTTACAAAGAGTTTACTGTAATCCAACTGTCAGTTTTTCTATGCTGAGGCATTATATTTTACTGGTGTTTTCATGTCTTTTTTAAATTATTTGACCACAGTGTAGCAGCTTGGAGAGTAACTGATCCAGAAGCTACAAAATGTATTTTATTTATGTATATGTGTATTTTGAAGTTTACATTATAATTACATAATTAAAGGGCCCACATTACTCCATTTTCTGATCGGTGCTATAATATAGTTTGACATTGAACATTTGACATCTCAAAAGCATTGCCATATGTCAATGTTATTGTCATTGCCTCTCCAACCCAAAAACCTAGTTCAGATGATTAATTTTGTTTATAGCCAGTGCTTGTTTTCACACAATTTAGAACTGATTTAGAAACTGATTACTTTGTGTTTTTCTGCATAAGATCTGGACTGGTGTCACTTTTAACCACTGTAATTTAAATTGGCCAGATACAGTTGGACCGGAGCGTGCTACATTTGGACCAACCCGACCAGCCGTAGATTTAAACCTGAGCTCATTCCTCATTCTTTCATAACAGAGAAACACTGCCAAGAAATCGCTTACACACACAAAAGATCCGGCTTTTAACCATGAAGCCAAATGAACAAGAAAAATACAAGCCATCGATTAACAAAAGGTGAATGGGATGTGCTTGATTTAATCCATGCACTAAGCAATTATGGCGCATTGATCATAGTGGAAACGTGTGCTTTCTCTTGTTCAGATGCTGATAAGGCTCTTGGCACAGGACTCTCTCTCTCCTCTGTGCTGTAATACCCTCTAATCATACGCTCCGAGAGAGGGGGCGGAGCAACTGCGGCGCTCTGTTGGGCTGAAGATGGAGCTGACATTATTGCACAAGAAAATGTTCAGTGTTCTAGTGTAAATGATTTTTGAGTAAGGAATATTCAAATTGAAATGTGAAAATAATTGACAAAACTACAAGAATTCACGATCTCATCTGACCTCGTACCTAAGCAGGGTTGGGCCTGGTTTGTACTGGGATGGGAGATCATTGGGAATACCAGGTGCTGCAGTTGGATGGCAGCGGCTCTAGTGTTGTGTAGTGTTGTTGTGTCCTTAGGCATAACACTTCACCCACCTTGCCTAGGAAGAATGTGGATATGAGATAAGTGGTAGTTGGAGGGGCTAAAGCTTGCTTTCGTCAGGCTACAAAAAGGCAGAAAAGGAGAATTAACATTTTTTACAATCTGAGCCTTATTTCGCTAATAAAACAAGTTGTTTTACTCACCCATAGCACTTTGGTTTCATATGGAGCACTTCTGGAGATGTATTAGATTAGCGATAGCCATATCGCGAGTTTTCGGGGCATATAATATATGCCCCAAGCGGTCTCCAAATAACACAAACTTTAGCACTTTTCAAATCATAGAAGCTCAATGTCTTAAGTCTACACTTTTGTATGAGTCAAAAGTGGCCTGTAATCCGAGATTTATCCATATTTTACAGCTTTGCGTTTCATGTTTGGGTCCTGGGAGCTGAGAGTGAAATAAGATGTGACTCCACACATGCGCACTGGCCTCCTCATCTACTCGAAACTATGGATAAATCTCGGATTACAGGCCACTTTTGACTCAAATGAAAGCATAGACTAAGACATTGAGCTACTATGATTTGAAAAGTGCTAAAGTTTGTGTTATTTGGAGACCGCAAACATGTGCCCCGAGAACTCACATTACGGCTATCGCTAATCTAAAACATCTCCGGAAGTGCTCCATATGACACCAAAGTGCTATGGGTGAGTAAAACAACTTGTTTTATTACCGAAATAAGGCTCAGATTGTAAAAAACGTTAATTCTCCTTTAAATATGATGCTCTCCCTGATACAACACAATATACATGTAAAACTGCCATATATTTAGGGGGGTCATTTCTGATGCAAGATTTTTTTCCCAAGTGCATATGTTTTCATTCCATAATTTGGTGGGATAATATCTGCTGTAAATATAAATGATAGTTTTACACCAATCAAGAAGCAATTTGTGAAGAAAATATGTTGCAAATGACAAGTTTAGAAGTTTTTTAACATACCAATGACACGATAATAATTCTGCCCAAAAGTTCAGCACAATTTACACACAATAAACACATTTTTCCGATACTTTAAACTCAATTTAATCAAAATCAAGGCATTTTCTTATCACTTTATTTGACAGATAATAATTTCTGGGCGAGTTAGAGGAGTCATGCTAGGTCACAGTTATGGAATTCCCTAGTGTTAGACTTAGACAAACTTTATTGATCCACAAGGGAAATTATTTGGGTACAGTAGCTCACTCATCAAATATAATATATACCAGAGATCAAACAGAATAGATGGAATAGTAACCAAAGAGCAACAGACCTGCGTGAAATGAGACAAAATTATAAAAAATAATAAAACGATAATAAATGTATATGTACAAATCAGAATAAAATAGAATAAGTAGAAGTAATAAAATATAAAATACAATATCAAATAAATCAAACAAGCCAATACTGAATCAAATATGTACAATCCCAGCTACATACAGTTGTAGGGAGTATTATCTATTGCATAATCCAAAATTTTAAACCTAAAAAAATTGCCAAATTGGGAAAACGAGTGTGAATGTTGTCTCGCAAATCTTAAATATATTTATATCAACTGTGATTTAGTAAAATGAGTAGTCTAAACTGCACTATACCTTTGAGAAGTAAGTGACTGTCTACACTATCCCACTATTGGGATAAGCTCCTGCCATATGGGCCACCACAAAATATAAGTATTGACATCACACTAAACTAGAGTGGATTAAATTTGATATACACAGCCAGTCCACAAAACAGAGATCAAAACCCACCCCTGACAAAGAAATACCTTGAACAAGGACTTGTTCATCTGTGAAGAACTGTACCTCGACTTAAGAGTCTGCAGATTTTAATTGGTGGTTTCTCATCTTGCGTGTTTGAAGGCTCCATATCGTGACACAGTTTCAAGTATAGGGCCCATGTGATATCTCGATGGCTCTGCTGATGTTAAGGGGGTTTCGTTCTGCCCCGTTCTTTTGTGTGTGTTGAATAATTACTGGCTTTAAAAGAAGACGAGAGCAGAGAGAGAGAGTGCGGGTGTGTGGAGCTCTGTGGGGCTGGAGACACTTTCACTTTCATTTCTCCCTGCAATACTTTTTTTGTGATGACTTGGTACCTCCTGCCTTATGCATATTCTCAGAAGGCCATGGGATGCTGACAGGTTAGACTGTTTAAAGTGCATATGAGAAGTAAAACTACAAATGTCTTTAAAACATAGTTCACATAATTAGGGATGCAAAGATGCAGATTTCCACAATTCAATATGTATCTTGATACAGGGGTCACGATATTGATTCAGTTTCCATACACGAAAAAGTTCATGTTCATGTAATTTTTTTTTGCTAATGAGTATAATATGAAAACATGATATTAATGAAACAGTACATACATTACAGTACTGTAAAATTATAGTTTATATGTGAAGTGTTTAGTTCATTTGGTTCAGTGATTCACAGCTCAGAATTTTTATTCAGTGAAAATAAGAATAGAGCTTTCTCAGGCTATTTTATATTTTATAATACAGCCAGTCTATTCTTAATATAGACTGTAGGGGAGTTACGCTATCAGACTTCCTTTTTTGATGTTGATTTGATGATTTCTTTTCCTCTTGAGTCTGTCTCTCCTCTCACAGAGGCTCCTGTGTTGGCGCTGCTCTGCCTCGTCTCCAGCAGCAGCAGAGACAGACAGTAACTCCTCCCACAATGCCATGCTCTATTTGCACACACTGCACTCTACCGCCTTCTTTCCGAACACTCAAACTATAGAAGTGTCTCAACATACCGTTTTCTGAGTAAAATGTAGTGAAAAAGATCACATAAATCGCGAGTCACGTTGTGGGTGTGTATATGAGTGCACTTGATTAAAGCCTATGTAAAGCCAAAAGCGATTCTAAAGTATAAAAAATTTTAATCTTTGTGATTCCTGGGTCTATCTATGTAAAATAAAAAGTGACTGAAAAATAAAATCCACCTCTCTTAGAATATTTCAGCTGTAAGCCCCTATGGAGCTGTTTTCTTGCTGCGTCAGAGCAGGACGCTGCGATAACTGTTTCTCTTTCAGACCAAAATAAATGACAACACTGCATGCATATCGTTCAAACACATGTATAAAATTGTGTCAAATTGTTGCATCCATAATAAGTATATTTAAGATTTTTTATTCTGTATTTTAGAAAATACAGTTTGGTTGGACATGGGCAGCATATATGACCTATACTGAGGTAAAGCCATAACCTAGCAATTATAATTCAAACGCCAATCACTGGGCCAATTACAGGGTTACATCACTGTAGGAACTATTATTAAACTAGTTGCATACATTATGACGCCTTTATTTTGTTAAAGGTACAGTATGTAACTTTCTGGAGGTGGTACATCACCTGTATGGATACAGATAAAATGGTAATATGTTAAAATCATACTACAGGACATTCTCCATGGAGATAGATGTGTTTATACATACATCATGTACTGGAAGATTAAAGGAACAACATTTCCATGAAAACAAGGTTTGTGGAGATGCAAGCTCGCTCAGAATAAGGACGCATGTTTTTCAGTGCAATAAACACACACAAGAAAATTGTTTTTTTTTAACATAAATGCTTTAACTACTATATAAATGCCTTCTTTGCATGTAAATTGTTACTGCATCTTTTGATGATATAGTGATATTTAGTTAAGTTTAGTTTTTTTTAGTAGGCACTTTCTGTATTTTTTACTTTTATTCTAATCCCCCCCCTTCCCCCACAAACTATCACTTGACTTATGTCATACACCTGTCATACTTCACACTTAAAACCAGAAACCTCTGCAGTACCGTGTCAAAGCTATACATACATTCTCACCAGTGTAGGACGCCTGTGTTGTATTTAATGTACTCATAGCCGCACGTGTCTCTGCACTTCTGGGCAGTTGCTAGGGTAACGGGATCGAGTCAGAAGAGTTGCATGTCAGAGCCCCTCTCCACACACATGCACACACACTCACACACATACACATGCACATACATACACACACATTCCCCTCCCCTCTTGTGTCGCATCTCTATTTATCTGTCCATCCTCGTCATCCTCTCCTCCTCCGGCTCTACTCTGTCAATTCTCTCTCTCCCTCGGGTGCATGGTGTTTCAAGCCACTCCTTATCCACTGTTTGGTCACTTGTGCCCTGGGTTGAACCACTTTCACACTCTGTTAAAAAAAGAGACAATTTCCCTTTCAGCTTTTTTAATTATATCAATCAGACAATGGACAACTGGGGTTTGGTTCTCAAGTTATTGTTGAGTCAAGGCCAGCAGTAAGCACCACAAAGTCTGAAGTTATAAAGAAATTTGAAAGTTGGCTTTTCTTAAACTAGAATGATTTGCTGTGAGGATTGCACCAGACTGCTCCTGTGTGTAAATAGAAAGTAGGCGAGACAGACACGTCCGCCTAGCCTTGACATCATACTTACTGTTTATTCACTATATTGGGTGTCAGCTTAGTTTTCCATATGACAAGTAATCTATTAATACTTATGTTGTATAATCTTTCAAAATTTGTACTGACCACAATTTCCAAGACTACCGTTGCTTTTGATTAGAAAGTAGATATTGATCTAGTGCTGTGCTAAGGCTCTGTGTGTAGAAATAGAGTCCAGAGTTTGATGGAAGAAAAAGCCTCTCTTCAGTCTCTGACATATGGAAATGATATTACAGCTAAGCGGCTGCTGGCAGCGTCTCAGAGATGGATGAGCCGCCTCTTCTGCAGCTATTATAGATCTACTGTAGAAACACACACTCAGACAATTACAATGTGGTTATTACTGACAGCAAACAGCAGGCGAGAGCAGGAGGCCAGAGCACTGTGTGAACACACGCGTTCTACTGTACCAGCTCCGTTTGACATAGTTATTCATAATAGTGATCAGTTTAATGAAGAACCACATGCACTTTGTCATGTCATGTGTGAAAACATATATTCTGTACAGTCTTTCAGTTATAAGCATGTGCATACTGGCCAAGGGGGTTAGCACTGTGGGTGTGAGTCCTGCCAAAGTTTCCATGTTTCAGAACTTAGAAATCTAAATATTTATGAACACAAGTTTTAAGCCTTTGGTCATTTGGTTTAAAAGTTTGTGCCATGCACGCTGATAGTAATAGATTTGTATTTTGTTGGTTAGATACATTATGAGTGTAGTTGTGTGAACATGGCTGTGGATATTATGCAGAATTCAAACTGTATAGATGAAGTTGGCCTATTTAAAACTTGAGACTAGTGACTATTATGATGATCACATATGTATGTGTGAACTGCTGTGAGGCTTAGAGTAGATTAGAGTGTTAGTGTCAAGTACAGTACAGAGGAGCTGAAGGTCAGTCCTTTGTATGCTGACCGCACTGTCAGGGCCACTCATTGTCAAAACTCTAAATATGACTGACAAAGGCATTTTGATTGACAGCTATGTCGTTTATGAATGCTATCATATTTCAGTACACCTTCCCTATAAACACTAAAGGAGCATATTGTCATTTTTACAGATTAAAGCCCTGTCATTGCACATGCTGCTTCTCACGAGTGCTCTGGGACACAGAAGATGTCACTTACAGTATTAGCTGCTCTGGGGTTAGCGTACCTGCCAGCTGCTGTAACCTCCCACCCTTGAAGCCAATGATGAGATTATCCACATTGAGCTAAGGCGAGTGAGCGCTGGCAGCTGTGAGCAGATGTTTCACAAATGTGAAGTAAGGCCCTCAGGCTCTGAGTCTGTGCAGCTACAAACACAGGCATGGCCACTGTCACTTCTGTTAACTGGTGTTACTACAGCATGGACTTTACACAGTTCTGTTTTTTATTTGTGTTTCATTGCTTAAGTAAACCTACACAAAAATGAAAAGTTGTGAATTTTGGAATTAATTGAAATTGAAAGCAACACATTCGGGTTTATTACCCCTAAATGAACCATAAGCAATTTAAATGAAAGAAGTTAAAACATTTGATTTGTGTAATACCATCAAGAACCCATCTGTCTTATTTTTGTGGGCTTGTATTTTGCACAAATAATATATAATGTTGTGACATAATATGTATTTTTATTTAACAGTGGCGCAGTGGTCAGTATTCCTGCCTCATAGCACCAGTTTGATTCCCAGGATCAGTGTGTTGACTTTTTCATTCAAACATCTTCTGGTTGATTTTTGCTTCTGGGGATTTCAGGTACGCCCATTAATCTAAAACATGCACTGTAGTCCAGTCCTCCATCTTGTTACTCCTGACTAAGATCCAGAGAGAGGACTGAGTCTGCACTGCACAGTTTTTGCAAAGCCAACGTTTCTCCAAATTGTCTATGTCAAATTAAATAGGTTTAAATATGGAGAGCATTCCTCTTCCAGCACAATTAAAGTGTAGCTTAACCTCGCTAAAAACTCCAAAATGATAACTGGATATGATGTTTTACAGCCAATTTGTACATTTAAGATCTTCTTGTTCATTGTTTAATTCTTTTCTGTCTAACTGTTGTAAACTAAGCAGCAAATTGTCAGGGGCTAAAATCATAATTACAATAAAAATGCTAATCATGCCTTTCCTATATCATTTTGTTCAGCTTGGCCCTAGAAATGCTCATACTGAAGGGACTGAATTTGTTTAGTATGGTGTGATTTTTCCTGCTCATTCTGTGAAAGGAAATAACAATCTCTCAATACAGAGAACCCTCACAAACAGCCAGTGGCTGTCTGCTGCTTCTGCAATACTGAAGAGACATGAAGTACCAGGCATATACAAACCGCTGTCTTAGACACTGAGCCATTTGCAAATGCTGTTTGAATACCAATAAATGCACTCCAAATCCATGCAGGTGTACTGAGGGGTGAAGGCACAGTTTAGTTATAGAGGAACTGCCTGCTCCTACTCAAATGTACATTAAGCTTGAACCATTTGCAAAATCTCACTTTTTCTGACAAGCAAAGCCTTTGTGATTAGATTTGTAATTTATGTATGTACAATTTGTATTTTAAATTTTACAAACATGACCTGTTTCCACAGATATGGGGTAGACATTTTCAAATCAAATTGCCTTTACTGATATCACTTCTAATGCTGATTTATTCTTATCTATAAAACCATTGGACAATTATCCAATCAGAAAGCAGAATGAGCCTCACACGAGTCCCTTAGTTGACTTGCCAGTTCCAATGCTGAATGTCCAATGTTAGACCTAAAATACCTCTCTCTGATCTGAACGGCCATTACATGAATCATGTAAACATGAATCAGTCTTGTTGTGATTGGAATCCTTTAAGGAGTGCAGGCTACATACAGCTCCGTTAATAATATGATCCTAGTGATTGATAGTTCACATTTTAAACATTGGCATAGGAACTCACTGATACAAACATCACATTTCAGAACATGTTTGTGCAGATCTAAACAGCAGGGCTCACAGTTTTTATGCGGAATAGGACAGGATATTCTGTTGTTTATGGACTAATACTTAAAACTGCAGTCTTTGCGATTAGATAATTGTGTCCATTAAAATCTCAATTCGACTGCAATTACCCTTGCAGCCCTAGTGTACGTATATGAGCGAGTGGGTATTGTGTGCAGAGCGTGTTAAAAGCAGCACTTTATATCATAAGCTCATTATTCGTGAGCTATAAAGTGATTATGGGCTCTGGTAAGGCATTGTTGTGGGGCTGACAGGATTAAAGATGACTTTGGAGAGAGAGGCTGGGTGCGAATATTTGTTTGCTTTGTATAAGCTAACAGTGAAAGGGTTGCATGCATGACTGTTTGCCAGCTGTGGCTGTCCCTCCTCCCCTCTCTTTCTCATTCATCTCCTGCCATTCTGACAATCCTCAGAGACGTGTGAATACTATACTGTTGCTCTGAGGTAGCTGAAATCTTGTTCTTTTCTTTTCAAACTGATATGCGATTATTTTTTGTTTTAAAGTGATCCTTGAAAGACTATAAAGGCGCTAAATCCCTCGTGTAAGCCTGACATTGATTAGTTACAGTGCCACGGGAGCCGCCATGTTGCTGTTGTGTTTTGAAGACTCTTGACTGCAGGTTACAATTCTTTCAGACATAATTAGTTCATCTTCTTCTCAGCTGGTTAGCACTTTTTTCTGGTGGTTGTTCTGATGTATTGTTACAAGGAAAAATGTCATGACATTTCTTATTTTTGTCACTTACTTACGATTACATTAGACTGCATCTGTCTATATATCTTAAGTAACAGTATACAGTAGTCTAGAGGATAATATGTAACCTTTCTTTTGGGGCATCCACTACCTGCAAGTGTCCATGGAGAGGTTATTCCTTTGTCTTACCTTACTGTGAGCGGAATCACCTTTGTTCAGATCTGACCTGTAACTTGGCCTGGTGGTGTGAGAGAGAACAATAACATCTCCATGGAGATAAGAAGGCAGCAGACCCTCCAACATGTTAAACAGTGTAGCTATTTAAACACAATTAAAACCCACTGAATTTGAATTAAAAATAAATAATTTGTTATTAGCATTAGCATCATGAGTGGTTAGCACTGTTGCATCTCAGCAAGAAGGTTGTAAGCTTTGATACTTGTGCTGATTGCAACATGATCACACAGGCTTCCTCTCACCATCCATCTGTAAACATGGGAGCAGGAGAAATAATGACACGAAATTGCTTCTAGTGATTGAATTTGAGTGAATAGTTGTTAGCCCTGTCTCTGTTGAGGAGAAGCCCTGCTCAAAGCCTATAATCACTGACAGGATTCTCAGCCAACAGGAACACTTCACACAAAAGTCAAACTCATAGGACAAACATGATAGAAACAGCACAATAAGAAACAATCATGACATACAACACTGACATTTACATAGAAGAAGAACATTAGTGATCACAGTTCTGATTTCTCTTAAGCCATCATTTCAGATTTCAGGTTTTAAATGTTCTGAATGTGTTTGAATGAGTCTCTTATTGCAGCTGAATGTTGTTCCAGATTTCTGTACCTTTACTGAAAACACCTGCTGACTGAATGTTGTCCGTCTATAAGGTGTTACACAGTCGCCTCTGGTAGAGGCTCTTGTCACCCTACAGTACCACTAGTACCGCCAAGTCCATTTAAGCTTATATACCGAGCAGGCTAGTTTAAATTTTCTAAAATTTTCAAAACTTAAGCTATTATATTTCTGAAGTATAAGACAATGATGAAAAGATAAAGATTTTCTGTCAAATATTTTTGAAGCTTTTTAAAAAAAGTGATTATATTGATTTTAAGGTTGTTGTGCTTGTCAGTGACCAGTTAGTAGTTCAGTATTACTCAGTATTATTTTTTTAAGTTATTTTAAGTGCATAATTTTACTTCCTGGTTGGACACTGACACAGATGTGACATGCACAGCTTATTCCATAACTGTTAATAATAATAATTAATAATAATTGTTACTGTTACATAGCAGCCATAACGTTTGCCTAATGCCTAATTTACACAATGGTTATTATTAGATTAATAAAAAATAAATGACAACACCTCTATTTTGTTAAATTAATGTTCAAACGGCCGGAAAAACTGCCCTTAATTGTAAACTGTCCTTGCATTTTTGATGTAATTAATGACATAGTGATATTCCATAGAATTCAACACTACTTCTTGTATTTTTGTTCTTTTCTTCTCAACGTTTCTCAAAGTTATAATAAATATTTACTCATGTACTCATATGCCCTTTGACCTTCTCATTACTAATGTAAAAATGTTCCTTTGTTTTGTCAGAAAAAGATGGGCGTTGTGAAGAGCCAGGAGAAGGTGGAGAGATGGAAGGAGAAGAAGGTGGTGAAGCGTCAGAAGAAAGAGGGCGAAGAGGAGGGTGAGGAAGAGGAGAACGTGCAGCCTGTGGTGATGGACCCTCTGGAGAACGGCTTCCTCCACCACGCACAGAGAGAACAGGAACGCATGAACGAGAGGCTGCTCAAGAAGACCTACTCCAAGAAGAACAAAATGGTCAGTGTACTTGATAGTTGCATGATACTTCTAATGACAGTATGATGACATCGACTACAGTGGTGGAATGTAACGAAGTAAAGGTACAATTAAAATTACTGTACTTAACAGTTTTAGGTTTTGGTTTTGGATACTTTTTACTTTTATTTCACTAAATTTGGGACCAGGTATCTGTACTTTCTACTCCACTACATTTTTGAACAGGACTAAAAAGTAAAAGTATTTTCATTATTGTGTGAGACCTGCTGAAAACCTGGAGGATTTTTTTTTTTATCGAGGTCATAGTTAGAGCAAACAAAAATATACAAATAAAAATTACTGAGTCAGTTGTTTCTATTGAACAAAATCTCTACATTTGAAGCTTTTATTAGATCTCAAAATCTGAGCAAAATACTTTTACTTTTTACTCTTTAAGTACATTTTTATGCAGGTACTTTAATACTTCTACATTTTTTCCTGTGGTACTTTTACTTTTTTGTCTTGAGTATTTTTTTTTTTTTTTTTACAAATTATTTACTTCTACTTAAGTAACAAAATGTAGTACTTCTTCTACCACATATATACACTCAACAAAAATATAAACGCAACACTTTTGTTTTTGCTCCCATTTTTCCTGAGATGGACCCAAAGATCCAAAATTCACTCCAGATACACAACACTACCATTTCTTTCAAACATTGTTCACAAATCTGTCCAAATGTGTGACAGCGAGCACCTCTGTCCCGCCGAGACAATCCACCCCACCTCACAGGTGCGCCACATCAAGATGCTGATCCAACATCATGACCAGTGCACAGGTGCGCCCCAGACTGCCCACAATAAAAGGCCACCCCGAAATGTGCATTTTTTTTTGCTTTATTGGGGGTCTGGGGACTCAGAACCAGTCAGTATCTGGTGTGACCACCATTTGCCTCATGCAGTGCAACACATCTTCTTCGCATAGAGTTGATCAGATTGTCAATTGTGGCCTGTGGAATGTTGGTCCACTCCTCTTCAAAGGCTGTTATGGACGAAGAACACAGGTGCATTTTATTGATGGCATTTTGAATGCACAGAGATACCGTGATGAGATCCTGAGGCCCATTGTTGTGCCATACATCCATGAACATCACCTCATGTTTCAGCAAGATAATGCACGGCCCCATGTTGCAAGGATCTGTACACAATTCTTGGAAGCTGAAAATGTCCCAGTTCTTGCATGGCCAGCATACTCACTGGACATGTCACCCATTGAGCATGTTTGGGATGTGCTTGACCGGCGTATACGACAGCGTGTACCAGCTCCCACTAATATCCAGCAACTTCGCACAGCCATTGAAGAGGAGTGGACCAACATTCCACAGGCCACAATTGACAATCTGATAAACTCTATGCGAATAAGATGTGTTGCACTGCATGAGGCAAATGGTGGTCACACCAGATACTGACTGGTTCTGAGTCCCCAGACCCCCAATAAAGCAAAAAAAATGCACATTTCAGAGTGGCCTTTTATTGTGGGCAGTCTGGGGCGCACCTGTGCACTGGTCATGATGTCGGATCGGCATCTTGATGTGGCGCACCTGTGAGGTGGGGTGGATTGTCTCGGCGGGGCAGAGGTGCTCGCTGTCACACATTTGGACAGATTTGTGAACAATGTTTGAGAGAAATGGTAGTGTTGTGTATCTGGAGTGAATTTTGGATCTTTGGGTCCATCTCAGGAAAAATGGGATCAAAAACAAAAGTGTTGCGTTTATATTTTTGTTGAGTATACATGTATATATAAGTCAATTTGCGGTTACATTTGCCATCCATCCATCTATTTTCTTCCACTTATCTGGGGCCGGGTCGCGGGGGCAACAGTCTAAGCAGGGATTCCCAGACTTCCTTCACCCCAAACACTTCCTCCAGCTCCGCTGGGGGACCCCAAGGCGATCCCAGGCCAGCCGGGAGACAGGGTCCCTCCAACGTGTCCTGGGTCTTCCCCAGGCCTCCTCCCAGTAGGACATGCCCAGAACACCTCCTGAGGGAGGCGTCCAGGTTAGCGAGGTGACATTCCATGTCCCCAGAGCTAGTCTCCCCTGTCCGGAGATCCGGTCGTCGAGACCCCTGCCTTCGACTGCCGCCCAGATCTCACTGCACCGGCCCCTTATGGATCCTTCTGCGGGTGGTGGGTCCATGGGAGGACAGCCCCATATCGCTCCTTCGCTAGGCCTTCCCCGTGGGGGAAGGCCCGGCCACCAGACGTTCGCTGTCGAGCACCCACCCCATGCCTGGCTCCAGGCTGGGGCCCCGGTAACGCCAATCCAGGCAATGTAGCTGGCCTTGCTGTCTTTCTCATACATTTGCAATAGTTTTAATATCCTGACCATTTGAGAGAAGACTGAAATATTAACCGCAAAACTCATACAGTTTAGATATTTCAGATACAGGATTAGCTGATTTTGGAGAGCCCTGTTATAATGCTGCTACCTTTTGTTTCATTCACACATGTTTGAGTAATCCTGCATTTTTAGTCTGTCTATATCTCCAAAGCTCAAAATGGCATCACAAGGTGGACATGCATTTTCAGTTTGAGAGAAGAAGCCTATATTTGCAGGATGTGTTTGTTAAACATGTGTGAATGAAACAAAACACCTCCAGTTATGTTTTTGACAAGGATACAACATTATAACATGGATCAGAAAATAGCATAATATAGGCATTTTAAGTATTTTGCATTGTAAATTATGTTATTCAAAAATGTAAATTCTTGTTGGTTTACCTTCACTTGACTTTACCACTTTTTTTTCCTAGAGAATTATACTATTCTGCTGTTACTATCTATACGCTCACATTGGATACATTGCTGAGCTCTTGATGTTTTAAGAGCAATATGGCTGGAGTTTGTTTATCCAGTTAGAGGACCAGTCCGCTCTGCTTCAAACATTGGAGCGCCATAGCCTACGAGTCTGCTTTACTGAGATAGGCCATCTGAGTGTTAACAGTTTGTTTAAATGGGCGGATGTTTTTATGCTTCTGTCTGTGGCCAAGATCCACCATAGTGCTGCTGAGGATAAGGGGGAAATGTAGCCAGGAAGCCAAACTAAATAATGAGCCAGTGTAGCCTGGAGGCCTCCCTCTCAGACTAAAATATCTCTCTTAGATAAGATTTCCTCAGGAAGTTAACATGCTAGAAAATGACTCCGACTGTGATAGTGCGTTTGCAAAGAGACGGTTGGAAATTATGTATTTAGTGCATGCTTTTATCCGTAGTGTGAGCCTGATTACAGAGGCAGATCTGCATTTACAAACCAGATGATAGCTTTATGGTGTGTGCAACTGCAGCTGTCTTGTAAAACCCTGGGAATGTAATGTTTTACTCATCTTTAACTGACTCTTCAAGATAGAAGCTCCTGTCTGTTTTAAGAGTGCATCTGGGTTTATCCAACGGTAGCACATTCTTTTGTCATTGTTACAATACACACAAAAAAATCAATAAAATGTCTCATGGTTGAAATTAACAAATGTCAGCAACAATGCAATAGAATAAATATATGCTGCCAGACTTTTAGAATGGTCTTGATCTGTACCAGAATTAGTACCACATGGTAGTATCGGCGGCACGGTGGCTGAGTGGGTAGCGCTCATGCTTCTATGTGTGTTCTGTGTGGAGTTTGCATGCATGGTCTGGGTTCGATCCCCGGGTCGCCTGGGCCTTTCTGTGTGGAGTTTGCATGTTCTCCCCGTGTCTGGGTGGGTTTCCTCCGGGCACTCTGGTTTCCCCCATCAACCCAAAACATGCACCATAGGTAAATCCTCCAGCTTAGGTCCTGACCAAGCCGAAGCAAGAAGATCATGGAGATGGTCCCCGGGCGCAGTAATGTGCTGCCCACTGCTCCTAATAACAGGATGGGTGAAATGCAGAACTGGAATTTCCCCACTGTGGGACTAATAAAGGCATAGCTATCAAAGAAACTGTTATTTTTTGGGAAAAAAAAAAAAGTTTCAGTATCATTGTGATATTGAAATGAATTATAAAATAACACATATTTCTTTTGTATCTGAATCAAGTTTGAATAGTTCTGTGTCAACACTAGATGCAGTTGGATTGAGTGTAGAGTTCGGAGGCTGACTACAGACACAGACATCTCTCTGGTCTCTGCCTGTGATGCTATCGTGCTCTCTGTGATAGATGGATTGCCATGCATATAAAGCAAGGCTGCTTCCAGATGGACTGCAGTTTGATGAGCAGCCCTTTGTGGGTTTATCTGCCATGGAAATGTCCTTGGTCTGACTGCCAATGGACACCATCATGAGCGTGTTTAGTATTCACAGCTATTTCAGCTGCATGTTAGCTTAACAATACCTCATGCACAGCTTTGCTTACAAATGGTAAAGCTTTGAAGTAACAGACGCTGGCTCATGTGCTGTTAGCATGAGCGGGGCCTGTAAACAGATAATACATGAAAAAGAAAACATTTGTTTTGTCACTGTTTCAGCAGATTATTTTTTTGAAAAGCAACAGCAATAAAGATTTCAATCCAATCCAAAAAAAGTATTTATAGATAAAAGACACGTCTAGACAAGTTTATTTGAGATCTTAGCTGTGACACCAATCACAGGAGCTGTCCCTAATGTATGTCACGCACAATGATCAGTACCTGGAGGTGATGTGCAGCTCTCCTGGTAGCACCCTGGGGTGCTGGAGGCTCAGAGGAGTACAGGAGTGAGCAGGATTCAGAGCTGTATTCACCACAGAGAGCTGTGGGGGCAGTAGTTGATCCAATTAGATGGCTTGTCAGGTCCCCCCTTTCTGCTCAGTCACACAGCTGTCAGGACTGTTACAGCTGCACACACACACACACACTGAGAAAGCCTCACTCACGGTGTGTGTACCCACGCAAACCAAACGCATGGTCTCGTGTACACTGATTTGTTTTAGCCTTTAAAATGTTTTACTAGAGTAGGTTTAAACTATGGCCAAGTTCATAAAACCACATGAGAATGCATTAAAACATCCCTCTGTTTGCTGCTGGTTTAAAGGATCAGAAAGAGCTTTCAGAATGAGTTTGATGGATCTGACCTTCTGTATTTGTCAATGTGACCATTTAACATACAGTAATCCTGCCATAGCAGTGCCACATAGCCATGACAGCTATCACCTGTGCCTTAGAGATGCACTCCTTTAATCTCCACTCACTTTCCCCTGTAATAATGTCAGGGAAAAACGTATCTGTACACTTTGTTATGCTAACCCGCTCACTGCACCCCCGTGGTCACCCCCTTCGTACTGTAGTGATCTCTGGATTACTTTCTGAGCTCAATATCTAGGTGTGTTTATAAGCAGTAAGCCAGCCGGAGACAGATCAGATTAGCTGGGGCATTAACAGTGCACTGGAGCAGAGTTCAGGGGCAGTGGGAGATGGATGCAGGCAGGAGCACCTCTGGCTGTGAGCGGAGAGGCACAGAGGTGTTGTGTGTGTGGGGGTGGAGGTAGAGGCTGATGTGGGTGACTGATAACACTGTGGAGCTGGTTATCAGGGGAGCAGCGACCCTGAGCGGCAGTAGTTTGGCCCAGGACAAACCCAGCAGAGAGCAGACCATATCTCCTCAGGCTTGTACTGTTTTCAGAGCATTTCAGCAACATAGAGGTGAATCACTTCCACCTGGGGCATCCTGGTTAAACAGCTGGTCTAGTAACAGTTATGGATTACTGTACTGCAATATACAGACAGATATACTGTATAAACATTCTTAAAGGTCCCATGACATGGTACTTCTTGATGCTTTTATATGGCTCCTTAATGGTTCCCTAACACTGTAAATGAATCCTTCTTCAAAATCAACACTCAGTGCATGAGAAAGAGAGATAAGATGGGAAAGAGTCATAAATGTCACTCTGGAACACTCCATTATGGGCGTTGTTGCTTGAATGCAAATGAGGAGGACAGAGATGGCCTATAGTAGAGGGTGGGGGCGTGGCCAAACTCTCCGCTCTCAGCTCTCAGCTGTGCCTGTGCGCTCTGACCCACTTCTGTGTTTTTGCGCGGAGGGAGAGATGAGAAGCATTCCATTGAAAAATAAACACATTTCCACAGAAAATAAAATTAAACCACTGCTGTTTCAGATATCCACAGGCTCAGATAAAGGACTTCCGAGCCTAGAAACACTCTCAAGTTCCTCCAGGCAAATAAAAAAAACGCATTTCGCATTGCGTAGCTCCTCCGCAGTCCAAACTCTCTGGGCGTGATTTACAGAGACGCTGAGTACAGACAGACGGGGGTGGAACTGCATTTGCATTTCTTTTTTTCGAGCTGACGTCAATAAGTTTCCTTGTTCAAAATCGCCTGTTTGAGCTCTGATTTTTTCTAACGCAGAAAAGGATCGCAAATGCTCAGTTTAGACATTTCGCAACTTTTAACCATGGGGGGAAGGGGGGCCTAAACAGGGTAGGGGAGCTCACATTAACGTTCAAAAACCTCAGAAAGTGAAAATTTCATGCCATGGGACCTTTAATCAAACATTCTGAATACAGTTTATCATTCCATGGTGTAATAATACTGTTTATGATAAAAATAAAATTAACTTTACTTTGTGAGCGAGTTTTTGTATTATTTTAAATGGATGACAATGCAAATAAGGTTTCATAACTGCTCAGTAAAAATAGATTTACTGAAATTTACCAGAATGGGTAATGTATAGTAGTAGGCATTATTAAAAACAAGATAAACATGCACTGTGTAAATAGAGGGTCCACCACCTGCTTTTCTCCATGGAGATGAATTATAATGTATATGTACTGTGTCGGATGTTCTACTGTAATGGATTTTCATCATTACCTTCAAGACAAGTTATGGGTCAGATCTGTGAATACATGTACGTCAAGTTCATTTCTGAGCAATAAAAAACATCTGGAGTTGATGAAAGTACAAGGTAAATGTATTTAATGCTATACTATAGAACATTCCGAACAAAGCAGTAACATCTTTATGGAGAAATGTTATTGATTCTCACTTCCCCTGTCTATTTTAAACTAGTAACTTCTTTAACAGCTTCGGTCTTCATATCATGGCGTGTAAAAGCTTCCTCCCACTCTCTTCATTATTGATATATGTCTTTACATGTATCCCCCAGAGACTCACACCTTTGCTCACTCTGTTATGGTTGAGCGAGCCTTTGAAACCCTATCCAGTGTTTTCGCAGAAATGAGATCAGCCTAAAACGTGGAACCGGTGATGTAATTATGGGGTTGAAAAGCCTGTTTAAGTGGGAAACATGGTGGAAAATGCCCTTACTGCTGTTACCTAGGTTAAGCGTGCTATTTAACAAAGCACATTATAAGATGAGGGGATAATGAGGCAGGCTGCGGAGGTGTCTGTAGCATGTAGCGTGTGAGGAGAAGCGGAGCATGACTTGGAATAGACTGTGACAAATTAATTCGTTAGCAGCTTGTAACATGACAAGTATGAATAATCACGCAGGAGATAATTGTCACTACTACACTGAGAACAAGTTGGTGGATAAATATTCACGTGTGGGAACAAGGTACAGACTGGAGTAAATACACTCAACAAAAATATAAACGCAACACTTTTGTTTTTGCTCCCATTTTTCCTGAGATGGACCCAAAGATCCAAAATTCACTCCAGATACACAACACTACCATTTCTCTCAAACATTGTTCACAAATCTGTCCAAATGTGTGACAGCGAGCACCTCTGCCCCGCCGAGACAATCCACCCCACCTCACAGGTGCGCCACATCAAGATGCCGATCCGACATCATGACCAGTGCACAGGTGCGCCCCAGACTGCCCACAATAAAAGGCCACCCCGAAATGTGCTTTTTTTTTTTTTGCTTTATTGGGGGTCTGGGGACTCAGAACCAGTCAGTATCTGGTGTGACCACCATTTGCCTCATGCAGTGCAACACATCTTCTTCACATAGAGTTTATCAGATTGTCAGTTGTGGCCTGTGGAATGTTGGTCCACTCCTCTTCAAAGGCTGTTATGGACGAAGAACACAGGTGCATTTTATTGATGGCATTTTGAATGCACAGAGATACCGTGATGAGATCCTGAGGCCCATTGTTGTGCCATACATCCATGAACATCACCTCATGTTTCAGCAAGATAATGCACGGCCCCATGTTGCAAGGATCTGTACACAATTCTTGGAAGCTGAAAATGTCCCAGTTCTTGCATGGCCAGCATACTCCCCGGACATGTCACCCATTGAGCATGTTTGGGATGTGCTTGACCGGCCTATACGACAGCGTGTACCAGCTCCCACTAATATCCAGGAACTTCGCACAGCCATTGAAGAGGAGTGGACCAACATTCCACAGGCCACAATTGACAATCTGATAAACTCTATGCGAAGAAGATGTGTTGCACTGCATGAGGCAAATGGTGGTCACACCAGATACTGACTGGTTCTGAGTCCCCAGACCCCCAATAAAGCAAAAAAATGCACATTTCTGGGTGACCTTTTATTGTGGGCAGTCTGGGGCGCACCTGTGCACTGGTCATGATGTCGGATCGGCATCTTGATGTGGCGCACCTGTGAGGTAAGGTGGATTGTCTCGGCGGGGCAGAGGTGCTCGCTGTCACACATTTGGACAGATTTGTGAACAATGTTTGAGAGAAATGGTAGTGTTGTGTATCTGGAGTGAATTTTGGATCTTTGGGTCCATCTCAGGAAAAATCGGAGCAAAAACAAAAGTGTTGCGTTTATATTTTTGTTGAGTATAGTTTCCTTCCTGCAGGCAGTAACTGGATTTAGGCCTGTCACGATAATTACTATATCGACTTATTATAGATGGAACAATGTTTTTGGGGGGTTAATATTTATTGTGTGTATAATTTCTTTGCTCTAGTGTGAAATTGTGTGTTATTTTTTGGCTATATGCTAAGATTTGAGACGTAGAAGGTTGAATTATGAACTTGTATGACTCCTGATAGACACAAACTGACTACTTAAGTGTATTCTGTTATGTATTTATTGCAGTTTTAATATTGTACATTTAGAATATTTTTTGTGGTTTGGTTTCAGTATTATCTTTTATTGTCTTTATTTACTTACATCACACTAAAAAACAAAATGTGTTATCGTGACAGATCTAGTGGTATTCGTAATACTGTTACTTTTCTAAAATCAAAGGATTAAATGGCGATACATGATCAATCAATTTTGGCTTTAAACTGCACATGACTAGTGAGAAAAATATGAAACTCTGCTCTTGTGGAGCGTGCAAGTGTGATTTTTCCTTCTCTGATCAGTGATAAATAAATTCAGAAGAAACGGTGAAAGAAAATATAAAACTTTTAAAAATTCTATGTTGCATGTTTACACTATCATTTAAATGCAACCCTGTGAAAGTATTTATAGTACAACTGCACCATGTAGCAGAACAAAATACATTTTAAATCAGGTATTCATTATTCTGTAACTAAATACATTTTACAAATACAGTATTCTTCCCATCAGTGCCTGCAGGTATGTACTTTTTTCATAGTCAATGACGATACAGATTAATAATTTGTGTTAAAAATGTTTCATTGATGATATGAAAATTTTTTGTGTCTAATGCTTAGAAGCTTATACTCTGATTAAGTCTGCCGCATAACAAATTTTGAAGCACTACAGATTGAGGAATATCATGATAAACAATAATATTGATGACACAATAAAAAATACCAGCCCTATTGTCCTGCCATAATATACAGGAGATTTTTGGCTGAAATTTAGAAAATAATGAATATTGTCTGAACTGATGTAGATAAAGAACTTACTACAAGCAACAGCTTATTTTGAACAAATCTGCCAAAACATAAGTGGAGTGGAGAGCTTGTCACAACAGAGAGGCCAACTTTATGAAACAAAGTGGAAAATAAATGTAGAATCCAGGTACAAACACTAGCAATACACTAACCTGAATACTGAGTACATTTCCTGTGGGATTTTACATTCTCTTAGTCTAGATGACATTTTTGCTGAGCAGGCAGTGTTATATGGAATTCCTAGAGAGTTACTACAGAGCTACTGTAACATTGGTAGTTATGTTAAGATAGGGGTACACTTCAGAGGAAAATTTGTCCTCTGCATTTGACCCATCTTCCAATGCCACTGGTGCTGCCGGTCCGGAGCAGTGGGCATCACAGTGCTGCACCCGGGGACCCATCTCCAGATCTTGAGCCTGGGCCTTGTCAGAAATACCTTTGCTGAAGGTATACCTGTTTTGGCTTTGTTTCTACAAAGTGCACATTGTAATTCTTTTGTTCTTTTTTGTTCTTTTACAATTACATTGTAAACTCTATGTTCAGCCTTGCAGTATTTATGCAGTTTTTGAACTGGTTTGAGCTACCTCATTTACTACAACACAATAGAAATTGTGTCCCTTTTAAAAACATTTCTCTGCCAAGTACAAAGTATTTGAAATTCACAAACAGAGTGCCTGTGATTATGTTCCAAAAAGCAAACCAGGAAGCCCCATCACAGCCTCCCTCTAGTCCCATCACCTCTTCACTTCATCAGGCTACAGCAGCTGTCTCTTCCCCCTGAGACCTGAAGGGGAAGCCAGAAACACTGCCACCAAAAATAGAACAGGAAATGAAAGGAATGACAAAGAACGGCCAGTCATGGACAACCTCTGTGGCCAGTCTGCTTAACCAGGTGAATATTGCATGGGGCTGTGGTCAGTGATTAATGTCAGCCCATGTAAGGGGCTTGGCCTGGTTTGCTGGCTCTCTGCACACATATGCCATCACTTTTAACAAGCTGCAGTCATTGAGCTACTGCAGGGGCCCCGACTCTGGGGACAATTAGTCCTGGGAACATTAAATTAGCAGGGACCTCAAGCCATGCCCCGCCAGAATATTGCAAAGCATAATGAGTACTGGAGGTGCAAAGAAACTCTCACTTGTTACTATACTTGTTTGATCTACATTAGCTACAAGTTGGGGTTGGATTTGTCACACTCAGAGGTATAATTTGACCATGTAGTATTGCAATTGTAGGTTTTCACAAAAATCCTAGGGGGGCACAGACCTCTCAAATGGATAACTAATCTAAAATTGCTTTTCGGTTTCCATGGAGATGTTACTGCTTTAACTAGAATGTTTAACTTACATGACATTAGATGTAAGTTATATGTTACAGTTACAGGTATTTTTATTACTGTACTACCTAAAAAAGAATATATTCTTATTGTGAGTGGTATTTCCTCTTCACAGATCTGACCTGTAACTCTGCCTGGTAGAAGCAATAACATAACAGAAAAGTTACATAGGACACCTTTAACATTCTGAATAGATAGCACTCTTAGCAAGACTTTTTTCCATGTCGTCTGTGCTTTTCAGTGTATTTCCATGTTTATGTTCTCAGTATCACATTTAAACCAGTAACCCAATTATAAAACGCTTACAATTAACATAAAAACATAGCATTGTTTTATATTGGAAGTAGTGCTATTGATCATTTGTGGATATCATTTCAAATTGTAATAGATAGAATAGTGTAAATTGAATTATTTAACACTGTGGCTTTGTGATAACTTGTTACTAAATCGTACAGACGTGGGACCTCCCAGATAGTAAATTCCGCATCTCCTCGTGAAGGCGTGGCTATAGCAGCAGATATATTGGTCCGTTGAAGATGTTTAAGCCAAGCAGACAGCAGGGAAAGGCACTTTATTGCACCTTGTTATGATTGATGCTGTTATTGTGGTGTGCATAACCGTAAGAGCTTAGAGACAATTCGGAAATTTGCACACCAGGAAATCTCTGCTGTCTGGGCTATGATGTAATGTCTAATGATTAAAGACGATACAATATAGAGTGAGGTTATGCTAAATAAACAGCTAAAGCAGCTCATGTACATTAATCATTTACAACAATACACTTGAAAATGACTCAGTCAACTTGAATGAAGTGAATACATTGAAAAGTAACAGTAAAACTATTTATATTCAGGGATGGGAAGAATACTCTGAAAATGTATTCAGAATACTGAATACCTGCATTAAAATATATTTTGTAATGTATTCTGACATGGTCCAATCAGCGTACTGTATTCTGAATACTAAAAATGCTTTAACAGCTGCATTTAAACTAAAAAACTTAATGTTTGTTTCACAGTTTGTTTTGCATTTCCTGATCACTGGAGAAGGGAAAATCACACATGCACAGTCGCACAGTTGAAGGTCTTTTGTGATCAAATACTGCCATGTATTCTTTTGATTATAGGAAAGTTACCAAATAAAAGCAGAATACAGTTACTCAAAATTTGTATTTTGACTATGTATTGTACATATATTCATCTACTTTCCGACATTGTTTATAGTATAATGGAACTACCTCATGTTTACTGCAAGATTAATCTAAATTGAAATAGTAATTTAAAGGGACCCCATTAGCAGATGGCATTGGCTTTTTGAAGTATAATCATTTCCTACACAAGCGGTTAAATGTCTTGTTCTTATTTTAAATATAACAAAGTGTTTTGACGTTGTTCTTCATAGTTTTAAAACAGGCCAAGAGTAAGACAAATAAATAACACCAGCTTATGCCCTATCAAATAGCAGGAGATGTGTGTGTGCAGTGTCCCTCTTAATCCTACTTTAAAAGCACAAGTGTAACTGAGCTCTGGCATGCTCATGTGGTGTCCAGAGGCTGCCACCCCGCTGCTGCCTGGTGCCATATTACACACAGCTTTGAGGATGGAGGGATCTGGTGTTAGGAAAGCACAATAAAAGAGGGTGAGAGAAGAAAGGAGAGCATCACCTTAAGGTCTATTCACATGTGTGTGTTATGACAAGACAATGATGGACAAAACGAGGCCGAGGTGTAGGTGATGTCCCATGCAACCTGATCCCTGAAGTCTGTTTTTAAACATACTTGGATCTTGTGTGGCTCATTAAAGCGAGAGGATAGTTATCGCTCATTGGGCTACTCTCGGATACTCTAGCTTTCTCCAGATTATCTGTTGGTAATTTTAGGTAGGTGAATTTATTTGAATTTTGTATTTGTATTTGTATTTTTGAACAGACATTTGAACAACAAATTCCACTGCAAATGATTGAATCTTGATCTGTCTTATAATTAGATCAATTGCACAGCCTTAATTGACACTATTAATTGACACTATAAGCACTATAGCCTCCTATCATTTTATTTGTTACCTGTATCTTTAATTGCACTGCTATGGATTTATCAATTACTAGCGACCACGAGCCTTAAGTGGTAAGTTTAGTGCTGGAACATGTTTTTGTAAATATCTGGGTATACTATAATAATGTCCTTTTAGGGTTATTGCATTTCTTTCACTGTTGTACTTATTAATTCCAAAATGTAATATTTTATTTTATTCCCTTTTTTGAATCATCAATAGGCATCAATATCTCTTTAGAACCCAGTTTTATACATGCAACTTGCTGGCTATTTAGCGAGCGTTTCCCGCCTTTGGCCCATAGTTGCAAGAGTTGACCCCAATCAGCTGCATTTCTAATAGGAAGACAATACCAATCACTGAATGCCTTTGTGTTAGCATTTTTGGTACCACTTAATATTTACTACAGCCTTAATTAATAATAGGTTAGGGATAGAGTATTAATCAAGTAGTTACTAAGTTTGAGTCATTCTTAATAAACTATTTGTTCATATGAATTGAGCCTTTATTCATGCATTATTAAAGCTATTAAAAGTGTAGGTAATATAAGTAAGTTTTAGTTTGCATGTCCTTGTTAAAGGAGAATTAACTTTTTTACAATCTGAGCCTTATTTTGGTAATAAAACAAGTTGTTTTACTCACCCATAGCACTTTGGTGTCATATGGAGCGAGATAGATTTGCGATATCCGTAATACATATATACATATATTATATGCCCCGAGCGGTCTCCAAATAACACAAACTTTAGCACTTTTCAAATCATAGAAGCTCAATGTCTTAGTCTACACTTTCGTTTGAGTCAAAAGTGGCCTGTAATCCGAGATTTATCCATAATTTACAGCTTTGTGTTTCATGTTTGGGTCCCGGGAGCTGAGAGTGAAATAAGCTGTGACTCCGCACATGCGCACTGGCCTCCTCATCTACTCGAAACTATGAATAAATCTCGGATTACAGGCCACTTTTGACTCAAACGAAAGTGTAGACTAAGACATTTAACTTCTATTATTTGAAAAGTGTTTAAGTTTGTGTTATTTGGAGACCGCAAACATGTGCCCCGAGAACTCACATTACGGAGATCGCAAATGTAAAACATCTCTGGAAATGCTCCAAATGACACCAAAGTGATCTGGGTGAGTAAAACAACTTGTTTTATTACAGAAATAAGGCTCAGATTCTAAAAAAACGTTAATTCTCCTTTTAGAGTTAAGAGATTCTGTATTGTATAACATGTAAATAGTGGGTGGCAATGTGAGCCTAATTTGCATTTTAGACAACTGTGTGCATAAACTCATGCAGTCCATAGAACTACTACTATGCTTGCTTATTTTAGGTCTTGTGAGACTCTACATAAATGGCTATTTTTGACCCATTATATGAACTTGGTAACTCCACTTCATCCTCTTTTAGGCCTCTATGTTTCTAGTGTGATTCAACACTGACATCTGCTGTACGCTGAAGCTATTGCACGAGCAGCATTTGCTTGTGTAAATGACTGCTGTTGTCAGGTTGCATCAAATCGTCCATTGGGGGTCACTCTTCCCATTTGAAAAGAGCAAGTGCAAATCTGTCTCTCCTGCCTTTGCCATTTTGCCAACCTAACATAAAGCAATACAAGTTTTTCTTCTTTTTTTTCCGGCCCCATCAACATTTTTCCTGCAGCGTCTTGTAATGGATGCTTAATGTTGCTGAAAAATATTACCATGAAAACAACATTGTCAAGGATAATGAAACAGTGCTGAGTTTGAGGTGTGCATTTTGTCTATACAGTATTGTAAGTGGTTCGGGCTGATAATGGCTCATTAAAATAACAACCAGCTGCTATAGTCAAGGTCAGATGTCTCTCTGAAACTCCTAGATGTTATGCGTAATTTCCCCTACCATGTACCCCCACGCTCCATCTCCCCCTGCTGGTTCTGAGTGTTTGTTGACTAGAGTGATGTGAGTAAATCCTAATACAAAGCAGTTTTGTCATGTACTCATTTTTAATTTACAACAGTTTGCAATTCCAAATAACGTACTAATATTTGCACACAAACACCATATGTTAGTAATAATAATTGATGTGTCTATTATGCACTCTAAGCACTATGAATATTTGTGCCATTTTGAAAAATGTAGGATTAAAAAAAGACACTGCAACAATCAGTATTTAGAAAAGTTGGACCAATTCAGGTGTTAAACAAGACTGAGCAACTTGGGACATTTGGCACCTTATTTTTATGCATACCTTTATTTTATTATAATTTATATTCTACATTTATTATTCATTGTTTTATGTTGCACCATATTACCGAAGCAAATTCCTTGTGTTTCTTCCCTGATACTTTCAGTTAGAACAAACTCAAATTTGCAAATCTATTAATGCTAATCTTCATTTTGTTGCTGCCTTGTATGCAAAATTGTGATCCTTATGTCTCTATTTAAAACACATGAAATTGCAATGAGTTCTTTGTCAGACATACTTCTACTTATGCCTTTAAACTGACAGGCATTTGTTTGGCTCTCTTTTAAAGATCATTCACACAGTAGCAATTGAAGCAAGAGCTATAATAGTGTTTTCATGTACTATAGATCCTGTCATTAGGCCCCTGGGTCTGGAGGCAGTTATATGATGACAGCTGACAAGGGGGTGCGGCTCCTCTGAGAGTAAAAAAAAGAGTTGAGGGGGTACACAATACACAAAAGCCACAATTACTTCCCCGGCCAAGTCCCCTGAGCACAGCGGTTGGAGTGTGTATGTAAAAATGATGTGGGAGAGGCCATTTGCAAAACAAAGAACAGCCAAGGCAGGGGGATAAGAATGATTGCTTTTGCATAATAGAACATGTACACCCCGAGGCAGGAGGGCTGAAGCGGCAGACTGCGGACGGACACGCCCCTTTAGCAGTCCCACAAGGAGGCAGATGGAGGTGGTTCTTGTGCTTGACCCCTTAGTATTCTGGAGAGGGCAGCACCCAGGGGAGCAGAGCTGATTGCTGTGTTGTTTTTTTGTCATCAGAACTCTATGATAATCATACAGGTGCATTTAAAAAGTCAGATGTCGTGAATGAATGTACTCTGATTAGATAGTGTCAAGTGTTATGATCACTGATGGGTGTGGTGAACACAGGATTGTAGAATGTAGAATGTAAACAATATTTTGTCCTCGAGAAGAATTTAAAATACTTGTGGTGGCTAATGACAAAACAATGTAGTTAAAATAACACCCTCATATTCAAAGGGCATACATAGTACTTAAGTATGTGTAGTAGAAGTTTAATAGTAATTACTTCATTACATCCAAACCCCAAATACTCCTCAGATACTCTTAGCCTTTGTGAAACTTTATTTTTGTCTGTTTCCCTATAACCCTATACTCCCCTCTGTTTATCCAAGCAAAACAACAGTATAACCTTTATAATAGGATTCATCCAATTTTAGAGTAGTCTATTATTATTGGCAGCTTATCTTACTCTGAAATATATTTGATGCACAGTGGAATAATTGCCACTCATGACATAATTGCGGTCAAAGGTCATGTGTGTGCTTTGACACAGAACCACATACATAACAACATTGCAATTAGCAGCTCACTCTTGCAATAATGATAAGATCATATCTGAGCCATGCGCTGAGCTGGGAGCCTTCTGCCGGGTCACCGAGCTACATTAGCCTAGCCGCCCTCAGTTTAATTAATGAACCACTAGTTGTAAAAGAATTGCTCTTGAAAGTGGGGTCCTCTTAGAATCATATGTGCATGCACCAGACTCAAATTAACTATGCAGGTCTCGTCCCCGAGGTCCTGTCTTCTCCAGTCCTCTCCAAACTGCCAACCCCGACCTCCAGCCACTAAGGGACATCCTCACCTCCTCGCACTGCAGTACATGAAATATTCAGCAGCAATTTCCCCCTTCGTTTGACATAATACCTTGAAATGTTAATGCGCTCCCATTGCTTGTTTTAAGTGGAAGGCGTCCCAAGGTATCTGCAATTGGAGCAGGGCGTCGCAGGGAGCTCTATTTAATGTGCGGTGCCGTGAATGTAATCTGGTGCTCTTGAGAATAGCTCCAGCCAGACGCAAGGGTCAAAACATGGTCTTCTTTTAACTAGATCATATACAAAAGGTGCGTGTTGACATTATAGTGTTATGTGCATTTTCTTTCAACTAGCAAACACAGCACACCCAGTGGACATAGCCTGTGACATAGATTTTCATTACATTCTCAATAGCTGGCGTGTTGTGGACCTTATTTCTATGCCGATGAGGAAGTTAACACGCTATCCAACCGGGATATGGAGATGTAATTTTATCAATGTTAGCAATGACCCATCAGTTCATATGTACCACCCATCGATTAATGTAGACTTGGTACTATTTCTTTCTTAGGTTGGAAAGTAAAGTGGAGTGGAGTGAATGAACAATGAACTGTAAAGCGCTTTGGGTGTCATGAAAGGCGCTATATAAATGCTATGAATTATTATTATTAGGCCCGAGCGCTAAAGCGTAGGGCCTATTGTTATTGTTCTGTTTTTTTTGTTATTATTATTTATTCTTCTTACCCCCCCCCCCAAAAAAAAGGAGTTTACAAATTGTGTATTAAAAAATCTTTAAAAATGGCTCGACACCGCCCCCTGGAAAATCAAAATACATTGTGCCTATGGCTATACCCGTGTTGCCATGGTAACAAGCCAAACATCTGTCCTCGCCAATGGGACGCCCGGCAAAAGCGTTTTCATGGAAACACCATTCAGTCTTTTAGAACGCTTTTAATAACTTTTAATGTCCCACTTGTCGAGATGATTCAGCACGATTCTGGTGAGTCTGGGTCAAAAACCCGAGGAGGAGTTCTTTAAAATACGAGGGCAGGAACATTTGCCTTCGGCGCCGGGTCACGTGCGTGGTCCAATATGGCTGACTTCCTGTTGGTCGCCTAGCAATGGTGTTTCTGTGTACCAAATTTGGTTTGGCTATGACAAAGTTTTGCCGGGCTTGTGAGTGCAAGCGAGGGCCAATCATCGCCGCTTGCGGCTATATTTATTATTATTATTATTATTATTATTATTATTATTATTATTATTACTACTATTATTAATTAAAGCTGAAAAACTGCACTAGCGTCTTGTTAAGAAAAAAAAAATGGTGCAATTGGTGATATGCAAGATGAATATCTGTCTATATGTAATTAAAAATGACCTTAAAAGAGACAAGGATATAAAGTGGTATTTCTGCACTTCTGTTGTTAATGTTTGGTCTATTCATGCTGGACTAGAACCTCATCCAAGACACATCCCTGACTCGGTATTGAGATAAACCCATGCTATTTATTCAGTACCGCTACTGTTGTATACTTCAGGCCAGTAAAGCTTTTCTTATCTCACCTTATCTCTGCCACTACCTTCCTGTCCCTCTACTTTAGTTGATTAATGGTTACATCCCTACTTATACTTATGCACATGGTAGTGTAGTAGAAATAATTCAGTTCAGTTGCTGGTTGTAAAATTATTTTTGGGTACTGCAATTTCTCTGTCAGTTAGCTTTGCCAGTTTCTGTGGTATTGACCTTTTTCAGCCCCACCTTCCTTTGCCTCTAAATGCAACTGAACCAAGCTTTCTTTGTGATGCAACTTCTGGTTAAAACAGCTTTGTAGTCTGTATAGAACATATTTGCTGTCCAGCTCAGCCATGCAAAATAATACAAAGAATGACAATGATGGTGGTCATGACAACGTCCGGAATAAGTTGAATTGAATCTTACACTTAGAGAAGTAAGTCTCAATATTGATTTCATTAAGAACAGCATAAAACAATTCTACAGAGTTTTGCTTATAGGTGCACTGAGTTGTACAGGAAGTGACACTTGGTTGCACACCACCCACCCGACCGGACAGTAAGACGGTAAATATTGCCATTTTACAGTGGATTTGTGACATGGTTATTCCAGTCAGTAACTTTGCTTTACTCCATTTTCACAACGTCACTGGATACTTGCTTAAAATAAGTCAGTCTATCTTTATTATCAAATGTAGTATCAGCCAAAATTTTCGCTAATATAACAGCCGACTAATTATGAGTGTACATTTTATGATTTTTGTGGAATACATGAATGATATATATATTTTTTGTTTTGTTTGATAAATTACAAACAGTAACAGGTCAGTTTCCAGTAAATATTTTCCCCGATATCAACTGATAGCAGACTGAAAACAGCATTTAATTCCTTTAAACGAAAATCAAATAAGACAGAACTGATCCAAATGTGTTATGTAGCTATTATTTATCTCTAAGTAATTTCAGAACAGCTTTGTTTAAGTAAATATTCTAATATTGTGAGACTTTCTGGGCCAACTTCTTATCATCGGCTAAATTGATATTTGGAAGGCGATATCCAATCCAGCTAATTTTTCAGTATTCAGTGCATTGGTATCTTTGTGTCCGCCCCAAGCCAGAATAAATGACAGGATTGCAGTTCATTCACACATTTCAGACAGGCATAGACGGATACACAATAACAACCCAGTGATGATATAAAGCCTACATAAAAGGATGCAGTGTTTCATTTCGTGAGATACTGACATGAACCTTGAACGTCAAATGTAGCATCTGCTCTCAAGCTATTAAATGAAATACAGTGTTTTAACAAGTACCATGGCTCAGAGGATGTAATGCCACTTTCTCAATGGCATTTCTGGCCCTGGGTTTGCACAAATGAGTTTATCACCACTCTCTCGACAAAAGCCAATGACCCCCCCAGTGCCCTGCTTCTCTGCTTCCTCCTGGTGGAATTGATTAGGAATAATTGGAGGGAGTCGGAGGCTTAGGCAAGTGGCACTAAATAAATCTGGCTGGTGTTAATTGTGTCAGTGTGAGGCAGTGCGAAGGCTAGCGAAACACTTAGCTACCGGCTGACAATAGTGGATTAATTGGACTCCTTCAGTGAACATAATTAGGCTGATTGTTGGGAGAGATAAGGCAAAGGTTTTCTGAATGGCACTGACAGGGCTGAAGATATGATCCAACCTTTTTTTCTCGTCCCTCTGGTCCCTGGTATAAAGTGAATGCACCTCATTTCTATCTGTGCTGTAAGGCAATGAAAGGCTCACAGGTTAGAAGCGGATAGCAGGGTTAGAGATATTGGACCTCACGCTGATAACATCTCTTCAGAGGAACTGTCCAATCTTCTGAGCCGACAACAGGGCAGCTCCTTGGATCCATTGTCATTAGTTAAGGTGCTGTAGTGGACGGAGAATGGGGTGACTGACGAGAGAGCTGCCATCTGGAGCGGGCTGTTTCATATGAATTTGATAATATGTATAAAGTAGTAACTTCACAGTGTTAACAGTGGAGCCAGTGATACGAGCAGTCTAGCAGCTCGGTGCACTTCAGACACTTAACACTGGGATCAATTCTTCAGCCAAGTAGAGCAGTAAAAGTATTTGATTTACCAACTGGGGCCAGATAGAATGTAGTTGGAACTATATGTGAGGCACCTAAAATACTTTTCTTCTATATATTTGTAGATTTTAATTCTTATACTAATGTGAATTATGCATATGTTTAATAACACAATGATGATTATTATACCCTGATCAAATCATGGCCTCAGCCCCTCTGGAGTATTGACAGAACGTAAAATCCAACCTCAGGTTAAAGAATTCAGTGAATTCTTCAAAGAAGCAGAAACATCTGCAGACCGTTGTTTCCATGGACACCTGTCATGTTCCTCCAGAGCTGCGAGAGGAAAACAATGTTGGGTTTCTGACCTGAACTGAAAGCTAAAAAAGTCAGTGAGCTTTCTCTCTGACTGACAAGCACACAGCCTGGGGGGCTGGCGGCTGAGCGGAGCTGTGTAGGGCCCGGTTGAAGACCTTGACTTGTGCTCTCGTGGTGTGATGGAAAGACTTGGCCTTCCAGCAAAAACAAGATGCCGGCCTCCGCTCAAAGCCAAGGTACCTTAGGGAGACATTTTGATGCATGATGGGTGGAATAAAATAAAATGAAATGAGATCAGCAGTAGCATCAGTAGTTATTGGTGAAGGGGAAATGGTTGTTGTAGCCCTACGGCAACTCTCAACCTTAGGCTACTTTTGTCTACTCTCTGTGTTCTTCAACTACACAGAATCCCCAGTGGTGCACAGGGAGAAAGTGTGTGTTTTGGATGATCTGAAAAGAAGCGGGAGCATGGACATGTCTGTTTAACCCAGCAGGCCTTAAAGTACACAAGTGACTCCCTTTGAGGAGATTTCAGTGACCTTGAGTGAAGTCCAATACAACCAGAGTCTTGACTTTCTCACTTTTCTCCTGTGTGCCATTTTGAACCAGTTGGTAGGTCCATGAGGTCTTACAAATGTGTTTTATAAATGTGTATAAAAGTAGATGGAGTCAAGGAGACAACAGTTTGAAGCCCATTCAGTCAGTTTAGATGACATTTGTTGTGTATTCCTTCATGAACTTGACTTGATAATGACCTATGTGGCCTGTGCTCTATCCATAACCTAAACAAGCTCTTACCACAGAGGAAGGAGCCCAGTATAGCTGCCCAGCCAGCTCCTCCTATGTAGAGGGCATATCATCACTCCATCACTCTATCACACAGTTGTTTTACCTTGGCCAGTGGGTGGCTCCCACACAGCCTATGTCAGGTTGCAACCACTGAGGGTTGGCCAAGAAGTCACGGCCACAGATTAACTCTGCTATTTATGGCCCTGGCCGTCTAACTGCAGCCCCAGAGATGGGAAATATTGCTCACTTAGCAGGATTACTGGGTGCCGTAATGCCCCAAAGGCCTGCTTTATGGCAGGCCATAAATGTTCCCAGGGAGAGGCAGCGAGAGTCGGATTGATTAGCGCTCCGGAGGAAAGTCGATCTGTTACCCACGCCCCACTGGGAGCCGCGTGATGGATGCTTCCAAGAGGTGCTGAGAGGTGGCGAAGGGGAGGGAAGGGCACTTTGCTGTGCACTCCGCCAGTCCCAGACATCCCCACAGTGACACAAGATGGAGGGTCCCAGCCAGCAGCAGGGCCGCCGGAGGTTGTCAGCCAGTCACAGAGCTATAGCTCCACCATGCACTGACCCTTCTCCAGCGCTGTGGAGACAAATGGAGAGGCGACCTTGCCTCATGCTGCCATTTACCAAAGTCCCACTTGACACCTTGCATGCTCCAGACATCAGTCATGGAAAAGATAGACCATATCTACAGCCAGCACCCCATGAGGAGCCCTCGTCTGTTATAGCTCTGATGGAAGACATACAGCCCTTTTAGCCCTATTTTCATGTAGTCCTTTCTACCATTTCCATGTATAATATATGTTATTTATGAAACTAGTCACTGGCACTAAATCAATAGAAATTTAGTTTACAGTTTCTATTTGTTTTACAGGATTAATGACCTGATGAATGATACAGCAGACTAGTTGACCAAGTTACTGATATATGTTGAAGTCTTTCAGTTTGGTTGCCAAAATAGCAGAAGTAATCACATGGCTCTGAGATGAGATGAGGTGAGATGTGTGCTTCACATTCCTACACAGATAAATCACATTGTGCATGTGGACACCAGATGCTCTTTGTATTCAATACAAAAGTCAAGAAGGGCTGTAGTCAACTAAAGGAAATCCCGGTTGACTAAAAATGTTCCTTGTGCATCGCTCGAGGGGACGTGGCATTAGCAAAAGCTCTCAAAACTATCTCTATGATCCAACCAAATATTTTGACCCAAAAGTCAGGAGTTATAAAGCAATAGTTACTGACTCAAAAGAATGTAGCCTACAAACCAAATAGTGGTTCATAGAAGAGATTTAACATGATTCACCTAATGTCATCTTTAGCGTAGAGCAGCTCACTTAACTCACTTGGAGATCCCTGTGCTGTGGGCCATAAATACTGCACACATACCAGGCTGAAAGCTAAGTGGTAGGACATAACATACCAGGCCTGTCTCCTCAGGTAATGCGGACTTCTTTCAACACATGCTCTGCTTACTCTATCTTTCACCCCATCCCTCTGCCCCCTGCTGGGCACCAGTCTCCTCATGTGCCTGCACGCTTGGACTGTTGCTACCATTTTACAGCCCTTTCACTACCTTAGATATTTTCCAGGTGCCTGATGTGGGGTTCTTGCCATATGTCAGCTATATATACATTCTTTTGATGTGTGAGTGTGAATAGAATAAAAGCAAAGGTGTTTATTTGTAGTGTTTAAAAGAGTGGAAGCAGAGCTAAAGCAGAGGATGTTTGACATGTTTAAGACCAGAAATGTACATGGAGTGGATTTAGTACAGAAGAGTGTCATGGGAATAGGTAAGAAAAGAGGAGGAAAATGCGAAGAGACCAGTCAGGAAATATAGTTATTGTATATTGTGAAAGAAGTAAAGATGATAATAGGAATTATTTTATCAACTGGAAGTCATTAAAGGCTATGACTGAACAAAGTATGACATTCGATTGGGTCATTGTTGCTTTTGAAAACCATTCTGAAATTCTAGTCTTAAAACAAGACAAAACTAGGTACATTTTTAGTAAAATATTAATTTAATTGAAAAACTACACTAACCGGTCATATGGAATTTATGGACTTGCTTCTCCTCCATTTAAAGACCATTATAAAAACTTAAGCCTGTGAGTGGGATGGGCACTAGGACCACAGCTTGAGGGGATGGTGAGGTAGCACACAGACGTTTGGACACATTTGGACATTCTGTGCTGTCGATCCAAGGGATTCATTGTTGGAACAGTCTTACACTGACAATAAAAGAAAGTGCATCACTCTTTACATTCAAACAGCACCTTAAAGGAAAAGTAACGTTATTTTACAATCTGAGCCTTCTTTCGGTAATAAAACAAGTCGTTTGACTCACCCATAGCACGTTGGTGTCATTTGGAGCTGTTTGGTAAAAGTTATGTTGTAGCGTATCCGTTAGCGTGAGTACTCGGGGCATTACTTTGCGGTCTCCAAATAACACAAACTTTAGCACTTTTCAAATCATAGAAGCCCGATGTCTTAATCTACGATTTTGTTTGAAGCAAAAGTGGCCTGTAATCCGAGATTTAGCCATAGTTTCGAGTAGATGAGGACACCAGTGCGCATGCGCGGACTGTGCTCTCAGCTCCCAGGACCCAAACATGAAACGCAAAGCTGAAAACTATGGATAAATCTCGGATTACAGGCCACTTTTGCTTCAAACGAAAACGTAGATTAAGACATCGGGCTTCTATGATTTGAAAAGTGCTAAAGTTTGTGTTATTTGGAGACCGCAAAGTAATGCCCCGAGTACTCACGCTAACGGATACGCTACAACATAACTTTTACCAAACAGCTCCAAATGACACCAACGTGCTATGGGTGAGTCAAACGACTTGTTTTATTACCGAAAGAAGGCTCAGATTGTAAAATAACGTTACTTTTCCTTTAAACTGTAGATGAAGGAATATCAAGAAGCACACAGTGTCAATATAGTAACAAACAAACTTTGTCTTCTGCTTTTTAATATCAGACGTGTAATTCAAATATACAGTAGTGGATGCCACATATTCTGGTTATAATTCCTGGTAGAAGTTGCTCACCCTGTGCGCCCAGCACAGATGACACTATAATCCTTAACAGATACAGGCAAATCATTGTGTTTGGTTAAGCAAACAGGTGCAGCTGAAATAACCATCTCTTCTTTCAGAAAGCATAACAAATGATGATAAGATTGCAGTGACTGAGCACATTCTTTTTTGTTTTTGTTTTTGTAAGGCAAACAACCAAATCAATAACTAGAATTTCAACATGAAAATTCCCCTAAGTACCAATCTGGCCATTTATTAGAATTCTAGCTTTAATAGTTCTCTATCATTGGGCTTGTGATGTATGTAATTTTCTACAACTGTGTTTAAGTGGAAAACTGGTGCAAAGTGTGCGTGAACAGGAAGTAAAATAGGTTAGATTTTAACATGTAGCCAAAGAAGTCAGCAATTGCAATTTATCCACTGATTATTATATATATTGTGCCCTTTTTGAAAACAAAATGTTGCTAACACATTCCATGTTGTGTTGACTGGTTTCTCCAGGTATAATTCTCCCGACAGTAGCTCAGATGGTAGAGTTTGCCCACTGACCAGAAGGTTGGCAGTTCGAATCCCACTCTTCACATAAACTTCATAGGTTGAGTAGTCAGATCCATTGATCCAGCTCCCACAGATAAATGCTGTTGTTGTGTCCTTGGGCAAGACACTTAACCCACCTTGCCCCCAATGTCTACGTACTTTGGAGTTTGAATGTGTGTGAATTGGTGATTGGTGGAAAAGCGCTATATAGATTTACCATTTATTTAGTACCTCAGCTAACTTTGCTAATGGGAGTAATTTCTCATGTTTACTCAGTACAGTATTACATTCAATACTATGAACTATCTACAAGTTAATTTTAAAATATACCACCCACTGTTTAACAAGAGGAAATGTGAGGTGAATTGCCTATATTAACTCAAGGATACATCTGTAGCATTAAAAGTTGTGTTTGAGCATGCATTACTGAGTTGAAAAAGTAAAACTTGGCACAGGAGTTATGTCAGTCTCTTCTTGTTAGAAATGTTTCATTTTTTTATGAGAGAGAATACACTGTAACAAGACTGGCCTTGCTTTTCCATTTAGCACTCTGCTTCTGCTGCTGTATGGGATCTGGGCCAAATCATCACAGCCAATTCAGACATCTGCCCACGAAGAAAGAGAAATTGTTGTTGAAATACACTGACTAACTCCGTCTGACCTGTAAAAACTTTCTCTTTAGATTGATTTCACATTTATCAGAGTAGTTTCTGATTTCCTCTACAGACAGTGTTCCTGGGTAATGAACTTTGATCAATGGGTTGTCTGCTCAAAACAGACTCGTGCTCCTTTGACATCTATAGACTGGCTTTAAAGCATTGTGTGAAAGTGGCTTAGATGGCAATATTCTGAAAAAGTGTGAGTCTTAGGACTAAATAATTGAGCTGTGTTAAAAGTACATTGTGCAACTTTTTACTTGGGGGGGGTCCGTCATCTGCTTGTTTCCATGGAGATGTTATTGTTTTGTCTGGGATGTTCCACACTATGACATTAAACAGCTCTAAATTATAGGTGGTTTTATAGCTCAAAAATACCTAGAAAAACAGGCATTCTGTGAGGGGGGTTGCCTCTCCACAGATCTGACCTGTAACTTGGTCTGGTTTGGTCTCCATGGAGATTGAAAGGTTTAATACCATACTTTGAAACATACCAGATAAAACAATAACATCTCCATGGAGAAAAGCGTTTGATAGACCCTCCACCAGAAAAAAATCACAATGGACCTTTAAGGATGCATTTGTTGTTTAAGATCAGGTTACATTATTCAGTGTCTTTATTTTTTAATCATATAATAGGCTACAGAAATCCTAAAGCCCATATAGTTCACGCAAACGTAAGTCTCTGAGGATTTAAGAGACTTAAGATATAGACTTAAATTGTATTTAAGATACAATTTACTTAAGATAAGTAAATTGTCCTTGAACTTGAATAGTAGCCACCGGGCAGTAGCTTGACGTCCGCACTAGGGATGCAAATTATCGATTAATTCATTAATCTATAGTTGATTGACCTTATCGATCGACTTAACTGATAAGCGGCTGATAAGCTGAATTTTAGTGCTTCAATAGGGTCTTTAAGAATATAAGCTATAGTATACATAACACTGAGTCATAAATATATCATAGTATTATTATATTGTATATTCCTCAATTAATTATTCCTTAGTAAAAAGCAGACAAATCTATTGATGCTGAATAACAAAATACATTCTTTATTGAAAATAAATTGAGGACTGGCTCAGTTGTTGCACTTGCAGCATGGAAATCTTGAAATTAAAAGGAACAGAAGAAATTAAATAACAGGATGTTATTTAGTCTACATATTATGATGAAACCAGTGAATCCAGGCTATTTTTAGGACATTCTCAACATTTATTTTGAACTAAGGCATCAACAATATTTCTCTCCCTTAATCTGTGAAGGGTTACAGTACAAAATATAAATTTCACAGGGCCCCTGGACACAGCATAAAACATTACAGGGCCTCAAACCAGAACAATCAAGAAATTATAAAAGCATGTAAGTTACATGCTTTTATAATTTCACCTAGCACGCTATGGTCTTTCTCGCGAGAGGGTTCGCATCTCGTGTTCACATTCCAAAGTAGCGCCCTCTAGCGATTAGTTACAAGTAATGCATTTTGTTCGGCCAACGTCTTGATCGACAATTAATTGTAAGTCGATTAATTGTTGACATCCCTAGTCCGAACAATAATCTGGAAGCTAGTTGCATTTTGCCATTGTGCAAGTGGGCAACACACTGCACCTATCTTGTTTCCTTGATATTAAGCTCAGTAATGGAAAAGGACCACCGATAGAGCAGAGTTAAACCCAATGAAGTATTTCCCCAGTGGCATACTATATCCAGGGTTAGCTTTTCAGTCTGAGCTCACTGTTGACATAGGACAGCAGGTAAATGTCAGGCAGAATCAGTATGTGGCCTGCTCTGCTCAGTCCTTGCTCCACCAAAGCTTTGTTATTGATTTAAGGCCAAATGTGGTGTGTGTGGATATAGGGCGAGTGGGTTCACAGACATTTGAATTCAACGCAATCCCAGATCAAACAGGTTCAGCACACCCCAAGGCCCATCCATCACACTGCTGCCTATATCTCAGAATTGTATATATGCAGTGTGTTTGTCTTGTTTATCATTTACATAATCATCTGTCTTTCTCTGCAGTTTTCTGTTAAAGGCTTGAGACCAGCTCTGCGTTGTTTGTAGTTGGGATTTGGTTTCAATGTAAAAAAACAATGCCATAAGTCATCACAGTTTGTATTTGATGGTTTGGTTTCCATGCATCCACTTTCATAATATAATCTTAAAGAGGCATTATGTAGATTTGACTTTGCTGACTTGTCACCATGCTGTATGCAATAACATCAAAAACATAGATGGTTTTAAGACTCTTGCTAATATTATACTACCAGATGGGGGGCAAGAGCCACTTTTTCCTTATTGTTTACATTGTACTTTGCCATGAAATATCTAAAAGGTAAATTCACTATCATTTATTTTTGTGACTACACCCAAGAATTCACGATATTTTCCTATTTCTATATTTCTGTATTACATAGTATTAGCCTATGGTAGTATGTCCCCTGAATCCCAGTTTCAGGAGTTGTGTTTCCCTTTATTCACAACATTTTGGAAATACAGTTGTCTTACGTCATACTAATTATACAAAAAGTGAAATACTGCTGCAAAACTACCTAATAGCATGTTCAAAAGTCACAGGAATACATGATAAATAGATTATAACTTCATCTCTGCTTGGGCACCTTTTCCTCTTCTGTGGTGTGTCCTTAAACTGGTCTTGTGGCCCTGTTTAGTGGCTCTCCTCCTCCTCCGTCCTGCTGTCTTGCTGGTGGTTGTTGAGATTCCGCAGACAAACACAGTCTCTGGGGAGCTGACATCATTAGAGCAGAGAGCAGCTCCTGTCTCTACCTTCTCCAGCTTCACTCAGAGATAAAGTAGAAGAGGGGCAGAGCGGAGGGCGGGTTTAAGCAATGCAAGGTCAAGATCGTGGTACAATTACCCCGGCAGCGCAATGCCCCTCCAGGACCAAAACCCCTGACTTTTCACCCTGCCAAGGTCGGTCCGGGCTGCTCCTACAGACAATTAGCCTTCCCATATCCTCAGTCATTTCCATATTCACCTGCTCCTCTGCTCTGCTCAGCTCTACTCAGCTCTGCCAGCTACAGAACACTGAGGGCAGGCTGGGGCTGGTATAGACTTGAACTTGCAGTATGAAAACTACAATTTCTCGCTGTCCTTAGTAGCTGTGAAATGCATGTCCAATTATACTCTAGTTAGATACTTGAGATAAATTAGACTGAATTAATCTAATTGTCTTTTTAATGGAATTTAATGGGATTATTATGACTTGTTCAAAAGTAAAACTGTAGAAAATGATGGGATGGTTGCAATGATTTATTATCAAACTATTATCTTGAAAATAAAATGTTGTGGTGTAGACATTCGGCAGTGTTCAGAGCTGAGATTTAATCTCATAGATCTGCAGCTGGCACAGTGCCCTATATGTGCCAACCCATATGTTTGCATGCTGCACTTAACACTTTATCTCTTTTCAAAATATTCAGATGTACTCATTTGCAAAAAAAAAAAGATTTTATATTAAACCATCTTTTCTCTTTTTTATTTTGGCTTCCATATTACATTCCAAGCTACATATATGAATGATGCATTTGGGGATTCAAAATATTCAATAAATATTGTACAAAAAGAATCTAAATTCATATAAACAAATGCAAATATTTAATAATTTTCTTGAAACCTACAGGTATCCACGTCTTTGATCTCTTCACATTCTAAACCGATTCGGGATGGTTGCTTTATCCCTAGGACGGCTTTCTCTGATTACAGGCGCACAGATCCCCCAGACAGCGGCCTGCCAATTAGAATGCACAGTGAATCCGCTGTAAGCTTATTAAATCACTATTATCCCTAATAACACAATGGACATGATCCTCTTCTCTCCACTGCATCCTGCTTGTCTGTAGTCTACATGGTGACAAGCCGGGCCTGTCAGATCATGGTTGTGGTGAATACTCTCCCATACCCAGCAGACACACATGCATAATTGTGCTCCGGCATTTAGCAGATATGGGAGCCTCAAATCCCAGCACATGTCAGCGTTTTGAGGGATCATATAGATGCAAATGCGCCCATGTAATTGCACAAGCAGTGGATGGGCACTCTCCAGGCTGGATCCTGTCATGTCAATGGCTGATTCCATCTGCTTTTCATCTTGCCAGCTTTTTTCTTCCTTTCTCCAAGACCTGATTTCCATAGCAGCCAAAGCTTTACAATCCTCTCATCTTATCTGCCTGTTCCCCTCCTCCTTTCGGCGCCCCCTCTCTGCGTTCCTGTGCCAGAGCATCTTTTCTGGTCCAAACTCCAGCCGTAGAAGTGATAGGAAGAGAGTGGAAGTCACAGTCAAGACACCTCAAATGAGTGAGGAAGAGCTCTTTACAGCTCAGGTTTACTATGACAAATATGAGGCCCCAACTCTGCATAAACCATACTCTGCACATGTACTTTTTTGTGTTGTTTCTTTTCTTTGCTATTGTCAATTTACAACAGTTTAGTGAATTTTTATGCACAATGTAACTTTCTGTTGGTGATATGCCCCCTGCTCTCTTATTCTATTAAAGGAGCACTGTGTAACTTTTCTGGTGGAGGATCCATCTCCTGCTTGTCTCAATCAAGATGGTTTTGTCTGGAATGTCCCGGTGTGGCATTAAATGTCTTGCATTTACTCAGTAACATGGGATTTTATTGACCTAAAAACATTGTTACTGTGAGTGGGCTCGCCTTTCCACAGATCTGACTTGTAACCTTGGCCTGTGGTGTCACCTAGAATATTCCAGGGAGTATCTTCATGAAGAGAAGCAGGCGATGATTCCCTCCACCATAAAAGTTAAACATCTTTCCTATAAAGGGTTTTTTATTGCTAAACAAATATCTTGAAAAAACATGGGTTGTTACTTGTGTGGTGGTGCAACCTGTTAGCCATATTTGTACTCATGTTTTGAATATATTGTTTCTACTGGTGTTTTAGTTCTTTAAGCCTTGAACCTTGAAGTTTAATGTCATACTGTAGAACATTTTAGGCAGAGTTATTACATCTCCATCTGGATGGAGACAAGCTGGTGATGTAGGCCTACCTCTCCTTCCACCAGAAATTATAGTTACATAATACCCCTTTAATTTATTCAACCTAGAATACAATTCTTTGTGCTTGTCATCCCTATCAGTGACATGATTTAGAAAATACGTATGTACAAAAATACATGAAAGATATATATTTTTGTTTTTATTTACAACTGGCAACACACCTAAAATCACAATATAGCCATACCCTTATATATATATATATATATATATATATATATATATATATATTTTTTTTTTTAGATTTCTTAAATATCTGAAAACTTCAAAGTAAATCCAAGGTTCTGTAAGGGCACAAACAGTGTAGCAATATAAATTTGCTCCCATACTCTTCCCTTCAGCCCATAAGACTTCCTGTAGAACTAAGCGTGTGGCGTGTGTGCTGTGCAGGCTGGAGATAAGGTCCCACAAGTTTTCCAAGGGCAGGAGGAGAGCGCAGACATCAGAGGGGAGCCAAGCCTGATTCATTACATGTGTTGCATCTGCCTCCTATTAAAAAGCCCAGAGCATAGTGTCTGCTGCCTCTCTCACACTCTACTCCTGCAAACGAGCTCCCGACTCCTCGGCTCGCCTGTTTACTCAGAGCCAGCACTTCCAAGTCAGGCCATGCCACTTTCAAATAAGACTCAAGACTATGCTATGCTTTGTAGCGCTGCCACTGCACTTCACTTAACTTAACTGATCAACTCTGAGACTGTAGTTTGATCATAATACATGTTACATGATTTTTATTTACAGAAATAGATTGGATGGTTTGCACTGATCCAAACATATTCCTCACTTCTAATTATTTACCTTTATGTTTTGTCACAACTTTCTGTAGATCATTCATATTGGTCTAAAATGGCATAATAAAATGACTTGATAATAGAAACCGGTCCATTGACATCCTGTTTAAACTTCAGAACTGCAGTGGATTCTCATTCATATGTTTTATTGTCAAAAAATGGCTATGCGGCATTTTTAAACTCCAAATGTGACTTGGAATAGGAATTTTTAAAGTAACTGGAAGTAAGTACAGAGAAAGGGCAGGTAAGAACCAACTGATAGACATTTTTGTTGATAAATGATGAAGGAACACCATTATAATGTGGTAAATGTGATTTTGTACACAATATGTTCTCTTTCAACAAATCGGTTTCTGATTCTGATTCTTTCCCAAGTTGTGGGGCTCTTGTTCCAGTGCAACAATGCTTATATATAATCTGTGTAAAATGTAAAATTCTCAACCAAATGAAATAGTTGTGTAGTTGTGCATTGGTTTCTTTTTAACTACAGACTTTACAGCAGTTGTATTTTCTTATTAAGTCAATGTTTTCCTGAAGTGACTGTTTGACACTTTGTATTTTTAATGACTTGCTCATTTCCTGTGGCTCACAATCTCATCGACAGTGTTTTAATTATGCTCCGCTGATTGAACACTTAGGTGCGTGTGTTTCAGTGGACCTGTTAAACTGAGCTTTTTGCCAAACATACGCCGCCTTTATCTGATAATTATTTCAGATTACATTAGAGGAAATTAAACATTTCAGTACGTGTGAGGGTGACAAAGTTGTCAACTGTAGTTTCAGAGTGTGAACATTGCCACTTCTAAAAAAAAATAAAAAATTCTTCTCAAACTGCTAATAAGATCATTTTCAAGTGTTAGAAATAATGAATGCTGTTATAGCAGTTGGGCAGAGGTGAAGGGTTTACAACAGATATCTGTGCTATATATGGGCTCACCTACTGTATGGAAAAACATCATTACTGTACCCTAGAGCTTATTTCTGAATTAATGGGACTTGATTAAATTATAGTGCATCAGCAATGTGGCCAATTATTATTAAAAATGACTATAATAGCATGTTTACATGAAATGTTTTGTATAGGACTATGCTTTGATTTAAAGGGATAGTGTTTTTTTATGTTAATCTGTATGGGTTTCCTTCTAAAAGTTACGTGTGTTGACACCGGCTTACCTCTGACAGTCTCAGCTGATCCCGGTTCGGCTCGCTCTCTGGAGCCCACATAAGTAGGTCCGGTAACTTCCCTGGAACATGAAATAAAGCTTGTTTTTCTTCTCAAAACAAAACATTTGTTAGAAATGTGATATACAGGGGGTCCTCGGGTTACGACGGTCTCGGGTTACGACGTTTCGTGGTTACGAACGCGCCCCCATTAAAAAAAATATGTATATATTACGCGTCATTCCGTCTTACGCGGTTTAGCGTGGTAAGAGATGTAAACAAACGCGAGCGGCGCACGGCGGAAGAATACGCTCTGTTGTGGTTGTAGGGCGGAGAAGACGGCCTCGTGTGCATGTCCAATCCACATTGGAAGTACGGAAGTACCTGATGTGGGCTCTGATCTGCTCCTATGAAAGCGGCAGTGATAACCAAGCAGCGTAGTGGTCTAATTATTGAAATGGAAAGGTTATTGGTGCTTTGGTTGGAAGATCAAAGGCAAAATCCGGTTTACGACGAAATTCGGGTTACGACGCGTCTTAAGAACGGATCAACGTCGTAACCCGAGGACCCCCTGTATTTGCGTCCGAAACAGTTGTCCACGAAACATCCAGCAGTGTATTTCGCATTCACGTATTGTCTGTCTCCACTTGTATTACTACGCCCATGTTAACTCTATCAGCCTGTTCACTTGTAAACTTCGGCATAGACATCCGCGATTGCGAAATACGCTGCTGGATGTTTTGTGGACAACTGTTTCGGACGCAAATATATCACCTTTCTAACAAATGTTTTGTTTTGAGAAGCAAAAAAACAAGCTTTATTTCATGTTCCAGGGAAGTTACCGGACCTACGTAACTTTTAGAAGGAAACCCATACAGATTAACATTAAAAAAAACACACTATCCCTTTAAGTCTTCATCTGACCTTATCCAGTCCTATATCAGAATGTATAGTGTACATGTGTAGTATGTTAGCATGCACAAGAGCTAGCAAACCTCCATTCTACATCTACTGAAAGATACAACCAGAAATGGATGCAAACAGTATTACGTTGAACCTTGGGCCTGAACCATTGTACGGATACTGCAAAAGCCTGAGTAGCTGACATTATTTGACCGCATATTAAACACATGTCAGCAAACCCTCCCAGGTGGAAAATAAATCATTGTTTTTTTTTGTTTGTTTGTTTGTTTTTTCATTACTTTTTGCTGACCACAAAGTGCAAATGTAGCATTTCCTGAGGCATGTGCCTTAACCTGATGTTGTTTTACTGCTTTGAATATGCCCTCTTGTTTGAAAGGCAAAGTCAACTTTGAATTGCAAATAATTATGTCAAGTGTAAAAAAAAACAAAAAACAGCATAACCATGATTTCAATTTTCCTTGTAAGCACGTGCAAGTGTTTTACATTTTACACATAAATGAAAGCTGTGAATCGACTTTGCAATCAACCAAAATCACACACACAACATGTCTTTACTATGATTTCAAGGACTGATATACAGAGTTTCTGCAGTTCAAAGTTTTAAGCTAAAACAAAAGAGATTTTGGCTTTGAAAACAATTAAAATTTAAGTCCACCACAAATTGTCTATAACGTAATCATTGTTGTAATTTAGGGTCTGCAAATATGAGCCAAACTAATAGGATGAAGTACCTTGGCTGTTTGTACAAGGCCGCTCCTTATCGGCACAGGGCAGATCAACACACTGCGTGGCCTGTGTGTCAGTGTGTGCGTGTGTGTGTGTGTGTGTGTGTGTGTGTAAGAGTGTGCCAGTTTGTGTCTTTGTGTGTCAGTGTGTGCCAGTGTCTCTGTTTGTGTCAGTGTGTTTCAGTGTATCTCTGTGTATGTCAGTGTGTGTCAGTGTGTTGTCAGTGTGTGACAGTGTGTCAGTGTGTTGTCAGCGGGCCCTCGGGACAGGTGCTGAGGGATGGCTCCATGTTTGGAAGCAGGTGCACCTTCCCTCCCCTTCCCTGTGCTCTGCTCTCGCCTTGTTCCCCTGATCCCCCCAGAGGCGTGTGGTGAGAGTGATTGGAGAGGCCTGGCCCACAGGGAGTGCTGCTCTCCCCAGTTCATCTGTTCCAGACAGGGCCCGGCGGGACTCACGGCTCTCCTGAGGGCCTCTTTGGCTGGGAATCAGAGAGGAGCTGTCTCCTCTCTCAGGCGGACTGCTTTGTTACTGTGTAGGGAGGTCTCTGCGTTTCACTGTAGAGCCAAATAGAATGTTAGTCACTGTTCATGCACATATTAGATTATACCCTGGCCTTTTATTTTCTGCTTTCTCAAGAAGTGTAGCTTTTAATCTGCCACCTCTCATCATGTAGTACTTTTACTAGCTAGGATTTCACATCGCTGTATTTGTGAGTGGGTTACAAATGTGAATTAGCTGAGAGCACTAGCAGAGAGAGTTATAGGGGCATTTTAGAGCTTGTATAATATGTGTATCCTGTTTTATGTGGTCATTTATTATAAGACAAGTTCCATGAATAATGTATGATTAAATGGCGTAATGGATACACTGGGACTCGTCAAAATAAAAGCAAAAATCCATTTGCTTTCCCTGTAGTAAATCGGCTAGCTTGTCCTTGGGCTAATTTCCAACATGGGATTTGGTGGGGAGTGGATGTCTTGATAGCTGTTTCGCGGGTGGGGGTGTCAGTAGTGCTGTACAATGAGCGGAGGAGGAGAAGCAAAAGTGAAATGAGATATGGATAGAGAACAAAGCCACGACACCTTTTGTGTTAGTCCCCCTCCCCCAATACATACACAGATATTATACACAGGACTCTATCTGTTGCTTCCCCTGCCTTCTATCACAGCTCTGTCTCGCACAATCTTAGAGCGTCATCCTGTGCCTTCAAGCAGCTGCCACATTTGAGCCTCCAGAAAATGAAGGCAGATGAATCAATTTGGCCTGTGGCCCTAAAGTGCACTTGTCTGTGCCCTAGCCTTGAGGGGAGGGGGATAATGATCCGATAGATTGAACCAGTGGCACTGAGCTCTGAGGTGGCTGATATAGAAGCAGACCTAGGCTGTGTGCCCCTCACACACACACCCCTGATGCCCCCCATGTGAGGGAGCAGCCTGTCGCAGGGTTAATAGGGGTGAGGGTCCTCTGCGCAGGACACTTTTCAGAACAAATTAGAGGAAGGGTCTGTATTGGTCCTTTACAGCCCTCTCTTATGTGGATTGGACTGGCCCTGCTCAGAACACCCAGAGTGCTAGTTCAGAGGGCTCCGGGTCCACATTCTGAGGGGTAATATGGACTGACGCGAGGACAAGGCTGAGACACAGCCTCCCTGAGTGCAGCTGACAGGTGATGGCAGGCTTTAGCACAACAAGAGAGAAACCCAGGTCACAGCTAACAATGGGGAAAGTGTTCGGAGTCGGTGCAACTCTGAGGCTGTGTTTGAGCCCCTACGGGGTAAAGAGGAGGCCGGATCAAAGAAGTAGGACAATAAAGCCTCACCTGCCTACCTGCAGACAGGTCTCCACTGACAGCAGGCAGATCGACTGACGCTGCACCAGGGCAGCTCCCTCTGCTCTGAAACGCTCTCTGACTAGCCCTATGCACTGAAGGCTGTGTGCTTCACTCTGGGTTAGAGGAGTATAAATGAGCAGACCCATGTCGGCACAACTCAACTTAGGGGGAAATTAAGATGCTGGAGGGCCCTTTGAAGATAATTAAAGAGCACAGAGTGGCAGCCTCCAGAGACAGACTGAAGACATGTTCAATACCGAGACTAATGGGGCTAATTTCCAGTACATTATTCATGTAAAACACAGGCACTTACTTAGCTATGTTTTTTTTTGTACATCTCTTTTAAAGGCAAACTGCTTTGCTTGCATAGATCTGCTGCTTGAAGTGGTAATTATAATAATTTACATTTTTTTATAACATAACACAATGGCTGTTTACAAATGGTCATCTAGACACTTGACTACAATATTAGTTTAAATTTACTGTCCACAACCTCCTGGCCCTGAACTGTACCACAACCTCATAGCAGAAATCATCACTCTCAGGCTCTTTGCCTGTCTCTTAGCATTAATGAACAGAGAAAGGCGAAAAAACAAAACTTGAAAGCTGTACAGTTGGGAGCTTAGGGCCAATTAAAAGCCTCCCTAGACAGGAAATTAGTCCCAGCCTTAATCACAGGCAGTCAGGGTTGCCAATCTGTCAGAGTCGGCAAATTCCTGCCCAGATCAATTGCTCTGGTGTCCTGGCGAACAGTGATGGGGGGAGCGGCTGTTGCGTACTGCATCATTAGCCTAGGTGGCTAATTAGAAGCTGTGCTCTGATCAATAGCCGAGTTGATTGCTGACTGGGTAATGTAGCTGGCGTCCCCATAGGAGACAGAAACACTTAGGGTGCCTGCAGGAATTTGTCAGTATGCAGACGCTGGGTAAACAAAGTAATCAACAGCTGCACTTGAAAGCTGTGCCGCTACCTCCCCACTGCTGTTCGTGCACTTCCAGAGCAGCATAGGTAAAAAGGCCATCATCTATTCGAAGATGTAAGGAGTGATTAGAATGACAGTTTGTAGAGACTGAGAAATGCGCTGGAAGAGGCGGGCAGAGTTGGAAGTCAAACCTGATTAGGCCCACCTGGCAGGGCTCTCCTCCCCCGCCATGATCACCTGGCACCTGTCCTCCTTTTCCTACGCCAAGCTCTCTACCCCCTCATGTCACCACTGACCTCACCACACTGCTAATGCCCCTTGGCCAATCAGTGCACTTGCCCCAGTGGTGGTAGGGTAATTAAAAGGGAATTGTGTCTAGTTGGCATGTGAGCTTGTGGGCACAAGGGTAGACAAACACTCCCTGCCACCTTGCCTTCGTCCTGCTCTCCCAGCCAGGTGGTACCGTACAGGACCTGTCAGATTAGCTGATGACCCTTTTAATTCTAGCTTAGCCGGGGGCCATAATTGATATTTACCAGGAAAGGTTAATTGTAGCAGTGATCTGCTTAAATTACAGTGGAGATCAAGAGACCAGGCCCAGCCACTGCGCGCGCCACCAGGGGAGCTGCTACACTGCCGCATGCAACTCAGATGAATTATAGCCCACAGCTAGAGCTCGTGGAGTGTGGGCATGGGGCATGAGAGGGCTGATGCTGCACCAACAAACTGTCTGTTTGCATAGCTTGCAAAGACTCCATCAGCATAGGCTGAACCCGTGCCAGCTCTGGGTTGGCTTGCCTTTAATAAATAACACTTAGCATCTCTGAAGTGTTTGTATTGTGTTATTTATGTTCTCTGGTGAATATTTTTACATCCTTGGATTAGTTCAGGACCATCACCACCACATAAATCAGTATTTTTATGTTCATATCAGTTTTATATTGTACTGTAGTACAGCCTCACTATGAGTGCTAGTTTCATAAACACATTCCTTGTCTTTCCTTTATTTGCACTGGTACACAAAGGTTTTGAGGTTGCAGGTGTTTTTGCTGCAGCCCCTCTATTTTACATATACCCAAAGCACAAACGACAGTGTGCTTTGACATGCAAAACACTTTTCCCTATACAATTATAATTACTCAAATTAGCTGTATTGTTCAGAAAGACTTTTCTTATTGCCATTGTCAACTGAACATAATTCACAAAACTAGGAAATTGTCTCGGTGATAAGGTGCGAACATAAAACACTAAATAATAATAGTAATAATAGTTCAGTACTTTATAATAAGAAAAATAATGCATAGACATGCATAGATCTAATTTTCAAGATGTACTGCAAACAGAAATATTTGGATGTTGATTGCAGACTAATGTGTTTATTGTGTTTCCTGCAGATCAAGCCGTTGGCGCTGCGGCCGGTCAAACTCAGTGAGGACGAACCAGTGCAGGAACTGAGGCTGCTCAAAAGCCCCTCCAAAGAGCAACTGAATGAGGTGAGACTGGACCAGACCTGTCCCTCTTCTGGACCAGACTTATCCATCTTCTGGGCTAGACTTGTCGCTCTTCTGGATTAGACCTGTCCCTCTTCTGCACCAGGCTTATCCCTCTCCTGGACTAGACTTGTCCCTCTTGTACAGAGACTGGACGAAACCGTAACCCCTTTAGAGAGACTGGACCAAACCTGTCCCTCTTCTATAGCGACTGGAGCAGACCTTTCCCTTCACTACAGAGACTGGGCAGTCTGTTTGAAAGGGCCAGGGCAGCAGCCTGTGGACTGTCAGATCAGAGGGCAGCTGTTGCAGTAGCTCCTGCTGTTCCCTGGATCACCTCATAAATCCCCTCTGACTGTTTGGCAGGCAGCACACTGACAGGAAATGATTAAGCCGCTGGAGCAGCCTCACCTGGTTGACCTGGCATTATTTAAAGCATGCCGTAGTAATGTAGACATGACCTAACGCAGTGCAGCCAGGTGTGGGGCGACCTTATTGACCTCAGGAAGGAACCAGTTAAAGATCCAGGGCCAATTATCAGTGCGCCGGCATCCATATGCCAGTTCATTTAGAAAGGAGTAGGTGGCAAAGCAAAATGAAGACTAGGCATTGGTTCAGCATAACGGATGAAATAATGCAATTTAGATACAGGGGAAGTAATAAGAATTTATGCAAAATCCCAAGCGGCCCATTTTAAATGAATGTAGAAATATGCTTCCTAACTAATGCCTGTCAAGCTCTGCTCCCAAACCTAACTAAATTCAATCAGACTGTTCATTTATCCCACGAAAGCAGGCAGAGGGAATAAGAGAGAGGAAGCGAAGTGTTCAGGCTTCCTCCTCCAGCGGGGGCAAAGTGATGGAAAGAAAAGGATTTTAATGAACATATTAAATACATTGTTTTAAGCCATTCAGGGCTCTGAATGAAAATCCAGCCTTATGAAAACGGAAAATCACCCAGCCTAATATCTCCATCTTGCTCTTTTTTATAAGCCTTGCTGCACTGCTCCTTTTGGTCCCCTCTCTTCCTCAACTATTTTCCCTGAATTTGTGTAAAGGCTGTCTTTTAATGAAAAAGTCAGGAGGAGAAGACGGGCTTGTCAGATAAAAGAGCCACACTAGTTGACAGCTCTGACAGGGCTCTACGGTAGGCTCAGTGAAGGCGGGGTGGGGCTAGGGCAGAGGGGTGTCGACAATTGCCCATCACACTCGCCATCACTGTTAGATGTGCCTTCTTTTTCTAATCCATCGCCAAATAAATGGTGCACAGACGATGATTGTTGTAACCGTGCCATTTGTATCATCCATCCCTGTTTCTCCAGTTTGGGCTGCAGATTTCTGGCTGCTTTACAGTACAGCACTAACTTGATAGACACCATCTTGCATATAATTCTTATTTTCCTGGCCCATAAAATCCCCTCGCCTGCATGAGCGCTACTAATTTTCGTACAACACGCTCCATCACATCAAAGTGGCTCCCTAGCTTTAAGAGCTCTTAACTAATGATGCCGCATCGCCAACGAGTAAAATGGATTTCTCTTGTCTTAGCGCCAAAAGAAATAGAGACAAATGTGATGTGCAGATGCACCCACTGCCCGTAAAAACCGTCATGCATCAATTTGGGAGCGCGGGGTGAAAAACATTGCAGAGGGATGCCATGCATGGGTCTTTATCTGTTTATTTTGACTAGGTAATTGTGCCTGTGGTGCAGTGGGGCCCAGCACTAAGCCGCTCAGGGATTAGGCAAATGTGAGGTGGTGGTGTGAGGGGGCTTCTTTCTCTGCATCTGTGTTCTGTCCAACCGGAGACCAAGAGTCTCTATCCCATTTGAGGTGTGCTAGTGTCCCTGATGCATGTGATAATTGGTTGAATGTAGCTTTTAGTAATGTCTTTGTGTGTACTTTAATTAGTATTTACAAAATAAATCTATTCTATACATAGGAATTATGATAATGTTGAAAAGGCAGGGGTGACTAATTGCATTTGTTTATACAAAATGGACAAGCTGTCATTTGAGGCTAGTAATGTGTGTCTTTTCATTACACACAAAACTCTGGGCTGTAGATGTCTACAATCACGTTCTTTTCATCTCCTCTCTCTCAATGCTGCACCTTGTTCGCTTCCCTCAAAAGCTCTGATTGGCTCACCTTTCAACCTCACTCAGCAACAAAAACTAATAGTCTGGGTTGAGAGATGATGGACCAGACCTGCCCCACTTGTCATCATGTTTTTCTTTTTTCTGTTTTGTAAGAGAGTGGAGGAGGGGGCATGGAAATGGGGAGAGGATTAGGGGGCGGATTTAGCAACATTTCTCTTCTCTGTGCCTGTTTAGTTAACCCTTAAATGCCGCCAGCATCCGCCCTGTCCCTTTTGCCACCAACCACTATAGCCAGCAGAGCGATCCCTCCTCCTCTCTGCTCTCTGGGGCGGGTTCTTAAATCCTTTTGAAGTCCTAAGCGCTGCAGAAATCCATTGAGAGCCATGTATAATGGCTTTTAAGAGCGAGTGTTTAGCTGTATGCCGACCCTATGGCTTATGAACCGCTGGCGCTTTAATGGATCCCCCCGCTCCCTCCCCTCTTTTCCTCCCTTCACCGGCACTAAATCCAATGGATTGTCCCTCATTATCATTTAAATAAGCCTCTCTTTCTACTTTGAATGCTCCAAGTTGAATGAACTCTACATAGTAAAGCTAATTCCAAATGGCCTTGGCCTCCCACCATTGCAGCTCCCACATATACACACATTTAAGAGCAGTCACAATATGCAACCAGTCAACACATTATTGCCTGTGCGAAACACTTTATGGCCTTTTGAAGCCCTGGATTTTGCCCTCTGTGCCTTTCTCTTCCGCACTCATTTTGGCTTCTCTCTGGTCACACTGGTGGAGGGAGTAAAGAAGTTGAGCAAAGCACGAATAGCCTTTTGATTCCCGCAGTGCCTGCTTTCCGGTTCACGGCGGGGCTCCTCCCTAATCGTCACCACAGGAGCCGTCAGCGAATCAGACGGGCACACAGGCGTTGATGAGGGCTGAGGCCTAGAGCAGGTGTGGAAGAATGGATGAGGGGCTATGGGAGGGTGCAAAACAAGGGAGGCAGTGGCTCTGAAGGTGTGGGGGAGGTTGTCTGGATTGAAGGTGGACCTATGGATGAAATTGGTCTAGCAGAAAAGTCCCCTCCAGAGACTAGGGGGGAGAAATTGCCAATCTAGATGGAGGAATAAAAGCAGTGAAAAGTGGAAGTGGAGGGAGGGATTGGGAGATTGGAATTCGTGCTGGGTGCTGACGGACAGAGCTAGAACAAAACCAAGCATTTTTTGTCTCTACTTTGCTCGGATTTGGCATTTAGAGAAACCATTAGACAATGGGAACACCAAATAATTGTATTCAACAATCAAGCTAGTTTAACTGAAGAAATAATTGAATGTGTGAATGTTTTTAATTGACGGAAAAGTTTAAAATGAAGACAGATTAAGTCAGCGCCCAATCATCATCGAATGTTTAAATTCAAAATCAGTACTTGCAAATCACAACATACTTGACAAGAAATATATCATGAACCTTCCATTGGGTCTTATATTATGAATCTATGTATCATGTAGTCCATGATATCTGCATCACACTGAATCTCTCTTGATTCCTTCAGCTGTATGTTTGCTTCACACGTATATTGTTTGCTAGTTGCTGTTTTTGACCTCGACATACATCCTTTAATCTCACGAGTATTACAAGCTGCGCCATACTATAAAAATGCATAAATAACGGTAACTATAAAAAAATATGATGCGATTTATATTCTAACCAAACTCAAAGTGTTTGTTTAAATGTCTTTCCGGCGCCCCAGTGCAGAATGTATGATGGTGTCGTGTGTGGGCGAGGGCTACATGGCAGGGCGGGTAAAAGGTTAACGTGAATATTGATATTAAAGCGCTGCTGCTTCATCATGTCTGTGTCAGCCAGTGAAAGGCTTCTTAAAGGTCATTCCTGCTCTCTCCTCTCTCCCTACAGAGCTCCACTCACTCGCTGTCAGGTCGGGGCTATTCGGTAAGTGACATTTTCATGCTTCATAGCTTTACGGCAGAATTACAATCTCCAACGACCCGCTTTATGGCCGCTGCGCTCGACATTTTAATTATGTTAAATAGAGTAATGGAGAAATCATGATATTAGGGACATTAATTCTGCCTGACTGACTGATTAAATTGCGGGAAGGTGTCCTGCGCTACCTTGGCGAAAAGAACCTCCTTTTATTGGCATCGATCAACAGTGTACGCCCGGGCTGCAGTTATGTGCCTTCCTTGAGTGACTCTCGATGAAGATTACTTTTTACTTAGGTCCTACCAAGTGTATTTATGTTCCATAGATAAAAGCTGCAGGACTTGCGATGTATTCCTGAGTTACAGCCATTATTCTATAATGTAAATGTTAAAAGTATTCCCAAACTCACACTGAGCGGTTGAATCTCGGATAGATGGGCTGACCTTATATTGTGCGTGGAAATTTGGTCCAGCTTGAAATGGTTGTGAGACTTAAAAACATATCATTAAAACCATATCATATCAGAATCGGACAGGTTAAGTCCAGCTGAAGAGTCACTGTGAAACAAGATTTTAAAAAATAAATGTATTCTGTCTTCAGTCAGTAAATAAATGTATTGGATTTCGGTAAACTGTGAGATCTTACAAGACACCAATTCCAGTTATGGATGTAGTACTGCTATTGGAATAAACTCTTATTTTTCATGGATGGCTAAATTCAAACTTTATGATCGGCTGTGAATATAATTTACGATTTGCAGCATTGTCCTAAATGTGATATCCGAATATGTCAGTACAACATGCATCGCGTTTATAGTACAAATCTGTATACAAGCCCAAGAGAAATTGTCATTTCTAAAGCATACACAATCTTATAAATTGTCAAATCAGGACTATTTTTGTCCATGCTGCCTTGTCCCTTTGCATTTTTAAACTGTGCATGTGAGCCCAACCCTCCCTCTCCTCGTGTGATGCGTCTATTCTCTTGATAGTTCCAACAGTAGTTGTCCTTTATGTCCTTTGCTTAAAGGCGAACTCATCACCGCCACATTCTTTAAAGCATGCTACTTTTAGCTGATGAGTGGCATATGGCAGTTCTTATTGCCGTTTGGAAGTCACCATCCTGACAAACAAAACAACTATAAATGGTTTGTCATCATTAATCTGCCTCAGAGGACCGCATTTAAAGCCCTGAACAAAGCCCAACTTCACAAGACACAGAATTCTGCCTTTTTTTGTATAAATTCTGTTTTAATAGGACATGTCACATTCCTATTCCCTGGCGGCCGCATATTCACAGATGTATGAAAACAAACAAGACCCCCCCAAAAAGCATGTGCAGCCCTTTGGCTCGAGCTGTCAGTTTGAGTCGGCGAGGAACAAGGTCTTCTCTTTATCTGCAAGAATCTTTGAGGGCATGGGGGACCAGGCCATGAGGGCAGGGGTTGGCGGTTGGGGCGTGTGGGGGTGGAGGCTACAGCTTGCAACCCGAGGAAAGTCTAGTAATCCAGTCAGAAAGTTTGGTGCTTGCTAGCTACTCTCTTGAGCTCTCTCCGACTGGGTAGTGGTGCAGCATGTGTATCCTGCGGGCATCTCCTGGGCCCTGAGCTCTGACACTCAATCTGCTCTTGCTGCTACTTCCTGGTTTTTGGGGGTCTCTTTATATCCACAAATGCTCCTGGCTTTACAGAGGGATGGTGTGGGGTTGTGGGTTACGGTGGTTGGCTCTAGGGAGATGTCAGGGAAGAGGTGGAGTGAGATTGAAGATGGTGGAAGATCCGACTGCAGGGGCCTCCCAGCAGTGTTGGTCAGAGGAGAGCGAGCGCAGAGGGCATGGATGTGGGTGGAGGGCTGTTTATGGTCAAAAAGGTTTGGATAGAAAGCAGCCTTGTAGCGTCACTTTCCACATGTGCTGGCTACAGCTCATATTTTGACCAGATCAGCGAGGTATTGGTATTTTTATATTGTAGTTTGAGTAATGTCTGTTCCTCAGAGATGTTCACAAGATGATCATTCTACCATAAGGCACTGAAGTTTTACACCGGTTTCCCTTCCTGAAAACCTGAATTTCTCCAGATTTAAGGCTATTGATGTACAGATTATATTGATACTATATTGCTCGATAGTTTGATTTTGTTATTTCTATAACAATTTCTTTGTCAAATTGCCATGAAAATGGGTTTGAGCACAATTAATCTTATCTGGTATCCTGATCCAATCTGAAGTGCTTGCTTATCAGGCGATTTGTTACAATGGAGTAAACCCACTATCACACCATCTATAATTCGGATCAAATTTGGCACTTTTTCTAACTCTTATTCCCATATCATTTGGAAGCCACATTTACTGTGAAATGATGTTTGTCTAATTGTTCATCAGTTTAGAACAAGAGGTTATAGTAAATCTTAATATTATCTTTCATATTCTTTTAGATCTTCTTTTTATTGTACAGTATGGTTTATTTTTTACATCCTTATTACAATCTTTATTCAGTTCAAAGCTTTTCTAACAAGACTAGAGTTTGGGATGAAATTCTAAACTCAAATCAGTGCAAGAATCACTCCAAACTAGGTGGCAATGATTTACTGTGGTGAGAAGGAACTAAGTGCATAAAATATGGCATACAGGAGAGTAGCATAACAAGTAACAATGGTATCTCCACATCCATTCTCCATTTCAGCGCAGCGGTGTCACATGCTTGAGAACATGTAAAATGCAGTATCTGTTAGTGGATGACATGAGCACACAAACACAGCCAGGCGCTGAGAGCTGAAGGCTAATCTCCGCACCATTGAGTCCAGCAGCCCGCCTGAGACCCGCTATCTCCTCCTGTGTGGAAGACTGGATATGGAATTGTTTATCAGAGCCACTCTCCTGTCTGCTTTGTGCCGGCTTCATTATAGCCTCGGCTATGTTTGGGAGACAATATCTGTTCCTTGTTTCCTGCACTGCTACCTGCTTGTTGTTCCAGCGGAGATGGGCCCAGGCTCCAGCGATTTATCATCCTCTCAGGGGCGGCTTGATAAAGAACCCAACATCCCCCTCTGTGTCGGAGAGATAGGAGCAGCGAGAGACAAGGAAAGTGTCTCAAAAATGTAACTGCAAATATCTGCCTGCACCGATTCTATCCCTGAGCTGGATACAGAGGAGGAGAGGGGTGAGCCCAGCCAAAAAGAGCCCTCCCCCTCTGTGTCTGTGTGAGTGATCTGTCGTCACAGATGCCCCGGGCCAAGTTCAGGCTCATGGTTTAATGCCTGATAAAAGGATAGACTGTATAATGTGCCTAGTCTGTTTGGGAGGGCTTATCTTGGAGATGTCAGGAGGTAAAACCTTGCTCCAATGATTGAGCAAAAGTGCTAGGAGCTCTCAGACACACCCATTCTTAATTTCCCCACTCGCTTTGTTTTAGTCATATTTAACACTAAATGAGTCTACACTCTAAACAGAGCTGTCTCTCAGTGTTTGTGCATTCTTAAACAGTCTTGTTTTAATTGATTTGGCATTCACTGTCTCCACTTTGTGGCGAATCCACTTCTCTGTCTGACTGACAAGGCTCTTTACAAGATCTTTATCGAATACAGGGATTATGTCTGTTAATTATAATAGAAGTCATTAAGGGCTTCACGCTTTATTTAACAAACCACACAGATCCTCTGGATTACATTCTAAACACTATGACTGAAGGGAAATTGAGTGTAAATTTCAGTCTATACAAGAACATTTTGTTAAGGCTTTTATTCAATGAACTTTTGTTTGTTTTCCCCAGACATTATATCCCACGTCTTAACTGTGTTTATTGTAATTTGATGCAGCACAGTCTTCGCTGAGCTCACATCTGAGCACCCTGTGCAGGTGTGCCGACCACCAGCTCCACACATGGTGAAAATTAGTGAAGGAAACCAAGTGCCCAGCAGGAGTGGGCTGGGGCCGTGACATTGCCCTGGCCTTGGGGTGGGACGCTGCCTGTCAGGGGCCTCACTATGATGGCTGTCCACCTTCAAAAACCTATTTGTTTATCCCTGTGTGAGGTCCAGCCTCAGATCCTGGACCCCGCTGCTCTCTGCGCACCAGGGACCTGGGCTGTTGCCTCTAGCAACAGATAAAAATTGCTGTTAACCACAGCAGGGCCCACAACACATCAATCAAGGGTCTGCAGATAAAGGCTGCAGGCTTTAGGGGCCCAGCTGAATGGCACTACTGAAAATCCTTTCCAGTGACTGAGCACCCAGCTCTGGTGCTGTGGCTGCATTCAGACAGGAACAGAGAAAGTTCATTTTTAGCAATGCATTTGTGGTTTTATTCTAATGCAGATGGATTAGAGGCACCCTCACAAAAGATGCTCTTGAGGTCATTTGAATAAAGGCAGCGCTGAGAATTAGTGTTGACTGGGCCTCAGAAAACTCTCCCTGACATAATGCACTTGTTCTAAATGAACTACTAATTGCTTTGCCACTTGGCATTGCTCTCAAGTCTGTGGAAGAACAGGACATGAAGCTTATCCTAAAATACTTAGTAAGAACTGATTAGGATTACAGATCATAGTGTTTAGCAGCAGTGTGGAAAGTATACATACCTGAACACTCAAAGGTGAATAGCTGTCCATCTTAGGCCTGATTTAAAAAAAAAATATAATGATAATCCTGTCTTGACAATTATCTTCTATGTCATGTCCCATGTTGGAAATGGCACAAATGAAGCAGTGTCCCAGAAGGAAAATATTAGCTCCCCTGAAATGGAGCCTTATCTGAATTTGGTCTGTATATACTGTGTCCCCTGACTCACATTTGTCCCACTTTAAACAAATAGCTCTATAATGCACCAATCAAACAACGCTCCATGGGTTTGTTTACTGCAAGCTTTCTCCCCATTAAGCTTCACGGACACTGTAGACAAATAAAGAGGTAATTTCACTTTATCATATGTTACATATACCACAATCAAGCAGCAATTACATGCTCCTTCCATTTGTAAGAGCTCCCCGTGCTGATGTGGATGTTTTAATGAGGGCTGTAATGAACGTTCGGGGTGTTTGGCAAGTCTCCGAGATGTTGCTGGGGCTTTTATGGCTTCCCATTATAACGTACAATTTGCATCAGCAAATTACAATGCTCCATATCATTATGCTGCACCGAGGCCCGATCATAAATTAGAGCTCCAATTACAAACATCTATGTAGGAATGAGAATGAATATGATGGCAGCCCACCAGACAGACAGACACATGCACACAGACAGACAGACAGACAGACAGACAGACAGACAGACAGGGGAGTGACTGCCTCCTATGATTCCTGGATGACTTCCACAGAGGTGTGATACGCCCATAAAATGCCCATTTAGGAACGTGACCTGTCTAAACCCAATAGAGCATTCTGGAAAACATGGTTGACTGATCCTATTAAACTGGTTGTTGTTTTGTCAAAGAAAACAATAGGGCATATCAGGGTATGTTAATAGGAGCTAGATGACCCATTAGGGGCATGAACAATTTTGCAAAATATGACTCAGGCGACAGGGGTAGCTCAGACTAATAACAGATACTCATCACTGTAAACTATTAAAGTGTATTAGTTGGCTCATCCCTTCAGACAAATATTTAAAGGTGCATTGTGTAACTTTTCTGGTAGAGGGTCCATCAAATGCTTTTCTCCGTGGAAATGTTATGGTTTTGTCTGGAATCTTTCACAGTTTGATATTAAAACTTTCTATCATCATGGAAACTAGACCAGACCGTTATAGATCAGATCTGTGGAGAGATAACCCTGCTCACAGTCAGAATGCCTGATTTTCTATGTATTTTTGAGCCACCTGTAATAAGATATGCCTTTATTAGTCCCACAGTGGGGAAATTCCAGTGTTGCAACGCACAGATCAAGAACAGCAGAAAAAAGTAGCATGCAATAAAACAAGATAATAAATAATGAGCTGAATCCGGGATTTGCGGGGTTAACCAGGACTCCGTGAAAACCATGATGCTGCTGTCTCTGTATTCCCGCTGATACAGTATGAGCGCCGCTAATTCGTCCGTCTTGTTCGAAATAGCCTGCACGTTTCCCGCGATGACAGAGGGGAGCACAGGTCTGCAGCGTCTTTTCTTTTCCCGGAGTTTGCGTCCAGCGCGTCGACCTCTGCGCGTCTTCCGTAGCAGCTCCGCCGGGATGTCATGGCGGTCTCGGGGGAGCACAACTGCGCCACGCAGCGCTAACAGCTGATCCTTTGTATGCACAATGGGGGGGCACGACCCCACGCACATTGCGCCGGTGAAATAGTAATAATCCACAAAAGAAAGGTTGAAACGGAGCAGAAACAACGCGTTTCTGAAGTACTTGGCTTTATACACACTATTTACAAAAAGTACAGACGAACAAAGCAGGTAAGAGCTTGCCTGGAAGAATCCATGACTCATCGCTGTACCAGCGAGTGAGTCTGGTAACGCTTGGTCCAAAATGCGCTGCGGTTGCGCGTAGACAGACAGCTAAGTGAACCAATCAGAGATTGCGCCATCTTGATTCAAAACTGAGGAGGAACTTCCGCTGCCTAAGAGTGACTTTGCGGGCAAAGGCGGGTGCACTGACGTCACCATCTTTGAACGAATCAGAATTGCGGAGTCCGTTGTTAACCGGAGGAGCGAGGGTGGATGGAGGGTGTCCAAATGGTATCGCGCTGTATAGGAAATACAGAGAGATATCATTTGGCTGGCCAGGTAAGGTGAGAGCAAAAAAAGTTGGAAAATGCGGCTCTCACCAGAAAATGCGGCTCTCACCAGCGCCGGGAGTGAAATAATGTAATAAATGTAAGGTAGAGCTGTTTAATGTCATACTATGGAACATTTCAGGCAGAGCAATGACATCTTCATGGAGAAATGTTTTAGAGTGCACCTTTTGTCTTATCAGAACCCTGTCAGAACTAAAGAAGCTCCTTGGACGCATAAGTGAAACATATTCACTCTGAAATCTGGACGACACAGGGATTACGCAGATAATTTTGTTTTGGCACTTCTGTATGTCTCATTTCACACTGTACCTCACCCATCTTCTGATATTTTTAAATGGTGCATCTTCCCCTGTTGCCTTTGTATTCATTTGAAAGCTTTGCCTGTTCATTGAGCTATGCAAAGGTCCTGTCTTGTGTGTCGTGTGCGTTCTTGTCTTTCTGTCAAACACTTTTTCTTTCCCCTTCAACGTGATTGTACTCTGGAGGGAACATAATAAATCACAGACATTTATCATGCTGCAGCTTATTAATTCACCGCCACAAGTGCAATATAAGTCGGTGTCATTTAAAGTAACGTTCCACCACTGCTAATGTTGCCTCAAGAATCCTATGAAAGAATCTCGGCTGGAGCTGGCAAACACAGTCGTTGATTAGGATATTTCTTTCCCATACAAACCGGCTGTCTAGTCAATAGCCTATCAATTGGAAGTACTTTTTAAATGCATCTGTTTGGGATGGGATGAGACACAATTTAATTAAGACATGTCACTAGATTTGGTGCACGAGAATGAGACAAGATAAGATTTTGATAGAATTTCACAAGTTTGGCTTCACATTTCGTTTTTCATTTGATAGTTTGGGAACTACATCTCATCGTGATATGATGAAACAAATCTCACAAGATCATTTTTTCTCATATCTTGTAGGAATTTAGTCTAGCAAGTTCATGTGACACGAGCTCTTGTCCCATAACCTAACATGGAAGTATGATACCTAGCTTTACCCATCAACCTCCACCATTGCACAATAGGTCTTTGCAGGTCTTCAAAGTCATGTTGCATCAGATTTGTCAACAACATGGCTCAGTGCTATTATATGATGAAGGTGCTGAGAACCTTCTTCTGAACCATCTTTTGGTTATGTGTTGTCACCATCTTCTATCTTCTAAACCTTTGGATAATGCAATTGCAAAATAGATTGGTGACTGAAACTGGCCTTGCAAACAAAATCTTCAAGGCTTAAAGGGATAGCGTTTTTGTTTTTTTTTAAGTGTTAATCTGTATGGGTTTCCTTCTAAAAGTTACGTGTGTTGACACCGGCTTGCCTCTGACACTCAGCTGATCCCGGTTCAGCTCGCGTTCTGGAGCCCACGTAAGTAGGTCCGGTAACTTTCCTGGAACATGAAATAAAGCTTGTTTTTCTTCTCAAAACAAAACATTTGTTAGAAAGGTGATATATTTGTGTCCCTAACAGTTGTCCACGAAACATCCAGCAGCGTATTTTGCATTCACGTATTGTCTCTCTCCACTCGTATCACTACGCCCATATTAACTCTATCAGCCTGTTCACTTGTAAACTTCGGCGTAGACATCTGCTGAAGGTGAACAGGCTGATAGAGTTAACATGGGCGTAGTGATACGAGTGGAGAGAGACAATACGCGAATGCGAAATACGCTGCTGGATGTTTCGTGGACAACTGTTTCGGACGCAAATATATCACCTTTCCTAACAAATGTTTTGTTTTGAGAAGAAAAACAAGATTTATTTCATGTTCCAGGGAAGTTACCGGACCTACTTACGTGGGCTCCAGAACGCGAGCTGAACCGGGATCAGCTGAGACTGTCAGAGGTAAGCTGGTGTCAACACGCGTAACTTTTAGAAGGAAACCCATACAGATTTCGATTCACTGTATGTTGAACACATATGGCAGAATTGACAATAAAGCTGACTTTGAACTTTGAGATTAACATTAAAAAAAAAAAAAACACTATCCCTTTAAGACAACCAATAATAGTAAGTAGAGACGATTGATCCCACTTTGACAGTTAGTCAAAATGTTGATGGCATTAGAGCAGTAACAGATTAACATTCTTTATATAATGTATGACATCTTTATAGTGTCTGGAATCTCTCACTCATCCAGGTGGAAGAAAGACAAGAAAGAAAGAAAAAATGAATTCTGTCAACTGGACAAACTTTTTTTGAGTGAAGCTCATCCAAGCGGCTTCTTCAGTTCTGAATTGTTATAGTGTAACAGCAACAAAACAAGAACATTTGGCATTGGGGTTTCATCTAAAATCTGCAACCTGTGGCCAATCGCTACATAGAAAGTGAACAAAAGTGGAACTAAAGGCATTCACCGACAGATCGCTCTAGGCACCAAATTCAACCCACCTTTTCCGTTCAGACAACAGGCCTGCGGCTTCCCCACCAGCCCACCTAAGTTCCCCAAACAAAGCCTGAAATTAAGTAGAGCTGGAAGCAAGACCATTTTAACATCGTATTAACAACAGTGTATTCTGTACTCTGTTTAGTTTAAGGAAATAGCAAATCCATGTAGCATTACGTTACCCCTTCAATTTTTTAGTCATTTCTCGCATGCTTCTATCATCAACACCTCTCACCACATGCTAAAAGCTATTTTTAAAGGTACGAAAACCTCAATTTGTAGCATTTAGAGGGTGTCAAATCATATTTAATTCATTTTTCTAAGTTCCACCAACACTGGAAAGTTTGTAGTCTCAAAGTCTTCCTTCTAATATGGCACACACTTGCACCATCTAGAATGACTGAAATTTTGTTTGAGATACTAGATAAAGAGACATCATTGTGCCACATCACAATACCTCCGGCAATTATTAGAGCTGTCTTTTAACATTTCCGTGAATCTATCAAAGTTCCGATCACTCCCTTCTACATAACTACCTTATCCAACCCGCACAAAAAGTTGCACTAAGTAGGTCACATTTTCTGCCACTTTTCCTCTAATCACTTGACAAAAAGGAATACCGCTTTTCTCCACCTCAGCCCCTAAGCTTTGCTCTTGGGATTTCAGTGAGCAACAGACATGCATTTGATTTCTGCCATGTATTTCTTATTTAACTTTTCCTTTTTTCTAGTTTTTGTATTTGACAGTACACATGCAACACAAGCTTTCTCCCAACTCGAGCACACGTGAAGACTTCGTACCTCTGGGTGGAAAAGCTGTCTGACTCTAACAGCAGGTAGAGGATAGGATTTAACACGAGCACAGGCAATTACACCTCCAGCTGATACTGTTGTGTTTATGAGAAGAGGAATTGTTAATGACAGTGTTGTGTTCTCCAGAGGCCCGCTGCACAGTTAAGGCAAACCCCTGTCTCCTGCAATGCGATGCGGTGCTATGCCAGTGTGCAAAATGTATTTATTCTTCAGGTAAACAAGCTCAGCCCATGTTTGGCAAGGTTATAGTATGCACTGGACCTGAGGACATAGTTGTGTAAGTAAATGATGGCACAGTGATTAGTGCATCTGCCTCTGTGGGTTAAGATTTAAGATCTTCTTTTAAGTCTTTATTTTGGTCTCACACACAATGGCGCACAGTGACACACGGGAGAAATTTGGCTTCTGCATTTGACCCATCCTTTTCTGGAGCAGTGAGCAGCCATCTTTCGGCGCCCGTGAAGGTACCGTGAAGGGTCTTGCCCAAGGACCCACACTGGTTTTTGCTCATTGCTGGGGGGTTCAAATCTTGCCTACTATTGCTTAAAGATCCCATGACATGGTACTTCTTGATGCTTTTATATGGCGCCTTAATGGATCCCTAATACTGTAAATGAATCCTTCTTCAAAAACAAGACTCAGTGCATGAGAAAGACCCATGAACACAGTCAGTCATAAATATTTCTCTGGAACACTTTATTATGGGCGTTGTTGCTTGAATGCAAATGAGGAGGACAGAGATAGGCCAGTGCAGCGGGTGGGGCCGTGGCCAAACTCTCCACTCTTTCCTCTTTAGTGCTCTGGTCCCACTTATGCGTTTTTGCGCGGAGGAAGATATGAGAAGCGTTCCATTGAAAAATAAACACATTTCCACAGAAAATAAAATGAAACCACTGCTGTTTCAGAGGTTCGGAGTCTCGGAAACTTCCCTTGTTCAGAATCTCCCATTTGGGCTGCCTTTTTTTCAAACGCGGAAAAGGATCGCAAATGCTCAGTTTACACATTTCGCAACTTTTAGCCATGGGGGGGGGGGCTAAACAGGGTAGGGGAGCTCACGTTAACGTTCAAAAACCTCAGAAAGTGAAAATTTCATGCTGTGGGACCTTTAAGTTAAGTTTAAGTTGAGTGGATGTGATCAGGGACTCATGGTTTAAAGATCCCATGACATGGTACTTCTTGATGCTTTTATATGGCTCCTTAATGGTTCCCTAATACTGTAAATGAATCCTTCTTCAAAATCAAGATTCAGTGCATGAGAAACAGAGATAAGATGAGAAAGAGTAATTTTTCTCTCTCTGAACAGGCCATTATGGGCGTTGTTGCTTGAATGCAAATGAGGAGAAAAGAGATGGCCTATAGTAGAGGGTGGGGGCGTGGCCAAACTCTCCGCTCTCAGCTCTTAGCTGTGCGCTCTCTGATCCATTTCCGCGTTTTTGCGGGGAGAAGAGAGGAGAAGCGTTCCATTGAAAAATAAACTAATTTCCACAGAAAATAAAATTAAACCACTGCTGTTCAAAGGTCCAGAGGCTCAGATAAAGGACTTCCGAGCCTAGAAACACTCGGACGTGCCTCCAGGCAAATAAAAAAACGCATTTCGCATTGCCTAGCACATTCACAGTCCAAACTCTCTGGGCGTGATTTACAGAGACGCTGAGTACAGACAGACGGGGGTGGAACTGCATTTGCATTTCTTTTTTCGATCTGACGTCAATAAGTTTCCTTGTTCAAAATCGCCCGTTTGAGCTCTGATTTTTTGTAATGCAGAAAAGGATCGCAAATGCTCAGTTTAGACATTTCGCAACTTTTAACCATGGGGGGGGGGCCCTACCTAAACAGGGTAGGGGAGCTCACATTAACGTTCAAAAACCTCAGAAAGTGAAAATTTCATGCCATGGGACCTTTAATCTTTCCATTGTGTTAGTGTTGTCATTTGATACTAAGAAATAGACTCGATACTCAATATCGATTTTGATACCAACACTTTCTTTAGAGAATAGAATGTCATTATCAACATTAAATTATAGTATTTTATTTTATATTATCATCGCCTATCATATTATTTTCTTTTATATTATATGTGTTATCCCTCATCCAAGTAGGTTCCATAGTGGTCCATGAGTGTACTGTAACTAGTCTGTGTGGTCTTAGTCAGGATCATTTGAATGTGATTTTTTTTTTTACTATTGATACTTGCTCAAATGAGTCGAATGATCTAGTTTTGATACTAGTTTTAGTATTATTAGCATCTGATTATTGATACTTTTTACAACTCTACTGTGTTGTCATAGGTTTTACTTTTGAACACATATTATGCAGAGATTAAACTACTTTAGAAAATGAGATAATCAATAGAAATAGTTAACCAAACTCTCTTTTGGGTATACCCTATACCTAAAGTTACATCACTTAACCTACCTGCTTTCAACTTGTATCTGCATCTAGGGACACCATAGATACAAATGTGTGCTCATATGTACAGACAAAAGTGAAAACAAATATTGTCTCTGACTTGAGGTAATGGTGGGTCTCTGTAGGCTTTGTGCCACTTCCCTTCTACGTGCTTTCACACACAGGCCAGACTGCACTGATTGAGTTTGTGTTTAGATAAAGCTTAATCATAATTACATCAGACGAACAGTGTCTAGGCAGAGTGTTACCGAAACCATTTGGTTGTACATTATGTAAATTAACTATCAGCTGTTTGACACATACTTCTGTTTATGTTGCTAACATTTTAGGAGCTATAAATTCATTTTTCACAGTGGCTTTAATGTGAAAAATATAAGTGTGTGCTGTTTCTTTTTGAGCGTAGCAGTTGTTGTTTGCCAGGCTGAGCGTATGTAGAGCAAATCCGTGATATGCACTTGTGTTGGTGCCAGATGGTGCTAACATGGTGTTTGCCTTTGTTTCCTCAGAGACAGCACCTGTTGGGGTGAGTCTATCCGTTTGACTCACAGCATCCTCTGACATATGCCTCAGGCCTCTTGTTTGACAAGATACCTGCATTTTGTAGTACATTTTCATAGTTCAACAACTACTACTACTACTCTCTTAGCAAATCTTCTGCTAAATAAACTGTATTGATTTAACCAAATGAAAATAATATTAATTTGACATTTTATGGTTGTTATTGTCCTATATTTTGCATTATTCTGCCAAAAGTACTTTGAATACCATGTTTGGAATGCCAGTAGAGGTGGCAAGATTGTTTTACCTGCTGCAATAAATGTGAAAATGTTTTTGTACCCATTCCATGTGTCAAGCTAAAAACGACTGTAGAGGCAACTTGAACTTTGTCATATTCAAAACAAGTCTGGTCATGTAATTAGGAGTAAAGAATATGACAGTAGCAGTAATATATGTATTTTTTATTTAGCTAGAAATAGATTACTTCATTTACATAAATATGCAGTTCTTGTTGCCAGCTCTAGACCATATCTCATGTCTTGCCTGTGGTAGTGACCTCTCCTTGACTTTTCTGTGGGCAGCCTATAAAAAGAAGAACATTATACACTTAAAGTAAAAAAAATGCTTTGTATAGCTACAGTAACTGCCTATAAAATGCAATTGGCCGCCTCTCCCTCGCCTCCTGCCCGAGAACCTTCCCCGCCACACTCCAGATCCACACACCATGCCCGCAGCGTGTGCTTGGCCTTGGCCCCAATCACACCGGGGCACATGGGAGATTAACTGGGCTGGCTCACTCCACTCAGCGGGACCGGGCGACTCCCCTCCACTCATCCAGGCCCAATCTGCCAGCCAGTCTCCTGCTCCGCCGAGCCATGGCAGCAGGGCACCACCAGCACCGGCCCGCCTTCATTACGCCTGCCAGATGGGCTGAGAATTAGATTCGAACTCCCACCATGCAGAGGAGAGAGAGTGGGAAGATAGAGAGAGTGAAGAATAGGCATAAATGGAGAGAGGGAGAGGAATTTGGGTAAGGGGGCGGAAGAAAGTAATGGTTTTTGTTTTCATTTATGTTGCAAGTTATTACGTTTTAATGCAACGCCCCTGGGACCTGGCGATATTAAAAGCCTGGCTTTTTGAATAATCGACGCGAACCACAAGCAAATGCAAAGGGAGAAATGAAATTAGCGAGCGCAGCAATTTGGCACAGTGATTATCGGCTCCTCGGAGGCACTTCCTGATGATTTAAGAATGCTAACATTTAAGCTAGTCAGATCTCATTACTCTTCAAGGTTAAACGGAGCTGCGGCGGTGGGGAGGCAGATGCTTGATTGGAAATGGGGCTACTCGTGTCCTCATGTTTTTCGATGTTTCTGATGTCTGTGGAAGCTTTCTGTGGAGCTTTGGAGAAACTCGGGGCTTAAGTTAGTCACAGTTTGACAAGACCTTTTGCTTGTACTTAATTAGATCATATATGTGTGTGTGTATGTGTGTATTCGTTCCTCACTTTCCACGGTGGTTGGTATCCCTCACCCTCAGGCCTGGGAGCTTGAGAGTTCTGTGTAGTATCTTTGCTGTTCCTAGTACTGCACTTTTCTGTACTGAGATGTCTGATGTTTTTTCCTGGGATCTGCTGTAGGCACTCTGAGCTGTTTGGCATTAAGTTAATGTATTATGCATTTTATTCCATTACACATTTTTATTGATCAAAAACAACATTTAAAAGGACATGCATACATTTTTACTGTTAGCAGGGGTCGCATCTCTGCAGATCTGAGTTGCAACTTTGCCTGGATTAGGATGGAAAAAGATTACTGTATGGCAACAATGTGAAAGATTCTAGCAAAGTGATTTCCATGGAGACAAGCAGGTGACGGACACTACTCCAGTAAAGTTAAACAGTACACCTTTATCAAATTTTACTTCTCAAAACTTTTTGGTTATACTATTTTGAATTAGCCGTCCTTAAAAAGTGAATACATGAGCTCAATGCATTGGTGATTGAATAAATGTGTGTGTGAAATGGGTCAAACTTCCTGTAACTTTTCTGAGTTCAACAAATTTAAGTGTATTCTTCCCATCTCTGTTTGTAGATCTGAACCCCCATTCAAAGTACTTCCTTTATGAATACCAGAAGTACATTAACATAGACGTATTTGACAGCAGCTCATATGTCCTTTAATACTGTAGTTTTTTCCTATTCCTCCACATTGTACAGGCATAAACTGTTACTCAATGCAATACTGGCCCACGCATTTTGGGTGCAATGTTTCCCTTAGTCAACTACAACCCACATCTGCTCTCCACAACACAAGCTGATCAAATTAGGTGACACCAAACAATGGATTTACTCCTCAATAAACCTAGCAAAAAATCCTTTTACAGTTATTTACTCTCTAGTGGTGTTTTAGGTTTGGTTTTCTGAAAATGGGGTGGGGTTGAGAAAGGCAGGAATATCGGTGCATAGTAATGGTTGTCAAACGGTGCTTGCATTTCACTCTGGGAAGTTTTTGGCAGATGTGGTGGGCCTTTGTCTTCAGGAATGCAGCATACAGAATAGGTTAAGGTTTATGTTAAAGCTTTTTAAAGCTTTTAACCATGCTATAGTTGTTTCCCCTCAGCATTCACTCACCCTAAGTTGTATATTGAGTGATAAGTGCATGTTTGACCAATCTTTAATCGCTTATTTTCAAAACGCCATTTCAACCCCCTTTTCACTGCCACCCGCCTACGCCCACTGCTCTGTACTAACTTTAACTAACTAATTAACTAACTAATTTTCTTAATCTGTGATACGGGTAGGATCAGCAGTGTCACATAGTCATTTTGGTTTAGAAAAAATGCTATCATGATGTGCAGCTATCCATAGGAGGTTCACTACTCTTTGTTGTGATGATGTTTACAGTGATGTCAGCTTCCATTGGGCACCACAGTTTTCTAAGTTTAGTTCAGTTACCGGTAACCTAGCACACAAAAAATATTTTTTTATTTTGACATCCATATGTAAAAATGTGAACTGATGAATAAACATGGCTTGAGAATGGTATTTCAATAGTCTGTTTCCTTTTAATAAACAAGTAGTAAAACTGGCTGGAAAGAAAATCCACAGAACTAAACAAATTCCAAAAGTTACAAATTTAAGAGTAAATGTAACTCATTATTCTCCACCTCTGTGCAGACAAAATCAAAAACTACTGTGATGAAACACATTTAAAGCCAGCCAGGAGCTGCAACGCTACTTTAGGGAATAAGTCTATTAGATTCTCCAAGCTGTTGTTTTCTCATGCAGGGGGGATCATTGCAAGTCAAATGTAATCATCTTGCCGTTGGGTTATGCACCGTCTCGAATAATAATAATATTAGGTTGGTCCCTGGCATTGCCTACATAAAGCTTGTAATTTCAATTTCTGAGGCGCAAGTTCTAAGGCTGATGTTAATCACAGCCAATCACTAATGTTATGGTTGTGTTTTCCTCCTCTGTTTATAACTGCTTTATTTTTGGGCGCATCTTTAAGTTTGCCGCATGAATATATTTTCTACAGACATGGTGGCTGGAGTTGTACATCTGGTGTCCGCCCACTGCAACAAAGTCTGTGCATCACATTTTGTCAGAGTTGTGGCCAAACGAGATTTTAGGATTCCAGCGGTGTTGCTCCAAGAATGAGGCAGAGCCTGTAAAATGTAAGCAGGCATTTCCACATAAAACATTCACACTTAAGTACGATTAGTGGAGATTAATGTGGGTTTGTTTTGCCTCTGTGAAGACCCCGTGACAATTTCCAAAAGGATTCAGAGGAGCTTTGCCGGCTCTGCCTCCTTAATCCTATGCCAGGAGTTCTCAGCCACCTTTAGATTAATTATTTACATTTAAAAATCTCACATCAGTTTTGCAGCCAAGGGCCTCAAAGCACCAAGATACCTAAACATCTGAAGAGTCGATGCATGTTAAGCAGTCTAAGGTATCTCTGCCTCTCAGACTTTTCTCATCATTTTTAATATATAGCTTTTTTCAACCTCCTGTGGGCACTAACCTATAGCATTCACAACAGTCCTGGGTTCAATTCCCTTATCAGCCCAGAATTTTAAAAGAGTATCTGTTGTTTCTTTGTTTCTTTGCTGTCTTTGCGCTTTCATTTGTAGTGTTGAAATCAGTATTAAAGCTGCACCATGTGTTGCGATGTTATTGTTTTGGCTGGAATGTTCCACAGTTTGACAATAAACTTATAATAAACGTATCTATTTCCATGGAGATACACATCATACACATCATATCTATACCTGAAGAATGCATGTTTTTCATTATATTCATTTCTTGTAATTGATTGAATGCAAGATGATTTCACGCAATGTAATAATATCTCCATGGAGACGAAAAAGTTGCATAGTGTATGTTTAACTTTATTATTAGATGTGTTTCTCAAATCAAAAACCGAAAATAATAATTTAACAGTTCTGGTTAACAGAGCTGACGAAGCCTCTCGGATGAGCGGCGAAACGTTTTCAACCAAACAAACTTTGTCCAGTTGACAAATTGAACTTCTCCTTTTATCACAGTTCTGGTATAGTTGGAGAAAGGTCAATCACTGAATTTTGGTAATGCGTTTTGCTATATTTTATTGTCACTTTAAGCTGAACCAAATCACTCCATTCTAATAAAAGCTAAATCTGTATTTTTTTCAATTTCCCACTCTGTCAGAATTGAACACTTATATCAAACAGTGGTCCATCCTGCTATAGCTAGAATGGGAAGCCATCTCCCCAGCCAAGCTATTCTCTGACTATCGTGTCTGCCATTTCCATATCTTCTCCCTGGCATGTATATGAGCCAGCCCTCCCATGTGCCGTGCGATGCGATCCCCAGATAGATTCATTCAAACGTAATGATAAAAGATGGGTTTGGACAGGGCTACTTATTTGACAATCATTGGAGTGCCAGAGTGATGGATGGTGAGGAGGGCCTGTACCTCGCGTCCCTCCCTCCCCATCAACAGGGCTCTCCTCCTCTGATCCCTTCTTATTTATGTATTTGCCTGCCTCGCTCAAGGTCTCGCTTCACTTTGAGAGAGAAATATCAAATTGAATTAAAATTGCTCACTCACCCAAAACACAGGCCTTAAAATCACACATCTGTTCCCACAATTTATTGTTGCAAAGTCAATCCTTCTCTCTCTCTCTTCTCTCTCTCTCTCTCCCTCTCTCTCTCTGGCTGTGTGGTAATGTGAATTATTCATGCCAGTGGGGCCACAGCGTGCTTCATCATGTTAAAGTGCCCATGACATTACTGATGGAGCCACCGCCGCCCCTGCACTGCTGGCTATGTTAATGCATTTGGAAGGAGGGAAGAAAAGGCATGCCAGCATCTCCAGGGATTACCAGGACAAGAACAAATCACCAATTTGAAATTAGTACGAGTCCATGCCCTTGTCCAATCACAGGCCACCTCTTGCCTGCAAATGTTCCACTGTATATCAAAGGCAGCCATTGTTTCTGCATAGGGAGCTCCTATAACAACACAAATGCACAAATATATTAGCAGAAAAGGGACAGTATAGGTTGCAGTAAATCATTCTCTGCTTTTCACCATTGAAAATTAACATGCAAAACACAGCCTCATTTCTCAGACTGTGTAACATTTCTGTTGGAGGATGCCCTACCTTCTTGTCTCCATGGAGATGTCACTGCTTTGCCTGGAATGATCCACAGAAACCACCAGGGCAAGTTACAGGTCAGATTTGTATAAGAATCTAATACAGTGGTACCTCACCTTACGTAATTAATTCGTTCCAGAAGTGGTTTTGTAATGTGAATTTTTCGTAAGTTGAGTAGCTATTTCAATGGAAAAGGCCTGATTCATTCCAAGGTTTTTTTTATAGTGTAACGTTGTGTTCTGCTTCCTGATTGGCTAAGAGACTGCAGAGCCAGGACTAAACGTGGAATAAACCAGGTCTAGACCAGAACTAAACCAGGTCTAGACCAGAACTAAACCAGGTCTAAACCAGGTCTAAACCTGGACTGGACCTGGACTAAACCAGGACCGGACCAGGTCCAGACCTGGACCAAACCGGGACCAGACCAGAATTTAATCACCCCGTGCGGCTTTCCGCTGGCCTTGCGGGGCTCCTGCGCTCGCCCACGCGTGCTCGGCCCCGAGGGGGAGGCACAGCCCAGGCACAGCCCGGGCACCGCGGCTCCATCCCGCGCCCGCAGCCCCGGTGTCGCCGTGTCAACGTCGCTTTTTGATCCTTCGATGTCGGCTCTTCCTATCATTGTGAAGCAGAATTCGCCAAGCGTTGGATTGTTCACTCACTAAGGGAACATGAGCTGGGTTTAGACCGTCGTGAGACAGGTTAGTTTTACCCTACTGATCATGTGTTGTTGTGTCTCCGCTCCCCTCACGCGTTCGGTGCTATATTGAGCCGTTGTACCGTGTCTCACCCCACGCTTCACTATCAACACATTCCGTTGAAAATCTATGAAAGTTTGAGTGTTCAAACGAGAGAGAAATGCGAGAAAAGCCCAACTCCAGTCTGAGAAAAGCGTAGAATGTGTGTGGTGAGGCATTTACAGCCCTAAAACATGTAGAACAATTGCAAAATACAAAGTTGTCCTACCTCGTGGACCTCTCCCACTGCGGGCCACCTCTGGAACCTAACCCCGTGTGTGTTGATAAAGTGTATTTACGTTTCGGGGCGTGCATCTGAGCGCGCATTAATTGAATTTTTGAGATTTCGTGTTTCGTAACTTTAATTTTCTTTCGTGAGGTACCACTGTATGTGAAAAAAAAAAAAAATTGCAAATGAATACATGCAAGTAATGTTCCAGGCAAATCAGTAACAGCTCCAAGGCTACAAGCAGATGGCAGACACTTGCCAGAAATGTTACACAGTGCCCCTTTAAAGGGACAGTGTGTAGGATTCGTGGCGCATAGGTGGTTACTAGCTATTCCACTTCCTCTTTTGGCTACGGCAGACCTCGAGGGTCACCCGGACGCGACGTACCGCCGAGATCGCGCGTGCCCGCGCACGAACCGCGCACCGCTGTATACATAAAGCGCGGTCCCCCGTTCACTTTTTTTTTTCTTTTCGCATGAAAACACACAATCCCGATCATGATTCATGACAATCTACACATCAAATGAAACCTTACAGTCTCCTCTTTTTGACTATGCAATTCATTTCCCTGCAAAACAATCACTCCCCGAGCACATGGGGCTTTTATACGGAAAAGCACAAAACTTAGCTTACTTAGCTTACCTTTGAAGGCTCTGCACAGGTCAAACTCTGTATTTCATCATAAACTTGGTCTCAATCTGTCCATAAGGATCCAGCGAATAAAATCCAGTAAAACAATTTAGTCCAAAATACGTGTTGTATCCATTACGATGTGTGATCCGGCAGCATGCTTCTTTACACAGGCTCCCCCCTTCCCCCTCCCCTTCCCCTTCTCTCCTTCTGTCCTTCACTCCCAAACGCAGCGCGGCTAAGCAGCTGTTAGCAGGAGCCGAGGCGAAGGATGAGCCCAAATGTCCTTCTGTGGCTCTCGTATTCAAAATGGCTGCCTCTATATGGGGAAGATCCCCCTTTTATGTGACTATATCTAAGTCCAAAAGAATACTTTGATTTCATGATGGAAGTGAAAAGGCTAGGAAAACAATGTATTTTTGAATGGGTATCTTCAATTTCAGTAATTAACAGGTAAAAATCTTACACACTGTCCCTTTAAAGTATGCATTTTGTGTTGGCTAATATTTAATAAATATTGAGGGATTTTGTAATGTTCCACTATGAATTCATTTTCTTTGATCATAAAAATGAAAATCTTGACTTTATGAACAAAAATCCAATCCAAATGAAATGACCAATTGAATTTATGGCACAGTATAACCATACCCCATCATGTGGGGTTTAGCTGCTGAGTGATCCTCTTCATATTGCTTTAGACATCTCCATGGTGATGTTGTATCAGTCGAACAAGTGCCCGCCCCTTATATAATCTCTGGCCCTGGGATTTCTGAATTTCCTGATCTCGCCTGGATTAGCTTTCCGTGCACCGTGAGTTTGTGTAGCACCTTAGGGATCATCATGTTAGCGTGCATCTGCGCCGCAAGCTCTATGACAACCTGTATTTATTGGAACCTTGAAATTCAATAAGCCGGCTCAATTGTATAAGAAGAATTAACTTTGATGTTGCGATTGTATGTGGAGCACTACTTTGTGTGGTGGAAGAATATGCGGGTGCTGAATGGTGCTATAAAGAAGGCCTGAAGGGAGCGACCAGCTTTCAGTTCCTTCTTTGTCTTTAGGTGTTTGCATTCATCGCCGAGAATGGGGCGTTTGAGAGATTTCTAAGTATGTGGGCTATCACATCTCACTCATCTTTTCACCGTAGATCCACACAAACACAAGCGGCTACTCAACCGTTTTTTTCTGTCTTGTAAATCAATATTTTAATGAGATGTTTTACAGAAAGCACAGTGAGGGGAGGAACAGAGAGGAACTTCGAGCAGGTCTGAAACTATTTCCACTGTCAGTTTGTGGCTTTTGTGAAGCCTTTTTCTCACCTTTTGAGAAACCGCCCGCGCGTCTGTAAAGGTGCTGGGCAAGATGAGCTCAGGTGATAGTGCTGTTCCCACACGCTTTGCTGTCTGAAATTTCACAACTGATAGTGGTTAGCTGACAGAGGAGTGCAGATAGCATCTCACCTGATTAGAAGAAAGAGAGCGGTGAGAAGGAGGTGAGGCGAGTGAAAAGTGCATGCTATGCTGAGACTTTCTGAGGTTATGGCGGCTTTGTTTGACACAGCTCCAGCTGTTCGCCAGGTCACAACGCTGTCCGCAAATGACTGGAGGTTTATTTTCATTAGCAAAACTGAAACTAGCATTGTTTTCTACTGTTGCCACAAGTCTTGTTATCACTACTAAAGACTTCTATATGAGTTGGAACACGCTAGAAATTATTGTAATTTAGTTTATTTGTTTATTTTGTCTGTGTGTGTGTTATCAGCACAATGTCTTAGAGTGTGTATGGCAGATTTACATGATTCTCTAAATATGACTTAATTTGGTAGGATTATAACTATTGTAAATATAAATTATAGTTTTACATCAATCAAGAAATCATTTGTGACAAAAAGTTGAAAAACATGTTGAAAATTACAGGAAGTGTAGAGTTCAAACGTCACACTAGGGGGAATTCTGTAAAAAAATTTGACACATTGTAGTGTGATGTTATGTTTTCCAACCAGGATGCGACATATTTAACCAAAAAAATTGCCACATTGGGCAAATGAGAGCAAATGTTTTTGATAAAATCTAAAAAATATATAAAATATAATTATGATAACTGTGTTTAAGTCAAATGAGTAGTTTAACGTGTCATAGGTACTTTAAATACTAGTTGAGTTGAATTAAATGTTAATATATTCTCAAGTATGGATGTCACATTTTAAGAGTTATGATTTTTACTAGCACTGCAGCTTTACAATTACTGACGGCATCATCAAACAACAGTAAAATAATAAAAAGTGTGCGTATAGTAAGCTAGTTTACCATTCTCTACTGTATGTGCAATAAAAACAGCTTCAATTTACCATTCATAATTTTACTAATTTGTTATAGTTGCACTGTCTCCATGGAGATATTACTACTTTGCTTGGAATGTTCCACAGTAAGGCATACAACTTTTATCCTTGAGCCACTTTCATTGACATTGTCTAATAAATCCTCTTACATGTGAACAGCTTTATGAAATAAAACCACAGGCAAAATTCATATGTACTTATTTTAGTATAGTATTTTTTCCAAAATAGCCAAAAATATATATTTTTAGCTCTTATGATTATTTTATGACTTAAATGATTGGGATTGTCACTTAACTGTATAAACCTGACCTCCCTTTTATCATGTTCTATCATAAAGCGTTTCACATAGGTAAGAACTTAAAGACTTGTCAGTTGTCATGATAATCCACAGAGGATCCTCTCTGTTCCATAGATGAGCCTAACCCCACGTAGGCAGGAGGTCTGACCTGAAAATAGCAGCGCTGCATGGCTCTGGGGAGCAGCTGTATACTGTAACTCTGAGATGTTATCTGAACATAAGCACTTCTGAGAGAGAGGAACGAGGAAGGAAGGCATGAGATGGCATCGGCCTGTTTGTCCCTATTGTGACTAAGTTTTCCTCCTCTTCTTTATCTCTCGTTTTTACTGATACAATGTACCACTCTGCTATCATAGCTGGATAACCTTATTTCAACTTGCAACCTGATCACGGAATAGATAGAAATGATATGAGTATGTAAAAATGTCTCATTCAAACAGGACATACTACTTTGATAATGCCCAATCACATCTGATCTCGTAAACTAAGCAGGGCGGGCCTGGTTAGTACTTGGATAGGAGACTGCTGAGAATACTAGGTCATTGTGTCCTTAGGCAAGACACTTCACCTACCTTGGCCAGTATGATAGTGTTGTGTGATTGGCAGTCTTGAATAATATATTGTAACGTTTTGAGTGCTATATAAATCCAATGAATTAATAAAAGAGAAAAATATATATCAGTAGTATTAAATCTGTAGTATCAAATGCAGTTCACTGAAAAAGTACAAAAAGTACACAGAAAGTACTAACAGCCCTGCAGTATAACAATCAAGTGAAATTAACTACATGATTAAAACAATTTCTGCAAGTGATTTGTGAGATCATATTAATAACATTCAGATTTGTCCTATCCAAAACTGTTAACACATCATTGTAAGTTATAATTGGATCATTCTTTTCTTCCAGTCTGCCCATCTTTCAAAGCAAACTGAAGCCTGCCACTGTGCGTCTCCCCTCCCTCCGTCTCTCCCTCCCCCTGTTAGCGACGCTTGTTAGCAGAGCTGCCATAGGCCCTCAGTCACAATCCATTACACTGACTGAAAACCTACCCATCTCTTAACTGGCACCAAATATTGGTTTTGCTGATAAATTCTGCCAAAAACGTCACATTAATGATGAGCAAAATAAACAGAAGGCTTGTCTGCGCTCTTGTGGGTGGCTATCCCATGGGAGAGGAATAGTGAGCATTGCCCAATAGGGTGCTTTACCCTCCTCCCTCCTATAGTGTATTCCCATGTGCCTGGCAGCTACAAGAATCTACTTGGTCTAAGACACTTTTCATTTATATTTACTCAAGGCACCCTTTACGAGCAAGCCTAGAGGATAATGTTAGGTCTTTTCATAAGGTATAAAGATGTAATTAGGCAGATTAGCTCAGCAGACACTCAGGGTTGTGTTTTTAATAGCTGCATGTTGCTTTGCACGGTAATTAGCAAGCTCCAGAATCACACGCTGCACCCGGGGCCTAGCAACCTGACAACACACAGCAGCAGTAATGATGGCTTAGGTTTCACACTGGCTTGTAAAGGTGCATGGAGGATTGTACCTAATATTGTTTCATTATTGTCAGAGAGGGTAAAAAGAGACCAGAGACACAGAAGCAGTTTACTATGACATGATGAGTAGTGAATGAATACTTGAGCTGAGTTAAGGCTAAATAATGGTGTCTACGTAAGGATGGCTCTTTACATGTTAAAAGACAAAAGAAAATACTATAAGTCTAGTCTTATAGTATTTGTCAAAGAAGTTTTGAAGTTTATCAAAAGTATGATTTTTATATTATTAAAGAGGTGTTTTTTGTTTTTCTTTTAAAGATTTCTGCCATGTTATAATCTTGTTCCCTCATTAAAAATATGCCTGAAGAGGTTTTAGGTGTCATCCATGTATATTTCAGTAATTTAGCAAACTCTGTCTGGCCTTATGTGAACCCTTCTTACAGTTAGCTTTAAGATTCTGTCCAATGCTCAGCTCACAGGCCTACATCATCCATGCTCCCACATGACAATTGTACATAAATGTACAAAAGCATGACACCAAACTGTACACAACAACTTCACAAACCTGATGCGATGGACAGAAGTTTCATTAGCGGGATACACGCTGATTGTGTTGTGATAGAAGCGGGAGTGACTAACCGCAGAGAGCAAAGAGATGGGCAGATTCAAAAACTAAAGTGAAACTTTTAAAACATGTTCATACATTGTTTTCGGTGAGCATAGCATTTTTAAAACAATAAAAGGTAACATGATATAAATATGTTATGTGTTAGCAGTTAATACCCCATACAAGTCAAATACCATTGTACTTCTTACAAAGTGGTATAAAAAAAAATAATAAATCATACTACTTAGAAGAAATATAGTATGATGCACTGAAATGTACTCAAGTAAAAATAGCAACATAATCGTAACTATCCCACTCCCCTTTGCTTTCTTGTCTCGTCTCAGTCTTGAGCCAGTTGTGAGGTTGTACCATGTATCATTTTGCTGCAGGTGACGAATATTCTGTGATGTATTCAAATCAAACGGATGTGTTTTTGCCTCACAGGCCCAGTCTTTCATTTGAGCCAATCTCCTTTATGGCTCAATTCATCAGGGTCCTGGTCTCTGCATGTCCAGGTCTCGTGTTGTGAGGAGCGCCCCCAGAGCCAATGAGCCATTTCCATACAGCCGGCTCCTCTCCCACTTTTAATGACTTGCCGATGGTGATTTTTACCAAGCGGCTTTTTTTTATTGGTGTGGAATAAATTTTCTCCCCTCTCTGACACATTCTCTGAGACATTCTGCTCAAATTGGATGTGGGGCTCTGAATACCAAATCGGAAATGACCTAGCAAGACACTGATTAACTTGTGAGGGGATTTATTTGACTGTTTGCTGTATGGGCACATATTAAATTGCGTGTTTATCACAAATGGCTAAGCTGTGATGTTAGCTTTTCATATGCTGCTGAGAATTGATTTTCTTCACCGTTTCATTATTTGTATACATACCAAAGCACAGATCTAGTCCGTTGCATTTTTAATAAGCAAAGCAAGTTAGATTTTCTTAAACCAATGTGTGCTGTTTGGACTAACCTCTTGACTTTGTACTCAATACACAATCAACCAGATCATTAGGACTACCCTCAAAAGATGCAGCACGTACAAAAAGATGGTTTTGTGTAGGAGTTTTGTGATGTCGTTATCTACAATATAGGGTTGTCAAAAGTATTTAAACTTGTATACTAATTGATACTCAAACTACTATCGAAACTAGATACTTATTTGAACAAGTATTGACACACATCAACCGTCCAGAAATGAACCTTTCCTGAACAGCTTTAGAATACGCTGTATGAGAACTAGTATAAGACAACATAGACTAGTATGTTGTCTTATACTATACATTGACTGGAGACCTCTATGGAACCTTCCTGGACGACTGAGGGACACAGATATAGAAGAAGAAGAAGAAGAAGTGAACTTTATTGATCTCACACTGGAGAAATTCTTCTCTGCATTTTAACCCATGTATATACATATATTAGGAGCAGTGGGCAGCACACACATTAGGGCGCCCGGGGACCATCTCCATGATCTTCGTGCTTCGGCTTGGTCAGGACCTAAGCTGGAGGTACCTATGGTGCATGTTTTGGGTTGGTGGGGGAAACCGGAGTGCCCGGAGGAAACCCACCCAGACACGGGGAGAACATGCAAACTCCACACAGAAAGGCTCGGGCGACCCGGGGATCGAACCTGGAACCTTCTTGCTGTGAAGCAAGAGCGCTAACCACTCTGCTACCGTGCCGCCAAGACATATAAGACTGCTTGGTGATAGTACTATGACATGACATTCTATTGTCTAAATAAAGAGTGTTTATCAGAATCTGTATTGAGTCTATTCCTTAATATCGAAAAAAGCAAGCAAAAAAAATTTGAATACATTTTGAATTTTCTAAAACCAACATGTGCTAACTGTAACATATTGGCTGATCATTACCTGCACCTGCACTGTTATATTCTTGTATTCTTGTAAATTTGTTAATTTAAGTTTTCTACTTTATCTTATTTTTATTCTATTTTATTCCGCTCCAAGTACCTAATGTTGTGAACATGTTCAAACATATGGCAAAAAAAACCCTTTCTGATTCTGATTCTGATTGGCTACTGTATGATATATACAATCAAGCTAATTATTATGACCAACCTCATAAGATGCAACAAATATTTTTAAAAAAGGGGCTCTGTGATCCAGTTATCTAGTCATCACAATTAGTTCCCGTATTCAGCTAAAGTATAAGTAAAGTATATAATCTTATTCAGTGGTCATAATGTTATGGCTGGTCTGTGTGTGTTGCTGTTCTGTGTGTGTTGCTCTTAAGGACATTGGTACTACATTTTTCAGACTTCGTGGGAAGGAGGCGATGGGGGGCCAATGTGCTTTGAATGGATAGCAGCACTCTTCCACAGGAGCTTTGTGGAGGGCAGAGATAAGGCCTGGGCCCATGGCATGGCATGGCAGGTGTCTCTGGGGAACGCACACAGGACTAGAGACTCAAGCCTGTAGGCCAAGAGACTCATTGGAGAGGCATGGGAGCCAACTTTAACTGAGACATAGTGCCAAATGCCATAGAGAGGGGAGGTAAGGACAGAGGAAGAGAAACTACTGGTCGTGCCACAGTCATTGGAGTGTACGCACCCTAACCACAAGGCTGGCACTTTAATCCCAGTGTGCTCAACTTTATACTGTTGCTCTATTCTTGGGCAGATGCTTTCCCCAGTGTATCAGTGTATGAATGTTGAGGGTGAGTGATAGATTAGTACATATTGGCAGCCATGCATTCATCAGTCAGACCCAGGGCAGCAGTAGTGATAGAAGTAGCTGGTCACCACAGATGATGGAGAGTCAATGATCAGATGCAAGTATTATTGCTCTGCAGATTGCAAAAGGGAAATGCTGAAAACTAAAAAAAATCTATTCTCATGCTAAGATAAGAAACTGTCTTTTGTAAACCGTCATGTTACCTTTTCCATCGGTCAGTGGTTTCTTCATCCATATCAGACAAGATTTTTTCACTTGAAGATATAAAAAAAAATTCTGAGACAGTAATGTGCTGATAATTCTGCATTAAAACTAATGACTGCAATGGATTCAGTGCTGGAGGCCATGTTTTCAATTTGAAAGTAAAGTTATTACCCTGTTGAATTGAAGTCCATCAAACTACTGTGTAGAGTGTGTGTGCATGTGAGTGTTGTTACCAGTCTAAAACAGACACAGTGTACAAGTGCACAGTGCCGGTACCATGAGTCAGAGGGTCAGACAGAATTAATCAGCCTCCATCTTAAAAGGAAATGCCTGTCATTTCACAGCGGCTCTATGATGATCCTCCCAGGGCACCATCCCAGTTGAAAAATACTTTTAATTTTGAGCGTCACAGTTTTTCAGCACCGGATTGTGGGCCATCCATTCTGCGTGATGCCTTTAAGTTCCACTAATGGAATTTTGCTGTCTCTCTCTTTCTCTCTTGTATCTTATGTGCTTCTATGAGCTTGGCCCGCCTGTGGCACAAGACGTGTTGGATCATTTGATTCTAGCTAATAACTGGAGTTAGCCCAGAGAAAGCCATAAATGAGTTATGGTCTCCCTCGGCTCCTTCTGTGGACCGTTATGAGCACCAATGGAGACTTTCAACCCCTCAGCTCTTTGAAAGCAGCCCTGATTGGCTTTGATCATACGGCCATAGAGCTCCAATGTGTTTGATTCCCTGACTGGCCCGAGCTTACACATGCGTTATAAAACTTGTAGTCTGTGTGGAATAGTATGAGGAATATCCCAGGGAATTGAGAGAGTGTCTTTCCAGAGATTGTCTTTTGCAAAATTACGTTAGCATCATGAAAACATTGAAAAGTCGACAAATAAGCAACATATAGATTCTCTATGCCAGTCCTAGGCTTAGAAAAAGAGGGTACGTCAAGGAACTACACAAGAGAAGGTAGATAATGTACTGTGATTATGATGGAAGAAAAATGCTAACGATGTACATAAGCTTATTGAGATTGAAAATTTAACTGCAATATCTTTCTTCATTCTCAATCTGGCTCACTTACTGAAAGTACTTAAACCTAAACACGCAACTGTACAGAGTTGCTTATGTAACGTGGCCAACTAGACGGTTCCTTACACACATTGACACGAGTGTGTATCTGTATTCTCAATAAGAGTGAAAAGACTTCCTTGTTGACACGTTGTAGTGCTCTGCGTTTTGATTAGCAGGAGAAGGGAAGTGCTAATGAAGTGTGAACACGCTGCTTCCTTCCATTTGGAAACAGGCATCAGCTCATTCCTGCGCTCTCAACGCCACACGCACCATTACCATTCTGTCCATGCACCGCTGCCAATTAACTCTGGCATCTCTCTCATCCCCTTTGTTGATATTCAATGTCAGAACCACTATTTGCTCAATTTTCTTTGCACATCAGCAGTTATCATGTGCCTGGTTATGGATGAGCTGCGGCGTGGTGATGTCCGCTGCCATCGCCAACGTGTGCCTGATTTTGTTGTTGTTTCTCAATATGGCTTGTGCTGTTGCAAAGCGTTACTGGCAAACACACCTTAATGTGACCGGGGATACATTTATTTCAGTTGAGATCAATGCCAGCTTTTTTCCATATTTATACCCTCTGAAGGGAGACAATTAATTTTTTTTAGAGATTCACAACATTGTTTGCACCCAAACATATCTCAACTTTTGTGTTTTGTTTTGATTTGCACAACACCTCATTGTTCCAGCTCTGAAAAACAAAAAGCGTGAAATCACATTTCCCTTCGATCTATCTCGCCTGTAGAATCTGCAATAACAGTCCCGCCTTCGCCTGCCTCATGGCTGCCGACACCAGCCTTGAGAATCGCATGTGTGACAAAGAGTGTGTATCAATCTTTTGTCATTTTAATATTGTGATCTTATCTAGAAAAATGACAAGCTTAAATGAGCCGGGGTTGCAATTACCACAGTGTGGATACTTGTGCATGGATGAGATTTTGTTGTTGACTTGAAAATAAGGGGGTTGGAGGAGGGTTTGGTGTTTGGCCATTTTCAGCTCCATGATGAGAAACTATTGTTTGTAACTGTTTTTACCATTGGGGTGAAGGCATCCTTGTTAGCATCAGACGTGAGAACATGCATTATATAGGCCTACTTACGTTTGCTCATTATTTAAAATTGCTACTGCTGAAACCTTTTTTACATTATTTCAAATTGTTGAGTCCATAAAATATTTATATATTTAGAACATCCATTCATTCATTTATTTATTGTAAAGAAATGGCTCATTGACCAATTTAGATGCTTGGTCAAGTAAAATGATAGAGTCTGAGAAGACCCCAGTATGGAGGGATGTCAAACATAGACATGTCAAGCTTTGTCCAAATCTTCCTTCTCAGTATGTGTCTTTAAAGTGTGTGTGTCTGTGTCTGTGTGTGTGTGTTTGTGTGTCTGTGGGCTGCTGTCACCTCTAAACAACAGAGTTTCTCGGTGACAGGGCCAGGCCATGACAGTTCAGCTACAGCCACCGGGCACGTTTGAGATGGGAGTCTTCCTCTGTGTAACAGCCCCCTGAGCTCCGCCCTCTCCCTCTAACCCCGCATAACCCCCCCTCTCCAAACATACACACAGACTGCCACTAAGGCCCATGTTGTGACTGCTGCTGACAGGGGCGGCAGGTCTCTCACATTATAGTCTTATTTTCTGGGTCTTTCTGGCTGCAGTGCATCTGTGCTGTGTATTTTCTCACAGCATATCTGAACAGTTTGTGTAAAAAGGAAAACAAGATGTTTCATGCACTTCCAGGTATACGTGGGGCTAAACATATATATGCATGTGTTAATCGTTTAATTTTGTGTTCTGCAGGCCAGTTCACCCTAACAAAAGAGAGATCTAAATCTCAGTGGGTCTAACTTGGTAAATAAAGGTTTATAAATGATACATTCATTGGGAAACATGCATTTATTTATTTTAATTACTCTAAAGTAAATAGTACTCTATAGTGAAATGTGAAAAGTCAATACCATTCATTTTTTAAATTTCATTATTGAAAACCCTACCTTGAAAACATAATGCTTGTGATAGTATCTATGTTGGTCAGTTGGACTGTTCTGCTAAGGTTTAATAAACAATTTAATATAAAAATGTTACTGTAATAAAAACAAATACTCAAACCTCAGATACCAATCATTTTTAAAAGCATTGTTCTCTTAAACTCACCCTACAGTCATATTCAATGCACTTTTCTACACATGAAGCGCATCAAGAGAAGTGACTCAGTTTTGTATGGTTCAACAACTTTCTCTAAGTGTAAGTTTGTTCTTGTCTTGCTAAATTGTTCTTCTCAGGGCTTTAATTTCAAGATGTGACATATCGAACTGCCGTGTAGATGTGTCATTTTGCGTCGGAGGTGCTATTGCTCTCCTGCAGTGGAGTTTGAGTGTGATTTAACAGCCTACAACAGCTCATCGATAGTTTGTCCCAGTGCACGAAAAGATGAAAGTGGCTCTGACAGCACATATAGACACCATTTTGGCTCTATCTTTATAAACACATAGGAACAGATGAAAATGGATTGGGGCGGGAATACACTCCAGAGAAATATGTCTAGAGTTTTAGTGAGTGAACACTGAGTGAATTTCAAAGTACCTGATGACCTCAAAGTTAATCCCTATCAAGGGTGCCTCGGCTAGCTTGAAGGACTAATGGACGCGTTGTCGATTTGTGACTCAACCTCACTTATTTGAGGCCCCTCATGGCCTTGTTCGTGTGTTAGCTGCTATCATTTCTGTCAGAGTGCACTATCTGGAAGCTGTGGAAAATCCTACACATTAGGGCATAATACAACTGGTTATCTTTAAAGGTGCTCTATGCTCTCTCTGGTTGAGAGTCACCACAGTTTGTCTCCATTGAGATGTAATTGTTTTGCCTGGAATGTTACACTATATAGAATTTAATTTGTCTATCTCCATGGAGACAAGGAGGTGATGCCATCAGGTCAAATTACAGACGGTCAGATCTTGTTTGAATGGGTGAATGGATGCTGTGCACTCTGGGCTTCTCGCAACCTTTATCCAATGTGGTTTGTATACTGCAAATGGCTCATAAACTGAGCTGAACTTTTCCCAGGTATTTTTACCTGCAGTTGAATCATTTCAAGATGGATAAGTTCAATACCATACTGTGGAAAGTATGGTGTTTAACAAAGTTACACCTTTTAAGAAAGTTTAATTTGGTCTGTTGTCCTCCACACAACTAAGACTGAAACTGTTAAGCTCATTCTCCTGATCTGCGCTCAAGGACACCAGCTTGAATTCTTAATTACTACATAGTATATTATTATAAATGCACATAATTTCCATAAATGCACTTCCTCTTATTACACCAGGGGTGGTGGTGCTTACAAATCAATTCTTTTCAAATGATTATCAAACAATGTTTTTATTATGACAATCAGGGACTGTAGTCAAGCTAACCACAGCAGTGTGCGATTAGCATACATTTACATTTCTGTGACTAGCATATGGCTTCAGAGGCTCGTCAAACACAATGCAATTACAATGTACTATTTATTGTAGCAGTGTATGTTGAAATTTTCCCCTGAGATTTGTTCAAAGGGGATCAAGTCACTAAGAATAGCTCTTGTTGTTGTTAATGTAATAATGTTTGCATTGGATTTGAAAATGGCTTAAAGGTTACACAAAACTGACTCTTGTGTGATGTAAGTCATTTTAGAATGCTATTACCTCATCAAAAACATACCTGCAGTTATGTTTTATTTCATTCAGACTTTTTTCCTTCAGTATTTTTTTTGTCTACATCTCCAAAGCTCAAAATGCTCTGTTCCACATTGTGATGTCATTGTTCAGTAGAGATTGGCAATCCCAGGACTGAAATTATCCTATCTAGTGAAGATATATCAAATTTAAAAACACAATGGAGCGAATTATGTATTACCACATGACATTCAAGGTGCAACAGAGTGTTTTCAGTTTAAGAGAAGAACTTAAACTCTAAATATGCAGGGTTTGTGTGTTAAACATGTGAGAATGAAACAAAACACAACTCCAGGTATGTTTTTGATGGGGATACAACATCAGAACCAACTGGGATGAAATAGTGTATATGCATAAAAGGAGGAAATAGACTGTACATTGGAATGGTCAAAACGAAAAAACAACACACACAAAATCCAGGGTTAATCCTGAACTACAATACATCTTTCTTCTTGTGCAGCAGAGAAACATAATTGCTAACACCTTGTCCTCCCCCACTCCCCCATGTTCAACCTTTTGACCTGACCCTCCTTTGATTATCCCAGAGAAAAATGGCTCCTTTGACTCATGCCGAAACCATGCACAAGAAAACGTCCTTGAGCTATTTGTCTTGTACTATTTCTCCCTCCGCGTACATCAGCAGTATGAGCCGTGGACCGTACCTCCTCTTCCTCAGTACAGTATCTCCTCCCATTACAGTGCACCGGAGCAGCAGGGGGTCTGTTTGTGGTCCATTCATAATTGTGCCAAGGTAATTAAGAGCTTTGTGTAAAATGAGAGCGCTGTCAGGCGGCTCAGATGTTTCCAAACATCCAGCCTCCTAAGGTGTGAACGCAGCACATTCATCATCGTCATAAGGGCCTAATTACCAGCCTATAAATCACTACTCTGACCACAGCCCCCAGCAAACAAGAGGAGGAATAAGCTCTTTTAAGGTGGATCAGAACAGGCTCTAATGACTGTATGAAACGTTTTTATCAATATTACATTATTGTTAGTCAGGTACAATTGACTGTGATAGTCTAACCATAAGCCAAGTGCTAATTGAGATAGCACAGCAGACAAGTGTGCTGACTTTTACGATGATATGAAGGTTAAGTTAGTGCTTTGTTAGATTTACACTGCCTTTCAAGCATCCTTCATTTCCACTCACTTACCAGATCAAGCAATCCCCGGCCAGTTTATAAAAGCCCACAGCTTACTTTTCTTTAATTAAATGCCACTCTTAATGCTCCCCTGCTCCCTGTATATCAGCAGGCATAGCTTTAAAAAGCAAAGAGCCACCTTTAATGCCGTGTGCTGTCTGCAGCTCTGCAGCACAGCACAGGGGACATAGCAGCCAGGCATCCATCTTAACAAGGTCACAGCGTTTGATTTTTAATATAACGGTCAGTGCTCAGGCCCCGCGTCCTCCTTTGAAATATTAGTGCTCATTAATGATGTGGAAGCGGCCCCTCCCCTTCTCACTAAAAGCCATCAGCAATCCTTCAGTACACGAGGGTGTGCAGACCTGCGCCCACTCACTGCCACGGGCTAGCCAAAAGCCTGTTTTATAGGCCAGCTTTATGGCATTCATTATGCACACTTAACAGCCGCTGTAATTCTCTCTGATGGGCTGAGGAAGTGAGGCGATTAGCTGGCGGGGCTAAACGTGGGTAGCCTAAGAGTTTGACCTTTTGTTTTGAACATAAAAGATGATGTCGGTCTCTTGCACAGATACATCTGCAGTCTGCTTAAAACCTCTAGTATTGTGCTTGCTGTAAATACTCTGTTATTCTGTCTAATCAAGTGGGAATGTGCACTGAGGCACCATGTCCTTGTGAATGTACATGTCTAACATTGTTATTGTTGTGTTCATGTTGTATCTGTGCTATCCAGAGGAATTAATTTGGCCCTTATCTGTGAGTGTGGGACACTTTCTTGAACACATCCAAGGCTGCTCTAAGGTTGTGAATTTATTTATATTAATAAAGCACAAACATTCACTTTGGCTCAAGGATGCACTGATTCAACTGTGATGGTTGAAGGTCTAAATCTTCCTAACCGTGTTATTCTGACTAAGTAAGAAACACCTGGACTTTCTGCAAATATTAACTAATGTGCCAAGGCTATTAAAACTCTATTGAATAAGAACTTTTTGTTCAGGTTGTGACTGTATTGAAACTTCTGACAGGCCTCTCCATCTGCAGATTTTACAGCAAGCAACTCATTTGCATAAACAACTGAACTTCAGACGTAAATGCTTCATTGACTATTTCATGTGGTGTCTGGTTACAACTACACACGCATATGGACTGACTTCTGGAGAGTGGAAGTTGTATATTTTTCAGCATGGCTTTTGAGTAAATATAAAATAAGACATAAAGGATGGGGTCAAAGGCACATATCACACTCCCACACACAGAGCTTATTAGAGTCGGCATTTGGCGAAGGCTTTAACTTTCTCAGCTTGTTTCTGCTTCCCACTCAGTTATTGTTAGTTTTTCCAACAGAGTAGTACATTACAATCAGGTTTCCCTGTAGTCTTTAAAACGTAAAACTTTCAAGGCTTATTATACATGGAGTGCACTGATTCTTAAAATGTGGAACACAGTTATGAGGGTCAAGATTTGAAGTAGTATTCCAATTTAGACCTTTTTTAAGTGCATTTTGTAACTGCTTGCCTGAAGGATGTTGCCTGAAATGTTCCACAGTATTGCTTTAGTATTGCACCACAGGGTAATATATAGTATTACACTATTTTCTGATCACATGTCTAACACACAGTTCTTCCCTCAAGCTGAAAACATTCTGTTTGACCTTGAGATGACAGGTGGTAAAGCAGGTGCTCCACCTTATCTAGAATCATTTAAATAATTTCAGATGTGGAATTGCCCATATCCGTTGGACTGTTGGAGCGTTTTTGAGCTCATCAAACACATGTGAATGAAACAAAACATTGTTTGTGATAGTCCTTGGTGGGTGCAGTTTGAAAATATGACCATGATCCAAGTGTGAAACAGATTTCTCAATGTAAGCAGTTTGTCCATAACAAATAACAGCAGCACCCCCTATCAACTTGACTTATCCTCCAGTGCTGATAGAGATACAGGGCCTCTCATAACTTATTGTGCGTGTCCTGCCCTTGGACACTGTTTACACAACCCATATTCCTCTCTGCCTCCCTTTTGGCACTATTTCGAGACTCTATGGGTCACAGTTCAGTCAAAACATAAGCAAATGATTTACTCCCACGTCTGCATTTGGATGTAAAAGTAGTAATGCGGTGGTTGTCATGGGAAATTTGTGTTGTACATCAGTGACCGGTGACCTCATAACATGTGTTTGACCCCCAAGATGAGGATAGTGAGCGCGTCATTAAGTTCCAGATTAGATTTCAATGCTCAAACTGCATCTTGTCAAAATATAAGGTTGAATTTACTGCGAACTGTGTATAAATTACTAAAGGATCCAAAGTAGCTGTGATAGGCTCCAATCGCACATAACAGACACATGAGATGGAATACAAATCTACTCTTTGAAAATGATATTGTATTTGTGTATAGGCTATTGGTATTGTAACAATGATGTTACAATTTTCACCACTGAGGCCAAATATTTAAAGGTCCTATATTACACAAAATGAACTCTTGTGAGCTTTAAGCCATGTATGAATACTTACTACTTCAATTCAGTTAATAACAGAGTCCATATGACGCTGTTTTTGATCTATGTAATAATGTTGTTTCCTCATCAAAAACATACTTGGAGGTGTGTAGTAAAATATAGTAAAGTTGTATGGAGTTTAAAAACACAGTGGAGCACTTCCTGTATGACCACATGACATCACAAGGAGTAAAAGAGTAAATATGCAGGTTTGTGTGTTAAACATGTGTGAATGAAACAAAACACAACTCCAAGTATGTTTGTGATGAGGAAACTACATTTTAACATATACTGCAGCATTTATGATACATTTCTCTATCTCCATGGAGACATATAGGTAACTCTACCTGCTCCAGTTACAGGCCAAATCTGTGGAGTGGTGATCATGCTCACAGTGGTCATATACCAAATTAGGTTTACAGTAATCCCTCGTTTATCGCGGGGGTTAAGTTCCAGAAATAACCCGCAATAAGAGAAATCCGCGAAGTAGGACGACTTTATATTTTACAATTATTCTACATGTTTTAAGGCTGTAAATGCCTCACCACACACATTATACGCTTTTCTCAGACTGGAATTTCTCACATTTATCTCTCGTTTAAACACTTAAACTTTCATAGATTTTCAACAAAATGTACTAATAGTGTTACCTGGCCAGCCAAATGATATCTCTCTGTATTTCCTATACACCGCGATACCATTTGGACACTCTCCATCCACTCTCGCTCCTCCGGTTCCAAACCGACTCCGCGATTCTGATTCGTTCAAAGATGGTGACGTCAGTGCACCCGCCTTTGCCCGCAAAGTCACTCTTAGGCAGCGGAAGTTCCGCCTCAGTTTTGAATCAAGATGGCACAATCTCTGATTGGTTCACTTATCTGTCTGTCTACGCGCAACCGCAGCGCATTCTGTGGATCAAGCGTTACCAGACTCACTCGCTGGTACAGCGATGAGTCATGGATTCTTCCAGGCAACTAATAGTGACGCGTGGGGGGAGAAACGGCCCCGGAGGCCCCGCCGGACGCCCAAGGAGCGCGGAGACATGTGTCACTGGATCCGCAGGAATCCAGTGACTCGCGTCCCGGGACGTGGCAGTGCCAGGACGCGACGCGCACCAACCCCTTGGAGAAGTGCGCGACACGTGCACCCCTCATCGTGGTCAAATCCGTGAGAGAGCAGCACGACCGGCGCGAGGCCATGCGTACACCGGGGCTGCGAGCACGAGATCGAACTGCGGGGCCAGGACCACAAACCAGCAAACAGTGGTTTAAGAGAGTTTAATCCTGGTTTAGACCTGGTCTAGTCCCGGTTTAGTCCAGGTCTAGACCTGGTCCAGTCCTGGTTTAGTCCAGGACCAGTCCAGGTTTAGACCTGGTTTAGACCTGGTTTAGACCTGGTCTATACCTGATTTAGTTCTGGTCTATACCTGGTTTAGTCCAGGACCAGTCCAGGTTTAAACCTGGTTTAGACCTGGTTTAGTTCTGGTCTAGACCTGGTTTAGTCCACGTTTAGTCCTGGTCTAGTCCTGGTCTAGTCTCGGTCTCGTCCCGGTCTCGTCCCGGTCTCGTCCCGGTCTGGTCCTGGTCTAGGTCCAATCTGGTCCCGGTCCCCCCACGTCCCCCATCTGTCAATCGGCAAAGGTCTACAGTCTCTTAGCCAATCAGGACGCAGAACACAATGTTACACTATTAAAAAAATGTTACACTATAAAAAAAATTGGGGAAAAAAATAAAATTAAAAATCCGCGAAACAGCGAGGCCGCGAACAATGAACCACAATAGAGCGAGGGACTACTGTAATGCCATACAGAGGAACAGAGGCAAAGCTTAACATATCCACGGAGACAAGGAGGTATGTAGCACTACTAAATATCTCACTTTGCCCCCATGAAAATAATCTTAAGTTATTAGTCTCAAAGAAGTACTTAAGTAAACATCGATACTGATATTTGCATCAAACATGTCTCACCACTTTTGACACTTGTGAGTTTTGTTTTTGACCAGACTGAAAGCATAACTAAATGTGTTACAGCAGCCTTTGTCAGCTCTGATTGCATTTCACAACTTCTTTTATTCTGCTCTTTCTTTGGGCTCCAGATGTTTTGTTGGGCTTGTAAACAGGATGACAAAAGCGTCAAGCGTAATGATAGAGAGAAGGGCTACTGCCATGACATTGTTGTGGGGCCGTACAAAAAGATAGCCGTATGCTTAATGTGATTTAGAGCAGAGTTTGGGGCGGGGGACTTTATAGCCTTTGAGAGGGGAGGCTACCAAATTGAAATGCAAATCTTAACATTTTGGAATTCATTAGGGTTGACACTGGCCTCTTGGAACAACAACTAAAGTGAATGTGCTTTGTTAAGTAAGGGCAAAGGGGATTTCATTTCTGCTGCTGAAAAGAGATGAGTTAGACCTTGCAACTCATTTAAATGTTTCTAGTATTATTTAATGAAATATTTTAAATAGCTATCATGCTGTCATCCTTACTTGGAGCTGACAGATTGGTATCAGGTTAATATTGGTTTATTTTTGGTTTAGACCTTTTTTTAGTCCCTCTGCTGTTGCTGTGAACTGGTTTTGTCCTGATCATCTTTTACTATCCAGTAGCTAATTTAAGGACCCATATTGCACTGTTTAATAATCTATGTTCTAATGTTGTTTCCTCGTCACAAACATACCCGGAGTTGTTTTGTTTCATTCACACATGTTTAACACACATATCCTGTATATTTAGGCTGAGTTCTTCTCTCAAACAGAAAACACTCTGTTCCACCTTATGATGTCATGTAGTAATACAGGAAGTGCTCCACTGCATTAACTTGAAAACTACCAATGCATGGCATTGCAATGTGGAATAGAGCATTTTGACCTTTGAATTCAGTCTTACGGCAAAGACATTGTAGGTGCAGTTTCTTCAATTCTTGTTTTATGACCAGTTCTTTGAGCTTAAGTCCATGACGCGAGACTCCTTGTAAAGTTTAAACTGTTTACTTAAGAAAATTATTGTCATTACAGAAATAAAAAGGGTAAAATCAAACTGAAAGTAGCTTCATCTTAAACTTCCGTCTCGTCTCGATCTTGCCTCGGTCAAAGACTGCTGCGCTCTGATCTTCCCCGTCACCCGAACAGCCTCCACATTTCAAGAGTGACGTCATACATGTCTTAATAAAATTAAGCAATATATGTCTTAATAAAATTAAGCAATATTAAACGTACGACAATAACATTACTAAATAATCAGCAGGAAATATTTACAAATATGAAAACTAAACATTACGTAGTACAACATTAAATAATATTCAGCAATTTCCCATTATGGCTCTAACAGACATGGTGGATTATTATTGTTTATTATGATTTAAGATCAAATTTAGTTTGAATTGGGATCCGGATTTAGCCCTGCTTTGACCTAGCTTGGCCTTTGTATAGTTCTAGTTAACATTAAAGGATTTTTATTGTCTTAAAATGTGAAAAACAGAGCTAGTTTCTGTTCCCGTTTGCAGAGGTCCAGCATTATTCCTCACTGTCCTAACATATAGCATCATATTTTTCACCATAATGAGTTTGTAAGCGTGTTTTCCAGTTTTCCAGTCATATTACTGCTAAAAACTAGCATGCTAAAAGCACACCAGCACTACTTCCTGATTCTCGGATTATAAAAACTGCTGGTTTTGCAATTAATCCATATCGGGCAAAACTAATTATACTCAAACTACATGAAGAAAAATCTGGTAGAGCCACTTTAACATAAGACTGGTTCAGAACGGTTTTGTCCTATTTTAGTTTTTCTAGACCTTAAAACTTGGTTCAATGTTGTCTCTTTTCAGCAATTAGTTCCAGCTACAGCTATCATCACGAGACTATGTGTAATCCCCTTTCGGAGCAGGTGGATCGGCCTCTGCTCCGCTAATGCTGTGCAATCTATGGGAACATCTGCCAAGTGCTGAGGTGTCACTCTGGAGCCCGTGCTCTGGATTATAATCACAATCTAATCTGTCATATTTATCTCTTAGAAAGATGGACTGCAAACCGGTCATGTGAAGTTGATTCTGAAAGGTGCACTGTTGCCTGCTTGTCTCCATAGAAATATTATTGCTTAACCTGGAATGTTCCATGGTATGACTTTAAACATATCCATCTAGCATTTATTGATTATGAGTGTTTTTATTGCTCAAAAATATAATTCCTTCTGTGAATAGGGGCGGATCTCCAGAGATCTGAATTGTAATGTAGTGTAGTGTTGTAAACTGCTTGTGTTTCTTGTGATAGATCGATATGTAGGTAGGTTTCATCTATACTGTGGAATATTCTAGACAAAGCAACAACATTTAACTTAAATTAATGAAGCAGTAGCAAAACCAGAGAGGACTAAAACATATTTTGTTCTCTTTAGTGAGTGAAGTTAAGTTATTTCAACATAAACAAACAAAATAACGCAGAAGTATCAAAAAAGATATCTGTAGTTGCTAGGCTATGTCATTCGCAGTCCACGTACATAAATATTTGCAAAGTTCTGCTGTATGTCTGCAATTAGTCCAACGATAGAGATCTCGGTTACTTTTGAGAAAGGCGTATGCATACAAATCACGGTTCCTTTGAGTTGACAACTTTTATACAGCAGAAACTAGAAAGCTTTTATACTACTTCATGGCAGCCTGTAATACTCACTTTTTGATATATTGTAAGCTAAAAGACACGTAAGGGAGTACACACCTTCCACTGATGTATAGCGAGTTCTGATCTGTATCTCACACACACAGTTCCCCGGAGAATTGATTAAAATCACAGAGACGGGCCTTGAACATTGCTGCATTTTGTCTGAACAAACAAAGGCAGGCGGTAATTGGATTCACGTTGAGAGAGGTATTTAAAATAGTCTGATAAGTAACACATGCTGTGGTCCTTTGTAGGCCAGCTTTTTATTGGCCTCAGCTCAGTTCCAGGGCCGCACTGCTAACTGACCTCAATTACTTAGTTTTGTTTTTTTTTTCCGTAAATTCATCTTTTACATTTTTTCTATTCAATTATGCGTGACCAAATGCAATTTCAGAGCCACATTACAATCATACAAAGGGATTGAAGTGATCTTGTTATAAATCATGCTGTCATTAGTTTTAAGGGGGTACTCACTGAGGTTCATTCATTCTTTGTGGGCAGGGTCCAATTATTTTTTATTTTAAATTTTGAAATTCATGACAATACGCCAAAATAAGTAAGTTAATTTATGGACTTAACTATAACTTTTCACTTTTGTAAATAAAATATTGGAACCCACTTCAATATCCCCAATACCGATTTTACCTATCCCTAATTCAATGGGTTTTAACCATAGTCTGTGGGCTAAGTGAGTGTGTAGCGTCGCCCAAGTGTTCAGGTCCAGTCAAATGAAGCTCACAATGTTGGCAGTTATACGGGCAAATCTGGAGCCAAGTTCCATATTACGACTTTATTAACTGACAAAATAGCAAAATAAAGGCACCAGGATGAGGAGGAGTGGGTTAAAATGAACATTTTAAGACCAAAATGATGAGGGTCACAGCAGTTACAGAGAGAGGGGTGGCATTTTTTCAATGTAAAGTAAATTGGAAACACTCCCAGGGCCACTTCCTATTTGGAATCCAGCGGCTAGCAGGTTAGCTTTGGCCATTTATATACCGTCTATGGCAGGGATGGGCAATTATTTTTTCCACATGAGAAACAGAAAATATTGTAGAGGGCTGGGCCAAAATGCTTAAAGGAGAATTAACGTTTTTTACAATCTGAGCCTTATTTTGGTAATAAAACAAGTTGTTTTACTCACCCATAGCACTTTGGTGTCATATGGAGCACTTCCAGAGATGTTTTAGGTTTGCGATCTCCGTAATGTGAGTTCTCGGGGCACATGTTTGCGGTCTCCAAATAACACAAACTTTAGCACTTTTCAAATCATAGAAGCTCGATGTCTTAGTCTACGCTTTCGTTTGAGTCAAAAGTGGCCTGTACTCCGAGATTTATCCATAGTTTCGAGTAGATGAGGAGGCCAGTGCGCATGTGCGGAGGCATATAATATATGCCCCGAGCATGTAATATATGCCCCGCATTACGGATATCGCTAATCTAAAACATCTCTGGAAGTGCTCCATATGACACCAAAGGGCTTTGGGTGAGTAAAACAACTTGTTTTATTACCGAAATAAGGCTCAGATTGTAAAAAACGTTAATTCTCCTTTAAGTTATTTCAACATAAAACAAAATAACGCAGAAGTATCAAAAAAGATATCTGTAGTTGCTAGGCTATGTCATTCGCAGTCCACGTACATAAACATTTGCGCATGTGCGGAGTCACAGCTTATTTTGCTCTCAGCTCCTGGGACCCAAACATGAAACGAAACAAAGCTGTAAATTATGGATAAATCTCGGATTACAGGCCACTTTTGACTCAAACGAAAGTGTAGACTAAGACATTGAGCTTCTATGATTTGAAAAGTGCTAAAGTTTGTGTTATTTGGAGACCGCTCGGGGCATATATTATATGCCCCGAGAACTCACATTACGGATATCACTAATCTAAAACATCTCCGGAAGTGCTCCATATGACACCAAAGTGCTATGGGTGAGTAAAACAACATATATTATATGCCTCGAGAACTCGCGTTACGGATATCAGGGCTCTCAAGTCTCACGCATTGAGAGTGTGACACACGCAATTCGACGTGTTCACACGCTCACACGCCACACATGGTATTTCTCACGCTGAAATTTAGTTACGCAATTCAAGCGCAGCGCACAGCGCTTCAGTGCCCACAAAATCGGTTAGATAATGCAGGCACCGCCCGTTTTGCATAATATTAATTGTATTTTTATACAAAGCAGTAAATATCATTGTTTTGATGCACTGGTAAGACTGGTAGGAGTACAATGTTATCACTCACCAATGAAAAAGTGAGGCTGTCTTACTAAAAATGTTTAAAAAACACCTCTAAAATAAAAGCAAAGTCCATGCATGAGGTAAAATTATAAAATATGTTTGTTTTGTAATTCCAGATGAGCTTAAATGGACCGGTCAGAGTCAACCAAAGGGCCTGGGAGCTGTACAATGCCCAGGTCTATGGGTTTAACATATTTGACTAATTCACCCACAGATACAGAATTTGTGTTTCCACAACCTCCTGAGAAAGACAAGAATGATTACCACCACCTTGCTCTAAGAATAATTTGCTTACGAATTTAAAATGGGATGCAAAGCTATTAATAAAACTGCAATCTGCTAAACTCATTAAATACAATTTTAAAGTGTGCAGCTGACATGACCTATGGGAGCAGGCCAAATACCAGCACTTACAGATAATTAAACCAGTGACGGGCTGATTAGAGGCAACGAGACAAGAAATCAATGAAACATGGCTGACAAAGTGTGTCTGATTGTTTACATACCTGGGCCTGGGAGGCACAGGAAACCACAGAGAGTAAGGGCTGCCATTTTGTGTCTGCTTTTTTGAGGTGAACGTGATAAAGATCAGCTCCAGATGGCTGCAGTGGTGAGGGTTAGCGACTGCAGGCTCTAGGGACATGTCTCCTCCCCAATCTCTTGCTAGCACAGACACTCCATTACTCTCACTCTAAAGCCCAACTCAATCCCACTATACAGCTCCGATTGTCTTCTCACCTCGCCCCTGTCCCGCTGACAGTGTTAGCAGCTAGTTAGCCTCAAAGTGCCACTCAGTCTCTCAAGATTATAGTGAGGTAAGGGAACTTGAAAAGGTTTCCAAACTCTAGTACATGGGCTAATTCTCATGGTACTTTTTGAGTTATTTTAAAGTTAAAGGTGCAACTTTTCTGGTGGAGGGTCCGTCAAATGCTTTTCTTGAGATGTTATTGCTTTGTCTGGAATGTTTCACAGTATGGTATTAAACATTTCTATCTCCATGGAGACCAAACCAGACCAAGTTACAGGTCAGATCTGTGGAGAGGCCGCCACACTCAGTCAGAATGCCTGTTTTTCTAGACATTTCTGTCCTATAATACCACCTGTATTATTGATTAAATGTAAGATAAGACTTTATTGATCTCACGCAGGAGAAATTTACTTGTCACAGTAGCTCCAGGTAGGGACAGTTTGAACAAGAAAGAAAAGTGCATGCAGGCAAGAATGGCATAAAGATAAGTACAGTGACAGGGAGAGTATTGAAAAAAACAATATTGCACTTTGGAAAAACGATATTGCACAATAGGACCATACAGTGGAGTTATGCAAGTAATAATAATAAGAAACAGTAACTAGGAGAGTGTTGAGAAACAATATTGCATGTTTGGACTATACAGTGGAGTTGTACAGTCTGATGGCGGTGGGGATGAAGGATCTGCGGTAGCGCTCCTTCTTCTAAGGTAGAGATGTTTATTGTCACACTGTGGAACATTCCAGACAGAGCAGTGACATATACATAGAAACAAGTAGGTCACAGACCCCCCAGCCAAAAAGTTATAGTGCACCTTTAAAGTTGAATCGCAAAAGAAAGCAAAAGGAGCTAACTATACTGAAAGTAACACATTGTAGTTGTTGTGTGTAAGGTGTGAACTGTCACCTCAGGCATGTTTTGCCTGATCGTTCAAGCTGGGTAAAAAAATATTACTTAGAATTTTTGCTTGTTTTAGAACTGCACTGGTTTGCTCAAGTTTAAATGTTTGCTATGATCTGGTTCTTTCCCAGTTTAGTCCAGTTTCAGGCTTTTTTTGGTGGCACAATTTTTTTAATTGTGTTTGTCCTGGGTTAGTCTTGTTTTGAGTCTGGGATTAGTCCTGGGTTAGACCTTATTTAGTTTAATAGTGAATTTGTCGACACACTTTTGACATTATTAACGTTTTGTAAATGTGTTTTATATTGCACCACAACACCAAGAACATTTCTAATTAAGTGAATTTTGTTCACTTAAACCACAATGTACTTTTCCTGATTCTGATTTTGCCAATATTTATTCATATTATTCTAGATATCAACCTGTGCCACATTTCATCCCATTTAAGCAATACACTCTTTTCTTTGTAAGGGGGTAAATGATTGCATGAACCCTGCAGTCTGGACTTGGTCTGTTTGCTGTCTTGTCTAACCCAGTGATAAAGATAAGCCCTCTAATCAGCGCTGGGTTGTTGAGTAATGTTTTGCTTATATGAGAGTCTTATCTAGCTTTGGCTACACATTATCCTGCGCGTGTTTACATTTTCTTATTGGAGTGTGTGATCCAGCACTATTTACTTTGTGTGTTAGTAGATCAAGGGCAGACAGAGTTCACTTGTCTCATCGCAGGTGCACCTTGTACTTGAGGCTACTACAGGCTCCACATTGGCCTGTGTACATTATTAAAGAGTTCCCAGACAAGCGCCAGTGGTTGTATAAAGTACACATGGTTTAAGTTTACTAAAAAATGTAGGCAAACAGATTGAGTCAAGCATTTTAACACTAAAACATGCAATAAAGGTTATTAGGTTCAATATTGATCGATGCTAATTTAATTTAAGTTGTTATTCTCCATGGAGACGTTATTGCTTTGCCTAGAATGTTCCACAGTATGGCATTAAACTTAACCATCCTGCTCGTCTGATCCAATGAGACAAGCGGGTGATGTCACTAAGTTACTGGTCAGATCTATGGAGAGCTGATCCTGCACACATTATATTTTAATTTAGCAGTGAAAACACCTAGAACTGAAATAAATACATCATAGATTATTATAATGCAATACTGTGGAACATTGTAGATTAGACAAAGCAATAACCCCCACATCTTGAGCTTTTGCATGTAGGAATATGCTTGTATACTTGTATTTATGTTTTGTTTTTTCACATAATCGGTGCGTTTGTGATAAATGTTATCTATGCACATGTAATAGCCTTAATTAATACAAATGACAGTAAATTATGACCAGTGAGCTATATTCTGTGCATATCCAGTATGTATCACAGCCATTCATATGGAGGTTAATAGGTTTGTCTGTATTCATCACAATCTCTAATAGAGGAAAACACAACATGATAAATATTTATGCTTCTAATTACTCTTTGTGCATTATTAATTGCACTAAAATATCCCTCCAAGATGATCTCATTAGGGCAGGAAATTAATCAAAGCTAATAATGCTTGTAGTTGAAAAAGCATTTTTAAACATAATCTACATTTCCTGTCTCATCTCTCCAGTGCCAACTTCATAAACCGCACTCCGAATGCATCCATTAGAATTAGTATTTCCTCAAACTGCAGTTGACTGGAGAAATTGTGGGTGATTAAATATTAGCTTGAATATAATTAGCATTTATTAACAAACTCGGCTTCGGCAGATAATGAAAATCTTAATGGAATGCTTTGTTGAATTTTGTGTCAGGCGGTTCATTCTTTTTTTTTTCCTTTCTCCTGCATTTTGTCGTCTGGCTGCAACATACAATCTGTCCTTTTAGAGAGAATAACATAGCGCTATTGTGTTAGCTTTGTGTTGTGGAGAGCTGTACTGCATACACACAGCAGCAGCCCACACTGAGTTTAATAGGCTCCTCAGTCGGCTAGACTTATTACCAAATCCAACACAGGCCATTAGGCTGCATGGGCCTAATTGCACATTAATTGGATAATTAGTCCTGCACTTTTGTTTTCTCCCATTTTCTCACATCTTCCCCTCGTTTGGGCTAGCACTCTCTCTGCGCAGCTCCCTCTTTTGTGTGACTGTTTTGGAGTCAGTAGTGTACAGTAGGCGGTACACGCAGTAGCCCTCTTGCCGTGGGGAGGCGTTGCTCTACGTGGGTGGGAGGCCAAGGCTGAGAGGATTGATGGAGCCCCAGGTTGTCCTCCCCCTGCGCTGCCATGTTGACCCACAATACATGCTGTGTTTGTTGCCAGACTGGGAAAGAGGCATGCATACTTAAATAGGCAACAACTCTCTAGTGCGCAAGGTGCATTATTTATGAAGTTTTTAAAGAGATTTTATTCACCCTTTCCTCGTATTTCTCCCCGTCAGTATTATTGTGTGCGCTCTAGGCGTGTGTGCTCTCAGATTGCGACCATTAAAACCCAGGGAGCCATCTGATAGAGTTATCAAAGTAAACGTTTGGCACATTTGATGGCATTTGAAATATCCGCCTGTAATAAAGCTCTCCAGGGAGGGAAGAAAGGGACAGGCTTTTCATGCAAATGGCAACAGCAAATAGGTTTTTCGATACCACACAGTGTCAAAATATCCACATTTATCTGCAGGCTTGTCAACAAAGAGAGCTCCTCCTGATATAGAAGTTGATGTTGGCTGGATGGGAGAGGAAGGTGGTGCCATATGACACCAGCCCAGGCAGCACTTAATGGACTCATTATGCATGCAATTACAACCAGTTAATTTAAAATGGGAGTCTAGTTAGGTTATGGCATTTTATTGTACATACACAATAAATACAACAGGATTCAAACTGTGGGATATAGCCTGGAAAATCAAGGCTAGTCTTCTAGTCACTGTAGACCATCAGACCAAACTGTGCAAGCAGACTTAATGCATTGAACATATATTGATGTATAGGTTATTGACATATTCAAAACAGCATTTAGTGTTTTGTAATTTTTTAATTTACTATCTGTGTTTTTATTTTTATTTTGTACATGTAAGACACCATGTTTCATAGTTTCTCTGGCTAATCCTCCTGCCATTTCCGCCTATCAGAACCTGTAGGGGTATGAAATCAGGAGGTAAGCAGCTCTGGTTATGGTCCTGATTATGAACTGGTCAATTTTATAGAACTCCATGGTTTGATGCATCTTGCTTTTTCTTTGTCTTTCTTCAGTCCTTCTATTAGTCCTGGATTACCTTAAAACATGCTACTTCAAAAGTCAAATACATATAGGTTAGGTTAGGTTAGGTTTTGTTTATTTCATCTTATGGAAAAATGTGGCTTGGAGCATTAAAGGGACAGTGTGTAGGATTCGTGGCGCATAGGTGGTTACTAGCTATTCCACTTCCTCTTTTGGCTACGGCAGACCTCGAGGGTCACCCGGACGCGACGTACCGCCGACATCGCGCGTGCCCGCGCACGAACCGCGCACCGCTGTATACATAAAACCTGTTCACTTTTTTTTTTTCTTTTCGCATGAAAACACACAATCCCGATCATGATTCATGACAATCTACACATCAAATGAAACCTTACAGTCTCCTCTTTTTGACTATGCAATTCATTTCCCTGCAAAACAATCACTCCCCGAGCACATGGGGCTTTTATACAGAAAAGCACAAAACTTAGCTTACTTAGCTTACCTTTGAAGGCTTTGCACAGGTCAAACTCTGTATTTCATCATAAACTTGGTCTCAATCTGTCCATAAGGATCCAGCGAATAAAATCCAGTAAAACAATTTAGTCCAAAATACGTGTTATATCCATTACGATGTGTGATCCGGCAGCATGCTCCCCCTCCCCCCTCTTCCCCTTCTCTCCTTCGCTCCTGGCTGCATATGGGAGCAGCGGAACGAAGGAGAGAAGGGGAAGGGGAGGGGGGAAGGGGGGAGCCATATGCAGCGCGGCTAAGCAGCTGTTAGCAGGAGCCGAGGCAAAGGATGAGCCCAAATGTCCTTCTGCGGCTCTCGTATTCAAAATGGCTGCCTCTATATGGGGAAGATCCCCCTTTTATGTGACTATATCTAAGTCCAAAAGAATACTTTGATTTCATGATGGAAGTGAAAAGGCTTGGAAAACAATGTATTTTTGAATGGGTATCTTCAATTTCAGTAATTAACAGGTAAAAATCTTACACACTGTCCCTTTAACATAACATCCAGACATGACATCATTATTTTTTATGTTAGTTGCGACTTTGCACAAAAAGTTGAATTCTCATACTCGTAGTAACAATCACAGAATAAATAGATTTGAAGTTGCTCCGGTATACATCTTCATTTGGCAGAGTAAGGTCGTTTTCACACCAGGAAAGTCCGATAGTTCACTTGCTTTGGTCCGGGCCAAATGTTTTTTAAATTTTTTTTTGTTTTGGTGCGGTTCGCTTTCACACTGCAGTTTTTCCCCAAGCGAATTTACATCTACAAACAAAAGCACGAGTGCTGAGGTCGCTCAGCCATTGGACAAAAATGAGCCCTGTCGAAACGCCGCGTCCAAACCCGGAAGGAGGAGAATAACGTGTTACGTGCTGTTTTCAATCTAGCCTTAGCGATATGGTTTGCTCCGTTTTCACAGTTCTCACAAATGTTTGAGCAGCATCGTGAGGTTTACACTATTGTACAATCAATTTCCAAACGATGAAGTCACAGGGCAAGACGGCTACGGAGGACAGCGCTCATGTGCGCGCATCAAGTTGTGACTCTTGCTCTTCACGCAAAACGTAAGTAAGCCTCGTAAGTTTCGTTTAGTTTCGTTTAGTTTCGTCAGCCTCGGTTTCCCATAATGCTTGACATACGACGGGAGCTCGTTAAGTACAAAAAGCCAACTTGTGTTGGATCGAGTCCGGTCTGCATTCTCACCTCAAACGAACCGCACCAGAGTTCGTATGGAAGTGTTTCGAGACTTTTGGTTTTTATTCACACCAGCCCAAAAGGTCAGAATCAAAGGAGCAAACGAACTCTGGTTCGTTTTAAACGAACCAAACAAGGCAGGTGTGAAAACGACCTAAATGGTTACGAGCTGTATCATGTGGTTCTGTGAGCTGCTTGATCATAATGAGCCAGCCACTGTCATCTTCCTCCCGCCTCTGATAGGTCTCCTGCTGATTAGACAAGTTCAAGCTCAGTCCTTTATTATTCCCAGTAGGAGCGCCACTCGCTTTGGTCTCCATGCTAATAATAGCTATAAAGTACGATTGCTCCAAAGTGTTCAAATGCTCCTTACAAACCGCAGGCCTGTTTTTGTTTTGTTTATTATTCATCTGGTCCAATTACCATTCTAAAGGGGGAGTGTTTCACACCAGGCGTACAGGGAATAAGAGATTAAAAGGCAATGAGGAAACATCTGTGTCTGTGCGTTGCCGCAAATCAGCATCTCATTCTTACCAGCACTAGCATCCAAATAGACAGTGACTACAATGCAAGGGAAAAAGTAAAAAAAAAAAATCACACACACAAAAAAACAGCAACAATACAGAGGCACACTGGTCTCGCAAACGGAAGGAAGTGTTACCATAGAAACACGTAGCTCGCACGGGTTTATGGGCTGCGTCCTATCACACGCGATCAGGAATTACCATAAATCTTCTGCCAGCGAGGGTGGTGGTTAAGGTGCACCGCAGCAGTGAATGACAATGTGTTGATCTTTACATATCTGCGGAGATGCATCCTGCCTCTTTAAATAAAAAAGAAAATGGCATCAGATTGGACTTGTGACAATAGAAAGACGGAGAGCGCCGCTAATGTGTTTCCCTTCATGCACTTGTCTGAGAGCACATACTGAAAAGCAGAAAATGGCTTCTTCACACTGTATGTTTGTCACCACTATGATGAATGACCAAATCCAAACACCATAGTTGATTACAGATTTCAAATTTTTGCATATTATATAATAGTATCAAACACAGTATACACGTAGCGTGAAATACACTAATGCAGTTTGGACTGTCTGAATCATTGTCCAACAGAAGCATTAAAAATATCTACAACTTACTGTATTTAAAGAGTTAAAATAAGAGGAAACATAGAAAATTATTAAATGACAGTCAGACTTTTTGCAGTTGTATATTGAGCTGGAAAGAGTACCCCAAAATTGTACTTACAGTAAGTAAGAGTACTGTTTTTTCAAAGTAATATTACTGAATTAGAAGCACGTGGTAGTAGTGGTCCACAAAATTACCCAAGTAAGAGTAAAAAGGTATTTGTGGAAACTACTCCAACAGTCCTAGTAAATGTCTGGAGATAACACTAAACCATAATTCTGACTACATTTCCACTGTAAAATATATTACTCAAATAGAAGAAAAGTCTGCAATATTTAACATGTATTCTTAGTGCACATTTAATATGCCTTAGTTTGTGAAGATACAATTTGGAGCTGAACTTATATGGTTGATAATAATTTGGTAATATGCCATCATACCTGCTTTTTTTTGTGCACCTGAAAAAGCCTTGTGCAGAGTAATACAACAGTGCAATCTTCACAAATGGCATCTTTTCCCAAGTTCCTCTGCTCTGGACCTCTGGCGCTGAGAGCATTATCAGATGTGCTGGAGCTGCTCCCATCAGTGCAATCCCAGTGGGTGGCACAGATATCGACTGACCTTTTCTGCATGGCTCCTGATATTAATGCAATGTCCCCCACCTTATTATCATGGGAACCTCTTGCCAAGTATTACGCTTAATAAATGTTTTTCTTTATGTAGTTTCTATCGCTTCTCTCTTTCTTCAAATCTTTCCATTTGCTCATGGCCTGCTCCCTTCGTCCTGGCTTCTCATGAGCCGATAACCCACGCTCCCCCGAGACCCGGCCCCGTAATCGTGTCAGCTCACGGCCCTCTTATTCCAGCAGAATGGCTTAATTGGTATGTGTTCTACATAACTGTTGGAGTATTAGACTCACAAATGAAGGTTAGAACCTCGGTGCTTGTAATCGACTGAAAGAAATTGATTTGTGCTCAGCTGCCCTTCTGGGACCAGACTTTATGGTTCTCCGAAGAAATGAAGCTTTTATAATTGTGTGTTCTTACCCCTCTCGCTATACCTTCACACTCTCTTTTTCTCATTTCCTCCAGTTAACTGCTTTGTTGACATTCATTGAAAAGTAAAATGCTGGCAGCATAAAGGTGATAGTCTGTTCCCAATTCAGATGGCATACAGAAAGGCGCATACATTTTTAATAGTAGCTGATACAAGGTCTCTGGTAGGGTCCTTAAAGTGTTTTGGTTTATTTTGGATTTTTGGTGACATCTAATGGCAACAACAGAAACTTCAATACCTCACCCTGTATTTATGTCAGCATGTAACATTTTGTCTTCTGGATTAATTCCAACATAGTTGTGTAAATCTTTATACAACATTCATTGTACATTCATTCTACATCTGGACTCATGTGAATATGACAAAAGTAGTAAATATCCACTCGTAACGATATTCATGTCACCTGTCTCCCTGGGGTGAAGTAGGTGTGTGGTGGCTAATCTTGACAGCTATTGGTTTTTCCGCACATGAAAATTTAATCATCGCTTTCTCACTCCGTCAATGGAAATGTGATTGCATTATGTGTGATCATGCAGGAGGTGCAAATAGGCTTTATATTAATGAAACCAGACCAGACTGCATAAATTTTAGATTGTTTGAGCTGAATTTTGAAGGTATTTTTGTGACCATGGAAATGTGGCCTTAACATACAGAAATGCTATTTTATAGGTACAGTATATTGTGCTGAGATCTTAGTTGTAAAAAGAGATGCAGGAGGTGGATTTATCGCTTTAAGACTAAGCTAGGTTGCTCCTACTGTTTTAACTAGCAACTTACTTACAACTAAACCTGGGATGTCATCAGCTGCAATATATTAAAGGTAAGGATCCATATTTGTTTTGGTTATCAGCTTTCCCATTGGTTAACATACCAAAAATGTAAACAAAAACAACATCTACATTATGTAAATCATTTTACATTATTCATACAGTGTTAGTTCCTGTGAGAAGGGTCATAGGAATACATTTACAATATATGGATATTGTTAGCCCTTAATCTCATTAAACTTCCTGTTCTAGAAGACGTCATCCCGTACCATTAGTGAAATGGGCTCAGTTAATCCCCCAGTAGTGCTGCTAGTGTCTTATGCCTGACAACTCCTCTCCTGACTTTGTGGCCCTAGATTATTCATGCTGTGTTTCCAGGTGGGCAGTCTCAGATGTTCCTGTAGCAGAGGTTTACTCTATGCAAAATCACATTTCACGCTCGCACTAATGTCACGGAGAGAGTGAGGAGCAGGGAGAGCCGGCAGGTGGTGTTTACAAATGAGAACAGCCCAAACCACAAGACACCCTTTCGCCAGATGCTGATTTGATTATAAGGTGGCATGTAAGACAGTATATTAATGTATGGAGGAAATGCCAATCAAAGTCAATTATGTCAATGTCACATGTGTAACACTGAGTGTTAAGGCTTTTGTTCAGCATGACGTGACACATATAAGCATATGATACTGCAGTACACAAAGCTAGACATCTTGTCTCTCTTATTTTATATACATCTATTCATATTAAGACAAAGTTAGTCAATATATTTGAAAAGATTACCTTAAACAGTGCAATCATAATATAATATAAACCTATAGCACCATTTTTTTTTACACTTTCTTAAACTATTTTGAGACTGCAGCACAGGCTTGGATTTTTTACTTTCAAAGACACCAGAATTTAAAATTACACAGATTAAGATGGCAGATCTTCTGCCTGAATTAGCACAATCTCATCTGCAATTCACTCAACTCGATGGCCTATAGCTCCAGTCCCACATTATAACCATCAGTGCATCAGTATTCCAAAGCGGATCCCTCCTGGATCCTGACTAGGATTATCCCAGATCTTAACATCTTAGCTAAGCTGGTTAACACCTGTTTTTATTGACTTCTGAGCACCATCCTCGCTAGCTTGTTTTCTAAAGCTTTAAAGGATTGTCTCTTGCTCACTTTGGAGGCTGGTTACTTTTATGTTAGCTGCAGCCCACATGTTTCCTTTGTGTCAAATGTATTGTTGTATAAATAAATACACATACATCTATATCCTATGTCTAGACATTGGCTACAGTTTCAAGAATGCTCTACTTTTCAATTCATTTTTCCTTGAAACGTTTCAGGGGAAAAGAAAACAAGCTCTCTTTATGTGTTTATTTGAGGTAATATAATCCTTAGGGGCTCTGCATTAGTCCCAGTGTAACTGATGTAATATTCTAATATTCTAAAACATTTAGGTCATGCTAAAAGCCCAGGGATTGTAGTTAGCAGCGCCTTGTTCGCTTTAGAAAGTTGTGCCAATAACTGTGGGGAAAAAAAACTTTGGATAATGTCCCAGGATTAGAGAGGTACTGGACTTCTTAAGCATTACTGGCATTACAACTAAGGACCATCACTGATTCCATTAACCCACATTCCAAACCAGGTTTCACAACATGACCATAACATTAACCTGTGAGAATTTGCTAAGCTTTCGACTCCTCACTATTTATAGACTTGGAATGAGTGGTCACTTACATTTGTGAGGGTACAAAGGCTGATTCCTACCCAGCCAGGAAATTACTAGTCTATCCCCATGCATTTTAAAGCTATTATGTAAATGTATTCTTACTATATAATTTTCTCAAAGCAATTGATCTTACATACAAAGCCAGCCTGAAAGGAAATCCATTAATGCTTACTGAAAAATATGTACATTATGTAGTTAAGATGTCAGCTTTCTGAAATTTCACCCATTTTGAGACTGGGTCAAAGATACCAAGACTACCTATAAAAGAACAAAAGAGTGCTATTGGACTCTTTGTCTTGTTGTGGTGTAAGAATATGTCAGATTTAGTTCAAGGCATTATCAGTCCTGCATATCTTTACCTTATCTAGATAGACCTAGAACATATCTCAAGATCCTGAGCCTAACTTTTCTTATCACCAAAGATTAGAAAAGGTGTCACTTGTCTACAGTAGTTCATTAGATTAGACATGACGAAATCCCAGTTGGCTTTTTAACTTGTCCTAGATGAGCTGTAATGATTTCTTTGTATCAGCAGTTGGACGAACAGAGTATAAAAAGAAACAAGTGTCTTCCTTCATCAGGACAAAGAGAGGTTGAGCAGGAGTGCGTCTGACAGGCCCGTAACGCCCCATTGTCCCTGTTCTCAAGTTTCATACATTTCCCCGGCTCTTGTTAAAGGACGTGTCACGGCTGCTGTCACCGGGCGCTAACTCGTTATCTCTTCGAAGCAGTAAAATGCTGTAATTAACATTCAACAACTGTAACCGATCCAGCATTCCTGCTCTCTAGCCACTAATTGCCCCGCCATTGTGCTTGCTCATAAGTGGGCCTTGTGTGTTTGTACTTGTGGGTACACATTTCCACTGTTCATTTCGATTGTTGGGAGAGGTGATGTTTAGAGGAGCTTAGAGGTGGCTACGGTTTGCTCCTTGGGGAGACTCGGGACTTGGACAAAGATTGAACTGAATGGATTTTTCCCTTTGCTAACAGACATCTGGTTGGCTTAAAGGGATTCTAAATTATGGCTTTTTCAATTGATGCTTTTAGCAGAATACTCGTGGGTAAAGCAACCTGTGTTTTACCGTTGAAGGGTGCTTTAGAGCCCCATTTGTTGAAACCACAATTACTGTAATTAAAAATTTCAAGGCAATGCTAGCCCGCGGTTGTAAGGACATAGCGTGTGTTATTATTAAGCCTTGCACCGCTCTCCTCTTAGGCATGCATGAGCACTCCTTTTAAATAATATCCACTATTGCTTCAATTAAAATCCCCAGTGAATATTTGAACTGCTGCTGGTAATGCAATCCGCTTGTGGCTAGAAGCGGGACAGAGGTTTTTTGGATCAGTGAGGTAGTGGCTGGTGTCAAGTCCATTTTAGGAGGAAATGTTTTTGTTTCCCTCGAGCTGCTCCAGTCTGACCTTACGAGAGCAGCAGCCATCACAACAAGACCTTATGAATAATTAGTCTGGGTCAACTGATACTCTGCTGCGCCTCCAACCACTGTCGTCTGTGCTGCCAAAAGCCAATGAACTGTGTACCATTCTGCTCAACTGAATCAATCTACGAGCTCTTGTTATACCAAAGTAACTGACTAGATGTAAGTGAATACAGGAGCCATCCCAGGGGCCAAGTGCGAAACAGTAGAAGGGTCGTAGCATTATGGGGCTGCTGCGGTGGTCTGTCACAGATACGCACTCACCTGTTCTTAATCTGTGCGTTCACTCTGAGTCTCGTTCCCCGGGGATTAGGGTGAATGCCAGGGTTGGATTACAGTGTGCCAAGACATCAGCAGTAGGACAAACAAAACCAAATGGCTGCATTGTGTTTCTTGGCTAGTTTCATGTTGCGGTCACAGGACGGATCATGCAAATGTCTGGGAATTCACAGAGAATCCAAGCATAGAGAGCAGGGAGATTGGCTGTGTATATGTGGTCTTCACCGGCAGGTTTTCAATATTCCAGTGGTTAGTCAAGGTCAACAAAGAAAACCATTGGTAATTTCTCTTGACATTTCATATTTTATCATCATTTTCAGGTCTTAATTTGACAAATGGATCAGCTGTCTATCATTAACCATTCTAGAGACAAGGCATACTTTCACTGCCTTACCAGAATACTTGGAGTTGAATACCATGGAGTTGTTATTGCTTTGTCTCGAATGTTCAACAATATGACATTAAAGGACCCATATTATGCTATTTTCTGATGTTATAATGTTGTTTCCTCATCAAAAGCATGTCTAGAGTTATGTTTTGTTTGATTCAAACATGTTTAACATGCAAACAATGTTCCCCCTAATTTTTCATGTGTCTGAGCAAACACACTAACTCCCTGAGCGTTCCTTGGACTCCTGTGAGCGACATCCGACATGCACACTGTGGCCACACCAGTATCACACCTGAGATCATGGCAAGTTACAGCTTATGAATCAAATTACTGCTGTTATTTCTGTTAGATTACTTTTAATATCACTGATTTTTTTGGTCCACTTCTCAAAAATCTGTTCATGAACTTTGTACATGTTGTATGTCAGTGTGAGGGTCCTGCTGTGGTCAGTGAAACATTGAACATTACAATATTTTGAAAAATAACCTGTGTATATACCTGTGTATAAACCTGTAAAACCACATGAAGAGAGATTTTTTCAGCTGGATAAATATAGCTTACATGTAGCTGCAGATTTTTTAGGGATATTGTAGGACCTATAGGACACTATAAGATGGGTCTTTCTCAAAATAATGATCTCCAAAATAAGTATACATTTTTATCAGTTTATATCTTGCTTTTTAATCATTACCCAGTTTAAGTAATTTTGTGAGAGTGACAGAGCTCTGTGGTTTAACGCTCTGGGGAGAGGATTCACACTTCACACAGAAAGTCCCGTCTTTTTGCTCACAAAAACCTATGGCTTGGACAGAAACAAAGAAAACAGCCGAGGATTACATTATGGCTCTACCTGTCTCCTCTTCTGTTCTTCCCTACGTGGAGTGTGTGCGGGCGGCGCTCCCGTCGGCTGGTGCGGACCTGCCGCTCTGACCCACGGCGATGCGCACGACAACTATGGTCTTACTGAAGGAAGCGAGCGAAATGCGATCGAAATGAATCTGTTTGTAGTTGGCTTGTCCCTAACGCATGTGCAAACTGAATCTATCAGACTGGATTCCGTGTGTCAAACCAGCGCTGAGTTCAGGTTAGATTTTATTTTATGCGCTGAAAAGGATTTGATGTGCGCACTGAACGTCTGGGCAGTGCGCGATTGCGCACGCGCGCAGCTTAGAGGGAACAGTGCATGCAAACCCTGTATATTTAGCCTGAGTTTTCTCTCAAACAGACATGAGGTGCTCCACTGTATTTTTAAACTCCATATACCTTCACCAGATCATTTGGATGATTTCAACCCTGGAATTGCTCATTTCTACTGAATAAAAGGTAAAATTTTGAGCTTTGGAAATGTAGACAGACCAAATACTCATGTGTTAATGAAAGAAAACACAACTGCAGGTATTTTCTGAGGAGTTACCAATATGCTAACATGGATAAAATATACTCATATGAGTCTATTTTGCATAATATATGAGCTTTAAATGTTTCTTTCTCTATGGAGATAAGCAGGTGATACCATCAGGCCACGTTATGGGTAGAATCTGTAGAGAGGCAAGCCTGCAACACAGTAAGAATGCTTTTAACAATAAAAACACCAGTAATTGAACAAATGTTTGATATACAGTGAACCCTCGCTGTATCGCGGTTCACTGTTCGCGGCCTCGCTGTTTCGCGGATTTTTTTTTCCATTTTTTTTTTTTTTTTTTCAATTTTTTTTATAGTGTAACTTTTTTTTTACAGTGTAACATTCTGTCCTGCGCCCTGATTAGCTAAGAGACTAGACCAGGACTAAACCAGGTCTAAAGCAGGTCTAAAGCAGGACTAAACCAGGTCTAAACCAGGACTAAACCAGGTCTAGACCAGGGATGGTAGGGACAGAGTCTCTGATGTCCTTCACGAGAGCGCCTGGGTGACAGGAGGTGTGGCCTTTGTTTACTTGCACGAGCCATGGAAGAGAGTGCGAGCCGGACCATGGAAGAGCCAAGAATCAACATGGACGGGCCGGGGGAGCCGCAGCGGGGAGAGCCGCATTCGAGGGAGCCCGCAGCGGGGGGAGGACACTCGCGCGCACAGAGGAGACAGTGGCTCTTCCCCGTCACGCCGAGAGGACGAACCCGACCCCGTCCTAGAGAGCTGTGGAGTATTGGCGACGCATTGATAGCGGTCTGATTTTGGAGCCGGGGTGAAATGCAACCAACTCTTGTGAGCGCAGGTTGGTCTTACCTGGTCTTGTGGTGAGGACTGGTGCTCAGAGGCGTCTGTTAGCGGTTTTGCACTGTTAGCATTGGCTTGAGTCTTGCCCAAAATGATATCCAGGTCGCTTTCCACTCGACTTTCGCACATGGCATGGATATGTGGTACCAAAACAAACACACGTGTCCGCGCGCACGTGTCCGCGCGCACGTGTCCGCGCGCACGTGTCCGCGCGCACGTGTCCGCGCGCACGTGTCCGCGCGCACGTGTCCGCGCGCACGTGTCCGCGCGCACGTGTCACGTGCCCCCCCCCCCCCCCCCCCCACTATTAATATATTTTAATGAAAATCTACAAAAGTTTGAGTGTTTAAACAAGAGAAAAATGTGAGAAAATGTTAATACCAGTCTCAGAAAGGTGTATAATGTGTCTGGTGAAGCGTTTTCAGCCTTAAAACATGTAGAATAATTGTAAAATATAAAATTGTCCTACTTCGCGGATTTCACTGATTGCGGGCTATTTCTGGAACCTAACTCCCGCGATAAACGAGGGTTCACTGTACTCAACAAAAATATAAACTCAACACTTTTGTTTTTGCTCCCATTTTTCCTGAGATGCAGCCAAAGACCCAAAATTCACTCCAGATACACAACACTACCATTTCTCTCAAACATTGTTCACAAATCTGTCCAAATGTGTGACAGCGAGCACCTCTGCCCCACCAAGACAATCCACCCCACCTCACAGGTGCGCCACATCAAGATGCCGATCCGACATCATGACCAGTGCACAGGTGCGCCCCAGACTGCCCACAATAAAAGGCCACCCCGAAATGTGCATTTTTTTTTTTTGCTTTATTGGGGGTCTGGGGACTCAGAACCAGTCAGTATCTGGTGTGACCACCATTTGCCTCATGCAGTGCAACACATCTTGCCTGGAAGAATCCATGACTCATCGCTGTACCAGCGAGTGAGTCTGGTAACGTTTGATCCACAGAATGCGCTGCGGTTGCGCGTAGACAGACAGCTAAGTGAACCAATCAGAGATTGCGCCATCTTGATTCAAAACTGAGGCGGAACTTCCGCTGCCTAAGAGTGACTTTGCGGGCAAAGGCGGGTGCACTGACGTCACCATCTTTGAACGAATCAGAATCGCGGAGTCGGTTTGGAACCGGAGGAGCGAGAGTGGATGGAGAGTGTCCAAATGGTATCGCGGTGTATAGGAAATACAGAGAGATATCATTTGGCTGGCCAGGTAACAACACATCTTCTTCGCATAGAGTTTATCAGATTGTCAATTGTGGCCTGTGGAATGTTGGTCCACTCCTCTTCAATGGGTGTGCGAAGTTCCTGGATATTAGTGGGAGCTGGTACACGCTGTCGTATACGCCGGTCAAGCACATCCCAAACATGCTCAATGGGTGAGTATGCTGGCCATGCAAGAACTGGGACATTTTCAGCTTCCAAGAATTAAGTACAGATCCTTGCAACATGGCTGTGCATTATCTTGCTGAAACATGAGGTGATGTTCATGGATGTATGGCACAACAATGGGCCTCAGGATCTCATCACGGTATCTCTGTGCATTCAAAATGCCATCAATAAAATGCACCTGTGTTCTTCGTCCATAACAGCCTTTGAAGAGGAGTGGACCAACATTCCACAGGCCACAATTGACAATCTGATAAACTCTATGTGAAGAAGATGTGTTGCACTGCATGAGGCAAATGGTGGTCACACCAGATACTGACTGGTTCTGAGTCCCCAGACCCCCAATAAAGCAAAAAAATGCACATTTCGGGGTGGCCTTTTATTGTGGGCAGTCTGGGGCGCACCTGTGCACTGGTCATGATGTCGGATCGGCATCTTGATGTGGCGCACCTGTGAGGTGGGGTGGATTGTCTCGGCGGGGCAGAGGTGCTCGCTGTCACACATTTGGACAGATTTGTGAACAATGTTTGAGAGAAATGGTAATATTGTGTATCTGAAATTAATTTTAGATCTTTAAGTCCATCTCATGAAAAATGGGAGCAAAAACAAAAGTGTTGCGTTTATATTTTTGTTGAGTGTAGTTTAACACCATACTGCGGAATAATCCAGGCAAAGCAGAAACTCCATGGAGATAAGAAGGATGGTAGAAAATGTACATGGTGTACCTTTAAACATGGTACAGAAACCTATAAAACAACCCGAAAACACTTTTTTTTTTTTTCAGATGAACACTGAACTATTTGTCTTTGTTGTTTCACAAGACCTAGCTTCAGTTTGTGTTGGGCTGTGGCTTTACCCTATACGTAAATAACCTATTCTTTTAGCGATTCGTAGAGCTCTCAGTGGTTTTTCATGTTTGCACAATAGGCACATAGGCTGCGGTTTCTCACATATTTTTACAACGGCTCACCACCAACGAAACTGCTAGAGCTGCAGAGTTCTCACTGGCCTATCCCCACTTCCTGCTGGAGTTATTACTGTCTCTCAAAATATCAATTATTCACTACTCGGCTGACATTCAAAGTGAAAGAAGTTGTGTTTTATTTATCATATTTTTTTCACAAGCTGTAGAAACATGTCCAGTCAGTAAAGGCTACCATACTCAGATCATGATTGGCAGGACCATATAGACAGCTCAAAAGTTGTAGAGATAGACACATCGCAATGGGCTGATATCTGCACTTTTTAAAACAATGACTATTGGTCTTAAAACTCCAGGATAGATGAATTCTTGGTTTGGGTTTATCACCTACTTGTACACTTATGAATTGGTCACTGTATTACAAAATGTGAGTACGTCTCTTCATGGTTTGTAGTGAAGAAATCACTGCTATAAATGGGTATTTTTCCTTATTATACTCTTCTCAGGTACGGCCAAGCACTGCATAGACTATAATTGAGTTTGAAATAATCATATTCTTATTTTAATTTCAGTCTGTACTATGAAGTGTTCATACATTATTATCACTCACAAGAGGGCATAATACACTGGTATTCTTTGTGGCAGCTCCAAGAACGGATAAATAGATCTAGTCAATATGTATACTTTGGACTTAAAGGAACTGGATACTATGTTGTTATACTGCCCCTAAAGCTGATCACAGGCATTTACTAGCATAATCACTGTATTTTTGCTAGCTGAGTAGTCATTTTATTTTATTTTTTTTAATGTCAGCTTAAATTGTAATATTTAATTGGAAACTTATCATCTGATACAAAAATACCAGGATTTGCCTTGTTAGAAATTGTGGACATAATTCATTTAATACATTATCCAACTTGGGACCACACTCACCCATTGGCCATGCATTAAAGTGTAAATGATTAGAGATTAGAAAGCTTTTTGTTCAAACATACTTTTATGAGATCCACAGAAGAATGTATTATCCCCTGGGGTTGTACCAAAGAAGATGGTAAACACAAAGTAGGCAAAGTGTCATCATATGGCTGTTTTATTAGATTGTTAAAGATAGATTTAATTTTAATTTGGGCTAATGTAGAGAACACTATCCCCCATTGACCGAGGGTGTCTTATGACCAACTTGACGTCCGTCTCTCTGCAGTCTTGTGCTTTTACTCTGCTGTTTCAGTGGAGCGCCCATGAAGTGCTGAAGTAGGACCATTTTAAGAGCACCCTGCGCTCACTGCTCAGTTCGTGAACTTCAGTAGGCTCCTCCTCTTTCTGTCTTTTAATTCTTGGAAGAACAAATATATTAGCTTCTACCAAGAGAAGTCTGCTGCCCCTGTTTACAGCCTACTCCATCACTGTAAGTACTAGTGGCAGACTGATTTTCTTGGAAGCACATTTACCACGATCCCCCTTGGCTCCTCATATGCAAGGTATTTATCAAATGAAAATTTTAGAACTGCCTGAGTCGCTTACTTTACTAGCCCTTTGCTTGTTCGGGGCCTGGTAAACATTGAAATATATGCACGCCAGTCTCAAATGAACATAAAAATATCCCTGAATGCCTGGAGATTTACACTCTTGTCAGAACGAAGTGGTTACTTTTACGGCATTGTTGCTCTGGCTACAGCATCACAGACTTACAAGTAGTCTACCAGTAAATACGGGCCATTTGTTTTGATTTACTGTATTTTTGAGTGTTTTGTTTTAGTTTCTTACACTGTCAGAAACCAAACTATAAAATGCTACTGGCAGCCGTAGCGATGCTGAACTAACATCTTAAACTTCTGTAGGATTGTGCATTGAATTACAATAGTGAGTGGGTGGATTATATTTCCACTGGCCACCTCAAATCTTACAAGAAACCCTGTTTTATTGTTTTGGATATTAGCGCAGCTTAAAAGGTGACTAGGTTCACCGATGATCGATGATTGTTGTCTCTTTGAATGTACTTTGCACGCTCAACTGCAGGTTTGACTCCAATGTCAAGGTCAAAGGTCAGAGGTTAAAGTCATAAATGCACTGAGATTATGGTTAAACAGCACCTCGGGCATTGTAAATTGTGCTAATATATATACATTCTGTCTGTAGATTATGGTTAGCATCAGTTTAACTACAAATTTACAATGTGAATCGTAAAGGTCAGGTTATAAAATTGGTGTAGGATTTATTTGTACCCCATGTTTTACTCAAAATTTCAAACCTTTTGTTCTCAATTACATATTTATATTGGGTTTGACACATTAGAAAACAGGTGCCACAGTATTCCCAATTATAATATTGTAATATTAATAACAATAATACATTGGTTTAATACAGCGGTTTTATATAGCGCTTTTCACGGTAGTACAAAGACTGATTGTAATATCTCAAATACATTATGCAAGAAATAGTCCAGTGAATTGAGATAAATTTTGTTGACCGTATCAAATTAGTGTTTTGTGTCTGAATTTCAACTTTTAAAATATTTTTTTTAGCTTGATAAATCCTTTAAAGGTGCACTGTGCTACTTTTCTGGTGAGTGTCCAACATCTTTAGGGCATTAAATGGCACATCTCTCCATAAATCTGACCAGTAACTCGGCCTTGTGACGCCATCGAGACGCCATCGAGGTGGCGCACCCTCCAGAAATGTTACATAATGCACAATTACAATTAGTGTTCAAACTCTCACCAAATATTCTTATCATTGTATCTAATAAACTCACTACTGCATGTTTTAATCAGGTTTTCGTCTTCCCCACTCTGAAAGATTTATTTGTTTATCCAGAATCCTCTTGTGCGACACATGCATCCACAGATTCGCCATGTTTAAACTGCCAAAGGGATTAACTAGACCAAAGGCTTATTACACATCCACAGTCCACCCATGCACTGTTTGCTGCTTCTAGTCCACCACATTTCTCAGTCCCTCTGCGTCTCCACAGGCTCCTAAGGCTTCCTTCTCACTTGTCCTCATTTTGCCTGAATTAATTGAGTTCTCATTTTTGCACGAAAGCTCACTGGAGGCCTGTGTGAATGGAGAGAGGATGGATCGACTATGAAAAAGACAGAGGAGGTGACTTGGAGTAGCCGTAAGGGAAAACATGTCTCCCTGGTATGCAGCTACTATCTTCATGTGGGACACTAAGCCGCCCCATGCGCTTATATCTTTATCTTCTCAACATTCGCCCCAAAGGGAAAACCGAAGGCTGGTGGTCAGGGTCCGGCAGATGTGCTCCTTACTCTTAACTCAAGAGACTCTCACCTAATCTAGCCGCTTAATGTTAATTCATCTTACGGCCAAATTGTCCCATTAGAATTCAACTCAACTCATTAATTGGTGATGTGTGTCCGCTCAGAGTAAAGATGACATTTACATTCAAAGGTGTGACAGAGAAGCTAGCAACCACCTTTAGAACTGTCAACTATATTACTTTGGAGAAATGTGGGTGAACAGCTGGACCAAGGATACAACAGCAGTATAGTAAGCAGATAGTGAACCAATGAATTTCTATCTAATTTCTAAATACCATCACATACAACTTTGTCAATTCACAATTTCATCTGACACTGCAAGCAAAGCAGGATTGGACCTGATTTGGACTTGGATGGGAATATGAAATGCCACAGTGGGACAGCAGTGCGACTTTACAGGCGAGGCACTACAGACTGACCTTGCTTAGTGTGTGTACCTTACCACCGAGTATGAAATTAATGACTAATGCATTAAAGGAGAATTAACGTTTTTACAATCTGAGCCTTATTTCGGTAATAAAACAAGTTGTTTTACTCACCCATAGCACTTTGGTGTCATATGGAGCACTTCCAGAGATGTTTTAGATTTGCGATAGCCGTAACGCGAGTTCTCGGGGCATGTAATATATGCCCCGAGCGGTCTCCAAATAACACAAACTTTAGCACTTTTCCAATCATAGAAGCTCGATGTCTTAGTCTACGCTTTCGTTTGAGTCAAAAGTGGCCTGTAATCCGAGATGTATCCATAGTTTCGAGTAGATGAGGACGCCTCAGCTCTCGGGACCCAAACATGAAACGCAAAACTGTAAATTATGGATAAATCTCGGTTTACAGGCCAATTTTGACTCAAACGAAAGTGTAGACAAAGACATTGAGCTTCTATGATTTGAAAAGTGCTAAAGTTTGTGTTATCTGGAGACCGCTCGGGGCATATATTACATGCTATATACCCCGAGAACTCGCGCTACAGCTATCGCTAATCTAAAACATCTCTGGAAGTGCTCCATATGACACCAAAGTGCTATGGGTGAGTAAAACAACTTGTTTTATTACCGAAATAAGGCTCAGATTGTAAAAAACTTTAATTCTCCTTTAATATTATTAGACTGAAGACCTGCCAAATGCACAAACAGTGAGATCAAGATTCATATCCTCAGACTCTGTATCAATAACTGTATCAATACCAGAATTAAGTGTTTTGGTTTCCCAGCTGAGAAACAAGCTAATGTTCACCATCTCCATGTGATCAAAGTAAACACTGCATAATAGCCCTTTGTTATATTGCTATGGGAATAATAAATAAAACACAATTATAAATGCCAGATGGAGAACACACAGACCTGATCTGCACTCGTGAACTCTGCCTTGAACCCTTTCAATTATGAAGCATTACAACTTCTTCTATTGCAATATTCATGCAGGGCCGGATCACATCTTCACATGTCTTAGGTTGCTGTAAGTTGAGATAAACACTTGCAGAGTTGTTACAGCCAATCGCCTGCCTCCATCGCTCAATGTCACAGCCTCAGTCACTCAATAATTCAAAGCTTGGTGGTAATGAGCTCCCTGCAGGGCCTGTCCCGAAGGACCCTCCCCACTGCGCCCCCACTGTAATGTAGTTATATCTCATGTCAGCTTTCAAATCAATTACATTTCTATCTGATGTCGATGTAATTGCGCCTGATTGGGTTTTTGGCACGACAGCCAAGTGTGCAGTTCCCAAAGTCGAGCCAGTCAAAACAGGAAGCTCCATCAAATGAAACTGTTTTTCATCCTGATTGAGGCGGCTTGCATGATAAGCACAACTGTAATTATGATAATAATAACAATAGCAATCTGTGTTTTCTTAGCTTTGTTGTTTTTCCCCTTGTTCTCCAGATGAAAATTTGCCCCAAGGATTGCAAACAACTGTTGCTTTACACAAGAGGCACTGGCTCATTTTATTGTTTGAAGGATGTGTAACTAATTGCAAACTGGAATGCCTTTTTTATATCTATAAGTATCTTTAATCGCTTTTTAATATACTTAATGTTTGAATCTTCAGTACTGCACGCATCAGGTTTGAGGTATGTAAGTCTACCTGTAGCACAGAAATGACAGGTTGTCCTAAATTCGGACTGATGACCTTAGCTAACCTTTCCCGTCTCCCTCCATTATGGATAGAGAGATGGATGGACACATCAAGCGAGTGCATTGTTATATGAAAGGAGGCACGGCTGTAATGTAGAGATATGGAGATTGATGAGGGCTCGATGCTGTGGTTAGGTGCATCAGCGGCTAAATGGTGATGAATAGTGTCTGCTGTCACTGTCTCTGAGTAGAACAGACATTGTAAAAGTGCTGGGCTCATCCATAAACAGAGGACACAGGTTGTGTCTATTGCAGATGAGAAAAAAGCACAAGGAGAATCTTCCAATCTGTCTTTGCGTCCTCACTTCATCATGCTCTGTTCTTTTATATCCCTGGCTGTTGGCGTGCCTGCCCTTTAAATCGCTTCTCTTGCATTATTCTCTCTTTAAGGTCTTGCATCTCTCTCTCTCTCCCACACTGTCTTTTGTGTTAACAGCCTTTCTTTCTAGTGCAGTGGGGGAGCCACTGGGTGCACATCTACAATCTTGCCTTTCATTTCATGGCTTGTGGAAATGGATGTTTTACTGCCTTCATTAAGGCGTGCAGCCGTCAGCAGCGTGTTTTCCCTCTGAAGTTTAGCTCCATGAACCTCGCCATTAGAGGACATTATGGCCCCAGATTTCAGGGCACAGTGGAACACTGTATCATTTGATTAGTGTTATTAATCAAGTGGAAGAACGTCTTTGGCCTCCATCAGCAGCGTCTCCTCCTCCTTTGTGCCTGTTTCACATCAGACACTTCTCTTCCTCCTCCCTTTATGTTGCCACCGCTCTGTTGACTGCATTGCAACACACGAGCAGTCAAAGTGACAAAAGCCCTCTCCCCTTCTGTTTAAAAACAATGATTTACCACTTGTTTTTACCTCCCCTTTAACGGCCCCCACCCAACGGCCAGCCTTCTTTTAGCCCAGGACATAAATCAATTGAGATGAAAGTTCCATAATTGTGCTTGCTGGGAGGGATTTGAGCAAAATTGCACTATGAATTTTTTAAAGGGAATTTTTACTAGCTGTTCAGCAAGACTTGGGCAGCAAAGCAAGGTGAGGCCACAAGGATTTATGGGCCTGGATTCTTCATTACTGAAGTAATTTTCCTGCAAATGATAGTGCAGCACCCTGGAGGGGGGAGCTGGCCGCCTGGGAGAGTACAAACCTGCTTAATCTCTCGTGGAGAGAGCAGCTCATGCACTAATATCATGTGTAAGGGACTGAGGCTCCATTTGTTCACATCTGCAGCAGCACTATGTGGGATTCATAGTAACTGATGGCTCACATTTGTTCCAACGTTAGCTATGTGGGTTAGCTTTAAATTGCTATAACTGCTTAGAAACACACTCTGGGGTAAATTAGGTGAGATTCTATTAAAACAGATGTATCTTTCCTGGTAGTTTTTCTCATTTTTTATAGATGCATGCTGATGCAGTACCACTTAAATGTCCACCTTGAAGCCTTAAGGTGTTAACTGTTTGTCCTTTTACATTGTGCATGTATATAATGTTGTCAGTGTTGCATTAAATACATAAATAAGTTATCTCTTCTATGATTTATTCCTCCAGATTTGTGACTAATTTTCCCTTTTGTCCATGTTAATTTAAATTTTGTATAGTCCAGTTTGACTGATGTTCTGTCTCTTTCTCTTTAGGTGCAGCCAGCAGCAGTGGCCCTCCTCAAGGTTAGTGCATCCACATTGCCAGGTCTCATTCTGTATCCTGTCTGCAGTCCACTCAATTTTACAGCTCAGTAGCTTGAGAAGCAGAGGGGCTAAATCTGCTGAAAGACGTAAAAAGAGAGAGAGGGGGTGGGGGGAAATAGGAGCTGAATTATTGTGCACCCTGTCATCAGCTGGAGTGGATCCTAGCTCGCACACTAACTACTCTAGACAATTAGTCACTTCTCACTAGGCCAGACAGAGGACTTGAGGGCCACAATTAGCAGAGGAGAGAAGCCCCACTATAGTTAAGCTCTGCAGTGGTGCAAATATCTCTTGGGACACAGAGATAACTTAAGGTTGAGCTCTGACTTTAACTGGAGGCATTTTGTTGAGCCCAAGCTAAAGCTGGACTGCAAGAATTGTGTGCACCTCATAAAAATAGGATAACATAAAATCAGTGTTTCAGTAGTAACTTTCTGAATAATGTGCTGTGGTTGATGTCATGCACTGACTTGTTAAGTTTGGATTCTAAACAAACAGAGTCTGTGGCTCCACGGTGGTTTTGAGATGATCCTGGGGCCTGACCCTGGTCCAGAACAAAAGTTAAGCATGACGAAGGTGGGTGGTGTGTGGCAGATCACGGAGGGCGAAAAGAGAAAAGTTTGTCCTGGGCCCTCTGTGGAGACGCAGTGTGACCAATTGAGGTGAAGGGGATGAATGCGGCTATTCAGTGGAGCTAATGAAAGCTCTCCTGCTGGGCCCTGAATGAGGGTGGGCCCATCTGCACCACATAGGCGTGCATAAACCAGTGACCTCGTAAATTACCCAGGAAGCACTTTGGGACAGTCACCACAGCAACAAGCTGGAGTTTGCCCGGTAACCATGCGCTTCAATCAGTTCCTGGCAGCCGCAAAGTTTTCTCTCCATTCAAAGAACTCCGTGTGAAATTGACTTCGGGGACACCCTTTTTTCCCCTTTGGAAGGAGCTGCTACTGATCTCCCATGTGAAAGTGTCCAGGGCTCAGTCGCTGTATGAAGCTTTGGGTGCATGCCTTTTTATCTTCAGCCACAAAGGACCTGTTTGCTTAGGCTGCCATCTAAATAGATAAACTCTTAATATTGAGTTTCATGATCATTATAATTCCCAGATAAACAGAACCCGCCTTAACCTCCTTAGGTGTGGAGGTTACTTTACAGGCACATCCAAGGATGCTCTCATTTTAATATATTCAAACTTGATGAGCCCGAGGCGTGCAGGTCATTGAAGTTCCATTCCGTCTCCTTTGCCTCACAGAACTTTCGACAGCGTGAAATGACAATCCACCTCTGCACGCATCTCCCACGTCAAAAAGTAATGAGATTGTGCTGCTGGAAATATCACTACAAAGCATCAGGCCTGCTCTCCGGTTCTGACTGCACCTTCAAACGCCCGTGCTTGCCTGCCAGCTCGCCTCACCCGCCTGCCGCTCCAGAAACGAACAAAAACAATCGGAATCAGAGAGCGAATAACGACAAGGGAAGCGCCCCGCACAGAGACAAACGAACATGCTGGGACCCTTTCATCCTGGGAGTGATTAGCCATCCAAAACATTTTAAAACCAGTGCTTTTGAGCGCAAACCAAGAAGTTCCATAGAGTGGTGGAGAGATGTTCCCTACTGAAAAGCATGAATCATCTAGACTCTAATTGTACCATCAGTGACAAGACTAGTGTGACTTGGGGCTTTTAAGTTTTTTGTTTTTATTTCTCTTGTTCCTTTCTCTGTCAGATCATCCACCAAAGATACCAGTGAACAAAAGATCTCCTTGAGTTTACTTCTTGCTCTCATCTGCCTAGGCGCACCTAATTTGCCACATTAAATGGCCAATGATGCTGGCTTAATCTGACCAAAACAACAAGATGTGGTCTCCGTGCCCCATTACACTCTGAATATGCACTGCGTTGTAGAGTAATTGTCGCCCTAGTTTTCACTGTATTTCATGCTAAATCACACTTTACCAATCAAACGTCTTGAAGTAATGCTGCGGAAATTCTGTGTAGCTCAAAGTCACGTTGAAGTTGTTTGAGTCCCGTCATATCAGAGATCTCAAGGAAAACAAAAAAACTTTCTGCGAGCACTCCTGCTTGTTAGTTGTTTGTTGTTGACAGTTCAAAAGCTCCTTCCTGCTGTAAGGCATCTATTGCACTGAGTGGGGAGGAGAGTGAAAACCCCAGCTCATAAAAATCAGTATTATAACAACATTAATTGATGCTGCTGAGTGCCATATGCGACGCCATATGGATAAGCTGCCCCAGAGGCTTGCTATAATAGACAGCCCGCAGTGGTGCACACAACTTGGCACATTTACAAACAAGGGATGTCCCATTAATATCCGCCATGGAGACTGAGCAGAAGACAGTGGGAGTGGAAGGAGCAGAGGGGAGAGAAGTGAGAACTAAAATAGAAGTTGGCTTGTTTGCATGTTTTAAGACTTTTTCAAGGTTCCTTCTTTAATACGCGTGTCCTTAATTGCTGTAACATATATCCTCTTCTTTACTTATTATTATTTCTGGGTTGCACTTGTTGCTGCCCCATGTCCTCCCATTATGCTCTACCACAAACAGTTTAACAGGTGAAGCGATTCATAAACTGGCTGTGTTTAACCTCTTGTGGGCCTAATGATGGTGTTCCTGTTATTTACTACATCGGTCCACATTAGCTTTTGCATGGGCGAGCAGGGGTGTCGGGGCCAACGCTTGATCTGACGCTTTATTTATTATCCAAGTGAATCTGTGTGTGCAAGTGTAATTATAAAAATACAGTGCAGTGGGATGTTACAATTCATTATTCTTCCAACTATAACAATTATTACAAAATTATGACAGTTACACTTAGACTTAGAAAAACGTTATTTATCCACAAGGGAAATTATTTGGACACAGTAACTCACACATCACAACATAATAAAAAAACAAAGATAAGTGGTAATGATAAATTCTAAATAATTAACAAAGATAGCAAGAGACTGGTGTCAAACAAAGCATAATTATATAAATACTGTATATATGTGCACGTAAAAATGGAATGGAAATATAGTGAAATAAATACAGTGTATCACAGTTGTATACAAGAGGTCATAAGGAAAAACAGTGCAAAGATAATATAATAATTGACAGGACATAGGGTTATTTGTTACATAAAGGTGAGTCTTTGTTCAGTTCTACGGAGTATGGTATGAATGTAGTTCTGTAATTATCTTAAAATATTGTCATTATTATTGTTATATTGGTAACTGGATATAAGAGTTATGGTTTATGATTTATGGCAGCACTATGTTCATATGATAAAGTTGCATTTGTTTTGCAATAATACCGATAATGTTGTAAAAGCAGCTCTTAGCGTCAAAAGGAAGTAAGGCTGATGTAATGGCACAACTTCAAACTAGCCTTAGAAAAATTGTGTAAAGCACTTAGAAACTCACTGCAGTGAATAATTGGGATGCCAGGAATGGGTTAGGAAAGTGAAGAATGAGTTTGGACGGTTGCTGAGCTCAATTTGACTTGATTTTTCCAGGACTTTTCATTGTATGGCATTAAAATTATCTATATGCTATTAATTCAATTCCGTTTGTAATCACTGACTTTGAAAACAACCATTTAGAATACAGTTAAGAGCAGTCCATAGCTTGATGAAGTTCATTATATTGTAGACGCGTTCTTTTCTATCCTTACTAATTGGCTCACTGCCTGAAACTGGGATGGACAGACAGACAGATGGGCGCACTGTGCTCAAGTTCACATCCTGTCTCTATTTTGTTCAAGGCTCCTCTGGCTGCTCTGATCTTACCCCGTGTAGGGAGCAAGACACGGATCCTGCATGGGCGAACTGAGTTGTCAGCTATTCTGCCGAGTTTCATAGGCTGTGAGGTGAAACAAGACTTGCGTACAGCTGTTTCCGGGCTGACACAGAGGGAGGCAGATGAAGAGCAGAAGAGAGAGGATAGAGAACGCGGAGTAGTCTGTGATGTGCGCACTGATGTAGCAGCAGCTCGAGGTCAAATGCTGCCAGTGTTTTGTGTTCATCTTTGTCTCGTCTCCCCAGTGCCCTCCTAAATTATTCACAGCCCTGAAGATGCCTCCTGTACTCGTCTCTTCCTCTCCACTTTCTGTTTTCACACACTTTCCTCATGTCTGTCATTTGTCAGCTTGGTTCATAAAATACTTTTTCTCAAAGAGTTATAGAAACACGCTTTCTGCTCAACACGTCCAACCTCTCAAGCTCTCTTCAGCGCTATGCCATATGTTTTTCAAGACATGGGGGGAAACTTTAATTATTGTAATTATCTGACTGAAACCACTTTTTGCTGTCAGTCATGAATTTGAGTACATAGTCTGCAATAACTGCCTGCCGATCAACTCTTTCTTGCTTAAAGCACAGTTCAGAGCAGCCTTAAGAGCCAAGGCTATTACCATACCGGTCCAACCTCGTCCTCCTGCGTTCTTAATACTCTAATGATTTTTACTGACTTTGTAGCCATTTTATCTCACTGAGTTCAGAGATAACTCCCAAGGGCGCACCAAATCCTTAGGCCAGTCGATCCTTCTGATTACCAATGTGTCCATCAGTTTCACCTCCAAAGGTCTTGCCAATAAAATCTACTTTCAACACCAAGGACAAGTCTGTGACTGAAGCAGGTGATAATTTAATGAAGCCTGTTAGATGTTGCATAAAATAACTCCATTATTTAGCGTGATAACAGAGTGGTATATTTCTGATTTCTCTGTCCTGTTAGCTACAGCAGTGGAGTGAGCTCCTCACAACCACCTGAGGAGAGAGTGCAGCAGAGAGAGAGCTACAATCATCCCAGCCTTGCCACAGGACACCCATTTGTAATGCTGTTCCCTGCCTACAATAACGTTTGATCATGGCAGAGGGAACTGGGCGTATGGAGGGGGGAGGGGGGCTCAGCCTCTCTCAGCCTCTCTCATCACTCCTCCAAAAGCCCCTCCCGCTCTCTCCCAATTGCTGTCACCCAGTGTGAATGCCCCCTCTGGCCCAATGACAAGTCGAGCGTGAAACGCTTGGCTGCCCCCTGAAATTAGCAGGAGAGCCCCCGGCGGCACATGGTTCTCATGACCAGCACACAGTGGGCTGCGCCAGATTCTTTTCATTAGGCTGTGGCCTGCCAGCCCCGGACTCTACCTCCTTCTGCTCTCACTTCATCCCTACCTCCTACTCTGTCCCCTGTCAGCCAGAGCCCAGTAAACAGCATCTGCACTGCTCATCACATTACTGATGCAGAGACCAGTCAGAAATGCAAGCCAAGATTGGTGTTTCCACAAATGTAAAGTGTGATACAGTCATTTGTGTGTGCTACATGCTGCAGTGCTTGTGTGCATATCTGTGCGGCCTGACAGGATTAGAGAGGAAGAACTGGTAGTAGCAGCACTGAGAGCGAATGAGAGAGGAGGGGAGTAGTACAGAGCTCTGCCTGGAGGCTCAATCTGTTCCTCACTGAGCTACATCAGTGTTAGCGACGGCGCTGGGGCCGCGGGGAAGCCTCCACTCGCTCCATCAAACTGTCAGGCAGCCAACGGAGCTGCACAGGGAGACTCTCAGCTGCCCCCAGGGCCAGTTCAAGTCAACATCCCATTTCCGTGCCTCCTCGCCTAATTTCTCCTACGCCTGACTTAAATTTCCAATGCCCAGTGTGTGCGCTGCAGCTCAGCAGCAGCGGGCCCGGGGCCATGTCAAAACACAGGAGGTGCTGAGGGTTTTCTCTGGATGTGTTTTCAAATTCAGAGGCGAGATAGCACAGTCACATGGTCAGTAGAGACAAGAAAAGCCAATGGGAGCCTTATAAAAGATGAAGTACAAAAAACATAAATCAGTGTTTCCCCCCTTTACCTTCAGAATGTCCTCATTTTTCTTCTATGACTATATTCATAACACAGTTGTGTATTCCCCGTCCCTTCAGGTTCCTGGCACTTTCTCTGCAGCTGAAGAAATGCTCCCTGTTCCCTCGTACATCTGCCATTACTGTCTGTTTTTCACTGGCTGAAGCACTCTATGGATCACAGCAGCAGCCCAGCGCTCTGTCATGTCCCCAGTGAGTGCTGAAAGCAAAGGTTGAGGGATTTCTTGTTGGAAAGGACAAGGCGGCCCTTTAATTTACTGAAGAAAGCAGGAGCAGCTCTTACCCCATAGCACTATCACCATCAATCTGTTTGTGCTAGCCTCCACCCCCTCCCTCCTCAGCCCGACCACATACTTTGCATGGAAGTGAAGCAGAGAGCTGCCAGGTCTCACTGCTGTTTACATGGACTCGGGGTAATGTAAAAGTCTGCTTCGTTTGGCCTCAGGGCAGAACTATATCTTTCCTCAGCCAGGCTTGATTTACATGGCCCCCTCTGGCTCTTCCTTTAAGTGTGTCAGCTCGGAGCCAGAGTCCTGTGTGTCTGGCTAATGCAAAGAGCTTGTCTGCTTCAGTTCTGCTGTACCCTCATTCTCCCTCGGTCCTCTTTCACTGGGCCTCTGTAAGAGAAGCCATCTTTGTGTTTACACAGCCAACTCCGAGGTCTCCGGCTCAAATATGCTTTTACATGAAACCTGTCTGCCTCTTCTGCTGGTCGATATTATTTCTAGCCTACAGAGCTTTTTCTCTCAATCTCATTCCCTCCAGAGCCTACATCTTCAGCTGGATCAATACTTTCCTAATCCAGAGCTCCTAGCCTGACCCGGGGTAATCAGCTGACTTCCCTTGCTGCTTGGTGGTGAGGTTAGAGGTCAAATGGCTCTATAGATTTGATCCTGTGATCAAATGACTTTGCTCGCTGGTGCTTTTAGATACAGCCAGAGGGGTCAAGAGCAATCACTTGTTTTCTTTTGCTGCAGGTACAAGTTAAACACAGTGCACTTGTATTTTTTGAGGACAAGGAAGGTTAGTTAATAAAACTGCATAAAACTACATACACAGTGATAACAGCTAGAGAAAAGTGCACACTATATAACCTTATCTCTTAAGGAACTTGTACATTCTTCTGTTAAATTATCATTGCTTGATCAGACTCTAATGTATTTTCATATTAGCAGCAGATACATTATACTGTTCTAAAATTGTTGTTGCTTGTATGTAACCTTTAATCAGATCTGATTTTTTTGTTGCCAACTTTGCAGCTAGCTTCTGCAATGAGGGCTAAGTCTTTGAGTGTGATGTAGCATTGACGGGCCACCATTGGACTGTAGAACCAAATGAGATTCCAGCACAACACCTAGTCAACCTTGTCATGCCTCATTATTCTCAGCGGCACTTTATGTCGGAAAACGTGAAAACATCCAGTAGATAAATGATGTAAGAGAAGTTGAAGGCCTCACCCCAAGCACAGAGACAGATCCCCCGCTGATGCTCTGGCAGGAGGTCCCCAAGTGGACCCCAACCTGTGCTTTCATGTCACCATGCTAGCATCCTCAGACCTCATCCCAGCATCCACGGGAGGGAAATTGCAGGAGGAAATTGGTGTTGTTCCAGCAGTATCAGATTCTGCTTTGGTCCTGGACTATCTAAATGGCCCATTACCCTCTCTGTGTGCTCTCACTCCAGGAGATCAGGCTTTGTCACTTCTCCCCTCCATACAATCAGGGCGATTTCTGTGTATGTTCCAGCAAAGATAGCCTCTAAATTGAAGCTATTTTTACAACGCTCAGGATGCCAGAATTGCTGTATTGTTAGTTTGACGCCTTTATCCACTTGAACTAAATGTCAGGTTAAGCGGTTGACCTTTCGGATTTCTCTGGACATCATTTGATAGAAGCACCTTATCGACATTTTGACACCTTTCAATTATGCGTATTATTTTATTTTTGATTAATCTATATAGGTATCGATGCTAACCACAAAGCGAGAAAAGCTGGTCTAACCTTTGCACCTGTCCCAAAGCCTGGATGAATAGAAAAGTTTGAATAGTACATGCTAAAAGTCAGTTGATTTTTGATGACAACCCATCATGACAAGTGGGATGAAGTTTATTAACCCAAGCTATTTTGTGTATTTATTTTTAAGTATGCCAAAAAATGAAAATACAAAACAACAAAATTTGAAGCCATGAAGCAAATCAGCGCTATCTACTCAGGCAGACAGGTGCTGACACAATGCCAGCACTTTCTCACGGGCAGAATTATGGCATATCGTCCTCAGAGTAGGACAAGTGGAACTGTGTGATTCATTTGGCTAGTCATTTTAATGTGCTCTTATTGTCTTTCCAGTACATTTAGAAAGTCTATTACAAAATGTCCAGGAGCATTGAGCAAACTCCTTTTCCTCTCCTTACTCGTGGCTCATTTTGGGGCTAAGCTGCAGGGTTGTGGGGGGGCCTGCTCTAGGTCGAGGCATGGCTCCAGACAGGGTTCCTGGCAGAATAAATCTAGCGCCTCTGAAGTGTTGAAAGCTGTGTAAATGTCAAACGCATCCGTCTGATGTGCTGGCGGAGAGCGGGAGAGGTGGGAGGGCCTGGGTCTCTCCCTTGGTACCTTCGCAAGCTTCTAGTTGCCAGGTGCAGATGTTGCTGCTTGCTCTCTGCCTCTGAAGACATAGCCAGATTTTTTTTTCTTTTTTTTTTCATATTTCGGGGAAGGGGGGGTTGTGTGGAAGTGAACATGGATGTATGAGAGACGGGAACCACTAGGGGCTCAGCAACTGTCAAGCAACTTAGCGAGCAGCATTTCTCTCGGATTTTAACAACATCCCAGCTGAACGCCAAACCTGCTGTTTAGTGAGCTTTGTGCACAGAGTGGTGGTTTTTGCGTTTTCTCATTTGATAGTCTGTATTTAGTAGCTGCACACATTGATGTCCCCTTACTGGATTTGCATGTAGCTCTCAACAACTTATTTCTCCAATCTGACTGTTTAGTCACATTTAGTACAGTGCAAAACTTCTTACATTTCGGGATTGTTTCTTAGTCTATGATATCATTGTCACGATGCTAAAACTTCAATCAATTTCAATACTCAGGAAAATCAGGCTCTATACTGATTTAAATACCATAATGATAACACACTTCAAATTATATGCATTTTTCAAAAACGTATTTTGATACCACTTCTAGCATCGATTAGCAACTGGGTACCGTTATAGTGTGAGAATAATAGCGGGTCTATGCAATGCACGAAATTCACAAAGTATGAATTTCAAGACTTCATATGCTAATAGGCCGCCTCCAATTATTATCTGCAATAGTAGAAAAACAATGCCCAAACAAATTCAGGAAGTAAAAATAAAATAAAATTGTTTAGTGGAGTGCTAACCTTTCCTTAAACAAAACCAAAAATATGATTGCATGTTGCTAAAATTAAACTTCGATTCCCTGCGTCCATCTTGTCTTCTTGGTGATCGCACTCCCACTGCTTTTCAGTTCCCCCTCTTGTCTCTGCGTTCCCTGCTGTGCTGTGTCGCGCTGGATCTCTGAGCTACAGCCAGTATTCGTCTTCACACTCTGCTGCAGTGCTATGCTTCTTGTAAAAGGATAAGCCCCATGCTGTGCTCTTGTAATATTATTTTTCCTCCTCGCCAGCTCTGGTTTGTGAGGCCTCATCTCTTGTGTCATGGCTACTTCTCCAACAACAAGGCCAAGCATGTAACCTGGGAATAGATAGTCGGTTCTCAATCACCCCGGGTTTTAACCAGGAGAAGAGAGTTTGCAGCTACTGGGAGAGGCTCTGACAAACTGCATGCTAAAAATATGTTTTTGTTAGTTGCCTTGAGGCTTGGTGAAGGTGCAGTCTGGATCAATTTTCGCTTTTTTGTAATTTTCGCATCCCTCAAGACCACAGTTTGAATGTGTTTTCTTGTAGATAAAATGAGTGGCGAGGGAACAAATGGTGATGATTACAGGTTGTAATGCGGCCCTAACAAGCTGCATGGAAATGACTAACAATTAATTTGTCCAGAATTCTCAGGCTGAATGGGGAATTGATTGACAGTAAGCATAAGCCACTTTCAGTCTTAATGCCCAGCAGTCTGTAATGAAGGTCTTTTGACAAGCCCAAGCCCCTAAATTAGGGTTTGGGAACATTTTCTCAGGGAGCAGACAGCATGAAGCTTGGAAATAAGCTCCATAATGCCACACATAAAAGGATCTAACTGTATAAAGTATAGCAGTTGTATGGGCTATTATTATTTTAGAAATACTGTAATAATAATGTACATTAGCAGCAATATACTAGTAGTTTGATTTTGCCAATAGTAGGCCTATCTGTATCAAGAAAAAAACTTTTTTTTTACTATCAGTAGGCTTGCTTCTCCACATATATGACCTGTAACTTGACCTTGTGGCTTACTTGTAGCTTTACTTGCTTGTCTTCATGGAGCTAGATTAGTTTATTGCAATACTGAGGAACATTCCAGGCAAAGCATTTACAACTCAATGGAGACACACAGACAAACGCAATATTCCCATGAAATTTGGACAGAAGCTTCTTTTTTAGCTTCTTCCACAGCTCAACTCACCCCAGTAAACCAAGACATAATCAGTTAGTACCCATGCTGTGTCCCTTGTCTTTACACAGGAATAACTTAGTAACCCTCCCTCCTCCCCCTCTCTTTGATTCTGGCTGCTGAGCCCTGTCCACTGATTACTCTCGTTACTTAATTACACATTTGGACCCACCGCATTCTTTGACAAAGGACTGCTGTGGCTCCATTGACCTGGATGCCTCGTCTTTGTGCACGGCTCAGAGAGGGAGTCAAACTAAATAAAGAGAGCCCACTTAAATATGGTGCCATAGGGACTTAATTGACAGATTGGAGCCACTTTTTTCACCGGGGGCCTCTTCCTCTGTCTTTGCGGCTCTTCGCTTGAGTTCCTCTGGCCCTCATGCATCCTGATGTGAGGTCCAGTAGGATAGACAGCAACGGCACTGCTCAGGATTACACAACTTCTTAAGTATTCTATAACGTAAAGCCGAATGTAATGCTGGACTCAAATCAAATGCTTTTCTCCATGGAGATTGCTTAGTCTGGAATGTTTCACATATTGTATTAAAATATCTATCTTCTTGGAGACCATACTAGGTCTCAAGTAAAGTTACAGGTCATATCTGTGGAGAGGCAACCCTGCTCACTGTCAGAATGCCTGTTTTTCTGGGTCATTTTGAACTATAAAACCACCTGTGCCTCACCTCATAAGGTGGACTGTTCCAGCAATGACATATCCATAGAAATAAGTAGGTGAGGGACACCCAACCAAAAAGTTACATCGTGCCCCTTTAATAAGAATGTTATAGAAATAGAGTATAATGAAAAACAATACCCTTGACACAGTATAGTGTGACCTGCAAAACCATATGTACTTATTTCAAACTAGTCGTGCTAATATAAGATGTACTGATTTAAACCAAAACTCATACAGTATAGACAAGGATTCAGCTGAGACTGCAGCGCATTGTGCGCTCTGCCGAGAAAGTGATTGGCTGCAGCCTTCCATCTATCCAGGACCTGTACGTCTCCAGAATCCGGGGGCGAGCAGGCCAGATAGCAGCTGACACTTCTCACCCTGGACATGGACTATTTGAGCCACTTCCCTCTGGCAGGAGGCTACGGTCCATCGGGACCAGAACCTCTCGTCACAGTTTCTTTCCCTCTGCTGTTGCACTCATGAACAATACATAACATCTGCACAAAGCTGGACACTTTATATCACTAGTCACTTTAATTAAGTCATGTTTGCACTACTGTTCTGATGCTGCTCATCTGAACCTTTTTGTTATTTGGATTGTTTATTATTATAGCTATAGCTATAGCTATATTATAGCTATATTTTAGTTATTATGATGAGTATTATGATTATGATGATGATGATTATTATTATTATTATTATTTAGTATCTATACTCTAGTTATTACTATTATTATTTACTGTTTTATGTTCGCACCTTATCACCGAGACAAGTTCCTAGTTTTGTGAATTCTGTTCACTTGACAATGGCAATAAAAGTCTTTCTGATTCTGATACTGATTCTGATATGGATATACAAACATTGTTATGGACCCTATCTGGATGTTTTTGTATGTGTGTTCAGTGTAGTTAGCTCCTCCCTTCTGGCATTTGTTCAGTTGACAGAATTCATTTCTTTTGCCATGGATCCTACCTGAACAACTGAGGGATTCCACAGACATACTGCAAAAAGTGTATATTTCATGGTTGTAGTTGTTGTAGTTAAGATTTGGTGATATGAAAGAATACAATTCCGATATGTTCTCCCATATGCAATACATCTTTCCATTTGTATCCCAGCCCTTTCTACCTGTTAAAATGTATAAAATAACTATTTCTACTGTTCTTAATGTATTGGACTTTTAACAGCAATATCACTGCCAGATCATTGAGAGTGTTAATGTGAAAAACAACTCATAATAACTAAGAAAATCCAATTCACTTTTTCCTTCAATAGCAGACAATTTGGCCTTTGGTTGCATTTGAGAATACAGCTCTCCTGTTATGCTGTTATTCTGTCTGACAAATTAAAGTGCTGCTTGTCAGAAATACCACACTTAAAAGCTATTCACCAGCTCCCTGTGTCCTTGAGACACTATCACCCAGTCTCCAAGCGCTCTTAAAAGGCTAAACGACAAGCCATCATTGAGCATTTATAATACAAGTCAGTCAGCATGTAGCATTCACTTCTTCATCTTTTGTAAATTTGCGTCATTGAATCGAAGACTGAAATGCCACAATACTTTGCTTTTGAAACAAACTCTCTCACTCACACACATTTTCACAGTTTCCTTCCCCTCTTCATCCTTTTGTGGTTTTGCGCTGAAGAAAGCTGTCAGTGAATGAGGGTGCATACAAAAATAACATCTGCACTGATTATGAGTTGCTAGCAGGGGGGCACAAATGAATAATTCCTTATATTTCCTGTGTCTCTTTTTCTCTTGCAGTGTGACAGCGAGACTGACATTGACGAAAAGGTAAGGCTGCTTTTGGTGTTTGGGTTTGTTCACCTGCCATGTGCAAGTCAAAGGGATGAGGCATAACAAATCTGAGCTCTCAAGGAAAAAAGAAGTCTAAAAGTCTAAAAGTGAAGGAAGTTATAAACTATACTGGTTTGACAACATTTGAGAGTTGCATTGTTTAGAAATGCCATTACACGCTTCAGTTTAAGTTGTTTATGGGCAGTTGGTTATTGTTATAATTATGTTAATTTTGATGGACCTAAGTAATGTTATAAGTAAGTAATGCTATATACTAACATGAATGGTAATTTATGAATGGTGTCTTTTGCTTCAAATTAGGAATGCCCCGATACGATACTGGAATCAGATGTTGGCATTGATATTGGTTCCAAAATATCCCGTTTTGGTCTGTAAACTGATGTAATAAGACTATTTAGTGGCCAATGTTGGCTCATAACATCTTGTAAAATCAAACTTGTATTTTGTAGTTACTTCAAATGATGAATAATAGTTACAACACCATACATTGTTTGTGACTTAGACTAATTTTATTGATCCACAAGGGAAATTGTTGCATCATATTTTCCATCTTTGCTCTAGCATTGGTTGATATTGGCTATCGTCAGATACTTAAAGTATCGACATCAGGTCAGGAAAAGCTGGATCTGTGCAACTCTCCTTCAAATATTCAAGTATACTTTACTCCTCATATCTCTTTTACCTCTATTGTAGTCATAATTTGCCCCTACACCAGTCAAAAGTTTGGACATGCACTCTCATTTAGTTATTTTTCTTTATTTTAACTGTTTCCCACATTTTAGATACAAACAGAAAACAAATATATAATGTAAGATATATGGAATTATGTAGCAAAGACATCTTACTTCATATATTTGATGTGTCCTGTTTATATCTAAAATGTAGAAAGTAGGAAAAAAACAACAAAAACAATGAATAAGATGGTGTGTCCAAAATTTGCCTGGTAGTGCATGTTATGTGGAAATATCTGGAACTTAACTTTTACTACTTCCATCTTTGTATATTGCATTGTCTAGATATACCAATAACAGCACATGTTATGTTTTTGCTCCTTTTTATTAAATGCCTGTGTTTTTTTTTTTGCACTGTACATCAGATGATACTTACTCCTAACGACAAATTGTAACAGCATTAAATACAAACAGAATGTCTCGAGGGAGTTGGATGGATAAACAAGTCTGTTTGTAATCAGCTCTGCAGCAGTTTCCGATGCATTTAGGGAATATTACATAAATTATACATCCTGACTATACCACCACGCCTTGGGTCTCACTTCTTTGTACCTTATTTATCTCACACGTGAAGGTGGTTGGCCGTCGGCAGCCACCTGGTTATAAGATGAAGCGCCTTGGGGGGACCTGGAGCATCCTAATTCCTCCATGCTTTAGCAATTACTCGCCGCTAAATGAATGAGATAGCATGCCTAATCTCCTGTAAGCCTAGCTCCCAGTTCTGTGGAAAACGTCGGCAGCTCTACCCCATAAATAATACATTGATAGCAGGGCCCAATTTGCATTAACTGTAGCCCGGCAAGTCAATAGGCTTTTATCTCTTCATTGAAGCGAGGAGGAACTGAGGGCGCGAGCTAGTTGACACGACGGAGAGACGTAGCAAGGGCTGTCAGTCTCCATACGGTGGATATGCCTCGTGGTGGAGAGTTGAGGCGGGAAGCAGGGAAGGAGGAAAATGGAGGGTGGGGTGGGTTCTTCCTGCTCGATTGTAACGCAACACTTTCATATTGTGTCACAAATGTTGACATTCGATATATGAAGGTTTCATACTGTGACACCCAATGCAACAAAAGATGTCAAAGCAAAATAACAAGCAGACTTGATGTTGGATTGTGTTGTATGCAAGGTTGGGAGTAGGATGGGCTCCTTGTGTGTAGGTTTGATATATGTTGCCATTGTTTGTAGGCTATGTATGAACTATTACTATTATTATTATGTGTAGAAATGATAAATGTTGCTTGGGTGCTAATAAAATGCAAATTCCAAACTTTGGTTAGCAAGTGTGAGAATTAGTTTATAATTGTCAAGGGGCAAATTGTGGTGCGATATAAAAATGAATGCGGAAGTTTAACTGGTCACAAGTTATATACAAGGTGAATGAGTGTAGTGTGCGCGTGGTCACAATGTAGTTATGTGTAGGTTAAAGGGCCCATATTATGCTATATTTTGATCTGTGTTATACTGTGTGTTTTGTTTCATTCTCACGTTTAACATACAAATCCATCATATTTGTCATGTAGTGCTCCACTGTGTTTTTAAACTCATTTGGATGATTTCAGCTCTGAAATTTCCAACGTCTACTAAAGGTAAAAGATCGCTGTTAACTTAAACTACTGTTAAATGACATAAGATGAGACAGCATTTTGAGCTTTGGAGAAATAGACAGACAAATAATAAAGGATTACTCAAATGTGTCAATGAAACAAAATACAACTGTGGGTATGTTTTTGAAGAGGTAACATTATAACATGGCTTGAAGCCAAAGACTGTATTAAAAATTGGACTAAGCGAGTGTGACGTCACCCATAGCATTTAGCTCCACTCAAATGAAGCTTGTGATGCTAATGTATAACCATTAGCATTAGCGAATTTGGAGCCAGGCTCCATATTAGGAATAGGATTTTTTTTTTGACAAACAAAACAGCAAAAATAAAAACACCCATCAGGATCATGTAGAGCGGGTCAATACGAATATTTTAAGACCAAAATGATGAGCCTCACAGCAGCTGATACAGAGAGAGGGGAAACAATATTTTAATGTAAGTCAACGGGAGCCAGGTTCAGTAGGAGCTGGAAGAGCCCGCATGTGAACTTCCTATTTGGAACGTGGCGGCTAGACCATTAGCTATGTCCATATATATGTATATATACAGCCTAAGCTTTAAGCTCTCAAGAGTCAATTTTGCACAATGTAGGACCTTTAACAGCTCCACAGTAACTGGTCAAACCACCTTGTGAAACGATGGTAAAAGGAGAAATTCAATTTGTCAACTGGACAAAGTTTACTTGGTCGAAAACGTTTCACAGCTCATCCGAGTTGCTTCGTCAGTTGCTTCGACTGAGGGATTCTTAACAGACCTTGTGAAAGAATTTTTTTCACAATAATGTTTCCGCTATTTTCACTGTTAATTTCTAATGAAGGAGATGACTGCTCTAAATTATCTGTATCAAATTGTTGATGATATTGCATTGCAGAAATACTCTGACAGGTCATCATTAAAATTGGCAAAGAAAACCATTTAAAGTGGTGCGATGTGGAGCGACAGAGACTGACTGTCATTTGTAATTGCCGTGCTCAGGATAACTCGACAGCCATAATTTTGAGCAACATTTGTGCCCAAACAGGTGCTGCTCCTCCTGTCTCCTCCCCGTAACAAAGGCTGCTTTCACATCAGATTAGCGGCACCTGAACGCCACGTCGCTGGGATTTTACAGATTAACGTAATTAGAATATTGTTTCCAGGTGTGGCCCCAGGGTGCAATCAGCCCCTCTGTCTGTGAGCGAAAGTGACGCCAGGCTCCAGCAGAAAAGTCACTTCAGAACTGGGAAGCCATCAAAGCAATGCATGAGATAGCATCCGCTGATGTGTTTCCGCCGCCTGTCACAACTGAATACATTGGAGACTGCAGGTCATCTCCCAGACAGCTGTCAGTGGGTAAATTTGTATTTTAGTTTTAGAAATGATAAACCAACCAGCTAGGTAGACATAACTTTATTGGCAGTAGCTTAGTGGTGAGAGTGCTCATCCATCTGCGCCTGCTAGTTAACGTTGTTGTTGTGTTCCTGGGCAACACACTTCTCCCACCTTGTTTATGTGCAAATGTGGTGTGTTAGTGAGTGATTTGTGGTACTTGAGATGATCCACAGCCACTAAACTGTAGCAGATGTCCCTTAAATGCAAAAGACATCTCCTCTAGAAAATTATCAGAACATTCAGAACAAAATATATAACTACCTGAAGTAATAGTTTGGTGTGTCGATTGTTGATTCTGTAAAAGTCTGCACTGTTTCTCAGTCCTTGTTGATTTTTCTCCCTTTTATGTGTAAGCAGCCATGTTTGTTTTTGACACGAACAGAGCATGTGTCTCTCTGATTGGTTAATTCACTTGTCAATCATGCCCTCTGAAGTCAGGGGGACGGGATACGGCTACAGATCTATTCATCTTTGTAAATGTTTTTTCGAAGTGTGTGGTTCTGGCTGACCAGCTATGAATAACAGAGCTATGGGAAGCTTTGCTGAGTTTGAAAAATGCATTATAAATATATATCATAGTATGTAATAAGACATGTTGTCATTACATTATGGTTTATGTACTGTACTTCTGGGTTTGTCATAGATTATGGAATGTAAGGGCCATGATTCTCGGTCCTTAGTCTGGCCTTGAACCTTAACTCTACTGCTGTGTTGGACAATTGCACAACAGATTGAAAGCTCAACCAGGCTATTTAGCAATATTTAAAAGTGAAAAGTATACATTCTTGCTATACATCCGGTAAATGTGTCTCCATTCATCTGTGCTGCACCTGCGATCTATCAAGAACTGCTGCCTTGTCAACCCATAACACATCTGACATTCTTCACTACATGATGATGATTCATTTCTTTCATTGAAGAGGCAGAAAAGAAATGGAGTGGACTTTATCCCTTCTGCTTGTTCACACACTCCGCTCAAGTGTCATCCTATCTCCATTAGACCTCCACTTTACCGTCCTCACCGCCTCCTTCAGTTTCCTTGAGATTCTTTCTTCCTGTGCAAATAGTGCATTATCGGTGAAATGTTAGCATGGGGCGCTTATATTTGCCTCCAGGTGTAAGGTCGGTTGCCATGGCGTTCACATAACTACATAGGTGGACATGGCTGGACACCAGACTGGGATAAATCTATTTGGTCCTATTTGTCGGGCAGTCACTCACAGTTGAGACTATCCGTGTCAAGGGAAGTCTCCGAGGACCATTACCACATCTGGTCCCAGGAGCCAGTGGTAAGGCTTGGGTGTATTCGTCTGCCATGGAGGTTCACGGAATTTGATTGACACGTTAATTCCTCCACTGCCTCCCTTATCTCCCCGCCGTGTGCAGACTGAATGCCATATCGCTGTGTTGGAGCGTCTTTACTGTGGCTTATCTGTAATGGTTCGACAGGCAGTGCTATCCTCCCACATGATGCACTGGAGTTATGTCTTTTACAACTATAGGCACACAGCAAGCTTACAACAGCAGTATCAACTCTGCAACAATTCCCAATGAGGAGAATTTGATAGTGGCTAATTACTGTGCTGAAGGATGCAAAAATGATGTCCACCCAGCCAAATCACTAAGTTAATAGCTTTCTGTTTTGAGTACTTTAAATGGAGATGAATCTTACATGGCCAGAAAAATGTAACATTTCACTTCACAGTGGTCATGAATTTGTGCAGTCCAAAGCCTGGATAAATTGAGTAAGTACAGTAAATCTGGCTTTCCTGAAATCTTAATTCACATATACCAAATCAGTTTGTAAGTGCTAGTAAAATGTCCATTTCCCCGACCCCCTATCCCCACCCACCACTCTGTTCTTACTTGTGATCATAAAAAATGAATCCAGGCCAGATACTTGCAGTAAAAACTGTCACCTATCCAAACACGTAAATTAAAATCTGCAATTTGTTATGGCAAAATGAACTGGCACAAAGTGCTTCAGATTTGAATAGGAAGTCAAAGGACCTTTTTCTACTATTAAGTCATTTTAGATGCCTAATAGTAGAAGTCATCTAAAATGACTAAAATGAAAAAAAAAAAAGTAAAATAATAATGTATCTACAATCTGTCAGCGATTCAACTGAAAGCAAAGCCTGACATTCCAGTCTTGTCAATATTACATTGGGCTCAGTACAGTAGGTCTTCATGTATATTAATGTGTATGATTGCTTATGTGCATTCCCCCCTGCAGCTCTGTGAGGCCTCCATTGGTCGCCCCAGCCCCATAATATTCAATAACAAACAGACCACCCACCAACTTCACTGACAACCTTAACGTTTTCTTATGCATGGCTAAAACGGAGCAGCTTAATGTTTCAACACAAGTGATCATCCGTCCTCATCTCTTTAATGAAATTAGATTAAGTGCACCTGGGAAAGAGCTGAGAAAGCAGAATGCCCCGCCACCTCCTTTAATCTAAAACCAATTTGCCAGTAATATTCCTTTCCCCCAGCTTGGGACTCAGCGGCCTTGATTCAAAATGGAGGAGGAACGAGATGAGACTGGAGCTGACGGCTTGCATTCAGCTCCCCACAGACTCCGCCAAATTAGAACTGACGCCGGCAACACAGACCCTAATATGGAAATGTCATTTTTCTGGACTTACTTTTGTCTTATTCTGTCCGTCTATAGCTTTCTGTTTTCACATTTTTGGCCATCGTTGTTCTTTTTCAGTAACACAAAACAGAACACGCACATAACAAGGATAGACTCTCAATTTTCTTTGCCCTTCTGGTAAGGATTTAGGTTGTTATTAGATTTAGCCAAATAATTAACATTTTACAGGGAAATAATGATGACTTGTTGCTTTGTGGTTGTGCCAAATGCAAACATGTAATATATTTTCTTCAGGTGGTTTCCAATCCCCCTCCGCAGCTATTACAGTAAACCTGGAAACACTTATGCCTTTAATTTATATGGGGCTGTTTGCAACATGCTCTCATTTCTAGACAGCTTCAAATCATGTGTGCTGGGCTTGTGGAGATGCACATCTGGTGTACATTTGGTGCACACGTATGGGGTGATCAGGAGCACATTTGGATCGGTCTATAAAGGCCAAAATGACTGTTAAGACTGTTGTGTTGTTTGTGGGCGTTATATAAGCCAGCAGTGTCAAACTTTAATGAGCCACGGTAGTACATTTCAAGACACCAGATATTTAATACTGCGTGTGAATATAGTTTTCAGTTATTTTTGTGCCTGTCCCAAGCCTAAGGAAATAAGCTGTTGATGGAAATCTGAAGAACCAAACCAAAACCAAATGTATTAAAATTCACAGTTTATTGCAACATGTCCATTGCTTTTCTTAGCTAATGCTTCCAACAATGCTATCTGACACAAGCGATTTCAATGATTTTGTCATTACCAATATAATCCCATTTTTGGCACTTTTATTTTTCTGTATTACTGCCACCAATGGCCCACAGGGTATAGTGTGTGCCATGAGTAATAGGACTCACCGAGTGTTGAGACCCAGCCCCAGTGCATGTTGGGTAGGCGCAACTTGATGACAGAACGAGTTGGCGGACTTCAGGGCCAGCCAACAGACGCAGCCAACTGACATCTGCGGAGAGACTTGTCATTTACAATACTTGTCATCTGGGGTCAGGGAGACATAGCCACTGCCTTACTAAACCCTACAGCTCAACCTCTTTCCTACAGGCTAACACCGATGACGGCACTGGTGATGGAAATAGAGAAGTTGTGGCCAACCAAACTGCCACATCAACTGCTCAGCTCAGAGAAGGTGTGAAAGCTAAACATGGCATTTAGACTGTAATCTTCTCTCGCTTAGTGCCTCCTCGCCATGAAGCTGTTACTGTTGGCAGGCAGTGTTAAAAGAACAAATAGGCGTTCTTTTGTTCAGTGAAAATCATAACACACATGCCGCCATACCTGTCTTACTCCATGTGAGAGAAACTGTCACCACTCAGCCATGCTCAATGCGGTGTTATTGAAGCGGCTTTTGATGCTCCAGTGAACACCAAGGTTTGCTATGTTTTCCTGCACCTTCAGCCAAGTCCATCACTGTTTTCGACACAACTGTCTTGAGGCGGATATTTTTTTTTTTTTTTTTTGCGAGGCCAAGGTGAAATGCTTGATTGCACAATTTTCTGCTTGAGTTCTCGTCAGTTCAATGATACGGTGATACAGAAAGCAAGGCACGCCATATCAAACAAGTTGTCACTCCAGCTGAGCCATATTACATCGACCATGCAATATATTTAAGTATATGCCGTGAGACAGCACTGCTCACAAGGTAAACATTTGACACCATGTGGTTATAGGTTAGTGCATAGGAAGTATATCTGTGCATGCTACGCTGTTAATCTAATATAATATAATTAACCAATGTCTAGCCTTAACATTTACATACATTTTCCTGCCACAAAAACTCTAAACCAAGCCTATAATGTCTTCAGTATGTGTCCACGATGCCCTAAAAGCAACCCAACTCAAGCTTGTTTTCCAAATGTCCCATGTTTGAATAACAATCCAAGCCCTATATACATTTTCCACATGAGTAATAAAAGCAAAATCAACACCATATTGGGTGCAGATGTTGTGTGCAAAAGAGAAAAAACGGCACAGTCTTATGTGGATGTGAGATGTGAGTGTTTCTGATCGTGCATAAACATAATGCTTAAGTGGGTTTTATTCAATAAACATGGTTTGGCTGTAATTACTTGCACATTTTCAGTGAGCTCCAAATGCAAGACAGACATGGAGTGTGTTTAAATCTGGCAAACTCAAACTCTGTGTCAGACTTGGCTTTTCCGCTCAAGACTTCTAATGAAAAAAGACTCGCCTTTCCTTCCTCGACAAAATGGCATAATGCAATTAGGATAAATATAGAAATTGATGTCAGTTCAGATGGAGAGTTACTTTCTACTGAGACAGGAATAGATCTGTTAATTGTGTAAATTTTGATTACTGGGAAATTAAAGAATGCTTAGGAATATGTGTGTAGAATCCCTCAGTCGTCCAGGTAGAATCCATGGCAAAAGGAGAAATTTGAATTTCTCCTTTTGCCGCTTAGAAATATGGTTATATTGTGGTAGTTGTAGTTTTATATTATCAAATCATTGCATTTTCTTATAGTCACAGAATGCTTAAATTTCTTTTATTCTAGGTTCTATTTCAAATTTTTAAATATCTTAACTGGAAATGATTTAGAAATGATTGAGAAAGAAAAAAATATTACTATCTGAATTGTTGCTAGCAAAATGTTTCAACAGTGTTCTGCATTCAATGATGATATTAAATTTCCTTTCGTCTTTGGGGTGTGGAATCTTATGTGTTACCTTAAGTTTACACCTTTTCCATGTACACTTTGGAGCAACCCTATGACTTATGACTTGTGTCTAGATTTGTACATTGGTGTTGAAAGATGATGATGAACTGAGCACCATGACCGAACACCCACTGAGAGGGCATATCCCCTTCTTTAGCTTACTATTCTACCATCTCCTGTCAATCTAAACACTGGGATGCCTGTGGATTGGTTGGGCAACGGCCAGACCTCAAGCCCCATAGGCTGGCACGTCACTTGGGCTTGCCAAGAAACTTTCCGTGGGCGAATATGTTTGTGATGTGGAAAGCAGAGAAACCCAGGAGAGCATGCACACATTGGGGCCAGCTGCCTTCAATTATGCCAAAAACCCCAGCCACTGCAGTCCCCCGTGCACTGATCCAGGCACTTTGATCTGGAGCAGCCAGGGAAAGGTACATGGCTGGAAAGATTACAGGAAGAGAAAATAATTATTGTGTAAAAGCATGGACTAGATGTTAACAAGGGGGTTTTGGATGTAGGAGCTGGGGGGAGGAGGGTGGTGAGGGTTGTCATTGGACTGCACAATAAAACAAATCAGAAAACATTTCTTGCAATAATGTTATGGTCTTTCATCATATATGTGTGTGCGTCTGTGTGTGTGTGTGTGTGTGTGTGTGCGAGCGAGCGATGTTAAAAGTTTGAAGTTCAAAACATATGACTCAAATATTTCATACCAGCAACTATGGGATGAGTAAAGCTGCATTACCCAATTTTCAAACTGTGAACAAGTATTTCAGCAGGGACGCTCATGGCCATCAGAAAAAATATGACATTTTAATAATAATACTATAAAATACTATTATAAGCAACAGACACCATGCAGTAGTGTGATTTTTGCCTGTGTTGTGCTGCTTTTATAGTATAAATATGGGGCGAAAGCAATGTTTTGGGGGTGTGGTACTAACTGTAAGCTCTGCTCTGTCAAAGGCTTTATCACAAGCTTGCTAGCATTAGCCAACATTATTGATCACGGGCTCCTGAAAATGTGTTGTTTGAATCCATTTTGTCCATCTTAAAATTGTTTTTGCAGTGTTACGCGTGCATTGTCCAATCCAGTCCAATCCAACTTTATTTCTATAGCACATTTTATAAACAGAAACAATTTCCAAAGTGCTGCACATAAAATCAATAAAACTTAATAAAAACATTACTAAAATAGCAATAAGTAAAGTGATAATAATAAAATGACTAAAAACAAAAGCAATTATAAAAAACACAAAGGACCACACAACTCGCGCGGTATTAAAAGCCAGAGAATAAAAGTGGGTCTTAAGACGAGACTTAAAACTCTCCAGTGTGGGGGCTATTTTGACATGAGGGGGCAGAGCGTTCCATAACTTAGGGACAACCACAGAGAAAGCCCTGGTCCCCCGAGTTTTAAGTCTAGTCTTAGGGCCCACGAGCTGGAGCTGGCCCTCTGACCTCAGAGCGCGCACCGGTTTGTAGATTTGGATGAGGTCAGGGATGTATTTTGGGGCCAGTCCATTCAAAGCTTTAAAAACAAACAATAAAATCTTAAAATCAATCCTAAAACGAACAGGAAGCCAGTGCAAAGACGCAAGAATGGGGGAGATGTGCTCATATTTTTTCCGTCCTGTTAAAAGGCGCGCAGCAGGATTCTGGATTAACTGCAGTCGATAAAGTGCGTTTTAATTCATTCCTGAATAAAGTATGTTGCAGTAGTCCAGACGAGAAGAAATAAAAGCATGCATGACGCGCTCAAAATCTGAAAAGGATAAAAAATATTTGATTTTGGCTAAAAGACGAAGATGATAAAAACTGGATTTCACGACCGCATTAACTTGTTTATCAAGTTTAAAATCAGAGTCCATAATGACGCCAAGGTTGGTGGCTGTTGATTTTGTGTGCTGTCTGAGAGGACCCAAGTGAGACAAAGAGCTGGCACTGCCACCGGGCCCGCACATTATCACCTCAGTCTTGGTCTCATTGAGGTTCAAGAAATTTTGAGCCAACCAAACCTTGACGTCATTAAGGCACTTAAGCAGGGGTGTCACCACAGTCACGCCACACAGTCCACCATTAGAGATACATGGAGAACACCCCCAGCAAAATATCACTGCAGAGTACCCTTAATCTTTTATGAATATCAAAACAATATAGTTCCATTACCACATTTTCCCATATAGTATGATTTTTCTGAGTATGTGAGGTTGTATTCACATGGATGTTTTTTGGACTTGAATCCTGCTTCTGTGCACCTGAAAGAAAAACAGCCATAAATGGTGCAGTGGCACATCCGTGACTTGGCCCTGTGTACTGCAGAGGTATATGGCAGCTTATGGTTCTGCATGGGGGTTTGGGGAGCCACATCCAGACAGAGACCAGCCATAAAACCTCACCCCTGCCAAGCACTACAGACACAGGCGGCACCGGGCATCCATTAAATTAATTTGACTTCATTAGTGCAGACCTGCTAGATCCCGGGTGCCCGCAAAGATGCCAGAGGCCATAATGTGAGAGAGTTAGGATGGAGGGGGGATGGTACTGGTGATGCTGGTAGTTTGAGTGGCATCAACCGCTGTGCTGTGGGGGGAGTGAACACATGGCACTGACAGGCGGAATATGGCCCAAGTTCTTACTGCGGGACAACTGCCAGACAAAGGCGGTGTGCGTCGGGGGCTTCAAAGGAGCTCAATCAACACCCGGTCAGAGCATTCACGGCAGCCTCCATGCCAGTCCACATCAGTGCATGGTCTCCGGGCAGTGCTGCAGGCCGGGCATGTGCGGGGTCTGTGAATGTGCCACTGTGATATGATACAGAGCCAGGGCCAGCAGCTAGAGCTCCCTGCCATCACCTCTGCGCCACTGCCAACAACGCTCATGTTATTAGTGCACAAAGCCTACATATAGCTCCTGTAACTGAGCAGTAATTCTTAGCAGCATATTTGGCAGTTTGCAGTAGTTGTTTGATTTGCAAAGGGATTATAGGTTAGAATGTGTTTCGGAATAGGTTTTGATTAAGTAATATTAGTGTTACGCACATTTATATGGATTTATATAACCACATGGTGCAAATAGTATTAACTATGGCGGCACGGTAGCTGAGTGGCTAGCGCTCTTGCTTCACAGCAAGAAGGTTCCGGGTTCGATCCCCGGGTCGCCCAGGCCTTTCCGTGTGTGTTCTGTATGGAGTTTGCATGCATGGTCTGGGTTCGATCCCCGGGTCGCTTGGGCCTTTCTGTGTGGAGTTTGCATGTTCTCCCCGTGTCTGGGTGGGTGCACCATAGGTAAAATCCTCCAGCTTAGGTCCTGACCAAACCGAAGCAAGAAGATCATGGAGATGGTCCCCTATATGAACATTCTGTGTTTGGAAGAATACTTTGAAAATGTATTCAGTTATAAAAAACGTAATACCCCCATTAACATATTTTTGAATATATTCCATTATTTTGCACAATCACAGTACTCTGATTTGAATTCTTTGAATTGTTTTAAAATATAGTTTAAAAAATATCCTGCAGTGTATTTTGAATACTACCAATTGAAGGAGTAACTGTACCGGAATACAGTTAATCCTTACTTAAATTAGTATTAGTACATATTTTGATGCGTGAAGAGTCCCTCAGTCGTCCAGGTAGAATCCATGATGACTGAAATAGTTCTGAAACTATCTCAACTAATTTGAGATAGTTTCAGAACTATTTCAGTGTAGTGAGCTCCTCCTAGGGCTGAATAGATATGCTAATACTAGACGCCTGAGAAATTCGGAAAACAAAAGAAACAAATTAGTTGAGATAGTTTCAGAACTATTTCAGTGTAGTGAGCTCCTCCCTGCAGCTAGATATAAACAGGGTCTAACCAGCACTAGAACCAGAACTGACGAAGCCTCTCGGATGAGCGGCGAAACGTTTTCGACCAAACAAACTTTGTCCAGTTGACAAATTGGATTTCTCCTTTTATCATACATATTTTGATTTAATTCTTTCCCAACATTGCATTCATTTCTGCAGCAAAGATTTAAAGTTTATGCTGGTTTACTGCTAGGTGTCACTATTTTGTAAACCCCTGTATTGACTTTTAAACTGACAAAGACATTTCCTTCCACTCTACCCTATCTGCCCTACAGTAATTTGGTTAACAGCTTTTCCAGCCTACAACTTCCTCCTCCCTCCCTCCTCAGAGCCCCAGGCCACTGCTGCCTCTCCGTCTCCGGATCTGACCTGAGCACAGCGGGGAGTGGTGCACCTGATAAACAGTGAAGTGGGGAAATAAATAAATAATGTCAGGCATTAAGTCCAGGACTGGACCAGAGGCGGCCGGGGGTGGTAAGTGTTCTGTCTGACAGCCTGAGTGCTTTGATCAGCGGGGCCCGTATGAAGACTGCTTCCACATCTGCACAGGGGGAACGAGCTGTAAACTGCCAAGAAGCATTTTAATGACAGTTGGATTATAAAATGAAAGAGGGCTCCAGATGGCAGGCAGTGCAGCGGCTGTGGTTCGGGGGGAGGCTCTTTAAACTGCTTTTTTATTGATAAAATATGGGGTGAAAAATTGCGCGGGGCTTATTAGGCGTCCCACTGTGATGTTGCTCAGCTGGCCAAGCTGTTCACCGTGGCCCCCATCCAAACATGCCTCCATAAATTTTAAGCAGTACCTTTAAATGTGTAGATCCCAGCTTGTTATGTTCACCCAGGCTCACCCAAACTCTCCCCACACCAGGTCCTTTTGAAAGCCTTCTTGTGTACGGGTTTGATAAAAGCACTGTTAGTGCCAAGCTTGGGCCGAGTAGGTCATGGCTGCCGCTCACAGCATGCTCATTATTGTCAGGTGAAAAAGCTTATCCCTTTTAAAAGCCTGTAGTAAGGTCTGCGTGCTGGGCAAAATATTAAAATGTTGCTACATTGTGCTTTTCATGTCAATATTATAATGTGCAATATATAAATAATTAGAGATGTTTTAAATCCAATTGTTCTATAATAAATTACCTTGCTTTCTGAACTGCTTAGTTGGAAAGTAATGTCCGTATTAATTGCATTCATAGTCATGTGGTTAAATCAGATTGTATATTACCTCCAAGTAAATGGCTTTCACACATTTTTCACTTTGATCTAAAGCTTAAATTGAATTTGCTGGAGATGTGAATGGGGTTGATTCAGAGGCTCTGAGATTCATGGTCTCAATAAAAGGGATCACTGAAAGCCATCTTGACTCCATCAAAATCCATACATGTCACAGACGTGTGCTTTCCCCCGTAACTGGTGAGATATGTCGCCAGGCATGCTCTCACAGCCAACATAAAATCCATTTACGTTGATAAGATGTTTGACTAAATCACTTTTCAAAAAAACTGTATATTTTCAACCTTGGAAAAATGGGCAGCTCCAATTTATATCATAACTAGCACTTCTGGACCCACACATCATGGCCGTGCTTGCCTATACCCCTCCCATCAAAGGCAATTACAGTTGACATCACCATCAAATTACAACCGCCGCTTTGCTTGTTTGTCTCGTTATGTGACTTGAAAATGGCCATCTTCTACAGGATTGGTCTCCGCCCATCTACTTCCAACCCACTCCTTTCATTCATATGACTTCCAGTGTGGAGGATTATAAGAATAGACACCCTAATGGACTTTTTTGTACTGCAAGAAATGGGATTAAGATAAGATAAGATAAGATAAGACTTTATTGATCTCACACAGGAGAAATTTACTTGTCACAGTAGCTCCAGGTAGGGACAGTTTGAACAAGAAGACAAGTGCATGCAGGCAAAAAAAGGCATAAAGATAGGTGATAATAATAATTAAAAAAATAAGTAATAAATCGAGTAATAATAATAGTAGTGATAATAATAAAAAAACAGTGACCGGGAGAGTATTGAAAAAAATTGAAAAAAAACGATATTGCACGATAGGAGTATTGAAAAAAAAAAATTTATACATCAACATCAACATACATCAACAGAGGTTCACGTGCAGTTTGTGTAGCCTAAACTTGGATATTAGAGCAGGGAATCACCAGGTCCCTCACAATTTGATAAAATATACTATACATGGCTCACGATACAGAAATATGGCATTACATGTGATAATTGATATGAGACTCTGTGATATATTGCTGTTTTTTAAGAATCAAATAAATTTCAGCAACAATATCTCTTTGTTAAACCACTACTTAAAAGGCAAAGGTAATATGGAATACATCTGTTTTAATCATTATAACAGTGAATATGTCAAATGTATTGCATAAACAAGTTTCCTTCCACTAAATAAGCAACAAAATTGTAGTACAAAAATTGCAAGAAGATACCAGAAAATAATGTTGGTGATATATTGATACAGCAGCTCATGATAACAATTCTATATCACCTAATTTAGTTTCACAGTATATCATTATTTCCATATTTTTACACACCCATACTGGATATTATTACAGGTTTTCAGGGATGGAATGGTATTGACTATTATTATACTCCTATTAAAACTGATGCAAAGAAAGGACTCATATAGATCTAATAATAAGTACAATAAACGTACCTTTATGTGTAGCTCAAAGACAAGGCCATAATATTGTACTCTAGCCAGCCATAAGAACTCTTTATCCAAAGAGGTGGGAAGTTAACTATGCTACACCTGATTTTTACTATCTTGAAAACATGGGGGGGGGAAAGTTCATTTTAGATTGTTTACAGTGGTTCAAAGTTATTCCTCACTTCCCTTATGCATTCTGAGCTTCCTAATCATACAGTGCAATGAGTTTTATAAGCGTTTTTCACAACTTTCACAAGTAGCATGCCAACAGTGCACTTTCTGATTATCGGACAATAAAACACTTTATAAATAGATGCAGGCAGTGCACAGCAGCCTTTTTGATCATGTGCTGTTTATGCATTATGTCAGTATTGGAGCAAGACAAACTTTGCTCGTATACATGAAGAGGGAAATACTGTGTTTACATTTTTTATAAAGTATATCAATCAGCAGATTGGCCCATAACATCATGATGTTTTTCACCATAGTAAACTGTGTTCTTGGTATTAGTAGTAACTATACTTATTTGTAAACTATTGTAGAAACAACAAAAGCCATTAAACATTAGCACATTAGCATCTCCAAATGTTATCGGACATCACTGATGCGTTACTATTTTAAAATGACAACAGAGCAGAGACGAAATCATACAGATGGAACAGGCTGGGCCAGGCTAAAGAAGGACATTTCCATAATAACCAGAATTTTTAGGCATAATTTGACAGAGAGTGGCAGCTCATCCCATGCCCTCAAATCTCGCCTCTCTTTGCCGCTCCTTCAAATGCCTCCACGGAGAATAGACACAAAGATGATGCCGGCGATGCTTTGGGCACTTTCGCCTGCTCAAAGCCCCACTTTCCTGTCATATTCTTTTTTCTTTTTCTTCCCCCTTTTCTCGCCCAAACTCCCTGTGCCTCTACCTTCACATGCATCCCAGCGGAGAGAATAGGGAAACACATTCAGATGCGTTTGAAGTGCAGGACAGATGGAAGGCTCCGGGGACTGTAAAAAATGAATCGCGGCTGGTAATAGGAGAGATGTTTTGAATCCTCTTCCCCCATAAGTTATTTATCAGGGGCCCTTAGTGGTAGTGGAAGACTTGAGAGTGCTCCCTTAATGTAGCATCTGATGACTAGTAGGGGGGCTGTTCCAGGAAGTAGTGCTGTAAAACAGGAGGGGAACATTAGCAGGGAAGTCTCTCCGGACTCGTGCAAAACAGAGGAATAACATAGAGGGCAGCTTTTTCCCAGCATGCATCACAGCGACAGAAAAAAGGTGTACAAGATGATATCCCGGAGCCCCCCACCAGCTACTGATATCTCACCCTTTTTTAGACTGGATATTCTGTTCTATGACATAGAGTAAGTACATGGGCACAAGGGATCTCCAAACATTAAGCTTTTAACCTGTATTTTGTTTATATTAAAGCAAACAACCTTTGCTTTAAACAAGTAATGATTCGAATTTGTGTTGCTTTGATAGTTGGTTTTGTTTAGATTTTTTTATAGAGAGGGGTTTAAACTACCATATTCACGCATTGGATATGCTTAGAAAGGTATAGGGTAATGTAAACATCTGGTTAACTGCCCATGCAATTTGATCATGTCAACATAAACAAAATGATCAGTCAATAATAGCACAGTTGAAACAGCAGTGAAATAATTCCTGTTAACAATTGACCTGAAATACTGTAGCAGCCACAGTTACAAATGCCAGTAATGGTCCGTGGCAGGAAATGCACTGATCACAGGAGACTAATGGCCTCTGAACTGATCACTGAGGCTAATAAAGACCAGCTAACGACATAGCCGCTTCGTTTTTGTGCTAATTGCTCTCCCCGGACCTCCACGTTGCCCAGGTCTCCCTAGCATCTGTCACCAGGCATATTCCCCAACACGGCTCAGGACCTGGCCTTGGCCTCAGAGCTGGGCATGCAGCCAGAAACAATTGTCCTCTGGTGTCCTTTTACAACAGCAAGGTGTGGAAAAACATTGTTCAGAGCTGCTGTTTGTTTTGCCAAATTGACAGCTTGATAAAAATATCATCCGCTGTGACAAGGTGGACTTGTGGGCACTCAATCAAAGAGTTTATTTAGCCTAAACAGGGTGGGACTACAGATTATCGGAACTGGAACATCAACTAAAAATATTCATCTTAAAATGTTGGAGGAATTTTGGGGGGTTTGTTTAAAGGTGCATTTTGTAACATTTCTGGTGGAGGGTCCATCAGATGCTTTTCTCCATGGAAATGTTATTGCTTTGTCTGGAATGTTTCGCAGGATGGCATTAAACCTTTCTATTTTCATGGAGACTGAACTAGACCGAGTTACAAGTCAGATCTGAGGAGAGACAACCCTGTTCACAGTCAGTTTTTTTATGTATTTTTGAGCTATAAAACCACCTGTAATTGAGTAAATGTAAGGCAGACCTGTATAATGTCATACTGTGGAACATTCTAGGCAGAGAAACAAGCAGGTGACGGGCCCCCAACCAAAAAGTTACATAGTACACTTTTAAATTTAAGAGGCCAATGGCAACCTTGTAGCAATTATAATATATTTTCCCCATATTTTTCCCCATAAATACATTTTGCTAGTCATTCTGCTCTCCTGTCAGTTCAAAGCCTGGATAAACGGAAAGGCTTAAAAGCATTCACACGAAGAAGTGCCTCGTTCTAGCAATTTATTTATGTAATTTGCACATTTGCAACTCAATTGACCACCATTTTAGGAACAGCCAGGGCTACAGTAGTAATACCACATTGTCTGGAATAACATTTATAGCAAGCAATTATAATTTGATTTCATTTTTGAGGATGTATAAAAACCCTCAGATTTGTATTAGATTTTACAGGGCTGCACCGGTGGCCAGTTTAAAGCATTGGCGCATGGTGTAGCATTACAATAACCGGTCATTTGCATATAATTTCATGTTGGATATTAGATTAATGGCTTGTGACTGGTGTGATGAATACTAATTTAGCCTTAAATCATGTCATTGTTCGCACATTGGCAGCCGCTCCAACGGGCATGACGGCCAGACATTTTATAAGGTTAGAGACATCCCTAGCCTAGATTATTGTGGACAGTGATAGTACTTGTTGTAAATGTTTGTTATTCTAGGGATGGTTAGCTTCACTATAGACCACAGTAGATAGAACAAGGGGATAGCAGCTGTATTTGCAAATGCAGAAAATGAAGACTCCGGTTACACAATGAATAAATGGGTAAAGTCTCTTTGCTAGCCCCTCACTATGATACGATACGATGTACGATGAATGATCACGGTTTTGAATGCATGCAGTAATCGATTTATTGCACATGATATTATGCGATATGTTTCTATATACATTTTACCAACAGTATTTCTTCATATCACAACCTGCATAAACTTAATAAAAAATACACCCAGTTGAATTAAAAACAAACTTAATTTCTCTAAACAAGTAACAAATTTATTGGACTGGCACAAAATAATTCCGTATGATTTAGAACACCTCTCATTTTAATGTAGTTTAAAGGCTAAAATAACACAGTATCACAAGTATATTATTTGTAATGGATAGCAATGTTAACAAGATAGTGCTTCCTTATATCAAATACCCATAAAAACACGTATTCTTGTTCCTCATTTATGCAGAAAAGAACTAAGACGGTTGGTCATTGAATGATTGGGCTTTATGTCATCCCTGCAACTTCCTGGCCATTGTACACTGTGTAACCTCAGCCCATAGTTGCTACCACTTCTACTGCTCAAGTGTAAGAAAGGGTCAATTAATCATATTGACAGTAGAAGTGCGTGTATAGCAGTAATACTTAGGATTGGTACGGGATATAGTTTCTGATAAAATCTCTAATATAAAGCCTGTGTTTTAATATAATGTGCACTAGTTTGACCCATCATGTAGACCCTTATTCTTATACATGCTCATTTTTATTACCACCAAAATTTTACATAATACATATATGTTCAAGATAATGGTTCATGGATGTTCACTGATAAATATTCATGCTAATATTTTGAGGGTAGTGGTATATGGTATGGTGATATATGGCCTAGCACCGCATCAGTTCATGTTGGATGACTCTCAGTGGTGCACTAAAGCTTAATTGCGGATCCTATTCAGATCCAGTGCATTAGCGGTGTCTATTATATTTTATCTTATTTCCCTTCCATTGTCAGGTTGTTTTACATGCAGCGGGGAGGGCTGGTGTGTCACTGTCACTGTTCTCTGGAGAGATGGCCAGCCAGGATGCAAGGAGGAGGGAGGGGGAGGAGTGTTGGGCGGGCAGGCGGGCTGTTGTCCAGGGGGAGCGCTTTGATTGATGTGTTTTGGGGGCTAGAGGAAGGTAGCGCGGCTGGCGAGTGGAGGATAAGGAGGGGCGGGCTTGATGGGACTCTCCGTCAAACGCAGGGCTACCAGCGAACGCGGAGGTGAGGGAGGGAGGAGGGGGGGGCTGTAACAAGCCCTAGATTGTTAGTGACAGGCAGATACTTCAACACTTAAAGTAGAAGGTTTGATTTAATCACAGAGCTGTCATTTGTTATTTGTCTGGCTTGCTCCACCAGGGCTACGGCTGATCAACTCCATGGTCCCAGGAGAGCCCTTTTCCCCCCTTTAATGTCTAAATCCCCCCTGCACAAATTACAAGCGCGCACCACCGCCCCATCCCATCCACTCCTCCCTGGCTTGATGCAATCCGCCATGTTAAGAGACCAAGACGGCAATGGGGGGTAGGCCAAGTTTCTACAGATATTGGGCAGGAGAGAGACAGGTACATGCAGTGGGAGATGGAATTGCCTAAGGGTCACTAAAGATCATTAATAGGCCTGTCAGGAGGGTTGCCTCTTGGTTAGTGTTTCATAAATAAGAAATTAGCTCCTCCCTTTTCGCCCATTCTTGTTCATTAATAATTCCTGCTGTGTTTCCTTTTTGGAATTGTGTGTTCAAGGGAGCGTACTTGTAGTGCAATTACACAGGGATTGGCAATAAGGTTTTGCAAATCCAAACAGCTTGTGCATAAATAAACGGATAATAATTTGACATGTTGCTGAATCAAATCTGAAATATCATTTGACTTTTTGGTGGCCATCTTCTTCTGGAAATGTACAACTTTCTACTATATTGCAACTATATTGCAAATATGTTATCTGCTTTCTACTATAGTGTCCTCATTCTGTTCATTTTATATGGATTTGTAGTCAATGGTGCTCATTAAACTCTCTCCCACTCACTGCCCCTTACATGACAGGGGTAACATAGATAAATAGCTAAGACACCAATGACATCAGTCTACAGGGAAATGTATTCATATTTTTAATTAGGAGATGGTCTTATAGTTGTAATTTTAGTCAAGCTATGTGCACATCAAGCTTACTACACTTTATTTACAGACTGGTCAATATGAATTTTTGATTATGTATATTGTCATATAATGTTGGATTTCTATTGTTAACTAATAGCTGTGCAATACTGTAGCCATAGGTTCTCACCGGGCTGTACACAATGTTAAGTGGTAGATGAAGCATATAATAACATACTGTAGAAAAAAGCAGGATCCATTGATCTAATCTTTGGGATTTTATTCATGTCGACTTCCTGTTCCTGATTAGGAGCATTTACCCCATGATCGATCAGACTTCGGAGCAGTCTGAAATCAAAGGCAGAAAGTGTATGTGCTGAACAAGAGGCAACACGCCGAGACATTAGGGCCCTGGTGCTCTGAGCATCACAGCGAGAGGTTGATTCACTTTGTGCAGGCGAGCCAGGGAGCAGGCCCAATGGACGGGTAATGGATGATGGAGGGCTGTGACACACACTTAGACTGTGATGGGTGGAAATGCCTGTCTGCACTTTGCTTCAGAAAGAGTCCTGACCTCCCCGGGCTGCTGCGTATCTGCGCTCTGATCAGACAGACTCACTGATGACAGAGAGGAGGAAGCAGCAAAGCCAGATGTTTAAACTCCTGTAGCCCTCTGCTTTCTCTGCACCTCATCCAGTCCTGTCCTCAAACATCTCTTCTCACTGTCCACTTGAGATGAACCGCAGTCTTCAACAAATGCTGCAAACAATTTATGATGCCTTTCTAAGGAAGTCAGATCTGGCCTGTACACCTTAGAGAGATTTTTTTTCTCTCCAGTTTAGTCTCTTTTGCAGTGCTGCCAAAAGAACATTCTGATATGTAATCTCAGGCTGGAGGAATGGCAGACAGACACACACATGTGCACAGTGCACATTTGTTTTCCTGCTCTTGACCCGCAATCGACTGTAAGGCTATGGAGAAAGAGGGTGAGGGGGGAGAGAGTGAAGGGGAGAGACGGAGAGAGTGTGTGAGGAGAGAGGGAGAGAGCGGCTGCCGCACAACAGATGGTTCTCCTTAAGGAGCTGAGATGAAACTCTTTGTGTTACTTTGTGTAAAAGTGCTCTTTGGTCTTTTTTGAGACTCAAATCAGTTCAGGCTCCCCTGCTGGGCTGCGTTCCAACGCGCTGAGGCCAAATGAGTGCATAGCCTGCATATGCATTCACACACACTATCTGATGAATGGTCTCACCTGCCATCTTTCTTTGATTTATTGAACAAACCTAGTCCCAGTCAAGGCGAACAAATTCCCTTCAAAGTATTCTTAAAGCTGCACAGCCTTTTTCCATTTCATGAAGGTCCACAGGAGATATTCATTTACTCTAGAGCACGCTCAAGAGACAGAATACATTCCATTTGTTAAGGTATTATATCAAGACAAATGATATTGCACATTTCAGTAATATTGATTTAAAAAGCCTGCTGGTAACCCTTCGCCTTTGCAAACAGATGTGCACAGGTTTGGATATTGTTACTACTGACCTGTAATAATTCTGTTACATTAGGGATATGGCTATAATAAATGACTGCACACATCCTTAAGCAGCTTGTTAAGACTGCTGTGTGCAGCTGCTTTGATGCTGAATGTGGATTGTAAATGCAGTATGTGTAGCAGAGGCTCTGATACAGATGGGGGTTGCATCCCCAGCAGAGCGATGGCATCACTTCTCAAAGCACACATGCTTGTGACAAGTAAACTGAAATCATCATTGATGTTATTTATTTTCAAATGCTCCCCACTTGACAGGCGACATCTTGTTCGGCACACATCCCATGGGAGGCAGCGGTACGCAGCGCTCCCTGGTTCCATCACGCGCAGACAGCCGCTCTGGGCTGACACCAAAGCAATGGCACTCACTAGAGACTTGCTCTGGAATTTGTCACAATCCTGCTACACCACATGAAGAAAACACAAATGCACTCAGCCTCATGTTTACACTCTTTCAGATCTGTCACAATCCTTGTCTCCACCTCAGCAACTCCAACACACAAAAACCTGACTTTTTCACAAAAACATGGCTGTTATTGTAGTTCTGGACTAAAATTGTGCATCTATGCACCTTTGACAAAGTTTAAGGGAGACTTCGATAAAATGCTTGTGCACTTCAGGACAAAAGCTAGCATCTGCATACAGCATGTGTCTTTTTGTCCTCTCTGTCTAAAGGTAAAGTAAAAATAGTCTTGCTAGTTTCCTGTTGTAATCCATCACAGACATCATAGAGTCCAGCTACACAGCTCAGTGCTACGAACAACTGTTCCCTGCTAGCGCTGCCTATCTCAGCACAGTCAGGAGCTAGCCCGGCATGTATATGTGTGTCTGTTGGAGCCTGGCTCCATCCATTCATGTGCACATGGCCTCATTATCAGTCAGTGGCTGTCTGTGCTCTGGGGAGGCGCCGCAGATGAAGGAGCGAGCATGGCGGCGGGCAGGTAAACCAGCCGTGAGCCAACACCAGAACCAGGCATCCCCCCGGCACAGCTCTGCTAAAGGAGTCCATTTGTCAAATATGCCTCCACTGTAGCCCGCCAGGGACTACATTACTGGCTGGGGAGCGCCTCTCTTACCCCACACTCGCTCACCAGGCAGGCCGCCCAAGGTGCTTCCTACGGTGCAGCCCGCACACACATCTGATTGGCTCATTAATAAAACAGCCCCCTTTGGAGAGCAAGGGGACATGCTCCGGTGCTCTGGACATGGCTCCCTGTTTCTAATGGGCCAGCCGGGAGAGGCCTTTGTCTGCACCCCAGTCCTGCCCATCCTTCAATGTGTCAGAGCAGACAATGTGAGGAAGCATGGAGGGCTTTGAGTGTGTAAAGCTCAGATCATGCTGTATCCGAGCCCAGAATTCAACATAGATCTTCATGTGTGTTCACTGGATTTCTACATCAATCCCAGTTAGGCACAGTTGGCCAGCCCTCCTCCATCGCTTAGCCTTTGCAAATGATTATAGCTAGCACGCCCCACCTTTAGATAAGATTTGCCTCATTCAGATCGCTAGCTTTTGTGCTTTCTCTTAGAGTCAATCATGAATGGGATGACATCACAAACACATTTATATAGCCTAGCTCTGCAAACAGGACATGTAATTAATGGCAGTATTAGCTTTAGCTTTAGCATTTAGCTTGGGCTTCCGACATGAAACATGAAGAGTGCATGGGTTGGACAACGGAACAGGCTTTAAAGGTGCGCTGTGTAACTTTTCTGTCATCAGCTAGTCCCCATAGATATTATTGCTTTGCCTGAAAGGTTTCACAGTGAAGCATTAAACTCACCTATGATGAATAGATTATAAAAATAAACAGATATCTTAGCACAAATCTGTAATCAGGTTTGCCTCTCCACCGCTCTGACCTGTAACTTTGCCTGGTGGAATAGTCTGTTTGTCTCCATGGAGAGAGAAAAGTTAAATGTCACACTGTGGGACATTCTAGGCAAAGCAATAACATCTCCATGGAGGCTAACACGCTAACATTTTGACAGAAAAATTACAAACTGCACCTTTAAATTAACTAAGCAGGACAACACCTTGGCCAGACATTCTCAGTCGATTTAGGGCACCAAATCATCAAATCATATACTCAATTTAAGTGTTATGTGGTCGAGAAAATAAGCTATGTGTCAAACTCGTGTAGCACTCCATTCTAAGTAACCTCAAATGTAGCAGAAATTGAGTGTATTCTGTGAACTGCTTTTCCTGTTTTGCATGTTGAGCACTAGCAGAAGCAGCTCTGATTCACAGCTGGGCTCCAGGGGGAGGAACAAGAGTTTTGTTTGTGTTGTTGTAGGACGTAAATCTAACGAGAGAGTTGGCGATGGAGCACTAAGCCTCATGGATCCCCTGTGAGCCTTGCAGAGCCCCTCACTAAATAAATCTGAAAATCGAAAATACATATGGTGCTGTAAACTTTCACATAAAGGAGCACTTATTCTCCAGCCAGCAGAGTATCAGGTTTAGTAGTTCCACTGCACTACTGGATTCAACCCTAAAAACATTAACACAGAGAAGACATATGAGTGAGAAGTCAAGCTCTAAAATTGAGTCTCTGGGGGACCTCAAACCTACGGCTGTTTTCAGTGCAATTTAGTCATCACTTTTACCGCAGATATCTATTTCCTGTTTTGTGTGGGAGAGACGGCAAGCGGTAAGGGTCAAAATAGGCCAGACAATATCTCCAGACTTGTAGATAAAGGTACCACTCCACAATTATTAGCTTAAGGAAACAGCCTGGAGATTTATGGATATACCCAGGTGACTTGGGGCAGCCCTAGTCACTTCCATATGTGACTCTGCAGCAGAGTGCTTGACAGGGCCCTTCCAGCCCGATTAAACTCCCATATCCTAGCTCTGGGGCCTTCCTTGTTGGCAGCTGGAGGCCAAGGGGGGAGCGTAGCCTCTTGAGCTCAATTGGTAAAGATCACAGATGTGGGGGCCCTGGCGAGGGTTATAGCTGGATCCTGGGTCATTGCAAACCGTGGGGCCCCTCCTGTGTAAGAACTGGGTTTACTGTTTCTCTTGGTCCCTTGAAGAGGAAATAACAGAGGCGCCAATTAAAGCTTTAAGACGTTAAATAAAAACCCTCTGTTGTTGGCTCTTAAACTTCGGAGTTAATGCTTGTTTGGCTTTACGATGGAGCCATATAGTCAGATGCCATTGCTCTGCTTTCTATTAAAGGGGGATTGGGTGGTTGGTGTAATTTTGTACTCCCCTTTTGCAGAAATCTCCCAGCTCTTGGCATGATTGTCATGTAAACAAGCAGTTTTATTGCTGAAATACATACTGTCAGAGGGGTGGATGTCCAGATTTTGTGGGACTACATGGAGCAAACATCTGCAGGGTACAATAAATACTCTTGTTTTCTTAGTCAGAAAACATTTGTAAAGCAGTACCGTCATAGAGGTTCAGTTATTGCACAAGAAATCTCCTGGATTCGTGGATAAAGCCATTTTGAATCCTTGGTCTTTTAAAGTTATTTCTCATCTTAAACAGGCTGTAAAACCTTAAAGTCCAAGGACATAGCCATGTGGTACTATTTAATATACACACTAAAATACTCTTGTTCCAGATTTATGTTTGACGTCTACAGCTGCCAATAATTTCCTTTTTTCTTTCTATAATAATTTTCACATTTTCCTAATAAGCATAAGTGACATGTTTTTCAGAGCTCTGGCATGTCCCTCCTCTATGTATGTCAGCAGCATAATTTAATGCGGCATGCGTGCACTTAGCCAGGGCATTTGCACATTATTGAATTTAGATAACCTGTAAAGTAGTGGACAGAGACGCATAATCATGTTGTGTCTATGTGTGAGTTGAAAATTGAGAGCCTTGTGTATCCAGTCTATCCAAGGTCTATCAAATAAATCCCATGCACGGAGCAGATTTGGATGGAAAAGCCTGCAGCTATAGTCCACATAGGTCCAACAGATGAAATAATAGTGTGAAATGAATGTCAAAGGCTTCCAGCTCCTGTCCCCAGAGCTGCATTGGTGTAATTAGTGAGGACGGCCCTTGCCCTTGCTCCCGTCTCACATCCACCCACCCCTACCCCGGTGGCTTGGACCAGAGGCGGGCCAGGGCAGCTCTCCCGGGACGTGGGGAGGAGTGGTGGAGCAGTGGTTGTCTCATGGGGGGGTGGGGTCAGATGTCAGGGTGGGCCTGTGGCCAGATGAGCGAAGCAGGGCTGATGCAAAGAGGCTTTTGTGGCATCATGGCTGAGCTCTCCAGGCTAAAGTGCACTAATCCATATTACATGTGCAAGAGCCACGCAGATTAACCAAGGTCTTCATCAAAATGAATTCAAACTTATCAATGCTGAGGGAAAGAGGGGTCAAATTGGATTTTTTATTTTTTTATTTATTTTTTTGCTTAGAACTGCTGAGAAGACATTTTCCAATAATGTTCTTTATAAATTAAGATTTTTAGTTTGAGAACTTAACCTCTGATGTGGAAGCCATTAGTTTGCCAGGCGAGGACCTAATAATGTGGAATTTAGGTAGTGACACACACAGTTATGAGCTGAAATAGAAACCATCTGACTGGTGTTAATGTCCTAACTCATTTGTGGTGACTGTGCTGAGGTTTAAGAACCAGAGCAGTGCTAAAATGTGCTCTCATTCTCACTGCTGTGACCTCAGTGCTTGGCCATTCTGTGGGCTGAGGTAGACCTAATTGAATACTTTATGTAATAATGGCATGTGATTAAATAAACACAATTTTCTGTTTAAGGGCTGTAAACAGTCAAATCTAATTTGGGTAATTTTCTTCATCTCTTCATCATCAATTTGACATTAGCTATGTAGTATTCCAATAAAGCGTTTTTGTTTCCTTTGTTTGGATATTCAGCAAAGAAAAAAGCAATTTTATGAATCTTGTTCTATCTTTGAAGCTCCGTAAATGCTATGGTCATATTGAAGGTTGAGATTCTGTGTTGGTATAAAGACAAGGTAAACAGCTGCTGATTTTGTCCTTAATTTGATTTAAACTCTACTGTCGACATTTTATTTTGGATCATAATGTGATATTCCTAAGTAACTTAATTTGGGCCGATGTGGTCAGCCTTGATTTGCATTTGTCAGAGGGGTTTTTCTGATAATGTCTGTACTTGATGGCGACTTGTTTCCTGTTATAGCTTGAGTTAATATTAGATTAGCCTGCATTTTTGATTTTATCGTGAGAAAGTCGTTGAACTTTTTCATTACCAGTGTCTGTACATGCTAGTCGAAAACAACATTTTGTAATCACTTTAGCAGACTTGCTAACTGTATCAGCTGCTTAGGCTTCATTAATAGAAACAGTTTATAGATGTCTAAAAGCAGGCCAAGGTCACAGCTCTCTAAAGCCTGCATATCCGTAAGAAGGCAATACAAGCACAATGTTCCTCTTCCACCTCCTTATGAGACACAACTCTGAATCAATAAAAGTGTGCAGAGCAAAATTAATCTACCCACCACCATCTTGGCCTCTATTTGCAGTGTGAGGGATGCCGGCAGCCATTTTGTTTTGCTGTTCTCAAATGATACCCTGTGAAAAGATGCCGTCTGTGCATGGAGTTAATTAAGCCATAGTTTTGGAGTCATAATTGATGGAATCGTGGAGTCATAATAGAAATTGCAGAGCCTCAGCAGCTGTGGCATCCTCCAGTGGTGAAAGGATATGTTAATACAGCCCTGAATGCAATCAGATTGTGTTGTTTTGTCCTTTTTTTGTAAAGCCAGTTGCTTCTTTTTCTCAAGGGGTCTTATTATGCACTTTGGTAACACTGGAGACCCACTGTGCAATCCAATGGGAAGCCAAAAGACCCATACAGTGCACCCCTTAAATCAGTCGTAGCATCTGGCTCATCCACCCTGGCGAATCCTTTTACATGTGAGGCGAATGATCAGGCCTTGTATTATTTATGACTAGTACTTTTCCATAGCAGGCTGTAATGCACCAACCGACCATAACATTATGACCACCCACTGACTATTATTTGTCTTTTGTGTTAGTGGTATCTGCGTGATATTGAATCCAAAACCAGTTTGATCAGACCACAATGACCTAACTTCTTTCCCCTTTCCTTCATTGGACCACGTTTTCAGTAGTTGAAAATGAGCATGAGAATTTGAGTGATGACTTGAAGGTGGACAAAGTAACTTTTCTTGTTTGGAATGTTTCGTACTATGGCCTTAAACATCTGTCCGTGGAGACAAGCAGGTGACCTCACCAGGCCAAGTTACAGGTATGATTTGTGGCAAGACGATCCCACTCACAGTAAGAAAATGTGTTTTTCCAATATATTCTTAAACAATTAAAACTGTAGAAATAATAGATATGTTTAATACCATACAGTGGGACATTATCATGTGATAACATACTAAAAAAATTCATAGTGCATCTCCCAGTTTAGCCCTTCACACAAACAATAATGTATCACAACTCACAGGTTCCTCAAATACAAGATATTCAGCTTTACCTGGTATTTTTAGCAATTAAAACATCAGTAATTAAATAAAGTCCAGGTAGATTGAACCTTAAAGGGATATGCCACCCCCAGGGCAAATTTGGGCATCTCCCCACAGTCCAGAGACTAAAATAAGTGGTGGAAAGCGTTTTCCTGCTCACCCAGCCATTGTCCGAGTCTGTCGCCACTGACCGCCGCGGTATCTGAAGCTCCTCCGCCTTAGACTGGAGTCTAACGTCGCCAGAGAAAGATTTCGGCCAAAAGGAACTAATTTGCTCGATGCGTTTCCCAATTACTTTATGTGTAGTGCGCATTCATATCGAGTGTAAATAAATGTGCAAATCAACACGGAGAGCTTGCCTTGGTCATTTTGGGTGGGAACTATTTTCCAGTGCGGAAGAATACAGTCGAATCACGCATTTCCTTTTGGCCGAAATCTTTCTCTGGCGACGTTAGACTCCAGTCTAAGGCGGAGGAGCTGCAGATACCGCGGCGGTCAGTGGCGACAGACTGGGACAATGGCTGGGTGAGCAGGAAAACGCTTTCCACCACTTATTTTAGTCTCTGGACTGTGGGGAGATGCCCAAATTTGCCCTGGGGGTGGCATATCCCTTTAAAGGCAAAGCAAAATTTTCAACTTCACCTGTCAGCTGTCATGTTATGCCAACTAGCTTCATCTTTGGCTTTGGATACCTGTACAACTGAATCAATCCCACATAAAACTGCCTTTTTTTTACATTAGGAGCATTTACAGTTTTATACGCAGCCAATCGAAGTCTGAAATTGCAGCGTGCGAGAAATATACACCAGGAAAGTATACAATTTACTCTCCCCGTCCGCTGTGGTTTCCATCATCTCCCCTCTCTGCCCCCTCCACTTCTGCTTTTCCCAGGCTGACCCTAGCATTACGGTGCAATAGTGCAGCTAGGTAATGATGAGAAATGGAGTTATAATGCCAGTTGTTAAACCCCGGGCCTCACAACAAATGTGCTTCAGAGACCTTGCATTTGTCTCTGAATGGATTAGGCCTTTGCTCGGCTAACCCTATATTTAATCTCACTCCCACTCTGCCAGCAGCCCTGTTTCTCATGGTAACAAATATACTGTCATGTATAGCGTTAACTGCTGGACCACCTGGGCTTATTGCAGGCTTTTTGTCTGTGTTATTGAAGGTTTATAAGGCGGAAAGAGGTGGCAAAGGTGCTGTGGTAATCTTCCATCTGGTTTGTGCCACCAATGTATGTATAAATCATTAGATGCTGTCGTGCCATGCTCATAAAATTGGCACAAATTTAATGCCACTTTAAACAATAGTGTGCTGTTTACATAATAGATATAAAAAAGCAGATGGGATAATTAAAAATAACCGAAAATGTTGTAGCATCACATAGTTTTCACTCCAGTTTTTAAGACTGGTTTAAAATTGTTTTAAATTAAACTTTCATTGACACAAGATGGTGTTTGAATCATTTGCCTTCTGATTTTTGGCAAAGAAAGCCATATTCTGAAATGTCAAGAGTTAAACATTTGCATGGAGCTTTTTTTTACATGGCTGCCAACTAAATATGAGGTCATATTTTTATCCTGCATCAAATCATGAAACTGGATTTTTCCACATTTGAACATTTCTACTACACTAGGTAAACAAACACATGCTTCTCACCTGATCATTTGGCACACATTATACAGTGATTATTCTCAGACCCACTGGAGCCATACAATGTTAATAAACTGGTGGTCTGTGTTAAATTATCAATGTGCGTGAAAAATTCATCAGCACACGTCTTTCACACTGTCTGAGTTGCGCTCTATTCACTTTTATCTCGTTAGGGGAATGGAAATGTTATTACAAAGGAAATAACGCCACTTGTTTTCCATTTTCTGTTTCACATCTGAAGCAGCCAGTTAACTGTGAGATTGCTCTGATTATTATCATTACCTTTGGTTTTCACGCATAATTTGGTGGGCTTTGGTTATCCTGCAGGTAAGCTCCATAAGTCAGTGGCAAGTGGCATGGCTGTCCTCTCAGAGAGCAGCAGTGAAGCATATCAGAGGTTGTTATTGTAGGCACCCTGCTAAGTGCACATAAATTACTTGCTAATCTCACTTGTTCCATTTCCATCTCTTTTTCTTAGTGTAAATTATACCCTAGTGAAGACAAATCAACAAGACCTCACAAGGTTGTGCCTTCTGTTTTCACGTTTCTGGGACAAGAGCTGCAAAATGTAGTTTTTGCCTCTGTCAATCTTTCAAACGGCTCAGAAGGAGATGAAATGAAAGCTGTTGGTCCATAAACACTTGTGTATCAAATGTAAGATCTAGTTTGCACATTTTCTCCTGGCGGCGCTGTGAAGACGATAAAGAATGTCAAGGTGACATGTGCGTGCTTTTGGAGGAAGAATAAAGACAGCAGTGTCCTTGCTGATTCTATCAGTGGAAGCCATTCTTTACCTCGTTCATTGGACAAGCAGCAAGAGTGGGGGAGGACGGCCCTGAGAGGCTGGAGGTGCAGCAGAATACAAACATAACATCTCTCCTCCAAACACAAGTCCAACACTACACTGTTATCAGCATCCAACTGCTTTGCCTCCCTTATCGATCTGCGGAGCTGGGCAATGCAAATGGCTGCAGCTAGCCTGGGGTGTTCCAGCATCAATGGAGAGTAATTATCTTCGGCAACAACCAATATTGAATAGTTAAGCCTGGGGATAAGGTAGCCAGGAGAGGCTTCAAACAGTCACTCACCTCTGTGGGCTGAAGGCTGATGGATGGATCAGCTGGGATTGGCTGCTGCAGGGGCCCCACAGGCAAATGAGCAGAGTTACCAGCCCTCATCTCCCTGTGCCCTAAGAGCACAGCATTACAAATCCCAGAGAAAATTCATTTTTAATGTGCCTGGCGGAGGGCGCTTTTTGTTCTACACTGCCACGATCAATCAGGATGACTTTTCATGTCGGGCAGGAACCTCGAGAACCATTTGCCATGAGGGCTTTGATGAGAACAACTTTCGAGACAGTTAAAATACTGCCTTACACCCACCATCTCAAAGAGCAGATAGAGAATATGAAATGAGCTGAAGGCACCACAACACATTAGTGCTGCTGTATCCATTTGTCCATGTATTCTTTTATTTCTAACTTCTATGATAGCAATACCCTTTGCGCTTAGTTGGGTTACGAGAGTGCTTGAGCCTCTCTAACATGTTCTGCCCTGCGCTCTCACCAGCCCTACTTGTATTCTGGAGTATAGCCGCTCCAAATGGATGACCTAGAAATGCTGTCCATATTGAAAGATAGGAGTCATCGAAGAAGGTGCTCATTCTCACATCGTTGGTCTCTGCTACTCGATCCTCTTAATGAATAAATCATGGTTTCCGCCAGCCACTCTCCAGATCGAAATTACAATGTACATCTGCAGAAATAAAATGGAATAAAACATGACTGGGCCTCGGTTTTGGTAGCGACAGCCTATGTTGTTCCTCTCCACTGTCATTACTTCTAATACTAAGCGTTAAAAGTAGCAATTGTTGAGATTTCAACTTTGAGAACAGAAACCCATGCCGCTGTTGAAGTGTAAAAAATATACTGGATGCTGCATAAATATAGGGTCGTTCGTTAAAAGTTCACAAAGTCCAGCTTAGTTACTAGTTTTTACTGTCTCATTATAAAATAGCAAAACAAGAAACCATCATTTGAATGTAGCATATCATTTTCCACAACAGAGAGATGAGCAGTTTGCTTAAAAATGAAAATACTTTCTTGATTGAATGTTTTGCATATCAAGATCAATATGTATGCTTAAACACTACTTTTACATTTGGGTTTTCTACTCTGGGGTTTCCTTACAAAAATCCTCTTGTTCATTTGGCATGCCCTTATCCTGGCCTATCCATGGGTGTCAGAGTTATGAAACTCTTCTGTATTTAACAATTCAAAATTAAATATTGTATATTTTTTAATGGTAAAAAGTGCTCAAAATGGCACCTCTACACATGAAGCTGAAACCTGTCTCATTTAGTTTCACCTTTCCATCTTTTTAACTAGCTTTTATCTTTGCATCAACCTATTTTAAGAAGTTGTGTCAATTATAAGCCATATTCTATTTCCACAATGTGCATATTTGAACCAGGTTCTTTCAGTCAACGCCTGACTTACCTGAGATTAACTGTTCTACAACCTGAAATAGGCAGTATTATCCTCCCGTGCTAAACTTACATAGGAAGTCCACAGCTGGCTAAGATATACCGAACAATTTCAAAGGATGCATGTGCTAGTCATCCTCGAAACTAAATGTAACTCTGTGGGCTTATTGCTAAGTCCCTCTAAAGCTCGTCTTATGTATTCATTTCACTGTGAAAATAATATTGTGCCTGTTAGTTTGACAGAAATAACACTTAGAACAGTGTCAATGACGTGGCCCCACACTTTTTGAACGCTAGAATTTGCACATTAAACCGTGGCTTTTTCAACAACAGCCGGACCCACTTAATGCTTCTGCTGCATCTCATGAATACTGTTCTCATTTTGACAACTCAAGCCTTGTTGTAAATGTGAGCAATACTTTGCAGAAAGTAAGTGTTAATGACTTTCCCACTCACTAAGAGGAACTTGCTCAAAATTAAGCTGTTGGAATAAAATGCACTACTTTTAAGGAGGGAGTAAAAAACATTAGGTAAAAATATCATCCAGTTATTTCAGTTATATAATTTTGGTTTAAAGGTATTCAAACATTCAAACTGAACTGATAGGCTCTATTGGTGCTATGTGTTAGTGCAACTTTAGTTTTGCTTTAATTGGATCAAACCCTACTTTCAAATTATAAATACCAGCTTGTGAAAGCCTGATCCCATCAGATCTCAGAAGCTAAGCAGGGCCGGGCCTGGTTAGTACTGGGATGGGAGACACTGGGAAAATCAGGTGCCACAGTGGGGCGCCAGTAGCAAAAACTGTTGTTGTGTCCTGAGGCAAGACACTTCACCCACATTGCCTAGTATGAAAGTTGAGTGTGTTTGAGTGTTGGTGGTGGTCGGAGGGGCCGATGGCACAGATTGGCAGCCCTGCTTCCGTCAGTCTGCCCCAGGGCAGCTGTGGCTACAATAGGAGCGTACCATCACCAAGTGTAGAGTGAATGAATAATGAACTTGAACAATGAACTGTAAAGCGCATTGGGTGTCTTGAAAGGTGCTATATAAATGCAATGATTAATGAATTAATAATAATGCATTTCATTTATATATTATTTGTAGACAATATGATTTTTACTATCTTAAAAATTTAGGTCATTAAAGTAGGTCATTACTAATTATTCTCTGCCAATGAGTTTAGTGCTTTTCACAACTGTTAGGCCCTGTCCCCATGACAACGTTTTTTGGTGGAAACGGGGAAGTTTGTCTTCGTTTGGGCCTGTCGTCCACACGGCGCCGGCGTTTTTGGGGGGTGAAAATGATGTTTTTCAAAAACGGGTTCCAGAGTGGAGAAGTCGGAGAACGCCGGGGGTCGCGTTGCCGTGTGGGCGGCAAAAAACGCGACTGTTGGGAAAATGATGACGTCGCGATGCCGTAATCATCACATGATCAGTGACCAGAAGGTAATCCTGCGCACAGTACGCAGGACACACGAGTGTTTGCCAATTCAAAGCTAAACACGTATTTTAAAACTGGAAAAATTCCGTCAATGAAAAGGCAGATAGTGGACAATGAGGAGCCTATACCAGTTTGAGGGTGTTGGTTGTAAATAAAAAAATAGAGCAACCATTTCTTGTCTTTTTTAGTGAATGAAAATTTACCTTTTACAAACAGGCACATGCAGTATCACACACAAAAATATATGAAAGCATTTCTGTTTTCTTTACACAAATTCACACAACTATATAACTGCCCGTTGGTGATGGTCCCTGGTTGTATATTCTCGCAGACAAGCCAACATAATGTCCGAGTATGTTTAACATTCCCATATTAAGATCCAAACAAGCATTTTGCGTAAATAACACGAGCAAGGTTAACGAGAGTTCTACTTGTTAATGTCTATCTAATAAAACGATAGCAAGTAATACTAACTATCGATTTATAGGCAAAAACTCTGCTCACGCAGCGCAAATCTTCGTTCTGTGGCGTCTGTCTATGTTAGGGACGGTTAACATTTTCACATTACCGGAGTGAGTCCCTGCTACATTGGTGGAGCAGGGGGACAAAATAAATTTGCGTTTGTTGATGGTCCCTAAAGTACACGTGTTTGCTTGTTTACGAAAGAGAAAGGAGAAACTTTATGTGCATGTGCTCTTTGTAGTCTTGCGTTTCCGGCGGCTCTGGCTCTTTCCGGTTTACAGCGCCACTTATCGGTGTGACATATGTACTACATCGTTTTCACTCAGCGCTCCGTGCTCATCTTGATGCAAATGTTTTCTGATCCAACACGTGTGTGGATGAGACTTTTTTTCACCCCGGGTAAAAAAAAAACAGGAACGTTGTCGTGGGGACAGGGCCTTAGAGACCAGTGCTGTGTTTTTCTGTGCCAGTAAAGCTAACAACAGCTAACATGCTAACATGTGCTTCCTGATTATTGGACAATAATATGCTTTCTAATTACATGCAGATGCAGACAGCATGCAGCAGACTTATTTTGACCTCAAGAGCTGCTTATACAGTATATTTGTACAGAGGAAGACACATTTTTCTCAAATACATGGGGAAACATGTACAGGACCTTTAAAGGCGCGTCACATGGCATTACGCATTCACTTCCAGTAGTGTTAAGATGGCAAGGCTGCAGTGAGAGAAGTGTTTCCATACAGATTAGCTCCTGGTTTTACACATTTTACATGTTTAGTCTTTGTTTAGCTCCACAGTTTTGCCCAAAATTCGGTTATAGTACTTGATCTGATGTCAAAATTTCAAATATTACAGTTTTTCTTCACTGTGCTGGAAGAGTGAGGGGAGAGCTACAGATATAACTGACCCTCAGGAGTGGTGATACTTTTATGGCCTAAACTTCTATTGTTCGTTTCATTGGATCTTTGTGGCTATAGTTTCCCATGATGCCCCTCTGCTCCAACATCTGCTTTACTGTTTTATACATTGAGCTGGACTCTTCCCATGTCTAAAGTCATACTGTACACTCACTATATTTTTAGGATTTGTGTGCTATTTAGTGCATTCTGGTGTTTTCAAAAATAAGTTGAATCATTGTGTAAGTTCAGTTTAGTTTAGGCGGGGATTTCCATTTCAAACACGCATGTGTCGTGTTGCTTTGGAGACACATAGTACTGTAATAGGGATACAGTACTTTAACTGATTAACCATAACATAAACTATACTTTGTTCCAAAAATGTCTCTTAAAAGAAATTAAATTGTTGTGAAATCTCTCCTATTGTTGATGTACTGTATTTGCTTTGTTTTTTTTTATAAAGATGTTTTTTTTTACTTTTATTGTTTACTTTTCTATTTTTTTTTAGTTTAGTTTGTTTCATTTCCAACAGTTAGTGAGCATCATTCTGTAGCTCATAAAAACTGCCAAAACTTAATATTTTCAAGAACTTTTTATTGATTACTTTTTTACATCTACCCAAGTAACTTCGAAAAAATATATAGATTTTGGCTGTAGCTCTGATTGTGTCCAATTCTCCAGTGTTTTTTTAAGTAAACTGTGCAGGCATAGGGATGACCCTTAATCACAGTCAGCTGGAAAATAATTACAAGTCTTGCATTCTTGGCACAAGCCGGCAGCGGGCTATAACTCATATTGTTATTTCGTGTGAGACAGTGCATGTAACCCACAGGCAAAATGTGGATGTGCCCAGTCTATGGCAGGTACAAATTATTTATGCATTTGCAAAGCTGTATTTATGGTAAAAAAGGATTTGTTTCAGGGCTGCTCTTCTCTCAGGAGTATAACGCAGCATGGCAGAAAGTAAACAACAATCTTCGACTTGTCTCCAGAAAATTCCATGGGGAGGTTGAAGTGGTAACAAAGGCCTCATGTACTGCGGGTTTGGCTTTTCACTCAAGCTTCAAACCTCTTTCAACCTGACTTCAATCAGGGCTAAGTTAAGCAGGTCATAAGAGTGAACATGATAACCACAGGGCTAACTTTGTAGCAGACGTCAGAGCTTGTCCTCCCCCTCTTTAGCCTCTCAGTGTTCGCCTCTTAACTGTATTTTAGGAATAACGTCCTTACATGTCAGTGAGCAGCAGATGGGTATAGCTAGTTTAGACACAACTGATGCCAATCTATAAATTCCCAAGGCAAGCAGAAGTTTTAGGAAATCACAGCAAGAAATTCGGTAGAGAGGGAATTATAAGTATGTAGCTTTTCCCCGAAGGCTGGGGTATTTCAGTGGACTTAAAATAGAAGTTGTAATCGTGGTATAGCAAAGTCATAGTGTATTTTTTGCATAATCTTTCCAAGAGGACATGTGTTTGTTTGGCGGTAGAATCTCGAAAACGATCTTGTGTAAAGTTTGCATCTGGACTACAGCCCACATCAAAGGTTACACAAACAACAATAGGTCATAGATAGACTGCAGTTACATTCATAATACTTTATATATGTGACTGTGTAATATACCAAACATACACCGAGAATAAGTATTAGCATAAACATAGCATAGGCAAATTCTGTATCTGAACAGAAGGTATAGACATATTGTACACAATATTTATAGAGCATAATTTAAATTGTAGTTTCATGTATTCACAATAATGTGTGTCTGTGTCAAACAAGCAGTGTAAGGGGCTGTTTAGACGAGGACGATTGCGATTGAAAACGACTAAATATTCTATCGGAAGTGTCTTTCGTTTACACGGCAACTGCGCCGTTGGGCTCTGAAACCGCAAAAATCTGAAGACTCCTTCCAGAGTGTGGAGTTCTGAAGACGGCCTGGGTCGTGTCTCCGTCTAAACGGCAAGAAGCGCAAAACATGTTCACGCCGCATACACCTGACGTCACACTGGATGCGCCAAGCCAGTAAAAAAAATAACAATACGTCGCAGGCGACAGAGGCAAGTTTGGACAAGACCGGGCAGAACTAGTCAGTGGTGGGACAATTTTGAGAATGGATTAGTTGATGACAGTGCTTGGGTGGAAAACTTCAGAATGACTAAACAAGCTCTTGTTGCATTAAGCGAAGAGCTCCCACCCTACATCGAGGGCGAAACAACCGTAATGAGAGCCCCTGTCGGTGTCCTGAAAAAGGTAGCTCTGACATTATATTAGCGGCCTGGCATGCATATTCAATCGAATTCCCCCACTTTTGCGTCTTCGTATAAACAAACATTTCCTGTTGAGAACGCTCGTCTAAACGCGGATAAAAAATTGAAGACGAGACGCCACTTTTGCGTCTTCTGTTTTGATCGTCGCCGTATAAACGTAGTAGTTTTATACAATATGCTATTATTATTTATGTGAATCATGAAGTTGACATATTAACATCAGTGGTTTGATTGACAATTGTTATAGGTTGCTCACTGACCTGATCGAATGGCTTCAAAGTGCACTCACTGTAAATCTCTTCTATAAAGAATGAATGGGCGCCTCTAGTGCACATAAGGTTGAAACTATGTGTCCTCATGATTGGGAATAGTGTTAACAAATCAGATCAAGCCCTCGTACATTGATTGCTCTGGTCTCGTCCCGTCTTCATTTTCAACAGCTGCTGACACACACACACACACACGCACACGCACACACACACACACACACACACACACACACACATACACACACACATACACACACACACGTAGAGGCACAGGCTGACGCTCAGTGCAGCCCAGTGTCTCCAGCCTTGCACACGGAGAGCAGCTCGGAGCGGAGCGCACTGCGTTTTTCGGAACTTCTTCTGTTTTCCTCAATATCGACACGGACTATTTGGATAATCTGCACACGCTACAGCCAAAGGACAAAGAACAAAAAAGCATCGCGGTCAATGGATATGTATTTTGTTGCGTTTGAGCTTGAGCTTATGCGTTAAGGGAATCTATTGTGAACGATCTGTCAGCGGCGCTTGCACCGTTCGCCTTGGAGTCGCAACAGCGGTGCCGTAGCTCCAGAAAGACCCACCGCGCTTTCTCCGGGAGACACAGAATTACCTCTAGAACTTTCGCGAAGTGAAACAAACTGATTTTCTCTAGTTTTCCCTGCACATAACTGCTCTTTTTTTTTTCTTCTGGTAGACGAAGGGAAAGATCGTTCAAGCAGCGACTTATTGTTCCAGCAGGTTGTGTTTTCATTTTATTCTTTACGCATCCCCGTCGAACTATCAGCTGCCCGGTGTTGGATTTATCCCAAATAATGCTGGCATCGATGTTTTTGTGATGTGATTGCTTTATTTTCTACGGACCGGGAGACGATGTGGATTTTCTTCGTGTGCGAGCTGCATGCACAGAATTGGTAAGCGTTCCAAAGCATTAAAAACGTATAGATAGGCAACATTTGCTTTTATTTTCGAAATGATTACTTGATGTTGGAGTCGGAACGCGGATAGGTTATGCTTTTTGTCGACTGAAGAACACTGGCTGACTGTGTTCCGTGAAAGCAGTCTGTCTGTGCGCAGGCAGGCGCATTTTCCTCTCCGACGACGCAGCTATTCAAAGTAGTGCAGACTGGGCTTGAAAACACACTGACATAATATATTCTGTGTAAAATTAATATGTGTTAGTCCCTGCGCGTTATGTGGTTCGTAGGACTAATAGACAGATAGAAAAAAACGAAAATCCCCCGTGCGTAAATTGCTTAAGATCCAAATACGCTCCTACAAATGCCAGGTCAACTGCTCGTTTATTCCCCGCTGCAATATCTTAATCTTTGTCACACGTCTGTGCGCATTATTGCAGTCTAGCGTCGCCTTTTGCCGTGGACTTTTAAATCCGCTGAACACAATCCTGAGTGCGCACCGTGTCTGACCCGCTCAGCCACGGGAGGAGCTGTTTAATTAGGTTTTCTTCCCCCCCATCGCACCCACCAATCTCAACCATCAAGGTCAGGCAGGATCACATGTCGCCTCTCAATATTAGTTCAACACTTAGGCCTCATATGACACGAGGCTGCCAGTGTTATGCTGCACCCAAAAGAATACCTCCTTTATTATTAGAAGTTATTTTAGACACATGACTCTTGGAAAAAAAAAATCATAAAAAACCACCTATAATAACATATTCCTATAGGGGACTCAAGGCGAGCTTAACGTGATTTGCCCTATTTTATGGTCTCCCTGGGCATTAGTGTAATATTTCCATAGGGACTAGCGGCTGTATCCTCATTTAATCCGTGCTATATGCAGACCTAAGTGGTGATTTAACCGTGGTAGTCGCGCTCTCAATCTCAAATATCACATCTCACTTTATAATGGCTATGTTTGACATCTGAGTTATTGATTATGCCCTTGTTTTCACGTAGTACTGGAAAAAATGCACAAAAATCTACACACAACTACAAGTTAGTAATATCCTGTTGCTTTTACAGTTGGTAAGAAGAATATAAAACACTTTTGTTGATGATGGTAGCAAACAAAATATCCGAAATTATCATAATTACATATACAAATGTATGGAAGACTGTTGTGTTTATTAAATTTAATATAATCACACACACACAAAAAAATAAAAAATAAATTCTCAAAACACATTTTTATGCAGAAAACATGCATTGCAAAAATTATTAAGTTCTCTGTAGGGCTGCCTTGTAACTGTAATAAAGTGTCCATAAAATATCTCCAGTCCATTATCTCTTTATTGCCTCTTAGTTAGTGGCTTGTAGGGGGTGTGACACTGTATTAGCAATCACTCCTCGAGCGAGCGGATACCTACCTCTAACCACACACCAACATATTAAAATACATATCTCTCCTCCCTCCTCCGGCACCTATATCTGTAATCTACTGCAGATGGGGCTCTGGAATTAGCTTGCAAAAACCTCTCTTCTTCCTATCTTCAAAAGCCCATTTATCTTGAGCGGGGAAAGCCGATAAGAAACAGGCCTGCTTGGCAAATGTGATAAGAGGGCGAAAAATCCTCTAGCTATTTGTAATGTAAGAGTTGAGGCAGATCACAGCTGGGGGAAAAACATGACAAGCCTAGCATCATGAGACTAATACTTTGTGCCCCCTGAAGCCTGGATATGAGATATGAGACGAAATGGAGATTTATTCAGTATGTGTGCATGAGCTCACCACTGAAAAACAAGCCAAAAAGACAACCAAGGAAATAGCCCCAGCATTTGGATTCTACCGCGTTGTGACCAAAGCTGCTGAAATATTGTCGTTATCTACTGTAAATTGTTTTGCGACAGTCCAGGGAAAAACAAAAACAGTTAAATATTGTCAGTTAAATATTTTGTTGATAGATTTCAGGTCAAAACTGTTTTTCAGAACAAATTTTAAAAGTGTTGTAAATTTAAAGTGGTACCTGACTAAAAAGAAGAGCAAATCCAAATTGGCTTTTACTTCAGAGATTTAAGATGGCCTTTGCAAAAAACTCCCAGGAAACATGGAAAAGGGTTTACTGCAGTTCTGCAAAACAAATCATGTTGTTGGCCAGCTACTGCTTGAAGTGCTAACTGTACTCAAGCGATTGTCGTCACATGGGTAAATGTTTATAGTATGTGTTTATTGCTGAAAAACGTACTCGGGATTTATGTGTTCATGGATAAATGCAGAACATTGTGCTACAAAAGCATTCTACTTCATCTCATCACATAAAAACAGTGAACTTGATATTTTTAATCTACAATTGAATGACCATATACTTAAATTGCTTTTGTCCCAGCCACATTTTGACTTGAATTTGTAAATTGAAACAATGCAATCCTGTATTTCCCCAAATCTTTTTCAAACATGCTTCACTGTTGCGCAATGTGGTGTGTTATGTTCGTAAGTATATTTTCTGCTCTTGTAGAAAATGAAGCAGGTATTTCTGTCCATCAGAGTTATAGGCCACATGGGAGGTGGTCTGTTCTGACGACGTGTCATTACTGCATAACAAATGACACTGAACATGTGATGTTATTCATACTTCAAGGACACTCCCCGAGCTCCTGCATTTGTGGGTCCACCGTGGGAGATGAAGAATTTATGCTCGTCTCTGTGGCACTTGGATCTACGTCTTAATCCTGTCAGGGGAGCCACCATAAAACACTTGTTCTGCACCAAACGCACATAGAGATTTTCACAGATGAGGTAGTTGCTGTGGAGTGAGGCATTTGGCAAGTAACTCTGCTAATGCATGTTACAGAAATGTCTGTTTTTAATATTTCAGTTCTATATGTATATATATAAAGCAAGGACCGCAGTGACTGTAATGGGACAGGGAGGTGTTGGCAAAACAGAATAATTTTTTTCTCCCAGTTTTATTGCACTTCCTTCAGAGCGGGCTGTGTTATTAACTCCATAGGACGGTGAGAGATTTATGTGCAGGTCCAAATGGAAGTGACCAGTGACCTTTCCTGTGACGTTAGCAGCTCTCAAAGTGCTGCACAATGGACTGATTCCACAAAGAGACGTGTCTCTGTGTCCCTCATCTCTCCATATCTGATGTTATTTTCTAAATGTGAGCGGCCAGTGACTTTCTTTTCCTTTCTTTCTGAATAACATGTCTCTCAGCTCAAAATGTCAGCCGTGTGATGCACAAAGCAGCGTCCAAGCCCTTTGAATGCCTCGCAGTGCTATTGAAGCCATAGGTTAGCAGTCGCTCACTCAGCGGCTAATGTGCTCTGTGGCTCATAGCTGAAGCTACTGAGCATCACCTCACCTGCGGAAGCTGAGCTTGTATTATGTGAAGCAGTATTAGCAGCGTTACCTCAGTCCTGCTATAATGTTGTTTTTATTGTTTTCTTTGATAAAAAGCCCCTCTTCACTTCAAACGCCAGCTAAATCCCATACATATTTCAAAAAAAGCTTTCCCTTTAATCCTTGAAGTCCTTCTGCAATTAGCCACTGACAGCAGAGCCTTGTGTAGGTCACAATCGAACAGGGCAGGGACAAACTAGTGCTCCTTTGATTCTGGGCTGCTGAGAACCCTCAGCACTCAGGCTGCTTATTGGAGCCCATCTCAAGGAGAGGTGGAGGCACTCGACTGAATTCCCCTTCTTTTGAAGCTGCCGACCTGGGTCAACCTGTCATTTTGGCCGCTGGCCAGCTCCCTACCTAGCACTCGCCTCTCAGTTTCTCTGCTGATCTCCAAACAGTGCTTTCCCGAGAGCAGCCGTGTCTTTTGTTACCTTTATGAGGCGTAATTAAATGTGCACGGCGTGGCACAGTGTTTGAGCAGGAACCCCAGGCGTGCCATTAGCCAGATGTGGCTGCTCAGTTCTTAATGATAGAGGAACAGAGGCAGAGGAGACAAGCCCAGGAGTCCTTCATCACGCCATCCCAAGGTGTCGTGTGGGCCTAATTGCCCCATCGTTTTGTGCACTATACAAGCCCCCATGACACCTACATTCATGCATTCATTATGTCGACTCCCAGTGCTATATCAGGCGGCAGTGCTCATGTACAACTGGAGGTGGGTGGCACACTGCAGCTAGGCTTTTAGCCAGCAAGTATGATTCAGGGGAGTCCTTAACACCTTTGTCTTCAATATGGCACGCAGGAGTGTTGCAATGTTCACTGTAATGTACTGCATTAAGTGCACACGACATCTGCCTAGAGAGGGTTTCATTGTCCTGTACTCTCATCATGAGATTGCGTGAGAGCCATAAAAGACATGTTTTGACATGTGCTTTATGAAATGTGCTGAGCGAGCCGTGGGTCTATTTCCTCATAGGTGAGTTTGGGTGTGCATGTCCTTGACAAGAGGGGCAGCCATTAGAGCCACTCTGTAGAAAACAAGACTCTGTCTGTGTCAGCCTGAGGTTTGAAGTGCTCTGGGATCTCACTGACAAATACTGAGTGATCGGCTCACATTCAGTGCTCCCTTCCAGCTCTGTCTTGGATCTGACTATTGAGACTTCTTATATTACCCTTAAGCCCTTTCACTTTCAGTGTATTAAGGCCCCCTATCCCTGTTCTGTCTTTAATCCTGCAACATGTTTCCCCTTAGTAAGCACATTTAAGCCAGGAGCTTTAATTAGACACGTCTTCCCCTGATGTGCATGTGTATGAGGTCCGTTCATCCTGGGGAGCGTCAGTGGAATTGGGCCTACATACCAAACATACGGTGCCCTCGCTGGAAAGCAGGCCCCTTCGTTAGTGAGGAACTGACGAGCTGCCGCTCACATTTGGGTAATTAACACCGCCACAGATTGTGGAACAGCTGTGCAATTTAGCACTGTGGCAACAGCAGCGAGTCAAGAGAGACTCTGCAAACACAGGAGCCTGTGAAGCACCTCGCTCAGGCCTCATCCAACTGTCTCCAGTGGCCAAACAGAATGCACATCCACAGCTCCAGGCTAAGCTACATAACAGATCACACTTAGAACAGAAACAAGACCATGCAAGGAGATATTTTGAGATGTAAACACTAATGCCTATTTCTTCATTACTTATTCCCCAAGCTCAGATGTACAGTGGAACTTTATTTTATTCTACACAGTATGGTTATGTTGAACAGTTTCTGTTTGCTTGTCAGGATCAATATTAGTCTGTATTCATACAGTTTACAAAAAGCCCTGTGGGATTGTTTTGTCGAGATGGATTGAGTAGAAAAGCAGCCACACTTTCCCTGTGTAATTTAGGGGCTTTTCATCTCTTTTCTTGGCTCAGCAAAGTTTGCCCCCACAAACTAAATTATATGTGAGAAGAATTAAAGCATCTCAGTCTCCGTTTTGTTCCTTTTGATGATAGTTAATGTGTCCCATTCCATCCTGCTCTTTATTTCAGCTTGTTTTTATCCTCACTGATCTACAACATCTGGTTTTGGGTTTAACCATTGGGGAGTGGCGAGAGTGTGGGGAGAAAAATGCTTGTACACATGCACTTTAAGCCTGGCTTCTACCTGATTATTACAGCACAGATACAAACATCCTGAGTTGTTGGCTAACTGTCAAGTTGAAAGCATTCTGCAGTGACAGCTCCTAGACAGTTATTTGCTAAGCTCCATGGCATGTATTCATTTAAGTTGTAGCAAAAGTACTATTTCCAAACAATCTGTGTTTTACAGCCGAGTGCTGCAGTAACGATGAGTTGCTCTGTAGTTAAGTGTGATTGTGTATGGTTGAACCCTGTTGACTCGCTCCTTCTCTGGCCTATCAAGTATCAGTGACAGTGACATGCCCAGGGCTGTCAGCAGGCCATGTCCATGTGCTCCACTCCCTCAGACACAGAATGGAGAGAGCCTGGGGAACTTGTTAAATTTCTGCTAAGCTAGGTTATCCTGACTTTGACATGAGGCATTTCCTTGCAATCTCTTCAGGTCTTCTGCAGCCATCATCAACCACAACTGTGTGAGTGAACAGGGCAACAGAGGCGATGCAACGATAATAATGTGAAAATGTCTATGCGCTGTAATGCCAGGTGAAGCCAAACGGACAGGCAGGCAGCCAGCCTCTGAAATGTATTCTGGGAGGCCAGGCCAGGCCCCGGCGGTGCTGTCATTTATTTATCCTATCTGCAGTGCCTAGAGAGGTGAATAGAGGAGAGATGGCACAGGCTTCCTCCACCAGAGGGCTGGCCCACTCTGAGGGATAGAAAATATAATTGGGCTGCTCTCACTCACGGCTCTGGCACCAATAAGACATGTCTCTCTCCCTCCCTTCCTCGCTCACCCACCCACATGGCTTGCAGACAGGCTGAGGAGCAGAGCAGAGCTGGCCTTCAGTCTCAGAGCAGGGACGACCCAAACAAGGCTTGTCACTTGTGCTTACAATGGCACTTATTTGATCGGGGGAGGTTTTTCTCCCTTCCTCCCACAGCTCAGTGCTACTATCCTGTCACCAAGTCTCTTTTTGGCCCAAGCTCCTCTGCAGCTTGGCTGGCTCTCTGCGAGACACTGCCATGCAAGGCAAAGGATTTAGCTGTGAGGGACAGGCCACCTGTTTGTTTGGGGAGGGGCACAGTTGGTGTACAAGTGTAGCAGGTTGGAGTCTTGTTTTACAGGTGTGAGGAATAATGTCTGATCAATATTTTACTCTGTGTTTGTAACCAAATAATGATATGCATTTGTAAGTGACAAGTGAGAACTGGTTAAATGTATATTTGTTGATTGAGCTAGTAAGTGCAAAGGCATGTTTCTTTCCTCACTCAACTGGCAAGCAGCCAGAGCTGTCAGAATGATGTGTTGGAGGGAAGTTGGGGCTATACAGTTACATGTAGTTGGCATGTAGGGTCGGCATGTCACATATGTTCTTAGAAGAAGGTCCTACAATATCAAGTGCAAATGTACGACATGTCAGATATTAGATTGCCAAATGGAATGTAGCATGATTATTGATGAACAGAGGTTACCCTGTCATAATAGAAAAAAAAAACACAACTAAAAGAAGTATTCTTGATATATGGCATTTATCTATTTGGATATATTCAATTCTAGACAGAAGCCAAGTGAGAACTTTTAAACAAGCAAATTCTGCCAAGCAGTTAATTGAAAACCAAGTCACAACATAAGTATCTTTGAAATACAAGGACAAGTTTAATTAAACCTTTTATCAGCATAGCGTAGACACCGAGTGGCAAGAGTCAGCATTTACTTGAAGAAGTAAACAACTCAGCAATTAAGAGGCAATTAAAGAGTCTAATTTTAGCTTTGTTTCATTGACAGGAAACTTGTTTGTTAAGACAATCCACCACTTCAGTGATGAAACGGCTTTAACCTTGCACTTGACCACATGCATAATACACGGACATCGATCAGACCTATAATAAATGCGCTCACATGACCTCACCATGGCAGTCACACAGGAAAGAGAGATTTGGACTTTTGGCACAAAAATGAGCCGTATCCTTTATGCTTATTGAGTCCACCGTTGCATTGGGACTGACATGAAAACAAAGCTTTTAAGCATCACTAAGATATTCATTGTTACCATTGTGAACACGCCCCGGTAAAGAGAATTAGTGCTCAGGGGAACAGTGCAGTTGTTTTTTTTTCCTTGCACCTGAATAATTTACTGTGTTGCATGTAAGACAAAGCTGCGCTCACTTGCTTCATTATATTTTAATCTACAGCAATTTGTGTTGTGCATATTTTTTGCCATTATCACCAACAACATCAGTGCTGTTATCTTCCACAATGTTTTCCCACTGTAACACGTCTGTAGGCTACTAGATGTTCGTCACTCAATGCAGATTTGAGCTGCGGATAGAGTTCCTTCCACAGGTGCGATGCTATTAACAGAGCTACCAGCTGGTGGGTTTACGCTGGGTTCACGGTGGCTCATAAAGATGCAAAGCTTACAAAACAGGTAGTTACTGCGAATTAGCATGCTATTATTTTGTCATTATGAGACTGTAGCTCCAAACAGATTGCAAGGTCAAGGAAACTGGAAGTTAAGACAAAGGTAGAATCAGAATCAGAAAGGTTTTAATGCCATATGTTTGAACAAGTTCACAACATTAGGAAATTGATTCGGTACTTGGAGCAGAATGTAAACCAACACTTAACATGCAACAGATAAAATAGAATAAAATAAAATAGCAGAAAACTTAAATTTACAAATTTACAAGAATACAAGAATGTAACAGTGCAGGTGCAGGTAATGGTCAGGGGCAAAAAGAAAAACCAGCACAGGGTCATGTGACTGACACAGAGCGGGGGGTGGAGTCATGTGACTGACACAGCGCGGGGGGTGGGGTCATGTGCCTGACACAGAGCAGGTGGGAGGGAAGAGTCCTAGTGTTGTTACTGTTCAAAAGTCCGACAGCAGAGGGGAAGAAGCTGTTTTTATGGCGGGAGGTTCTGAATGGACCGTAGCCTCCTGCCTGAGGGGAGCAGGTCAAAGAGTCCATGTCCAGGGTGAGAAGGATCGGATGCAATCCGACCTGCACGTGTCCGTGTCCTGGAGGTGTACAGGTCCTGCAGAGATGGAAGGCTGCAACCAATCACCTTCTCAGCAGAGCGCACCACACGTTGCAGTCTCTGTTAGTCCCTGGATGTGGCTCCAGCATACCACACAGTGATGGAGGAGGTGAGGATAGACTCAATGATGGCCAGGTAGAACTGCACCATTGTCCGTGCTGGCAGGCTGAATCTCTTTAGCTGCCTCAGGAAGTACATCCTCTGCTGGGCCTTCTTTATGATGGAGGTGATGGTGGGCTCCCATTTGAGGTCCTGGGTGATGGTGGTCCCCAGGAAGCGGAATGAGTCCACAGTGGTAATGGGGGTGTCGGTCAGGATGATGGGGGTGGGGGGGGGGGGGGGGGGCTGTGTGCTTCTTAAGTCCACAATGATCTCCACTGTCTTCTGGGCGTTCAGCACCAGGTTGTTCTGGCTGCACCAGGACGCCAGACGGTCAACCTCTGTCCTGTAGGCAGACTCATCCCCGTCCGAGATGAGTCCAATGACCGTGGTGTCGTCTGCAAACTTGATGAGCTTGACAGACTGGTGGGAGGAGGTACAGCAGTTGGTGTACAGGGAGAAAAGCAGGAGAGAAAGAACACAGCCTTGGGGAGAGCCGGTGCTGATGGTCCGGGAGTCCGAGACATTATTCCCCAGCCTCACGTGCTGCTTCCTGTCCGTCAGGAAGTCAGTGATCCTCCTGCAGAGAGGATCAGGCACGTTGAATGAGGGTAATAAGGTTATGTAAACAAAGGAGGGTACAGTAGCCAGAAATGTACTAGGAGCTATGCAAATATGACAAGAATAAAATATGAAATTATATCTTTATAAATAAAAATAACACAAGTAGATATAAGAAGCCTGTATTTAAAATTATTGTAAACATAGAAATCAATACAAGAAAAATTACTACTTCTCCAGTCACTTCCACTCTTCTCATTCTAATAGAAGTTTAAAAAAAAATACATTATAAATACATACACATAAATACATTACAAGTTTTAGTTTTTTCATGTTTTTAAACATGAAAAACAGAACTAGTCCATTTAAATGTTTGCAGTGGTCCTAAGCTACTGCTCACTTACCTTATGCATTCAGAGCGCCCTAATTATTTTGTGCTTTTCACAACTTTCAGAAGCCAGAACTAGCATGCTAACTGCACACCAGATTTTTAGAAAACAAAACGCTTTACAATTAGATGCAGACAGTACACAGCAGACTTATTTTGACCTCAAGGCAAGACAAATTTTGCTCAAATACAAGCACATAAATCCCTTCGTTGACTGTTACTGCTCACCTAAATTAACGCGGTTGTTGTGATGGTCAGGTCTTATTATTGTGCTTGATAATGCTAAGACCGCTCACAAGCAGCTACAGTTGTCGTGTTGGTACAAATATGAAAATGCCAGTATCCTCTGTGACTTGTACTTAAGCCACTCTATCAATGTTCCTTTGTAGAGTAGAGCTACTGATGGCATGCACACCTGCCTAATATGTCCAAATGGTTATTTATAAATAAGGCAAACATCTGGAGTCCCGCTGAGAGATGAGATCAGGTTTTATGGAGTGTGGGATATTGAAAGGCCGAGGCTTAGTATAGGCACAAACTGTAAAAGAGAATTTGTCATGACGTGTCTAAGTTACAAGCATGTTCAGTATTAGTGTCAATAAAAAAGACATCGTGCCAGAGAGCAGTTGGCGTTCTATGGATTGTGTGGCTCAGGCTAGGGTAACCTTTCAGTAATTAACCAGGAATCTCGTATGTACAAATGCTAAGGTAAATGTCATATTAACTTGCATGATATATTCTTTAAAACTAAAATGCTTATTACATCCTTCTACTCTCGTCTACATCTCGTCTACTAATTCTGATATAATTGAAGACAATTCTAAAACTTCTATGGAAAGGTTATATTTTATTTATTTTTCTGGTCAGCACCAGTACCTCTTCAATGAGTTTCTAATTTTGGTCTCTGACATTCCTATACCATGTAGTAGTTCTCAAACCACTTGAAAAACGCTTTGCTGTCAGTGATAAAATAATGTGAAATCCAACTGCGTGTATCTCTCTTGTGACTGTAAGCGATCTGTTATGGGAATGGCTGAAGGTGACTGTTAAGGCATTGGGTGTCTTGTCCAACCAGCCAGTGAAGCCGGGGGCTAGAGGTTGTGTTTCAGATACCAGCAACCTGATCCTGGATGTCTGCGGCAAAAGTAAATTCCACTTAACGTGCCACATCTCCTTCCCGACACGACCTGATAGAACGAGGGGGGTCTACTGCTCTTCTGGGACTGCTTAATATAGTTCCTGTCTTGTTTGTTTGTATACCTGTGTGAGAAATAGTATGTCTTTAAAGGTCCTGTATTACACAAAATTGACTCTTGTGACCTTTAAGGAATGTTATAATGTTGTTACCTCATCAAAAACATGCCTGGAGTTGTGTTTTGTTTCAGTCACTCGTTTGAGTAATCCTTTATTATTAGTCTGTCTACATCTCAAAATCTCCGTTTCATAGCCACCTTTTACCTTAAGTTTAGTAGAGACGGTAAATTCCGGGGCTGAAATGATCAAAATCATTCTAGTGAAGGTTTATGGAGTTTAAAAACACAATGGAGCACTTCTGTATTCTCACATTACATCACCAGGTAGTGTTATATAGGCCCAGGATGGAACAGTATTGAGAAAAACGCTGGGGTATTTGTCAATGTTTGTTTTCCATGACTACTAACTACTCTCAGCTTTTGCCCTCAAGTACTCCTCCTCCCCCTCTTGCCTAAACCTTTAAGTTCTTGCTCGGGACAAGTGGTGATATTGATTGTAAAAGCTTGGATGACTTATATGCTTGTGGCTGACATACTGTATGAGTTACCGAAATTCCCATCTCTTCATTCGTCAGCTGCCGTTGTAGTTTCGCTAAGATACAGTTACTAAAGTGCCATCAACACCATCACAGCCCCTATTGCTCTGATGTACGGTACAGTAAGCAGAGAGGGAGTCAAAAGTTCAAGGGTCATAACCAGAGGCAGAATGTAACGCAATACTTTTACTACTACTACAATTACTGTACTCTTGTATAGACTTGTATAGAAATGAGACTTTATAGGGTAACTCACCTGCTTCTCTTCATGGAGATGTTATGGCTTTGCTTCAGTGTTCCACAGCATGGCCTTAAACATATGTATCACTATTTTTAACTTAACTTTTTTTTTTTTTTTTTAATTAGCTGGGCCCACAGATCTGACCTGTAACTTAGCCTGGTGGTGTTAACTGCTTATGTTTCATACAAGTTTAATTACATACTGTGGAACTAGGGTGACCACCGGCATGAAACAGGAAAGGAGGACGGGGGGGGGTTGGTCAAGAAAAACAAGGTATGAATAATGTATGAAGTCAACATATATTTATTAACATGGAACACCCATCAAAAACAAAAATGTGGCAAATTATGGTCAAGATGATATGAACAAAAAACAATATCATCACCAATTCACTCAAAAAACACCGTCTTTGCCATGCCATCATATGGCGCCAAAAAGCAAAAAAAAAAAACATGAACAATTGAAAAAAGTTGTAGGCCTGTCATTTAGCCTACTGGTCTTTGCTTGTCCACACAAACAACTTATGAATAATGTATGAAGTCAACATATATTTATTATATTTATCAAAAGCTCCGCTCATGCTATTGACTGATTTTTGCTGCAAAAATCAGTCAATAGCATGAGCGGAGCTTTTGAGTGACAGCAGCTTCCAGACAGTCAGGGGCTGCAGGGGCTGTATCAGCTGCGCGCGCATCGCGAATGTTTGCATACGACACAACATCGCAGAGTAGCAAGTGTAAATAATGGGTGGGGATTTATGACGATTTATGCAACGGTGGCCGACGAGGGTCCGAAAGGAGGACAAAATGTAAAAAAGGAGGACACGTGACAGACGGCCGGACAGACAGCTCTAAAACCGGACTGTCCGGACGAAATCCGGACGAATGGTCACCCTATGTGGAACATTCCAGGTGAAGCTATAACAGAAAGTTTATATATTGCACATTTAAATGTTACTCATAATTATAATATATAACTTGCTGTAGCTGTTGCACTAATATAACGGTGGGGTTGTAATAATTCTAGCTGGAATTTAGATCAGGTTGCTAGAAGTAATTATACCTCTGCAAAAGCTATGGGTGGTAATAGGAATTGGTTGCCCTAGTTAAAACGGTAAAGGTCATGCAAGTGCTCATAATGGCAGTCAACATTATTTTACATAATTGATTCTTCTTCAATTAATAGGATTTTAAAGATGCACTATGTAACTTTTCTGGCTTCCCGTCACCTTTTTGTGTCCATGGAGATGTTATTGCTTAGTCTGGAATGTTTCACAGTATGCCGTTAAATGTTTATTAGGTCTATGCTCACTCACACTCACATTAAGTATGTTTTTCAGTGTATTTCAGCAATTAATATATATAATTTAATATATTCAAGACTGAATAGTACAATACCATACAGTGGAACATTCCAGGCATAGCAAGATAACCAGAAAAGTTTCATAGTGCACCTTTAATTAATTATAATTCACGTTGCGTGCTGAGTGTTGGAAGACGTGGAGTGACTGGTGTGGGGGTCCGCTGTGTGGATCCTGTGAAGCCCTTGTAGTTTTTCTAGCTCACAGCCGGCCTCCCACTGGTATTAGCACTATTTATTTGTGTTAGAGGCCCTCTGAATCATATTACTCCAAATCACTGCCGTGGTACGAGCGAGATCTCCCTTTTCACTGCCGTTTTTTCCACTCATTAAAGGTGTCCGCGCCCAAAGGAATGAACACACACATTTCATCGTACTTGCCAGCCAGCTCCACTCTTCCTCTTCTTCTCTCTGAGTGGGTTGAGGGTCAGCCGTGTATCTATTGCATCTATTATTTAAGCTCCTTCCTACTCTTAGCAAATTCGTCTCAAGTCAAAAGCGCTGTGCAATCTAGCGAGCCAGGAAGAAAGACGAGATTGTAACTTGCATTGCCTGAGGTGGGCTATGACTCACCTAGACATTGCTCAGATTGGAGTACAGAAAAAAGTTCAATAGTAGTTTCTAGAAGCCACCTTTCTCCTAACAAGCTGCAGTGAGAGGTGGTTTGCCTGCTAACTTGCCCGAAGCTCTCCGCAGGGTGATTATGTCATGGCGGGCCAGTCACAAAGAAGGATATCTCTCTCTTCGAAAGGCAGTGAGGAATATTATTATTATCTCCTCTCTACCGCAACAATAGCGCCGCATTGTAAGAGCTCAGAGAAAGCCTTTTTCTTTTCTGTCTTTTTTTTTTTTTTTTTTTTTTTGGAATAATCGTGCCTGTCTTGTCTGTTATCCTGCCTCTCAGACAAAAACACCCAGGCAACCACCCACACTGACAATAGGCTAAAGGCTGTACAACAAAAGGATGAAGGAGGATATGGAATCAGCGACTTCTGTGACCCACCTATCGTAGCTTAACGCAGCAGGCTCTTAAGGGAATCAGGATTTTGGCCAGATTGTGGAACGGCCAATCAGAGCATTCTCTGAGCCATGTTTTAAAGGGGCTATCTGCCATCTCAGCTGTTGGCAGAGCAAGCAGTCACAGAGGAGGAGGAGGAAGAGAATACACCCGGGGTTAGATCTCTATCGGGGCTATAGTAATCACACATTGAGTGTTATTTCAACAGATGTAGAGTGTGTTTTCAATGGATGGCAGGCCACACCTTTTCTTGTCTTTGTTGCTCTAGTTCTTAAAGCTATTCTTGATTCACAAAAGGACATACCTTCTGCTCACAGTGTCCTCTTCTGACCCTGTTTATACACACAAGGAAATTATGTGTGTATTTTGCGATTTTATTTTAGTTCAGTCATAACTTTATTGGTCTGTAGTTTTGCAAATAATACAGGCTGAAAATCGCACTTGCCTAATAAAAGGATTGTTTTGAAGTCATATGTCCTTTATGGGCAGAAGTCAATGAAAATGTTGTAACCACTATGGTAGCACATCCTACTCTTCCACATTCATTTCTTAATTCTCATTAGGGCTGCATGAATTAATCACAATAATTATTACTAGACAAGTAGTAAAATAATTGTTGACTATTTAACAGTCGGTATCTTGACTATACAGACCATTAAAAGAGTGCAATTATCAAGTCAAAATGTAAAAAAGACAATTAACAATTTCTAAATGTATTTAAAATGTACAATTTGACTAGTCATTAGGGATGCAACAGTAACCGAAATATTGTTATACTGTATTGTCAAAAGTCACAGTATATTGAATTTCAAGCTCGTTTGCTTAAATGTTTTATTGTAACAGCAATTATAAACAGGGAACTACATAGACATGATCCATTTCTGTACAGACAACTTGGAGAAAATGTTTTTTGTTGTCTGCGACATCAAAGTCCTGTCAAGGACAAAAGCCTCTCCAAAATATCACAGTTAATATCATACCATGAAATGCATATCGTGATCATATATCATACTGTGAGATTTGGATATCATCCCTAGTAGTCGCCCCTTTGGAAAAAAGTCGACTAAAATAACCGTTAGTTCCAGCCCCAGTCTTTATCCTGCTTTGTTTTTCCAATGAGTCTACTATTTCCTTGAGCTCAGAGCACATTTAAAATCCTCCGAGTTTGGGTAGGGTGCATTAATTGAGTCAAATAAAAAGTGATGGAGGCGATGATTTGTCTGTCGGCTTTTATTGCTGCAATTGCCTATGCCTCATTGCATTATGCCACTTAACAAGAGCCCTTCACTGCTGCTTTGTCTCAGCTTCTACTTACATGTGCAGGTTCACTACACAGAATGAGGTGGCAACACACAAGCCCTAATTTTCTGCAAATTTGAGCTGATAATCAACTGGAAGTGGAATCTCGGCTGCCTTGACATTTCGAAGTGTGTTTTCTCCTCGCTAATTCCGCCCTGTCTTTTCTGTTAACCTGTAATGTGTGATTTTGAAGTTGTGATTCGTGACCTATTCCATCTCAGTACGCTGCAATCCACCTATCGCCATCCGTCATCCTGAGCTCTATTGGGGACTTTGGGTTGAGGTCTGCGCGCTCCCCAGTGAAATATGGCTTGTCCTTTTTCCTTCATTTCTCCTTATCTGGTTAGTGCTGGTGGCGGGCCTGCTGCGCTGTTGATTTGTGACCCTCTCTGTCGTCCGCAGCAACAGACTTTAATGTAATGCGTGCCTCTGCCCTTCTCCCCACTGATGAAACGGGGCCCTGCATTCCCCTGATAGACTGCTAATTTGTATACTAAACTGACAGGCAGCCGTGATAAGGGCTAGCAACTGCTGCTCAGTTCCAGAAAGGAGGGGTGCAGTGTAAGCAAGGCCAAGGGTAATATTTTACACAAAGCTCAAACCACCCCCTCCCCTCCTAACATCTCGAATTTATTTCTCTCGACTGTTGCTAGGGCAAGAGGAAGCTAGAGTTGTCAACCTCCATATTTTGTCACCTCCACACAATGCGTAAATACAGTATTGGATAAGATGGATTTGCAACAACAATAATGTCTAAGCTAGGACTAAAGCAAGACTAAAACATGCTTAAACTATTGTAGATATTTACCATGATTTTAAAGGTGCACTGTGTAACTTTTCTAGTAGTCTGCCACCTGTTTTCTCCATGGAGATATTATTGCTTTGCCTGTTTTTTTAAGATTTTAAACTTCTAAAATCTATCTCCACAGAGACAAGCAGGTGGCACCTGTTACAGGTCAGATGTGTGAATAGGCTACAGCGTGCACATTGAGGATTGTTGTTTAAAGGCATTATTTAGCAAATAATCTATGGACTACCATTTCTGATTAATTAACTACCTAGTTGGATTGGCTCAAATTGAATGACTGTTTTTAGCTAAATATTTTCATAACTGCAAATCTGTCGATGGAAAAACAAAAAAGGACTTATTTTTTCTTATTATGCAAACCCCGCCATGCTAGCTTTAAATAACAGTCACATTTGCCTATATTTCTCTGCTCTAATAGGTGTTTATATAAATTACTCTAGGCCAAATAAGTCAGACTAGTTGCACATTTCCTTTCAGACCACTCCATTTCGCTTGGTCACTATGGAATTCATTATAATCTTTTTGCTTCTCAAGTCAAAGCGAGTAGGGGCTGACAGTGTGGAGGCGGTCTCATCTCTAGCTTCTCTTCACGTTGCATTTGCCTTACATTGAGTGGGGCTCTGCTATCCTCCTCGCCTTGTAGATCTGTTTTGATGGTACCTTGCAGGTACACTGGTGGGCGGTTATTAAAGCTAAAGGTACACAGTTGTTGTTATTCCCCATAGGAACGCTAAGACTCATCATAAACTACCACTTGGTGGGTCATTACATTTGTAGAGCAGCGCTGAGGACAAACACAGGACACATAATTAATGTGTCTCCCCAGGTGCATTCTGGGAGCTGTAGTACCAACAGTGCATGGCTAATGTGGCACTAATAGCTAAACATAGCATTAGTGTGGTGGGTTAAAGAGGGGCAATGTTTAAGCGCGGGTGGAAATGAACATTTTAAGTGGTTGAAAAAGAAATGGCAATAATGAATTTGTATTGTACAGCTTACAAGATGTTTTAAACAGCTGTAATTGCAAAGAGACCAATAAGAATTCCACTTAAAAAGCATCTGTGACTCCTTAAAAAGTGCATCATTGCATCTGCAAATAACTGTTTTGCCATTAACTATGGTATTAGTTCGCATACATGAAAACAAGATGGATTGATGGGACATGTTCTTTGCTTTCAGCTTTTAAAAAATGTATTTTCAAACTCATTACAGCAAATAAACTGCCCCTTAAATGTTGTATTGCTGTAGTAAATATAGACTATAAATTATAATATTGAAACCAAATTCTTAGCAAAAAAGTATTTGAAATGTTCAGTTGTGTTAAAAAAAAATCATCCGCAATAAATACAAAACAGAAAGCAACACTTGTGTAGTTAGTTTCTGTCTACAATGAGTCATACAAGTTCATAATTCAACTATCAACAGCTCAGATGTTCTTATAGTACAGAAAAATAACCAAAAGTCTTACTGCTAGCACAAAGAAAAGGTAAGATATATGATAAATATTGACCCGCAATTTGCAATTTTGCTTGCTCTTCAAATGAATATTTAAAATCATAATTATAAAAAGTCTTTATGTGTTGCCTGTTTTTTGTAAATGTAAATGAGTCTTTATTGTCACATTGTCACAAATTGTAACACATTGGCTTGAATATACATGCTATATTTTTAACCCGGGTAGAGTGGCAACAGAGGAGCGCATGTGACAGTAGATGGAAATTGGAAGAGAGGGCAGTGAAGGAGGAAGCTGACAGTGATGAAATACCAAGCAGGAGCCAAATTAACACACTGCAAGCTTTCTATGTGTGTGTGTGTGTGTGTGTGTGAGAGAGAGGGAGAGAGAGAGCGAGAGAGGAGGTGTGGTGAGCTTTGAACAACCAGGTTCAGCCAGGGTAATTGAGAGCCCCATCGTCCATGCTGGATAGGTGCCATCCTGCCCACCTCTTTACTCTCTCTCTGCCCCCAGTGCTAGTTTTCACTCACGGTACCTGATAAGTCTTTTAGCTGCCTGTCGTGTCACACCATCCAACGCTGCACTTTGTAACGGAGCGTACTTTTAGCCTCGTTGCTTCATCTGCACTGAGACATTTGACCCAGTCATTTAGCTGTCAGGGAAGAATGCGTTTGCAGTGCTTGCTTCCTGCTGTCTATTACCTCTGATTATATACAAGCAAGGTACCCCTATATTTTACAGCAAAGTGCTCTTAATGTTTAGGTAATGTTTAGGTATTGTTTAGGTATAGTCATTTGTGTTTTGTTTACAGTTGATAACATATTCAAAATATTTGATTGAAAGTATCAAAGTATAATTTCCATGTTTATTTTGCATATACCCTGCATTTATACTTTCTTATCAGGCTAGTTACCCATGGTTGAATATTTTGAGAAGCAGTATTGTACATTTATTCTTGCTTGCTTTAAAGCCCCAGTGTGTAGGATTCGTGGCGCATAGGTGGATGGTGCTATTGCACTTTCTGTTTTAGCTACGGCAGACCTCGAGGGTCACCTGGGCTCATGAAAACACACATTCCCGATCATGTACCATGACACTCTACACATCAAATGAAACCATAGTCTCCTCTTTTTGACTATGCAATTCATTGCCCTGCACAACAAACACACATGGGGCTTTTATACGGAAAAGCACAAAACGAGGTTAGCTTACCTTAGAATGCTTTGCACAGGTCAAACTCTGTATTTCACCATAAACTTGCCCTCAATTTGTCCGTAAGGATCCAGCGAATAAAATCCAGTAAAACAATTTAGTCCAAAACACGTGTTAGATCCATTACGACGTCTGATCCGGCAACATGCTTGTGTTGTTTACCCAAAACCACGAGCCTTGCCGAAGGAGAAGGCGGAGCCCAAATGTCCTTCTGCGGCTCTCGTATTCAAAATGGCTGCCTCTGCATGGGGAAGATCCCCCTTTTATGTGACTATATCTTAGTCCAAAAGAATACTTTGATTTCATGATGGAAGTGAAAAGGCTTGGAAAACAATGTATTTTTGAATGGGTATCTTCAATTTCGGTAAAAATCTTACACACTGTCCCTTTAAAGTTCTGGTGTGCATATGTTTTTTATTTTAGATCTAGGAGCAATGTTTGTTGAAAGCTATGTATCTGCATTTATTATTTTATGTTTAAAAGTTGTGAAGATAGTCCTATAACAGTCTGTCGGTATTATTATTTTATGTTAAAAAGTTGTGAAGATAGTCCTATAACAGTCTGTCAGGAACATGTGGCAAATGACTCAGAACGAAATTATAATTACAGGCTTTGCTAGCAAGAACCACAACAAAGATAACAAATGGTTTCTACAGCTGGTTTGGTTTGGTTGGATGTGTGTAAAGTTTATCTATGAGAAGAGCAATGATGTTTTCTGCTGAATTAAGGAGGTGTACCCACTTTATATAATGGAAAAAAGTGATATGTGTTTTGCCCAGTACATACTGTACACTCTTAGGGCTCTAATAAGATATTTTTATAGTCTGCAAACCAGGAAGTAATGCTGGTCCATTATTATCAAGCTAGTTGTGACAGTGACAGCAAAAATCGGCTCTGGCCTGAATAGCGTTGTGATGCAATGAATAACTAAAATTCTGTGTTAGGAAAGTGAGGAATAACTTTGGACTGCAACAAAATGTATTTTTTTCATTAAAACAGTAAAAATCTGGTACAGCACCTTCCATAATCAGATATGAGTGGTTTTGCATATTCTTGTCCCTAGATTAAAGTGCTTATATCAAAAGTAGATGGATGGCATTAGGCATGTTTGATATAACTCAGGGTTTGCACAGGGAGGTCAGGGCTGGGTGGCGATATTGGTCTCTCAGCAGTCTTCACTAAATGAGGTTAATTGAATGTGGGTAATTGCTGACCCCACTGTCTCAGATCACAGCCTTAACTGATCAATGCCTTTCATAAATGCGCACCCCAAGGTCACTCTCTTGATTATGTTGCAGTCCCTGGCCGTGTAAAGTGCCTCACATGGTTGGATGATGCTGTAAAATTATGCATGATGGTGTTTATGAATAAATTTGCGATATATCCAAACTCTGATTTTATGATGATGTCGCTTTCAGCATAAGCTCAAATTGATGCACATGCACAAATTTGCAAATATTTTCCCTGTCTTACTCTGAGCCTGGACCACAAATGCATTTTTCACTTGCACTAAATGTCTCTCTTATTGCTCACTAGTTTCTGCCTCTCCCTCTGTGGCCACGCTGTTATCGAGAGATTTATGCAGCCAATAATTCAGTGGTGTTCAGGGAAGTTGGAGGACTTTTTAAAACAAACAGCAGAGTAATTTGTAATTTGGCATTCCCTAAATCTGGGAGTGTGCTTGTGCCTGTGAGCCGGTGGGAGTTAGCGGCTGATGAAGGCTTTACTGGCTGCTCTCCTGCGTTAGCGCCTGCCGAGAAAACGGGAGGATTTCACAGCTGCTGAAAGCTGGGTCCTGGCTCGGCCCTCTGACCTCCCCCTCCCCCTTCTCAGTCTGCTGCTCTCTCTCTTCTTCTCTCTTCCTCCCTCTCTCTCACCCTCCCTCTCTCCCTCTCTACAGCGCTTTCCTCAGGGAGCTCTTGTGTGGCTCAGAGGAAGCTGAATCATAAAGCATGGCTAATGAATAGAATAGGGAAGGAAAGCTGAGGCCTGCTGACGGCCCTCCAGAGAGGAGGCCAGGCCCCTGAAGCCCCAGGCTCAAATAGCAGACGGCCCCCACAAAGGTCAGGCTTCCTGCGGCCCGCTCCAAGAGCTTTTGGCTCCCAGGCAATGTGGCTTGAATTTCCCCATTATTTTTTAAACGGTTAGATTTCCCTGTTTCCTTTGGAAAAGCTGGCCTTTGCTCCTCGCTCTCTTCCTTTATAGTATATGTTCCCTCTCTGCCTCATCTTTCTCCGTCTGTTTTTAATGGCAGCCAGGGCTGTCTCAACAAAGTGAGTGTGAAGAATTTGTTATACATGACCTCCACGCACCACAACCACAGGCAGCCCTCAGTGCCAGCAGCTCAGCCCGATGAAAAAATGTCAAACTGACCAGAATTTTCTACCAGAGCAACTGCCAGGGCTCTGCTTTGACATGCCTTTCAAGAAGTGCTTTGGTAAGCCGGCCTTGTAATTGTGGATTATACAACTGACTCATTCAGACTTGGCAGGTGCAGAACACAGCATTAAACCTAAATATCAGTTGTTGATCTTTCTTGAAATACATCTGCAATAGAAGGACGTTCAAACCCAGAGCTGGTGAAATGGGATAAGCTCTGGGTCAGGGGCCTTACTGTAAACAGCCTTTCTGTTATGTCTCTGCTGCTCTGTGGATTACCTCTCGGGCCATAACAACTGTTGTAACTGTTACATTGAGTTATGGCGTGACCTCCCTGTGTTTTTCTTGCTGTTGTGACCCTGCGCCACACTCGGAGCCAGCTCCCGTGTCCATTTGACAAGCTTCATTTCATTCCGAGCCCATATTTTTCTTCCCGGGGCTCTGGAGGTTGCACTGTTTCAGAGCTGAGTCTTGGTACTGAAGCGTTTAATGTCGTCCAAAGCTAACAAAGACGCTGTGTTGTAGCTGGGCGCCCCGGTTCTGGGAGACTGAACCAGGGCAATGCAGTACACTGGCTCTTCTTCTTCTTCTGCCTCACAGACTTCAGGCTTCGTTTGCTGTAAAAGGAAACAGGAAACAACTCAATTCAAGTGTCTATGTCCTGATTTGGCCTTATCAAAACACATCTCAAGTGCCACTCAAAATGTGGTAAAGGCTCAATGAATCACCTAACCTTGCTTCATTATGTTCTCATTAGCATTTGGGGCTGCTCTGTGTTAGCTAAACATATTATGGTTATGTGGTAATTCTGACCGGAAATATTTTGTTGATTCTGTACAAAAATTGATATATAAATCAATAAATTAAGGCAATGCTCATGTGTTAGAATTGCAAGATAAGCACGTATTTATACATGTAGTACAGATTTTGTAATAAAAACAGGGATGAAAGAGTTCCGTCTTTTAGCGGATCTCCGCTTTTTTTGTGTTTAGGGTCGCCAACCGTCCCTTGAAAAACAGAATCGTCCCGTATTGAGAACAAAAGTACGTGTATCTCGTATTAAACTTCGGGCCGCGCGAGCCCGTTTCGCAACAGCGTGTACCATTGCGTGTACACAGGTTAAACTTTATAAAACATCCTATACCTCATCCTCCCTGCCCGTGCCTCACTTAACGCATCGCTCCTCGCTTTTTCACCTGCGCCTTTTAGCGCGCATAAGCTCCTCCTCAATGTGGTCTGATTAGTGCAAAGCAAAAACAAATCCAATATATACTACTAGTAGGCCTACCTGTTAATAAAATTTGTTTTTTTTTGTACTTTTACGTACAGTTTTACTTTATTGCTAACATATAGCATATAGAAATCCAAATGACAGAAATTAAAAATTTTCCAGCGGGGGTTGCGCCGGGACTTTCCGCTTTTTTCATGATTGGCAACTTTCATCCCTGTAAAAAGGAATATAATATAGTTGCAAAGGTTGTTGATTTTTATTATTACAGAAAATGCAGTATATTGTGATGCCAGCTATCAGTATTGGTGATTTATTTTATTTTTTTCAGCAAGCAGTGAAAAAACAAGCTAATTTGGCAGTTAAGTATGCGTAGTTGTATTGACAGAAATCTTGCTTACAGTAAAGACCTATTACATGGAGTGGAGCTATTCCAAGTATCTAAAGCCTCCCTTGAAGTGCTGTCTCTCGGTAGTGTTTTTGTACAACTATCAAGTGCAGACAGACAAATTTTGTGGCAAATGGAGGCACAGTGGCAGTGAAAGAGAAATTGGGCGGTCTTGGAGAGAAGAGGACGTCCTCCAAACACTTGTGAAGAACTAAGAGAGATGCCAAGGACAGCCATCTGTGTTTACAAAATCATTTGCTTTCTCTCGCTGTCTCCTTCTCTGATTCACTGTTCATTCTTTACATATGCTCCCTTTGTGCCACATAAAACACAAGCGCGGCAGTTAAAGATACTTGGGCCCTTTGGGTGGAACATATGTCGGGCTTGTGGTGCATTTTACAAGCCTGCCGAACCTAGATGAAATGAGCTGCAGTAATGGGAAGCCTGTTTTAAACAAAGACCTTATACGGCCTGACATTACAGGCTAAGAAGGATTTTCATTGTTGCAGCTATCTTCCAAGCACACTGTCGTTTTGCTGCAGGGGTTTGCACAATGCCAGCTTTTGTGAGAATGGAAAACTATTGGGTTATAATGTTTAAAGTTTCCCTGTTCTACATGTGTCTTTTTATTGAATGTATGGTGTGTTTTGATTTGCTTGTGCCTGCCAGAGGCTACCATATCCATCTGAAGTAGAGGAAAATAGTCAAATGTTTAGTCTGTAGTTCATGCTTGTCTCGAATATTTCACCTAATCTTGATTCATTGTTTAGTAGTGAGGACATATTTTGTAATAGATAATCTAATCTCTGTTATAAAAATATTTCAGTATGTAGTTGGTATGATATACTCTTTGCAACATGATGAAAAAGACTTGCCACCATCACATGACACATTTTCTATTTATATTCTTTTATGTGGCTCAACAGTGCCTCCTACTGTTAAATGATTTGTGAATGTCAGGTGCGCATGGTTCTCCTCTCCTCTGATTCTTCTAATTCTCTTCCAAACACCAATAAACATTCAACTGGTCTTCAGTGCAAATATTAGCAGTCAGTTAATGATTATGGGACATACTTGCTACTGATGTCATGCATCGTAGATGCACTAATTATATGTTTCTTGTTTTTGCAGGTGTCTGATGTAGGATCAGAGAAGTTCTATTCTCCCACCACACCCAAAGGTAAGACTCTTTGTTTTCATATTCTTGGCCTTTCCTCCTTATCCCCTTTTCAGATAACAAGAAGGTTTTTAGCATAAGTCCAAATCTCCTCTCTCTAATCCTGCAGGTCCGATTCGAATTTAAATGACATAAACAAGGTCTGGTGACTACATATGCATACATTAGTGCCGAGTGCTGAGTGGCGCTTCTTGGACGACCCCGCCAGAGGCTTAGCCTTCCTACATATTGGTTCATTAGAGGGGATTTAGAGCCTCCCTGCCACATGCTCCCACAAATGGGAACTTCCCCTCAGGCAATACAAGCTCTCTGACAGCCGGCCGGGGCTATAATGGATGCCAAAGAAAAAGGAGAGAAAGAGCTTTGTCAGCGGCACGACACCAGCTCAGTGTGTGTACATTCATGTGTGGATTATACAGCCATGTGTGTGGGGGGTTATTAGTGTGAATGTGACCTAGTGTCCAGTCACTTCGTATACACTGCTGCTCAAATTAGATAGCACACATTTTATCTGGACACAGACTTCACTAGGCTACTGTACAGTGTAAATGGACAGAGATGGCTGCCAAGCAGGGACAGAGGCAGGAGCAGACAGGCGAAGGCAAGAGGAGACAGGGGGTGGAAGGGGGATTGATGTGTGACAGACAGCAGCAGAACCACCAGACCCCCCAGGGCAGAGACTGGGACACAGGACCATTAACACAAGTCAAGGAGGAGCAGGAGCTGGACCATTCTGTAAAATATAGAGCGACAGTTTAGAGAAGGTGTGGTTTGAAGGTCTTTTAAGGATTTAAATGGACCAAATTTAAGATTTGGCACAAGATTTTTTACTATTATCGTATCATAAAAAGAACATTTCTGGATGACAGAGCAATTACGTCTACATTTGTTCTAGTCTGTACAGTACTAGCTCAAAGAGAAAGCGTGCTCTGTGAATGTCGATGACCTGTGACCAGTTGGCGTAGTAAAAGCAGCTATGACTTCCAGATTTGCATGGTTTAGACTGAACTAGACCATATCCATCTCCTCATTGCATGAGATCACTGAACCACTGCAGGACTCTTATGTAACCAGCACAACAGTCTGTCCATTACACAACTGCAGACACATGCAGCTAATCATTACTTCATTGTCTACACCAGCCTCGATTTATAGAACAACAAACTGCACGCCAGTAACAACACAGTAGATTCCCCTAATGCATGCGCAGAACTGAGGATTACCACCCTGGAATTACACGCACACAATCCAATCAGACTTTGTGTTGATTGTCACACAGATCGACTAGATCCTGTGTGAGTAATGCACAAGAAAGCTACCAGATTAGTGGCAGGGTTAGACAAGGAAAGGAAGAGGCAGCAGCAGCTTCACAGAGAGATCAAGTAATTTTGTGTTGAATGGCATAAAGTTGTCACGCTCTCCTATCTGGGCTCTCTTGTATTTTGTCTTAGTTCTTAGTTGTTTTGAGTAAGATTGCACAATTAATCACAATTAAATCAAAATTGCTGTTTCTGTGGACACAATTGGCAAATCACAAATGCTGCAATAGTACTATAATCCCCTCCACAAACATCAGCATATCATTTTTATGCTACATAGAAACTGCTTACACTTTTTTGTGTTTTTATGAATTGACCTGGATGTCTTTGAAATGTGAACTTTGAACAGAATCCTATTATAATTCTTAAATTGCAGATAGATTTTTTTTAAAGATCCCATGACATGGTACTTCTTGATGCTTTTATATGGCGCCTTAATGGTTCCCTAATACTGTAAATGAATCCTTCTTCAAAATCAAGCCTCGGTGCATGAGATAGCCTCATGAACATAGTCAGTCATAAATATCTCTCTGAAACACTTTATTCTGGGCGTTGTTGCTTGAATGCAAATAAGGAGGACAGAGACAGGCCAGTGCAGCGGGTGGGGGTGTGGCCAAATATGACGCAGTTTCCTCGTTTAGCGGTGCGCTGGCCCCACTTCTGCGTTTAAGAGCGGAGGAAGATATGAGACGCTTTCCATTAAAAAACACATTTCCACAGAAAATAAAATTAAACCACTGCTGTTTCAGAGGTTCGGAGGCTCGGATAAAGGACATCCGAGCCTGGAAACACTCTCACGTGCCTCCAGGCAAATAAAAAAACGCATCTTGCATTGCGTAGCTCGTTTGCGGTCCAAACTCTCTGGGCGTGATTTCCAGAGACAGTGGGTAGACATCCAGAGGGGGGTGGAAACCTTTCCGCGAGTGTGACGTCAGAAAGTTCCCTTGTTCAGAATCACCCGTTTGGGCTGTCTTTTTATCAAATGCGGAAAAGGATCGCAAATGCTCAGTTTACACATTTCGCAACTTTTAGCCATGGGGGGAGCCGTAAACAGGGTAGGGGAGTTCACATTAACGTTCAAAAACCTCAGAAAGTGAAAATTTCATGCCATGGGACCTTTAATATATTTTCTTTCCCAAAACATTCCGCCCTATAGTTTTGAGCTGAAATCCATTATAAGACCCTGTTTGTTTTTTTGCCTGGACCATTTTCCTGTGTGTATAAAGTATGTATATTTTTTAAAGACCCACTGGCTGTTTTGGTTGAGTCTAAAATGCGGCGTATGTGTCCCATTACCATCTTACTGACAATCCTGTGGGTCCAATGAAAAGGCCTGCTCTCTCTGATCACCGTGCTGCTGGCTAGAATCACACACAAGCATATGCCCACACATTATGTTACACATAAATATATAATACTTTGATGGCTCCTGGAGGTAATAGCTGTTATTTCTTCCAGTGCTTCTCAGTCCCCTCAAACTTTATTTTGGTGAGCTTGTGCAAGTACAAACAGTTGAGGTTAGAGCCAAATTGCACACAGACCTGCAGTCTGTCATGTTAATGAAATGGTTCAGGGTTAATAGAGAAGACCAAAGACCAACATTGTAATCAGCCCATGCAGTGTGCTGTAATTATGCACACAGAACATGGTTTGGGTTAAAAGCCAGACAAGCCTGCTTTCTTTATTTCCCATTTGCTCTTGTTCTTTTTGTGTTTACAGCATGTTGACTACCACTTAGTGACATTCATAGTATCTGTAATAACATGGCCTTGGCAGAACTAACTACTATGCTGTTATCCTCATAGTGCAAACCATGTATCCATTTTACAAGAGACTACATGCTCACAATAATAATATATTCTGGAACTTGCATTAAAGGTGCCTTATGAAAGTTTTCCGGTGGAGGGTCCTTCACCTTGTTTCATAAGAATGCACAGTATGGTATAGAGTTATCAAAAGTATCGAAAGTCAGATATTAAATCAGATATTAGTCGAAAATTACTATTGAAACTAGATATTAGAAAGAATCAATACAATATAAGTCACTTTCACGAGACAAAAATTAACTTTTCCTGTATAGCTTTAGCATGATCTTCAAGTATAAGACCACATAAGACTAGTATACGCCCATGAACCACTATGGAACCTATTTGGTCGAGAGATTACATATGATATAAGGCCATAAAGGAAGCACTACAATTTAATGTTGAAAATCACATCAAAAGTCACATGTGTTTTTTTATTGCCAAAACATTACTGTTGTCTCGTGCTTGTCTCCCTTGAGTTTGCTAAGTTGCATGCCATTTTGTGGAAAATTTTAGGTAAAACTGCAATATCGCTACAGAGCATACAAGATTTTGGAACCTCAATTTTAAAAAATCTGCCAGATGTTGTCACGTCTCATTTGAACAATTATTATTACTGGACTACCTTTATTTTGACAGTTTCTACTATTACTATTTATGTGGGGGTTGTAAATATGCCATATTATCCATGTTTTTCTTGCATCCCAGTGCTGCTCTACCTCTTAACCAACTGCCAGCACATCTTTTTCTCCCTCACTAAGTTGGTGTTTAGGAGGTAGGAAGATACAAACAAGGCCAAGTATTATCTAACGTCCATTGTTTTGTGTTTATTTCCTGCCTTAAACCTCCTGCAAATTATCGATTTCTTGGAGGACGACTTGTGTAAGTAAACGCACAGTGATAACCCAGTGCTGGGCGTATTGAGTTGAATGTCAGGGTTCACTCTTGTCACTTGCTTGAAGGCAATTGAGAAGCTAAAAGTAGCTAGCGAGCATGTGCGGTTCACCTCCGCAGAGTACAGATAAACACTTTACTGGACAGCCCAACATTTCACAACGCGATGCTTATGGAAGTGGTGGAGAGATATCGCCTCTATGTCAGCAGCTCGAAATATCTTGGAATCCGCCATGACCACACCACGTTGAATGTTATATGGGTTAGATACGGACAGCGCTCTCAAGTGCTTATTAGTCCACCTTAGGATTGGTTTTGTGAGAGTAGACAAACCCAGGGGCATCTTGGGATATAGCCGGAGAAAGATTGGTAGAAAACCTACTTCTGAAGTGGATTTGTGCTCTTGTAATCCTGATTAATTTTGACCCGTTGTGCTCATTTTAAACAGAGCATTACAGTAAGCGTGAACACAGCGAGCTCCGGGGCCAAACCGGGAGCTTAGCGGCTTTGCGAGGCTTAGTGCAGATGGCATTTTAAGCCGGACTTAATAAATTGTTTCCATTAAAGTTACCGGCCCACACATACTGGATTAGACTGGTGGAACAAAGGAAGGAGTGACGTGAAAATACACAATCACACATAAAACGTGCCAGTGCCACTCTCTTACACTGTCAGTTTTAGGTGTGTAAAAGGTAGAAAATGGGTGGTATTCAGCCTTTGGGCTCAAATGGAAAATCAGCATGTTTCAGTGATTATTGTGGATGGATGGTCCTATTTGCTTAATTGACATGGGGTAAACAAACAAAAACAGGCGCATAAACCATTTGGCTCAGCTGTGGGCTTAGCGCTTATCCTCCAAATGTTTATATATAAACATAATATTAGCAGTGTACTAGCTTATGGATTTAGGATCTTCCCATGCCCACAATCAAGCCTTTTTTTAGCTCATATCTTTGGCACAGAGAAATCAGTTCTTTACCATAGGACCCGCCTTGTTTTGCATAATGTCTTTCTTCCTCTGCCATCTTCTTCCTCTACCTGCTCTCCCGTAGTCTTCTCATGTGTATTCCCCATGCTCTCATTAAGTGCTACACAACCCAGGTCCCTGTGTCCAATGGCCAATCAGCTACCCTGTCTGCGAGCCTGCTCCCTCAATAGATGCTGAGTGTTTTTTGTTGTTTTCTGTACATTGATAAATGTCTGCTTGATATACTACAGCTAGCAGAGATGGCAGCGTATGTTCACTTCAGTTCTACTTGAGTATATTTTTGTACTTTCTCCATTATTAATATTAGGAAGATTGGTTCAGCTAAAACATTTTTACACCAGAGTGCTAATCTAATTATACCCAACTATTTTGTCTTAACAGCTCTTTTAATGATTTGGAACAGCATAATAAAAATGTAATGTGTTTCTTGTCTACTCATTAGTATTTGGTAATATATCAAATAACAGGTTAGTTATGTCTATGGTTTTAACTCATTCTAAAAACACAATAAGCTATGCCTATTATTTTCACCTTAACTTTTTCATTTGATTCTACTTGAGTAAGTCGGAAATGACTCTTCTGAATAACTTTTGAATTCTTGACCCTCATGCGGACGGAAGGTAGTACATGGCAGACTGAGAAATTACACACTGTACCTTCCCTGCTGGTTTTGAATGCCTGAGAAAGAAGGAAAGATGGAGATACGAGAGAGAAAGAGGCAAGGTCAGAGGTATAGGGAGGGGATTGAGGGCGGCCCTGGCATAGTCAAGTAGATTGGAGTGCATGTTTGTATTCGTCCTGCCGATCTACCTCTGGCCAGGTCAATGTAATGTATCACTAACCTCAGCTGCAGCTATAGCCTCACTGTTTGCAGCCTCTCACCTATTAAATAATGAATGGAGGTTGACCCGCTGGCCAGCTAATCAGCTTTTCACTGCTGTTGAATTGGGAAAGAGCAGTGGTGGTGAGACAGACAGAGAGAGCATGTGTGACTAGCTCATGGCATGCTAGATGACTGGAAGGCTGCAGGGATTGGGAAAAAGAAAACAGCACAAGGTCTGCTAAGGCTTCAGATTAGGGAAGTGCCAGAATTGAAACCTGCCATCACTGCTATGGAATTCTAGCCTGGACTAGCTCACCTTCAGTACTTAACATGATTTATTTGGCATAGGCCTGAGGAGCTTGTTTCAAATGCTTTCTTTATCCGAAAGGCCAACATTCAGCCACTGACAGAGCACTTAAAGCTCTTAAGTTTAGGGTGTTTTGTGTCAAGCAATGTTGTGTATGGGTTGTGTATGACAGTTGTGTATGGGTGCATTTTAACATAGCTCGTGTGATGAATCAAAAACGTGACCAGCCTAATTTGTACATCTACAACTTTTAAGTTAAGCTTTTCTTGACTTTTCTCCTTTGTCTTGGTGGCACAATGGTTTGCACTTTTGCCATCTGTTATTAAGATTTTCTGAAATAATTGTGTTTTTCCTTAAGTCTGTCACAGTAATTACAATGCCAACTTCGTTCAGTATAGGAAAGCTGGAACAATATAATACGGGGCTCATTATTAATTGTGTGTATAGTTTCTCTGCATAAGTTAGGAGATTTTTGCCATTTTTATGTAAGAAGGTCAGATTTGAACTGTAGAGGGTAGAACAACTAACTTCTATGGCTGATTATTAGTTCTGCTATGTATTTATTGCAGCTCGTGCCTTTTAATGATACTGTATATCTTGTTTTATGTCAGTGAAATGTGTTATCATGACAGGCCTATTTTTCTTATTGTATTTAAGCATGTTTTTGTTTCTATTGACAACATAATACAGGTACAGTCGTCTATAGTTCTTTTTCTGGGTATTCAAAAATAAATTTTCCTACATGAATTGTAAACTCACTTAGCCTAAACTGAAGAGTAACTGCATTTTTATTTTGCTTTACTACTGTTTACTACTGTTCACAGGCATAAGGAAGTAAATGCAATGGTGATTTATTTTAGAAAGATGCTATTAATGCCCCCTTTATTGATAGTGCTAATGCTGTTTGTGCAGTCGTCCCAGCCATTGAGATGAAAATAAATAGTGGGAGCTCAGCGGAGATAAGACACATGCTTAATTATTAATTGAGCCATTACTGACAGAGATTGCCTTTTCTGATTTAAAGCAGGAAAGCTAGCTTCTGGGACAGAAAAAGCAATTACAGAATTCCCCGCCTGCACAAACTCTGCCCACATCAGGAGCTGAGCGAAGCCAGACAAAACACGCACACGCTTCCACTGCCACGTTTCATAAATTATTTTAAAATCTTCAATATTTATAGCTTTTTAAATTACAATTACGTCATCATTTAGTATTTATGTCAAAGGCCAGACCACATTACCCACAATGCCTCTGTGCCCGACACCCTGAGGAGCTGACTGTGGGGAATTGTCTGCGCCCATGCAACGATTTAGGAAGTGGTGCCTTTACCGTAAATGGTTCTCACCGCCGCAGCTTGTTTGTAAAGACAATCTTCATTCTCGATACATAGCAATTATCAGGCTTTTAAAGTCATCACATCATGCCATGCTATCCTGGTATGCCTGCAAGCACTCAGGATCCCCTTTGGAGCAACTAGTTCGTCCATTAGAACTGTGTCAGCCTCGTGCTAAGTGCCTAGACTAGCACAGTGCATCAAATATTAAAAGTGCATTGTGTAACCTTTTTGATTGAGGGTCTGTCACCTTCTTGTTTGTATGGATATGCCATTGCTTTGCCTGCAGCGTTCCACAATATGACATTAAACAGCTCTTGCTTACATGTATTCAATTACAGGTGGTTTTATAGTTTAAAAATACCTAGAAAAACAGGCATTCTGACCTGTAACTCTGGTCTGGTTTGGTCTCTATGAAGATAGAAGGGTTCAGTACCATACTGTGAAACATTCCAGACAAAGCAATAACATAACTCCATGGAGAAAAGCATTTGATGGGCCCTACACCAGAAAAGTTCCACAATGCACTTTTAATTTAGCCTCCTTTTACTGTAAGGTAAAGCCAGAAATAAAAGTCTATCACGGCATGAATTCATTTTATCTCATTCTTCTTCGCACATGATGGCAGTGGACACATGTCAGTCACCCATGTCTGGTATGTCAGCAAATCATACCAAAACTCTTGTCACATTGAAAGCTGTGTGATTAGGCCCCATTGTGCCCAACTGTGTCCATTGACTGGCTATAGATCCAGCTTGAACCGTGAACAGGGAGCAATTACAGAATCACTACAGACCACGGGGGAGTTTTACGGGGAAATTGACTTGGATTTTAACTGTTGGAAAGTGCAGCATCCCAGTGTGTTCCAGGGTTGTGTCATCTTCCAGCCATGTGTCCCATTTCAACTATTAACAGCTGGGGAATAGATTGTACAGATTCTGCCCAAAGACATCTACTTCACACCGCACAGGTCATTTGTCCCTCGAGGCTGTTCAATGCTGCCACTTTATTTCAGGTAATACAGTAAAATGGCAGCATGCTCTGGCCTTTTCAAAGACCTTCATTTCACCTACCACACTTCAGCCATGTGCACTTATAGCAGCAGGTTTCACATTAGCAGTGACCTAGTGACGATGTTTTTGCATTTGCGCTGGCTTTTCAGTGGATGTCAGAGAAATGACTTTTGGTTTTATGATTTAACATTTTGTAATATTATTTGTGCCCTGGATGCACAAACAGCCCAATGGTTAGTGCTTAACATGACAGTTGTGGGTTCCATGCTCAACCTAAAACATGCATAATATTGTAGTCAACTGTGTTGTCACAATACTAAAATATATTTGATACAGATTACAGATTACTAATGATATTTAAACAATATAATGTCATTTTCAACACAAAATAATAATAGTTGTTCTATTAACATTACCATCAGGCCATTAGTAGAAATTTGGGGGCCCAGGGCAAGAAGCCTTACATAGGCCCCCTCTAATATAAATTAATAGGAAGAGGGTAAACCATGGGACTTGGGACAACAGACCCCTTTTTCCCCCTGTCTACTGCCCCGATTACCATGGTTTTGTAGTAGTTCTGACATAGATGAAGACTAGATCTAAATAGTTTATTTTTGTCCTATTTTTGTGATTTTTTAAAATGTTTTTGTTGGATGCCCTATTATATACTCTTACCCATAATCCACTATATCCACTATAGGTGGCGCTGCTCTGCTGGCAACACGGAGAAGGGCTCTGGTTGCATGTCTCTGTCTGTACTGCAACCTTCCCTTACGTCTAAGTCAAAGGCAACAAGAATAAATTAGTCTTGTACTTATTTGCATATTACCCAGGATGTATCATATACACTCAACAAAAATATAAACGCAACACTTTTGTTTTTGCTCCCATTTTTCCTGAGATGGACCCAAAGATCCAAAATTCACTCCAGATACACAACACTACCATTGCTCTCAAACATTGTTCACAAATCTGTCCAAATGTGTGACAGCGAGCACCTCTGCCCCGCCGAGACAATCCACCCCACCTCACAGGTGCGCCACATCAAGATGCCGATCCGACATCATGACCAGTGCACAGGTGCGCCCCAGACTGCCCACAATAAAAGGCCACCCCGAAATGTGCATTTTTTTTTGCTTTATTGGGGGTCTGGGGACTCAGAACCAGTCAGTATCTGGTGTGACCACCATTTGCCTCATGCAGTGCAACACATCTTCTTCACATAGTTTATCAGATTGTCAGTTGTGGCCTGTGGAATGTTGGTCCACTCCTCTTCAAAGGCTGTTATGGACGAAGAACACAGGTGCATTTTATTGATGGCATTTTGAATGCACAGAGATACCGTGATGAGATCCTGAGGCCCATTGTTGTGCCATACATCCATGAACATCACCTCATGTTTCAGCAAGATAATGCACGGCCCCATGTTGCAAGGATCTGTACACAATTCTTGGAAGCTGAAAATGTCCCAGTTCTTGCATGGCCAGCATACTCACCGGACATGTCACCCATTGAGCATGTTTGGGATGTGCTTGACCGGCGTATACGACAGCGTGTACCAGCTCCCACTAATATCCAGCAACTTCGCACAGCCATTGAAGAGGAGTGGACCAACATTCCACGGGCCACAATTGACAATCTGATAAACTCTATGCGAAGAAGATGTGTTGCACTGCATGAGGCAAATGGTGGTCACACCAGATACTGACTGGTTCTGAGTCCCCAGACCCCCAATAAAGAAAAAAAAATGCACATTTCGGGGTGGCCTTTTATTGTGGGCAGTCTGGGGCACACCTGTGCACTGGTCATGATGTCGGATCGGCATCTTGATGTGGCGCACCTGTGAGGTGGGGTGGATTGTCTCGGCGGGGCAGAGGTGCTCGCTGTCACACATTTGGACAGATTTGTGAACAATGTTTGAGAGAAATGGTAGTGTTGTGTATCTGGAGTGAATTTTGGATCTTTGGGTCCATCTCAGGAAAAATGGGAGCAAAAACAAAAGTGTTGCGTTTATATTTTTGTTGAGTATATATATATATATATATATATATATATATATATATATTACAAGTAATATGAAATCTTTCGAAAGGATATAACTCTAGGGAGCAAATCTCATCCCATCTTCTTCTGTCTTATCTTAATCCTCTTCCAGCGCGAAGCACTGCAAGGAGGCATTTTCTTTGTTTACTTGGAAGAATACATGACCGCCGCCTTATCACTGCTGTCAGGCCTGAAATGCAGAGCGTGTAGCCTGTGATCACTCCCAGGTTTTCTTGTTTTTTAATCCTTTATTCCACATCCAGCCTGTCTGCCAGGCTTCTCTCCCCCCTCCCCATCCTTGTTTGAAGATCCCGCTTTCCTTACTATGTGCATTTTAAACTGATCCGTGTGGAGCCCAATGCTGTTTGCAGATGAAGCCGTTGAACGCTCATTGACAAAGCCAGATGGTGAGCGATTGTGGCCAAATACGACGCGCTTTTGGATAATGTACAATCGCTGGCAGGAGGACAATCGTCAGCCGAGATGGATATTACGAACATGCTTGTAATGGATTGAACATTTTGGGAAGCGGTTCACATGGGTTTATAAAGATGGGAGAAAAGCTTTGCCAAGAACACTGCGGATGTAAAACGCTTTGAATTCCGCAACGGACAAGGACATAGGCACATTAGAATGAGGAGTGTGCCAAAGAGGATTGTGGGTAGAAATTAGATGAACCGGGAAGCTAAATCCCAAATCAAACAGAATTTAAAGTATTTCCAGATGGGTGGTCCAACTCTGCTGTTTACTCAGTATTACAAGTTCATACCTTTTCAGTAGCAGCATATTCATAACCATGTTTCTATCAAAGCCTTATCCTAACCAGTCTGTCTCTAGGCAGTGACGCAGGCTTGGACTAGTGTAGTGTCTGTGAAGTTCTGTGGAAGCTTACAGTGCTATTAGCCTATCCATTACAGAGCTTAGCACATGGTGGAAGTGTGGTAACCTGAGACACCGCGCTCAGAAAGAGCAAGTGTTTGGGTCATGCTGCCATTAATCGTCCAGTATTTGTGAACAAGCAACAAGTAATTCACTCAGACACATAGGTGTGCATTTTGCCTGTTTGAGGGAGGGGGATACATGCATAGTGCACTCTGATCCGACGTTCAAGCGGTCATCTGTTTGGCTGTTGTTTTTGGCTACCGGTTTAACTCCGCTGGGCTCTGGTGGTGCCCCTAATGGCCACTGACTGACTGACTGTAATAGCCCATTGAGCAGAGCGGACCCAGGCCTCTCTGCCTCACTGCTGGGACTGCACTGCTGTTTGCTTTGGGAGGCTCCGATGGCTCATGACCCACACTGGAAGTCTCATTCATAGATACAGGCTCTGCATACACAACCTGTATCTATGAATGGGACTTAATAATAGCATGTTAAAAAAATTATGGGCATTGTAATAATAATAATAATAACAATTAATAATAATAATAATAATAATACGTTCCATTTATATAGCTCTTTTCAAGACACCAGAAGTACTTCACAATAACACACAGAACCCAGTCACACACACATTTGCACACATGAGAGTGGTTGTGTGAAATTAAAGGCCAGTTTAAATATGTTTTGAGAAGTGATTTAAATTGATCAGTGGAAAATAGTCTATAAAGTTCAGCAATTCACAACTTAAGCTGGTAAATCAAGAAAACTATTCTTGTGTTGTGATTTATTATTGATATAGGAAGTAGTCCTTTCTGACAAAGAAGATGACCCTAATTGTGTGGTGTTAACATATGATTATGCCTCACCTTTTTATCATTATTGCTTTATTTAAGAATGCAACTTCAAGCACAAAACAATTTCAACATTGTATCTGCCATCTTAAAATACAGGACTGATAAATTGTCTTTTGTTTGGTGCTTCAGTTCAGGACAGCTGCCTTTCTTTTATTTGTAATAGATCAATATTGGCTATTGGCTCCATGTAATAACACTGATATTGATTTGTCCACTGTTGAGTGCTGGGCCCATACTGAAGAGGCTATGATCCTTATCAGTGAAGGCACAGTGTATTAAACTATAGTGCTTGGCGTGGCACTCACCTAATCCAGGGAGCAGGTGTCATGGGAGTCCAGGCAGAGTGGACATGTTTTTCAGCCAGGACGAGCCATCTGGGGTCTCTATACTTTATGGTGCTTAAGTGTGACACTCCCAACACTTACCTTTTAGCTGCACACAATAATCTCAGCACTGGCAGCAAAGAAAGGGAAGAGAAAGAGAAGAGAAGGGGCTTTCAGGAGAATTTATAGGGTTTGATGTGGTGTGGCGGATTCACGGAGCAGTTGGACACACTTGCCGAGTTGATTTTGATTCCTCTAACTCTCGCGGTGTTGTTTTGTCATGTGCTGTCAAAAATATGTTGCACAAAAAAGAAAAGTGTGTTTTGTTTTAATATTTTGTTTTGTTCGTGTCAATCCAACAGTTTTCTGGAGCCTTGTGTTGTTGTGGTGTTATTGTTTTGTCCTTGTGGAGTCTGTTTCATCTCACAAGCGATTTTGGCTTGTAGCAGAGCCCATTTTTTTTGTTCCCCGCTCACCACAGACAGACCGAGCGTCATACTCACATTCGCACATTTCCCCAAAACTGACACGTCGCCTTCTCACTGCAAACAAATCAATTTGTCTCTAGCTCCACTTGGAAAGCCACTGAAACAAAGCAGTTTATAAGAGTCTAGAAAACAAAGCAGTTGTTATTAATGAGATGAAACTGGTGAAAGCACAAAGTTATGTTATGTTCTACAGGTGGAAGCCATTAGGCATCTCCAAACATATTTTTGCAAATGCATAAGCTTTAAGCATTTGTGGTTTTGTGAACATTCTGGGCAAACAACCTTGATGGAAGCTTGTAAAAAGAAATGTGATTAAAGAGATCTAAAAAGTAATGATGTAAAAACACACACACACATACATCTCTCTGTGACTTTATTGGTTTGAGACTGAAATATTATTGTGCTCTGTAACTTTTGTAGTGGAGGGTACATCACCTGAGAGATGTTGGTGCTTTGCTTAAAATGTTCCACTATAACACATGAAATGTATCTCCATGGAGTCAAGAAGGTGGCACCAGGTAGCTAGCACACATGCCCACAGTAGTATTTTTTTTTGGAAACACCTGAAAGATAGATAATACAGGATTTCAGTGGTCTCTTTGTTACTCAAACGTCAATGTAAGAAAAAAAATGATTTGTTGTCATGACCTCCAGAAGAGAAAAGCCAGGTTGAATAATACTTATTATGTACTTGTGACTTAAAGGAGAAGTCGGTGGAGATGAGACCAGTATACCACCATAGGTCAGCATGGGGGTCTGTCACTATTAGTTTACTCAAGACACCCCTCTGCCCTCTACCTTATTAACTCAGCCCTCGGCCTCTCCATCTCTCCTAGCCTCCTAGACACAATCTCTAATCAAGAATGATAAATTGGGAGCAGGGGAGGACAAAGCGACGGTTTGCAAACTGAATACAGCCTTTAGTGGTGGCACATTTCGGCAGTGGTGAAGGGCATTAACATTTGGGGGTGATTTGGACGAGGACTTTTCTGTGTGTTTGTCTAACTAAGCCCTGCATGTGAACAATTTCAAACATCTCCACCTTGTCTGTCATCAGGCAGCCACAACATGCTCTGCTCTTTCAACAACACAAAAAGCTCCAGGATTAGATTGAAGTGAAGTCTGAAAAAAAAAAAAAAAAAAAACTTGGCATGAGTGTTTGTGGAGGGGAAAATGGCAGTTATATATATATATATATATGCGCAGCATTTTACAAGGAGTATTCCAGTAGTACAACTCCCCTATAGCATGCCATTACATATGGGCTATACTGGCCAGTGCATGCACAACCCCCCAAACACTGTTTAGAAATCTGAAACCTAAACCCAGGAACTTGCATATGCACCTCTTAGCCAAAAACAATGAAGAGACAAAATATAGCAACAAAAGTCTTGTTTAAAGAAATGGATGTGTCTACTCGGCTACTGATTACATAAACACATATTTTTTCAGCTTTGAATTGTTTATGTTTTGTGATGAGTTTTTAGAACACTTTGGAAGAGTTGCAGCTGCAAGTTGGAGCTTTGATCAGACTAGTGGAGAACAGGAGCCATGGCCAGTAACAGCCGGCTGTCAGCACGTAAACATGACAAGTAGAAACAACAGTGGAAAGTGATTGATGGAGCATAATGTCCTCCATAGAAACACCACCTGCATCAGTATTCTTGGTTGCAACGGGTTTTAATATGGTATTGTGAGAATGGCTGTTTCTATTTGCATGAAGCAGCTGAGTGGTCTTATCTAAACAACAGATAGTAAAATAAATACTGGCAGAGCACACACATGCCCCACACACTTAAGGTGGAGAATGATGTTTGTCCTTCCTCTTTTCACTGCACTAAACTGCAACGGCTGCTTTTGTCAAAACACTGGATGAGGTATGGAGGATGATTGGAAGCTGTCAGCATCCAATTGTTGCTTTGTTTTCCGAGAGAGGAGTTAAAAATGGAGATAGAGGTGGAGGGAAGAAAAGACATGCAGGCTCTTTCAGCCCACTGTCATGCCACTTAGGATTTGTTGAAGGATTTTCACCAAGCCATTTGCCTTCCATTGAGAAGAAATCAGTGCGGCACTGAAAGATAATGTTATATCCACTTACAGCATGTGGGCTTCATGCATGTTGGTACAAGAAGCCAAGCAGCAGAGCAGTGCCTCTGTTTACATTGCTAAGAGCTTATTCTCTACATTTCTGCTTGGACTTGAAGCTTGTGGCTAAATCTCTGTATCTTTGTGCTTCCTATATCTCATTCTCTCTCGGTCTTGCATGCTTTTCTGCTGCTTTAGCCATTCTCTGTAGATTTGAAGCCAGCTGGTGGGCTAATAGAGGATGCTTTTCCTGTGGGGAGCCACAGTGATACTGTTCAGGCGTTAGCGAGCTTAAGTAAAGCTGACACGCTGTTGAAGAACTGCAGCCCACACTGAGCTCCATAGCAGCATGTGGAGCGGCTTTGAAAAGGTCTTAAAGGTATAGCAAACACAGAGAGGCTGCCACCGTCCTCCCACTGCTGTGCTGTGATGTGAGAAGGGAGAGTTAAGTCCTTTATTAGAAGTGGCAGGCGTTGTCTCCAGTCACTACAATAATTGCAGCGCCACGCCACTGCTGTAATCAATTGAGACAGCTGCTACTGCGGCGTTCAAGTCCATCAGGCAGGCGTGCCATGCTAATTAATGAAATGATAAGGCTAGGGCCTGCCTCAGAGCACAAATAACTCTTCATGGCTCCCCTTCATTTCCAAACAGCTTTTCCGCCTATTGCCTGCTCTGTTGTCCGTCTCACTCCAGCAGTCATGGGGGTCAGGGGTCAGCCATAGGGTCACATACCGGCGGAGCAGGGTGGGCTGTGTCCGAGGAGCCATTAGACCTCTCTGTTGAAAGTTCCAAGATGACCAGCTTTTATTTTGGTGTACCCAGTGGTGTTGACCTCAGGTGACCAGGCAACCTTGTAAAAAGCTGAGAATGATGACTGTCCCAGAGAGCACAGGCCTTGGTCAGGGCTGTCACAGGGGGGATGGGCCTTGACATTGAGCCAGTGGGACAGCTTTTCCATCAGAACTATTGGGAGGGCAACGCATTCTATAAAATGAAAATAAAAAAAGAAAAAAAAAAAAATCAAACAGTTTTGTTTATCTTTACTTTTCAACCATCTCCAACCCACAACACATTCCTATATCCATGTTCCATGTTTCTTCTGAAAGGCAAGTGGCGAGAGTCCTGCGCCATATGGTTGGACTGGTGATATGTGCATGGAAACTGATTAATCTCCCGTTTCTGCTGCCAGCTTTCTAAAATGAGCATTAGGTTCTCAATATCTTCCTGGGCTTCCACTCTAAATGTGTTACAGCATCACAGCTATGCCCATTTAGTTGCCATCCCCTCCTTTTGTGAGAGACAGAGGGACATAATTGAAACGTGCCAGCTGTCTCCACTCAGCGACTATCTTGGACAGCTCTTGTCTCGTCCACTCTCCCATTAACATCTCAGAGTGATTTGCTAAAATGTTGCCTGTTTGGCTCCTGTCTCTTTACCAGCTTGGAGATGCTCAAGGCAGATTAAATAGTGTGTGGCAACCAAGCGACTGCAAATTTCTCCCATCATTTTATTATGAGCACAACACTGCTCATCCCTTCTGTTGTGCTTGTGTAGAATTATTTAGTTGAAATCACCCTCCCTGTTTTATGACTGAATACCTCATGGCAATGAAGTGCAGATTGGCAAACGTGCCGCTTCCGGCCTTCTGCCATGTATCTGCTGCAGCCATCTTCCACAGTCAGTCAGTCGTGAGCTCTGCCTTGGCTGCTTGTGTGTTGAGGTTCAAAACACAAATCATTGCAAACTCAACAGAAACATAAATAAATCTTTTATGAGTTGACACTAATTATAAGTGTCTTAAATTTACTTTTACTACTACTATGTATACCTGCTAGCGTCATGTTGCTAATAGTTGTAAAATAGGGAATCATATTGCAAAAAGATTGAAAAATGTATAGTTTAGGAACATAAAAAATCCTATATTGCTTAAAATTGACTATTGTGAGCTCTAAGACATGTTAGAACGTTGGTGCCTCACTAAAACATACCTGGAGTTGTATTGTGTTTCATTCACTTATTTCATTCACTATTGTCTACATCACCAAAGCTTAAAATGCTCAGTTCCACCTTGTGATGTCATGAAGTGGTAACTGATTGTTTTCAGTTTGAGAAAAGAACTCAGCCTAAATATGCAGTATTTGTGTGGTAAACATGTGTGAATGAAACAAAACATAACTCCAGGTATGTTTGAAATGAGGAAACAACATTATAACATCGATCAGAAAATAGCACAGTATGAGCCCTTAAAGATTGGCATTCTCTGTTCCCCAAACTATCCAACGTCAGTATATTTACATATCTGTCTCTTTATCATTCTCTGTCTGTTTGTGCCATGACAGTCCCATGAAGAGAAGGTACCACACTGTTTGCCTAGTAAATGAGAACACCCTATGGACTAAAGCCTCAACCCTCTCTTTTGCATAGGCTCATATCTAATCTGAAAAGGCTATTTTGCATATAGCTTCAGTTTCCCTGGCTATTCTCTATATACTGGAGTTGATGTCAGCAATGGTCAGGTAATTTATGTAACATCCTTACTTGCATGCGCAGCATTCGTTTACAGAGGGGTTTTGTCTGGAGCTAAAGGTTCTCCAGGGCTTCAGTCTTATTAGGATCAGGCTGGGAGGTGTGTGTTTACACTAAAAAGGTTTCTAAGAGTGGCTTCAAAGGGAATACTTTACTAAGATGCTGGTGGTTTGCTTCTGACATGCATGCAAAACGTGTATTTGGTTATTGAAACTGTAGACACCATTTTAAAAACGTATGCTTTTGAAACAAGGTTTTATTCAAGTTAAAATGAGTTCTATTCAGTTGTACTGACTGACTAATTTTTTATTGTTTTCCCTTCTAGTAGTAGTAGTAGTGTTGTCACGTTGCTAAAATTTAAAACTACCAAGGAACAGACTCAGTACTCAATACCAATTTCAGTATGATTAAATGATGATTAAAAACACTCAGACAATAGAATGTAATTTTCAAAATGAAATTGCAGTACCTTCTTTTATATGACCATGCAGTCTTATATCTGTGGAATCTCTCAGTCATCCAAGTAGGTCCCATAGTGGTCCATGGGTGTATACATACTTGTTCTGATACAGCTCAAGGTCATGCTCCAGTATACTCCAGTTTTGAAGAGGGAAGTTTAAAAAAATGTATGGCAGCAAGACAATAATTTTCAAGTTTGTTTACTATATTTGTGCAACTTATTTTTTAAGATTGGCAGCTTTTAGCATAGCTACTGACCCTACCCACATCTTTCAACACATCCCTGCATTTCAAACAGATTTTTTTTCCCTGTAATGATTAGCTGGATGTAAAGTGTGTTGATCTCACCCTGCCCCTATGTCTGCACAAAGGCCACATTGAAGCGTATCAGTGGCAGCTCTCCAGATGTTGCACTGGGACAAACCATGTCAGAAATGAAGGATATCAGAGGTAGGGACAGCTGCGTGGCGACACCAAGCTCACCCCTTTAATTCCCCACTGGACGCATCAGTCATCGGCAACAAATCCCTCTGGTCTGGTGTCCGTCTGCCTACCCCCGCCGCCCTCCCTTACGCCCTCTCACCATGTCACCACAAACTCCGGCACGTGTGTTCAGTGCACGGTTTAACTCCCCAGGGCGTCCCGGAGCAGTGGGGCAACTATAAAAAGATCAATACTGGGGCTGAGATGTCATCTGGTGGGCTGACTCGCAACACCTCCCCTAGGAATATGCTTGTTCCCCTTGGTGCACTAACCCAGCTAACAGGAGGAGCACAGGGCTGCCCTCCAACCTGCCCAACTGACCCACACCATCTGCTCAGGTCTGCAGTTCTTCTGGACACAATGTTTTGTTCAGACACTCGTTTGGTGTTTGTTTCACATGGCTGCCTGTGGCTTTCTAGCTTGCTTGCTGACTGTTTTACCATCTCTCTGTGATTGTAGGCAAAGTGCGTTCCGTGTCCTGAGGAAAAAAAAACACAAGAGCAAAAAACAATGCCAAATCTGACAGTTTGTTGAATCGCTTGAAACTCCCTCTGACAGTTGTGTGATAGTGCGGCGAGGGGGCCGTGTTGTGTGGAAAAACAAAAGGATTTCGCTGTATGTAGCCTGTAGGTGAGGTGTCTGAGAGGCATTTCTGTCACGGTGCTATCTCAGTGTTAGATGGCTGTAGAGTGCACAAATAGAATAGGGATCAGGAAATTGACTGTTACTAATGTGATTTATCCTTTACTTTGTCTTTCTGTGTGTGCAATAAGACAGCTGACAGATGATGCCTTTCTGTAATAGACTGTCATGCTCTCCATTTAACCTTCTTTTACATATAGTCAAAATAAGCCTATTAGCATTTTTGCACCATTTCATAATTTCCAAATTGGAAATATCAATGCTGTTTTGTATATCATAATATTACATTATACAGTATTACATTTACATAATGGGCAAATTGTTATTACCATAAATACGTATTTTCTTTTTCTTTCTTTAATATTCTTTAATCTATCATAGTATATTGAACATTTTTCCCAACCAGACATCTTTTTGCTATATATTGTCCTGTATGCCTAATACATTTTGAATGAGACTATCTTACAAAATTATGACATATCAAAGGGAAATTTTGGTCTTGTACAATCTTGTATTGCATAACATGATTGTAGCATATAAATACTGAATAATTAATAACTGTAAATTATCCTGGTATTTTATATCAGCTATAGGTAAATATATTCTGCATTTCAAAATCTTGTAACTAGATGTTTGAACTTTCGTGGCGCTATATTTCATGAAAAGAAAAACATTTCCACATTATTTCCATCTTGATAGCTGTGCTCTGTATTTGATCCCATTTTAGATCTAGACAAAATGAAGACATTATCATTTCATGCCTATTTTACACCATTGTCTTCTGTTCGCTTTGCGAATGCTTGCTCATGGCTCGGCGTGTCTAGAGCTTGCTGCTTCTTTTTTAATGAGAGACTTTCTGGGTTGAGCTGATACCTCCCTCCCTGCCTCCATTAGGGCCCATTAGAATCATCATTAAGATAACCCAGGCTGCTCACTGCTCGCGCTGGCAGCATCACTATTTGCTGATTCCCCCTCTCTATTTCCTTATAGTGGTCGTGGGGAGAGACTTTTTTTTCCATTGTGTCTGGAAGAATGGGTTGCCATGGTAACATCACCCACCAGCGACATTTCGACTGTGGATGTTTGCTTCTTGCTCTATGTTTGGGCTGTCTGCAATGCCTGTCTGTCTTGTGTGTCTGTCTATCTTATGCCCTTAGTCCCTTCCTATTTTTTCCACTTGTGTTTTTGCCTGGAACAAGAGCCTGACAGTTTAATCCAATTCCCAGACCACTATAAATGTGCAGGTCTATATCCAGCTTGGACCCTGGAATTCATTTGAAAAATTGTGACACCTTAGCCGGCCCCGTTTCGCCCATAAAATGCAAGAAGTAAGGGAGAGAGGGAGGGTTTTGGCAAATAAAAAATCTAAAGACTCTGCCCTAGCTTTTTATTGAACTATTTATAGGTGTTAGGATCCTTGAAAGATTAAGCAGGCTGTTAATAGTGACTGGATATTCCATTAGCGGACCTCATGTCAGCGGTTTGACAGCAGCCCCAGGCACTTCAGGTTTTTGTGGTCTTTAAGAGTAGGGTTTTTTAAGTGAGGTACAAGTAAGAGGACTTGTGATTGAAGTACTGCACATGCCGTGGTTGTAGATTAGACTACTAGCCCAGAGAGATTCTTCTTCTTCCTTTTGGGTCTCTTTTGTCAGCCTCTTTTTAGTGCGAGTTAAATGCTCTGGGAAAAGACCAGTGCAAGTTGAGTATTCCCAATTCAGGCTCTTTTTGAGTCGAACAATCCCAGACTGTTGTAAACCTCTGCTTTATGAGCTCACAGACCATCAAGCAAAATGTGGAGGTTGTGTAAGGTGTAAAGTTGTCCAGCAGCAGTGTATAAAACTGTTTAGAACATTGCGTAGAAGTTGTAATTACAGCGCTTCCACTAGGGTCAGTGCTGTTCTAACATATTGAGCCTATTTCACTTACTATGGGCCTTCGGCGGGCTACACTAGTTGTGCATTTCTGGTTAGTTGCAAGTCTGACAAAAATAATACAGTATTTTATAGTATTATAATTTTAGTATTATTTTGAAATGTAAAGGTACACTGGGTAACATTTCTCAAGGAGGATACATTCTTCATGTAAATATTCATATTATTTTGTTTAGAATGTCCCACAGTATAACATTAATCTCTTCTCCATGGAGACAAGCGGAAGATGCCACATCAAGTCTTTTCACTAAACTATACATATAACAAATATGTAACATTTTTCGTATTCCAGTTCAACAGTGTATTTCTCTATAGCCTATTTTGCTTTGATTTTGAATCCATAGTTCAACAAATAGTTTAGCACCACCATTAAGATTCATCAGTCGTTTCTTTGTGCGTGAAAGGTGTCAAGATGGCGCGTTTTATGCCACTTCCATTTTCTCTGCTACAACAGCATATAATTACTGTCATTAAATTGCAACAGACTAAGTGTGAAAGTCGTTCTGCGCAATAGTGATTATAAAAGCTTTTTTCTTGCTGAAAGGACTACTGATGAATAGTAAAGACAAAGTGGCGCGAGTATAGCATTTTTGTACTTTTTTTTTTTCATAAATATCAGGGAAACGAGGCATGGAAAGGAGGAGAGGGCAGGATAAGGGGCCACAATCTCTCTTCACAGTACAATTGAAACATAATTATTTCTTGCCAGATTGTGTGCTCAGCAAAGCCCCGAATAAGGCCCGACATTTAACTTTAATTAGCTGTGATTTATTCATACTGACTGGATCGCAGGAAGAAATTGGATCATCTGATTATAGTCAAGCGTGAAAATGACCTGATTAAACACTCCATGCGACCTATAGGGAAAGAAATACAAGAGCACCCATGGGCAGGCAACACTGTCTACGTCACTGACTATGAAAGAGGAAGCTGGAATGGTTTCCATTCATTAGCTGACTATTATCTGTGTTAATTATTTTATGACATAGCTTGGTTTGTTTGTTGTTGGCTGTGCTAGATGTGTGTGATTATAAACTTAAATGATCACTAATCACTAAATGATTCCTGAGCAACTTTTACTTCTCAACATATCATTAGATTTACTATTCAAATACATGATGAAGTAACATATTTTATTAATATTCAGTTTTACTATAGAATTTTGTTTTTTACCCACATTTGCTTGTTATAGCATGTTTTATATGCTTCATAAATTGGACTGCTGGATTAGGCAACAAGTATGTTGTTTTTGTTTTAGACTTTAGACTTAGAACTTTATTGATCCACAAGGGAAATTACTTACTACACAGTAGCTCACACATCACAATATAATATAATAATAAAGAAGAAAAAATATAAATGATAATAATGATAAGTTCTATATAAGTATATATAATATATGATCAAAGGAGAAGTTCAATTTGTCAACTGGACAAAGTTTGTTTGGTTGAAAACGTTTCGCCGCTCATCCGAGAGGCTTCGTCAGCTCTGTCAGAGCTGACGAAGCCTCTCGGATGAGCGGCGAAACGTTTTCAACCAAACAAACTTTGTCCAGTTGACAAATTGAACTTCTCCTTTGATCATGGATTCTACCTGGACGACTGAGGGACTTTTCACGTATATATAATATAATTATATAACTATATGTATGTGCATGTATGTATATATGTAGGTAAAAATAAAATGGAAAAATAACTTATCAGTAAGATGATGTTTTCGCACACACTGACTAACTGCTCCATCTATCTTCTCTTCTTCGTTTCCCCAGGTGTGCCAACGAATGATAATCCAGAGTCTAAGAGTTGTACTTCAGCCAAGATCTCTGGGCTTCACCGCGGTCAGGAGCACAACAGCAGCATTGAGGTGCCCTTTGCGCCACCCGTGCCCAGCCCCACCCCTGCATCAGCCCCCACCGGCTCGCCCGCCCCGGCAGCAGCGGCGGCACCCCCAGAGCCGCCCAGGTCCCGACTGTCCACACCTCCTCCACTCAGCAGTGTCAAGAAGGAGCAGACGCATCCAACTCTACCTCTGCTCCCTTCAACCCCTCCTCTGCTGAGGGCACCACCTCACCCCCTGTCCCATCAAGCCCACCTCCCACACACACACCAGGATCCCCGAGTTCTGCACCCACCCCCACACCACTCTCGTCCAATCATCAGCCACCATCACCCACTGTCATACAGCAGCCTCCACGATTATAGGTAAGCACCTGCATACAAACTGAAATGAACTGGAGTGTGTTCTTAACTATACTCCTGACTCTAAAAGGCAAAAACAAACAAGTTAACTCTAATAAAATAAAATAAACCAGTATCACACCAGCATTACCTATATTAAGAACAAAACTAAATTACTAAACTAATTACATCATTGCCATGACAATGTAACAGGTATATTTATCTATCTATTGAAATGTGTCCTCATTAAAACAGTGCAATCTATATTAACCCAGTAATGGCTCTTCTATTTCACTGGATATTGATTTGATGTGCACAAACATTCAATAAGCAAATGTCAGATTTACTGTTTTTCATTGAGACTTGCTGGTACATACCACAGCTGCTCTGCTCTTTTCACCTCATATTGTGCCCTGTAAGGTTTATTGGAAAATCTTTCTTACGCTGTCAAAGTAAATTGTTGGCCTTTGTGCACCAAATGAACATACAGTAAAGTCATAAAGATGTCTGAGGAGTATATGGAGCAGATAAGAATTACATTTTTACAATTGACTATAAATGTAATACATGTTTTAATGTTCGTTGGGCTCTAAGTAATATCTGTATATCTGTCCTGTTTCCTCTCCTCAGCCACAGCAGCAGTCCTGTCGGTCTTCCCAAACACCACCTCCCCCCCTCGCCCCATCACCACCTCAGCGGGCTGCCCTCGTCAGTGCCCGCTTTGCCTCTGTCCATAGCCAACCTCTCTACCTCGCACTATTCCTCCCTACGGAGCCCTGTCCATCGCCATCCGGCCATGTTTGCAACCCCAGCAGCACTGCCACCACCACCGACCTTACCAACCAACAGTTTAGTGGTGCCCGGACACCCCGCTGGCACGCCCTACCCAGGTAACACCTTAGATTTAATGACATGTGGATACTTGATTTACTTTCATATTTTATGTACAAAACAAATATTCTATTTAACCTATTTTTATTAATGTATTTGTACCAATAATATAAAAAGTCATAGTTTTCTCTCATACTAAATCGTGGATTACTTTTAGCAGTGACATAGTAGTTGTACTAGTTATTTTCAATACATTTGTAATGTGAAGTCAAACTTGTCATACATAAGGTAAGTGCCATTTCTTTATTTCTCTTATCTTTTCTATGAATGCCTTAAATATATATATCCACACATGGTGCATAATCTACATTTGGAAAGTAAACAGCTTAAATACTTGTACACATAGACAAATGACTTCATGTTTAGCACCAATCCTACTGTATGGCTAGTGGGTCTTTGTGTCACACTGCATGTTATTTACACATCTGATATCACAGTAGGAGGACGATTGGACTGTCATCACAGCTGGAGACATCTTCAGCAGCACTTCAGTGATGTGGCCTCCACAAGCAGAATGACTCATACCCAGTCATTTGATTTCCAAAAACATAGTCCTCAAAATGCTGCAATAAAGAGAATAATGTCTCCAGCACTGATGGGCGTCCCCCTCTCAGAGGGTGTGTGTGTGTTTTCTGCTGGGATGACTCTTGGTTCTCTCTTGTCTTTAGATACCAGCCTGTTGATATCATTCAACCAACCAATCATGTATTGCCAGCCTCATTCGGGGATTCTGATTGGCACATTGTCACAGGCAACTCTCTTACCTCCACCAATGAGTCCCCACGTAGAAAACCCTCACAGCATGAGCTGGAGAAACAGAGATTGCCAGGTGACTATTTTCTCTTTCTACTTCTTGTGAACTGACTGGGCGCCGTCCCTTTTTTTCTTGTGTCCTTCCCTCCCTTCCCCCCTTTTTTGGTTTCCTCGCTCTCCTTTCTTGCAGAGCATGACCTCCTGAGGCAGGAGCTGAACAACCGCTTCCTGGTTCAGAGTTCGGAGCGGGGCCGGGGGCCTGTGTCGCTCCTGAGGGCCGAGTTTCACCAACACCAGCACATGCACCAGCACCAACACACCCACCAGCACACCTTCACGCCCTTCCCCAGCCTCCCCCCGGCCATCCTCACCCCGCCCACCGCACCCCCCATGGTGCGTACCCAGGCCCGAAATGTGAGGATAAGTAACTACAGTTCCCATAACCTAACCCTGACAGTTTTTTTTTTCAATCAGACCCACTTTTCTTTTATTCACAATTTTAGTCCCTAATTGTTGCATCCTCCCTTCCAAAAAAATATATTAATTGACTTTGATTTCTTGTTTTGTACCATTGCCACTGATGTTCCTTTGAAGCTGGAACATTTTCAAACAAAGCAAAAAACAATACTATGGAGCGGGGGCCACTACTTTCAACACTGCATTGCTACACACAGCTTCTTTCATGCAATTATTGTTATACTGCTAACAAAAACATTAGCATATGCATTACTGTGACAGAGGCCAACATCTGACTCATTCCTCCCAAACAAGAGAGCATTTCCTAATCTAATTTCAACTTTTCATTTAGCCCTTAACTTTAGCTCCAGATCAAAATAAAGGCTGGCCTCCAGGCAGCTTTTTAAATTGGACACATATGCACATGTTTATAATAGCTTTAAATGTTTAGCTTGTTTCCAGACAGGAATAAGGGGACACAGATTTGAGTTAGCCTGCTCTTACAGTGAGTCATATTGGTTCATTTGTGGACAGAGACATGGATGACATCACGGCTAAACTGTTGTGATCATTTGTGTAATTGCTTCCGTGCTTTGACTGGGGCTGGAGGTCACACTTTTAGATGAGGGGAAAGTTCTAACTATTCATCAGTCATTTCAAACACTGACAGTCAATGCAGATGTGGCTCTCTTTGTAGCTTTTGGCATCGGTCTAATTGATCTAATCCATCTTGTGATGGCCTGTGATTAAGGACCCACTTCATGATTATCGTCTTCCTGTACAGTGTGAATCAAAGCCAATGTTTTTACACTGTTCAGCCAGGTCCAACTCATGGGCAGCTCTCTGCCCCACTGCTCCTAACATGGGAGAGATTACATACCATACACAGCCCTGTTTGAAGATGAAAGGGGCCATTTCCCTCATCTCACTAATGCTGCCATTATGTAGTCTTTACTTTGAATATAGCCTTTTTCACTGGGATTTGCTGCTAATGTCTTCTGCAATGTTTTAATTGAAACTGTGTTGTTGCTAACTTGTGCCTTTTCCCTCTAAGTGAAACAAAGCTGTCTTTCTTGTGTGTGTCATTTGCTTAAAATGGCTAACAATCGTAATGTTGTGGTTGTTTTACTGTTTATCATAAAAGGAAAACCAAGTAAAGCCCTGTTATGAGTCTCCATGTATCACTATCTCTCCAGTGTTTTGCTTTCGGCCTACTCTATAGAAGCCCCATGTCATTTAAACTATGCAACAGCCCTTGGCTAATGACTGTAATTAATGAAATTATGAAGCCTCTATTTGTTTATTGTTCAATGCCCTCAAGCAGCTGGCTTGCCAAATGGCAGCACTGAGCATCTCTCCTCATCCACCCCCTTGCCCCAGCTTTGTTGTCGGTCAGGGAATAGTCTTAATTGTTATAAGATGAAATATTAAGCTTTAATTAGTCAAAGCTGTATACCATAAAACTCTGACAGGCGTTATAAATTATATGTGCCGGCTTTATTCCTCACTTTTTACAAGGCTATAAAGCCTCCAGAATCCTTCTCCAAGTGTCAGACATTAAACAGGCCATGCCTTCAGAAATGCAGAGAAGCCGTTTAATGAGCTCGGAAGCAGGCTCGGCAGGTCCTCTCAATGGGCCGTCTGTCTTTGATTTAGGCCGATTATCGCCCACAAACAGCGCCGCCAACACCATCACTGCCACTGCTGCCATTTTGAGAGCACATGTGAAAGGCTCCGCTTTACCCGAGGGCTCCTGACCCACAGCCTGTATCTCAGCCAACCCTTGGCTCGCCCCCTCCACCGCCCATGTGGCAACACCGCACAGAAAAACACTGATTCATACCCGCTTATTTCCCTGTTTTATGTAAACCCAAAATGTAGGAGCCTGCCAAGAGCGCTTTGTGAAAACACTCTCAAAAAGTACCTGCAAATGGCTTGTGCATTTGCGGAAAAGGAATAACTTACTGTCACTTGTAATTAGCCTGTTTTTAAAATAGAGAGGCGGCACTGGCTTATGAATACAAGTCCCTATTCATCCATCTTCAGCTCAACGTACACAGTTCTCTCCTCTGTCTCCTCTTCTCAGCTTTCCCACTCAATTCCCATGTGTTGAGGACAAGCTCACAAGCAGTTTTTCAGAGATCATAAGTTATATTATCTGGCAAATTGTGATTTTTATTGTAATGTTTCTGGCCGGCACAACCTTTGAATCACAAATGTTTCCTGGCGTGAATTCATCATTCCAGACTTACATTAGTTTTATACCGAGTTGTCCTGAATTAGCTGCTAACCATCGCAAATGTCATCAGCTTGATCCAGTTTCATTCATTAGACTCACACAAGGGGCTCTATATAATCTTTCCATGAATTTGAGCACAAGGAATTGGTCTGTTACGAGAGAAAATCTGAAACCCAAAACAAGCAATGCGTCTCCTCTACCTCCCCATCTCATCTATAACATTTGGACTTGTTATTGCAGTCCAAAGCAATTAGAGTCAGATTTCTGCACATTTTCCAGTCTATAGTCAAAACTGGCCTGATTTTGAAACTGTTTCCACACCCAATCTCCCTTTGCTCAATTGGAAAATCAGGGAGGTTGTCTTCATGTGGACAGCTCGCTCATGTGCCTGTATTGTTAGTGATTTCACTGCCAATCTGAGCATTCAGTGGAAATAAACCCATGACTGGTGCAAGCCAGCTGCTTCACTCCTGGGCTCTGTGCTCCTCATCAAACCAGAGCTCGTGTATATCATGCATCTAGTTTCATCTAAAGATTGTGACTTTGGGGGGAAAAAGTTGTTTGTTTGTTTTTTTTGTTAAGTTGTCTTTTCTTATGTCTTTCAGTTTGACAAGTACACCCCCAAGCTGGACAATCCCTTCATCAGACATTCAAATGTAAGTTTTTGTTGTCATTATATTTAATTACATAAGTTAGATTAATGATGTGAATTTGAATGTTGCCTGGAAACATTACTGTGATTGTGTCTGTACCTGCATTGGTTTGACTGATGTCTCCCTGGGTGTCTTTCTCCTCAGTTCTTCCCCTCCTACCCCCCCACTATGCCAGGCATGCCCCCGCTGCTCCCGCACTCAGGACCCTTCAGCTCGCTGCAGGGAGCCTTCCAGCCCAAGGTCAGCCCAGCAATCCTCACCTCACAGCAGTCTCCACATGTAGCCGCATGACACTGTCTCACAGATGCTTGTTAAACAAATGCAAATCCTTGAACAATTCTGGGTCTAAACAAAGACATCTGGAGCCAATGTTGAAAAATTGCCCTGATGTACGCATTTCATCGGTTTACTCATGCACTGTATGAGATAAATGGCAGCAATAAGGGCTAATCTGCATGTAAGTTGTCAAATCAGATGATTAATACGCCATATGGTAGGAGCTGCAGGCGTCTGTGTGTTCAAGCTAGTTATCTATAAAACACTGATGATTTCACAAATGATTTCAGAAAGAATCATACCTGGTTTGTTGTGTATTATAATTTAATAAGTTAAAAACATTAACAATGTTATATTATTATTACATCATATCAGTTTCATTGAGGGCATTACCCAGGACATCCCTATTGACACCATCAGATTTATTAGCATCTTGTCATTAAAAGAATAGTACTATTGACTATTGTACTAATACTATTGCATTTTATTTGCTCTTATTGATATCTTTTCACTGTAAGAGTATACAGGTAAAGGACACAGAGCAAAGCAGTACAGATTTGATCCAGTGATAGTAGGTGGGAAGGTGCAATCCTGACTGGGTGAAGCCCAGTGGCTGTGACCCGGTGTAAGCCACCAATCAAAGCTGCTCTAAATCCCCTGGCCTTTCTCCTGGCGGGGTTAGTCATGGTGGGGCCCTTTTTTGTTGCTGAAGGTACTTCCAGATGGTTGAAAGAAAACATGGATATATCTAAAGCTCCTGTTCAGTATTCAGGGACAGGGCAGGGCGTGGGACGTGCCTGTGTTTGTTTGTGGTTGCTGCTGACCCTGTAGCACAGTCTTCCTCCTCTTGATGCGGGACGGATTAATGCGGCTGATCTAGGCACTTGTGCTCAAACGACTTAAAGAGGAGATCAGAGAGATCACAGATGTGCTAGTGTGCTAAAGCCGAGTGCTAGCAGCACCGTTGCATTTTCATCTCCTGACGTCAGCGATCCTGTAGGATTTATTGAACGATAGTGCTTAGTGAGGGTATAAGGTTACGGGAATGGGTTTTCAGGCTCTAAACATCAGGGCTATATTATACACTCGAAAAGAAACCAGGTCAGAGTATGGCTGTATAATTATTGTATTTTATTTCATTCCATTTTCTGTAGGCATCTAACCCCATTGACGTAGCAGCCCGTCCAGGAGCAGTACCTCACACACTACTACAGAAAGACCCAAGGGTAAGCTGAAGTTTTTGATGGTTGATAGACTCAACTAGAAACACAAAGCCTTTTTAGTAGGGATTTAAAAATCATAAAATTATGTTGAATTCTGTAGTGAAGAGGAATTTAACTAAAAGAAACTCTGTAGGCTGTAAAAATATATATTTTTATTTGCGGTCTGTTTCACAGGTTGAATGAGATCAAGAAATATTTTTTCTAGAAACTTTTAAAAAATAATTCCTGTTTATGTGTTCACAGATAACAGATCCATTCAGGACGTCAGTACGGGTGAGTCACTTGATTCTCATCTCCCATTCACATATTTTTCATTTGGTTAAAAGATCAGTCCAAAAAAAGTCTCAAAAATCTCTCAATTAAAAACATAGGTTTCGTTAGGTTTATTGCCCTGTTTTAAAAAAAAATCTATTTTTAGTCCTGTATTTTTAGTTACCTCTACATTAAAACCAGCATGCTGACTTCCGTCTCTTGCTAATGTTTTTGTAGAAACCTGGCAAGTGGTGTGCAGTGCATGTCCAGATCGCATGGCAGATCTATCACCACCAACAGAAAATGAAGGTGAGTGAAATGGTTGAGGGAATATTTAGTACAATGTTAAAAAAAAAAAATGCTTTGGCATAATATGTGATTTGAGGTTACTATTAGAAGTTATTAAAAAAAACTTCTTTTTTAAAATTTTGCATAACTTCCTAGACTATGCCTAAAACCAAGCATGTATAAAATTTCTTTCTAAACTCAAGCTGAGCAAAGTATGTGTAGTCTTAGAAAGCAGCTAATGCGTCTGGCCTGGTGCTGTCAGTCCTTCTCGGACCATGAACCCTTGTTACAGAGGATTAGCTTTCCCTAATCAGCTTACTCATATTTGTTCTAAAACACTGGCCAGAATTGGAAACACAGGGCTTTTGTTTATGTGTGTGTCTTCCTCTGATCTCTCACCCAGTGAAGCCCAGGATAAATCCCTCTCACTCTATTGTCGGAAATGTTTGTTGCTGTTGCTTGCCAGCCTAATATCCCTTCTCTGCCCCTCTTGCCTCTTCTTTGCAGCAGATGCAGCTGGACCCTCACAAACTTGACATGAACGGGAAGCTGGACTTGTTCAGTCGACCTCCAGCCCCTGGTGTTTTCCCGGGGTTTCCCTACCCTCACGACCTTGCACGGCCACTCTTCTCTTCCACAGGTCAATTAAATAAAATACAACAAATGATTTCTCCCACTCGTACTACTACAGCCTAAAAGCCTGCCAATGCAATTTTGTCTTTATGCAACTGAATATTTAAAATTGTGTGTTGAAGCCACTCCTGTAATGAAATGGTGTCATTTTTTTTCTCTCCTCATGTAACATTCACTTAATTATAGTGCTTTTGTAGCAAATGTTTTGCCAGTAAAGGGTGTCAGATATGTCTATGAATATGGATGACTAGCGCTTAGGTAATTGACTGATTTGCCCTGCGTTGGAGGGCAACAGAGAGGCGAACACCCTTTGACTAGTAATTATGCAGTGGTGTGTCAGAGGGACTCCTATAATTGCTTCATTCATTAACAATTCATAGAACATGGGCAGCGCTTACTACGCTCTGTTAGAAAGGACTGACGACTTACACTTTTATGAACTGACCCCAGTATGATGTGTTAGTTTTATGTAGATCTGCTGTAAGTAAAATAGAAATTGAGTTTCAGATTTATGTTTTATATAATATAATTATTATAAAGTATTATATTAGTATTAAATAGGAATAATTAAATATTTAAATTAACCATGCACATTTTTCTTGTTTTTAGGACCAGGTCATCCAGCAGCGCAGCCCTACGGTCCTGCCCCCCATCCCAGTGGCTTCCTGCCTCCTAGCCATTTGGCAGGTAAGTGTAAGTAACTCCACTTTCACTACTATTTTATACAGCTATTTCCATTTTCTCTTCATCTTTCTCCCCCTCACCCTCTCCCTCCAACCTCACTACCCATTCGACATAACAGCTCAATTTGGAACCTAGTTATTTCCAAGCGTGACCTCAAGTTCATTTCAAGGTTAATAGGGTGCCCATTCAGGCATTCAGTTCAGTCCAAGTTCACATTTTTGGAGAGACAGGCTTTTTCACAGTACAGTACACTGCAACACACCTTGTTTTTCTAACAAGGCGGGGGTAATGATGTGAATCCACTGATAATTACTGATTTATTTTATTGAAGGTTTTCAAGTTTAGTTCATTTATAATATTCAAATGTCCAAACACGTTCCTGCTCAAAGTATTTCTTGCAATAGCACAGATTCAAATGTTTTCTGCTTTCTTAATTTTTGAGACATTGACTTCTCAGCAGACAATGCAAATTTTCTGCAATTAATGTCACTTCACTAAGCTGACAAAATGAGCAGAAAAGTACTAGTATCCCTGTTGCTAGACTCGCCATATTCCGTTAAATCAAGTTGCACAGTGTCCCATGCAGGGTAGGGTTCACAGACTCTCCACTCCCGTTAGAGGCAGTAAATCCTGAATCCTGGAAGCCTGGCAGCAGCAGGATTACCAGGCTGAGCGTTAGGGCAGCAGTGGAGGAAAGCCACACACAGCTCGCTTGTAAGAGAAAAGCCGAGTGGAACGGGCTGGTGCTGGGTGAGCACCAGGAGCCGGCCCCCGCTTTTGCTAATCCCTGTTTGGCATTTTGCAGATCCTTTCAGTCGCTCCAGTTCCTTTGGCGGCCTCGGCAACCTTTCAAGCAGTGCCTTCGGAGGATTAGGCAACCCCTCGCTTGGTAAGCGCTGGCCCCCTCTCATCCTTCGATCCAGCCCTTTGGCCAGTAACAAAACAGAGTGGGACAGAGACAGACCACAGGGACAGACAGGAGAGTTGAAAAAAATAAAATCAAGGCACTTAGCTGCAGTTTTTGTGTCAAATCTGCCATAGCTGAGGGAGGCCCAACAAGTAAACCACACCACAGTATACCTCCTCCTGCCTCCACTCCATCTCGCAGCCTTGTCCCCAGCAGCCTGGCTTTAATCTGGCGCTGCTACTGCCAACACGCACTCCCGGGTCCACCATTTGGTGGCAATTCATCTATTAATTACTTGACAAGCCCCTTCTGCAGCACCATGGAGGGCTTTCTCCTTCCCCCCCTACATCCTTCCTCCCTACCTTCCACTCTCTTTCTCTTCACCCCCTATTCTTGTGTGCCAATTCAGTCAGCCTGTTGTGAGAATGAAAAGTGATTGGAATAGACATGCCGTGGAATTTTAAGGTCCCTCTTGGCTTTTCACAGCCCCACTCCAGAGGGCAAGAGAGTCTCCCCTGTTCATCCGGTGTAAAAAACAGGAGGGAGGGAACAGCTCTTTAGTATAAAAGCAAATGAGTAGATTTTTTTTCAGTTGGTGGGGGAGCCATTAACCTCTTACTCTTTCAAACCGCTTCAGTGAGAAATCCTCCATAGACAAAGACTAAAACAGCTTTTGTTGTTGAATCTTTCTCATCTTATATGTCCTCAAGAGGGTTTTGTGCCCAATTAACTTACAGTGGCTCCCACGCCTGTCCCTTGCCTCTCCAGGGTCCAACAGTGTTTTTGGCAGCAAAGAGGGGCCCGCAGGTCTGTCCGGGTTTGGCAGCCCCCACCATGACACCTGGAACAGACTTCGACGTACTCCGCCATCTTTCCCCACACCGCCGCAGTGGCCCAAATCTGCAGACGTCGAGAGGAGCAGCTCAGCCAATAGCCACGAGCGAGAACGAGAGAGGGAACGGGAGAGAGAAAGGGAGCGAGAAAAACGAGACTCCTCCATTGGGAAAGAGGAGAAGGACAAGGACAGGTGAGGCTTGAACAATGCACTATTAACCTATCAAACTGAGTGAGAAACACAGCCAAGCATAGAGTTTCATATATAACACATTTAGGACATCCATTCTTCAAACCAAAAGCTGCACATTTATTTTTTGCAGGGATTCTGTGGATCGGAACCGTCACTCCAGCCGCTCCTCTCCTGCCTCTGGGCCAGTCAGTTACCAGATTAGCAGTCTAATTCGCTCCAACAGCCAGAACTCCACGGACTCAGGGCGGCACCACAGTGGCAGCGTGGATCGCATCAGAGATGGAGACAAGGATCTTCTGGAGCGCCACAGAGAGGCCAGCATGCCTGATGTGAAGGTGAAGGAGAGCCGCTCTCCCAGTAAAGAGATCCTAGAGAGGAGGTCCTCAGAAGACTGCATTAAACCCGCTCAGCGCTCCCCATCTCCATACTCCAAAGCAGTGATCAATGAGCAGAGTCTGAAGATGACAGGACCCCCGCCCACTCTAAAGGACAGCGACAGGAAGGAGCCTGCAGAGCTGCTGCATAAGGTGAAAAATGACATGAAGATAAAAGAGGAGAGAAAGGAGGAGCAGGAGGTCATGGTGGTAAGCTCAGAACCTGCCCCACAGCCACTGTCCCAGACTCTCTCCACTCCTGTGTCCCAGTCTGGAAACCCTCATCACCACCACCCCCCTCTGTCCCAGCAGCCCCCTCTGCCATCACCACGGGGTAGTGACCTTCCTGGACCGGGACTGCATGGTGTTCCCATGGCACACTCCCTGCCCCTCTCTATGAGTGCTGTGCCTCAGATAGGCAGTCTGAACGTCCTGGACAGGGCTCGTATGGCCCCCTTCATGGGAGTGAGCCCCCTTGCAGGACGAGAGCGCCTGCCCCATCCAGCCTTCCCCTGGGACCCTCTGAGAGAGGCTTACCGCAGCCTGGACCTGCAGCGCCGCATGGACTTCCAGCTCCGGGCCGAAGGACACCGCTTCCCCAGTGTGTACGAGCAGGAGCGGGCGTACCGCGAGCGAGAGGCCCACGACTACTCTCACCACGAGCACCTGCTGGAGGTCCGGCGGGAGCATGAGCGCCTGAGACAACAGGCCGAGGAGAGAGAGCGCCTTCACCTGAGGGAGGAACTGGACAGGGCCCGTCTGCACCAGCTGCACCAGTCCCCTATGGAGGGACACCTGCCCCACATGCCCCCCTTTATGCCTCCTTTGGGAGGCATGCCTTACCCCAGGCTCAGCCCCTCCACTGGACACAATGGGCCACTGAACAGGACACCTCCAACTGCTGCGCTCAGTGCGCCCCCGCCCCTGGTGCCAGCTGCTAATGCCCGTCCGGCATCACCCAGAAGGACTACCCCCCTCACCACCCAGGACCCCAGGGACTACTCTCCATCTCGCAACCCCAAAGAGGTAGAAGCCCGGTAGCTTCTGACAGTCTTACTGTAGGACCCACTCTGAAACAGTGCACTGCTCCTTACCAGAGAAGAGCATCAGTCCCTAAAGGAAAGGGTATGATTGTACAAATAAAATGTGCAACAGACTGCACATGCCATGACCTATTTTTAGTGGACTGAAGGTTAAATAATGTCGGTGAATAACACATGTGTCTGTTTATAGCCGACTTAAATATTTGATAATTATTAATATATTAATCCAGTACCATTTTTGCTTTATGCAAGAAGAGGGATCTCAATCGAGTTTGTACATTTCTTATCCTTGTTCCATGTATAGATATCATTTCTATAAATTTGATGTATTTTGTGTATTTGTCACTCTTTTTACAATATTTATCTCAGTTGATTGTGAGACATATCCATTATGACCCACACTAAAGACTGGATTTCATTTTGACTCTAATTTAACCTCATGCTACCGGGAGATCCTCAATGACAATGTACATTGTTACATTACCAATCTGTTTTGTTCATTTGTTTGCCTTTGAGATATGCAGATAAATATATTATGAGGTCTTTGTTCAGTCCCTGTATAGAAAACTGATGTAAATATCTTGTTGATATCTTTGCTGTAAAATGACCATGTAAATTATAGGCTTTTTAACCATTTCTAGAAAAACAAAATGAAGTGAAACTTGGGGAAACCCATCACTTTGAAACTAAGGCTAGGTTTTTGGCCAATGAATGGGTTGAACTGAGGGTGTTGTAAGAGGGCCAAGAAGGATCAACTGCAATCTATGCAAAGCAGCACACAGCACCCTAAGGAAACTCAGACTGGAAGGAGCGAATTCTCATAGCTCTTAGAGGAACCTGGATTAACAAGTGTTTATATTTACCAATTAATTGGAATTCTCAAAAGACTTCCATGTCACAAACTGGACCAGCCCTGGACAAATGCGAAAGACACTTTTTAGGGGCAACAAAAGGACTTTTTCTGTCAACCGTGTGGTGTTGTGCAGTTGTTTTTCTTAGACTCTTGTATACAAAACAAACAAGTAGAGTTTTAGGCGTGCAAAAATGAACATTCATGGTTTAAAATGTACGGAATAAAGTTTGGACCTAATGTCATGACATTTCCTACTTGTTTTCTTTAGTCTGACTGCAGCGGTGAATGTGTTAGTAAGACTGGGCCACTGAGCTGAATGTTGATCTAAGGTTGATAGGTTTGCCGATAATGCTGTGCTCAGCTTCCAGCATTTAGACTATTTGCTCATCTTAAATCAAGCTATTACTTTGAAATCATAAAGGCGACCAACTTCGCTAGGAGAGTAGCCTAAGCCATCAGATCATTTGGCTATAATCTGTCATACATGGGCTGCAGAGCTCTTCAGAGAGAATCGATGAGATTGGACCAAGGCAATACAGAGAAGGACTAATAGAACATTGATTTTGTATGAAAGCAGGTTTTGAGTGTTTGTGTTGCAGGTAACCGGTATTGACTGGCAGCCCAGCGGCATATTGACCTGCGGTCTGGACTCATTAAGAGGAGCAATGCCTGGGAGGCAGGCTATCGGATAGACGAGGAGAGGCTCTCCCCTCTCCCTCACACCACTCATCTCTGTTCTAATGAGGCCGGAAGGCGCTCCGCAGTGGGCTGCACCCAGAGCCCTGAGGCGCCCCGTCCCACTATCGACAGGAGCTGTGCTGAGCTGTGCCTGTCCACAGACGGCCAATTCATCCTGATAATGCCCTGACTACTCATCTCTGCTGTGCGCCGCCAGACCCACCAATCCAATCACATGATATCAGGCCAAAGTGACAGCGTGGATCAAACTGTGGCCAGGTCATTAGAGGATGTTATTGAAAATCAATAGTGCTCCTGTGTCTCACACACTCAAGCTGTTTTTTTTCCACAGGATCCTTGAAAAGACTGTTTGGCAGAATAAAGCCGTTGTATCGGGAAGACTTAAATCACTATCACTTTCAATTTAGGTTCCAAGTAATTGAGACACATATTCTTCAAATGGCTAGCATCTGCTGGTGGGCAGTGACACTTTATTGCCGTGTGCTTTTAGTCCTAATCATCTAGTCAACAACAGGTACTTAACCTATGTACTTGTTACTGCATAGTGATTTTTCTTTCTTGGTATTATTTACCAAGGAAGCCTTTGTGGGTAACAGACACACACCTTACCTTCTCCGCCTCAATCTCTCTGGCCTGTGCACTATCCATTTTACGGCTGAGTGTGAACGGCCCTCCGGAGATGAAAAGCTCCATCAATTTCACTCATCGTCTGGCAAGGTCAATTTATTTCAGCACACAGTCCATCATCAGATGGGAATCAATTGACACATTGCCTAGCATATCCAACCCAAGGTGGGTTATTACAGCCACTGCAATTGTCAGCTCTTTTCCACAGCCATTCTTCACTTGTCTTGGCGGTTTTATTCTTTTCTTTTTTAACACAGGGATTATGCATGCTTTTCTATATGTATTTATACATGATTTTCATTTTAACTAACATTTATTTTGACAAGGATTTACAAAGGAGTGCTAAACAAATGACTGTAATCCTAGATTGTATGTTTGCACCCATTTTTCTGCTCTGTATTAGGATATGGTGGTATCTGAGGTAAGACATTGTTTTATTGTTCCAGTAATCCTCCTCATTTATCTGTGAGAAACCTCAGCAGTGAGCATTTGGGATTGAATTTTCATGGTTTCAAATACATCCAAAAACACTTGGCACCACGCTCACCTCAGATTCAACAAACAGCGGCGCAAGCCTGAGGGCTTTAATGGAGCAAAATAGCAGCCCATAACACAGTGCCAAGCTAATAAGATCGGCACCAAATGAACAGTGCCGTCCAAGCTCCCTTTCTCTCTGCACTCCCCTCTGATAAAACATGTATGAAAGAGATTTGGAGCTACTGCTATGTAGTGGCTCCATAGACGTTTCCCCAGTGAGTGCTAATGCATTAGTTCCCATTCGAAGGCCGTTTTGAAATGGAGATCGGTAATGAGACGAGGGGCCCCTGCCATGATCACATTTGGATAGCCCGGGCCTCTGCTGGGTCTGCTGATTTAGAAGTTCAAGCTCATCTCCCTGCAGGGGTGATGAGAACCATAGGAAACCACTAAACTCTATCTGAACTGAGCAGAGGAAGGCGATGGAGTCAAGGGCTTTGGCTGTTACATGCATGTCGCAGTCGTCAGTACCCTCCATGTTGTTTTTGAGCACCTAAAAAGGCTAGCAACATCTTTTTTTAGCCTTCGGTGTGTATGGAGCGGCAGCTGACACAAACCAGGCCAGTCGCGGTTAAGGAGCTGACATGGAAACAAGCGCGTGGTGTGAATTCCAAACGCTGGTGACAAAGTGCTGTCTAATGTCCTTGCACCTCTGGACCTATGACAAACATTTAGGCTGTGCAGCATATCATTACAATTACTATTATCTATATCTATTTATTTTAGGGAGGCTAATACTTTTGTTAAATCAGGGTACAGTTACATTGTTATAATGTTTATTAATGTACCCTGGCCCACTGAAAGCTGAATATATAAATATAATGTTTCATATCAGGGTAGAAGTGGTAGTAGTATTTAGTTTAGTTTTAGTTCTAAAGCAGGGGTGTCAAACTCACTTTGGTCCGGGGGCCGTATCCAACTTACTTTGAGCCCAAAGGGGCCGGATCAGAAAACTCATGGCATATATTCCCCAAAAATAGCAATAAGTCCAAATATTTGTGCAGAGAAACGCAACTCTATTACAGAAGACTTTATTTGATGAACTCTTTCTTTTACAAAATATTATAATATTATGAACAACCTGAAACTTTAAGAAAAATGCAATTTCAACACAATATTTTAACATTAACTTGTATGCATTTCACAGAATTTAGTCGTGCTTTAGTCTTCATTTGTGCTGCTCTGGTGGGAGGGGCCACACACAGAGGCGCTGGAGATGCTGCTATGATAAGCTGCACAGAAAAGAGGGGCAGAAAATTACCAATATTTTAATAGCAAAAACATGGATTCTACCTGGACGACTGAGGGATTCTAGACAATATTTTAATACAAAATTAAAATATGATTAAAATATTTTAATAGAAAATCAGCCGAGGGCCAGATTAAAGGTCTTGGAGGGCCGGATCTGGCCCCTGGGCCGCATGTTTGACACCCCTGTTCTAAAGCATTACAGTACTTCCAATTAAGTAGCATTTTGAACTAGTGATTGACAATTTCTTTACATACTCATAATCTATGTATGTTTTCAGTTTTCCTCTTTCAGAAAATGCATGTCTACATCAGACATTTCTGTAGGATAACAACTTTGACATGTAAAAGTCTGATTCTGACGTTTACAATGTATGATGATGATTTTGGATGAAACCATTTTGGCAACTCTGCCGACCGAGAAGGATGAGCCTCATAGATGACAGACAAGGAGGAGCAGAAAAATAAAACGTTGGGGATGGAAATGTAGGAGGAGCAGAACAGCCGTTAGCCAAAGTTTTCCACTTTGATTGAATTTTAAGATTTTCCAGCCTTTAGTGGAGCCTCACATTATCCCACACTGACCATATTATGTACACAAACCATAAAAAATGAATAACATTTATGCAGCTGGGTGCATCTGGCAGTCAAAGCACTTTCATTCAAGGACCCACAGGATGGCGCTGTGCCTATGACTGCTCCCTGTCTTCTCTCACAGATGACAAGTGGAAAATGGTGTAGTGAAAAAGATACCATATCTAAACAAGAATTAAAATAGGACAAACTAGACATGTGACATTAATAGATCAAGACATATCTAGGCCAGGACCAAGAATACAAACATGATTTTTAAAAAACAAGGTTAGTCCTGCTTATATGGTCAGACGGACTGGCAGCATGAGGCTATGCTGTTTCTGTCCTGGACTCAGTGAATGATTTCTATTCCCAACCTGAATCCTACTCCTCACACCTATTTTATACTGTACTGGCATTAATTCATTAATTCATTTTATTTGTTTGAGCAAGCCAGGTATATTACAAACAAGGATATGGATATGGACATGTGTGGGACCATTTCTGGTGCTCAAAAGGAGTAGTTTGAAGTTTAAAAAAAACATATCGTGTCTTATCCAATTGATGTATTATATTTATACACACACACACACACACACACACACGTGTGTGTGTATATGTATGACCACCTCCATGACGGCCGTGCAGCAGAGCACCGGCCCCTCTTCACAGCGCTCCTTAGCGCCCACATTCACCATCTCCTCTCCGCAAGAGAAACACCTTCGCAACACCTTCACCCCAGACAATACACTTTTCTCCATTTCTCGAGCCAGTTCCCCTCAGTTGGACTTCTGACCCCTACCTTCCTCCGCTGTTCCCTCTGGACCCTGTCATCCGGAGCCTCCCTGGACACTGCATCGCCCTTGTTTTCCCACCAGACCCCCTTTCTTTGCCTGGAATAATCCTTTTGGACCTCTTCACTCCCCCTGCTTTTTTCTCAGCCCACCTTGTATTTCCCCCAGGTACCTGTTTGCCCCGGCCCACCCCCTTCAAGTCCCATAGCCCTTGTACCCAGTAGTGTTTGTTCCCGTGCCCACATCCCCCAATGTGTCTTCTGAGTACTTTTGTGAATGTTATTGTGGTTTTTGAAATGTAACTTTAATACTAAAAGATTAAAAAACCAAAATCCTTACATTTTTCATTCTCATTACAGTTTATTTTGTACGATTGTAAACGATAAACTTTTGTGCCTCCTGTATCATTGTTATTAGTGTGTACGACCACAGACGGAAATATATTTGTCTATGCATGTATATGCGTATATATATATATATATATATATATATATACTTCGACTAAATAAACTTTGTCCAGTTGACGAACTGAATTTCTCCTTTTGCCATGGTTTCTACCTGGACGACTGAGGGATTCTTCACACAGTGATGAAGAAGGTACAAAGGTTTATGATCATACAAAATAAAGAACAATGAGAATGAAATGCATGTCAAATAAAGCCTACTGGTCAAAAGAAATTATCTTTTAAAATAAATGTAATTCAGATCAAAGCAACACTATAGGCCTAAAACGTAACTGACATTTTACTTATTTTTTTTATTATTAATCACTTGATTTATATAGAGCCTTTCATGACATCCAAGGTGGTTTAAAGTACTTTATTTATTCACTCCACACTAGCCGTGGTAAGATTATTATTGTAACCATGTGACGGAAGCTAGGCATAGATCTGAACTGTCTGCCTCTCCAACCACCAGCAACATGTGTGCACACATTCATTCTAAGTGTCTTTCCTGTTTTTTTTTTGTTTTTTTTTTTGCCACTGGCATCTCACCTGGTGTTCCCAGTAGTCTTCCATCCTCAGACTTAGACAAACTTTATTGGTCCACAAGGGAAATTGTTTTGGGTACAGTAGCTCATCAAATATCATATATAACAGAGGGTAACAAAAATAGATGGAATAGCACCCAAAGTGCAATAGAAAGTACTAACCTGGCCCAGCCTGGCTTTCCTTCTGAGATCTAATGATATCAGGCTTTGACAAACAGGTATGGCCACATCACTTCACCAGGTCAAATAAGCCTCTAGAACAAAACTAGCATGTCATGGTCAAGGTCAAGGAAGCACATGAATAATAATCAAAGCTGCTTAAAGTGTGTCTAAATTAAAAATAAATACATTCATTGGAAAAAGAGGAAAAAATAAAAACATACTATACTATACTATACTATACTATACTATACTATACTATACTATAGCCTACTATACTATACTATACTATAGCCTACTATACTATACTATACTATACTATACTATACTATACTATACTATACTATAGCCTACTATACTATACTATACTATACTATACTATACTATACTATACTATACTATACTTTGTAGAATAATAATCTACAGATAAATGTCAAAGGTGCACTATGTAGCCTAACTTCATGTCCGTGGAAATGTTCTAGCTATGCCTCAAATGTTTCACAGTATGGTATTAAACAGTCAGTTTCTATGGAGATAAGCAGTAGACAGCACCATGTCAAGCTACAGGTTAGAGCTTGAGCAGTCACTCTGCTGTTTTGTTTTGTGTTTTGTTTTCTGTAATGTTGTCATACCTGTAATGTAATAGAATAAATATATGTAGGTAGACAAGTTTAATTCCAAGTGGAACATTTAGCAATAACATCTTTGTAGACAAGTAGATGACAAACCCTCAACAGAAGTTAGGCTACATAGTGTAAGACCAGAAGCCCCTCTGTATCACCACACCACTGTATGAGAACCACTGCAATAATTTTAAAGAGTAAATGATGTCTACAGCATGTCCAATTTGGCACAGACCAGCCCATGATTAGCCACAGAGCCGCTAATCAAAAGCGCCTCAGTGTTTGATGGGCCCTGAGAGCCTGTGCCAGCTGGTGACAACATGGCTAGTGTCCACGGGCCAAGAGTAAAGTTTATTTGAATATGGATCTAGCCGTGACCGTATTTCTCCAGAGCT